>OU426898.1:10030000-11230000 GCA_911387775.1 Thymelicus sylvestris | reverse complement strand
TATTATGTGATGAATTCAGAGCATTCATATACCTGTTATATATATACTATACCTGTTCCTATACCTGTTATACGTTATATAGCCCGGCGATTTGTATCAATCCTAAGAGATCGATAAAAGTTAAGCAACAGCGGGCGCGATCGGTAGTTGAGTGACCGCTAGAAGCAAAAGTTTTTTGAGCGCTTCTGTGCTTCGGAGAGCTTGTAAAGCTGTTGGTTACGGTTATCATCGTAAGATAACAGTCGTTCAGCTATATCTGAGGCCCTCGTGCGACATGAATACTTTCGACACTTGGGTTGACCACTAACCCCTTCACCAATCTGCATTGGAGTATGATCTAGGCCATCATTTTTCAATCTGAGTTAGCTGGTCTGGAGATAGCCTCAGATTAGTTAACGTTGAACGTAATCACATAATTACATTGGAAAACGAAAGAAACAATACTTGCTAAGCGCTTCCAGATTAAGGCTGGTTCGCTAAATTATTGTCAATCAATACTGATTCGATAGCGAATTATGCATACCTAGTCTTTGGGAAGCTGAGTTTTTCCACGATTATGTGCTAAGATTAAATGCTGATTATTTTTATAGATATTAAGAGATCTAAATAATATAACATTATAAATGTGTTTGTTTGTCCGTCTTTCACGTCGTAACGAAGCTGTTATGGTATGGTTTTTATGTGTGGAGATAGTGAGGAGGGTGGAGAGTAACGTAGGCTACTTTTTACCGTGGTAAAACATCCCCATGGGAAGATCGATATTTTGTTAGTTGCTAGATATTTAGTTCCGGATGTTTTTAATAGATGGCGTTAGTAAAATTCATTTGCATTTCACGCTATCAAATGATACATGTAAATTATTTAAGTCATAGGCAACTAAGTCTAACATCTTTGTCATTTGTAAAAAATCGATCTCTACCGCGGGCGAAAGCTAGTATAGATTATAAAGAAAACTTTAGGACATGACGTCACGGAATGGCGCTCTTAAAGTCTAGTGGAAACTTAATTTCTCTTGGTATGTATCTATCCATTGTACTTATCTTTATATCCTTAACTTAGGCAACTACGATCAACAAAGTATTAGTATAACGAGCATCAACTATGTCATAAACGTCTCCTTTAAATTTATGAATATTATTCAAACTTTCACTTTTATTAAGCCTGCTATTCGATTCCTGTATACTACTAATACAATGTATATTTTATAGTATCCATTGCAGTTACATGACATGTATGTGACATTGTCACCTTTGGTATTGATCGTTTCTAGTTATCGACGCCTAGCTTTGTATATTTTATTACTAGGTGCATCAACAACACCATTTGCTTATCATGAAGCAACTTATAAAATGGTTTAAAAATTCAATAACTAACTCAGAAAAATAGTTGTTTATTTGCACTGTTGTATTATTTTCCATGTTTCAATATCGCGTTAAATACATCTATATAGTTAACACAGCAATTTGTAGTGGTAGTTTGTGAATTTAATATATCAATATCGCTTTTATTACTGCAATGAATTTTAGTACGACATTTTAGTGGCTTTCGCAAACACCTAATAAACTGTGTAACAAGTTTTAGGATTCCCCGAAGAGATGTTGTGTAAAATCGGCCATTTCCTACTTTCTGTTTCGATCTACCGACATTCGTGGCTATACATTAATCTATATCATCTGTCGCATCTGAAACTTCACAGACCACGTATTTTTCTTCGTTTTATTCCCCGATATAAATGGAATGACTCGGCGGATGACAAATTATAGCATTTTATTTACTCAAAACTGCAAGATTGTTATTATATTAGTACTTCATTGTGATAAATGATCCACTTCTCATAATAAAATAACATAATAACGGCAGGATCTGTTCAACAAGCAGTCTAAAGTTGGCTCGATTTAAATATCCCCGTTGTTTAGTACTTTTCCTCTTCTAACTCTCCTATCCTCTTCTCTCTTTTGGCCTCCTTCAATAAATATATAATAATATTATGAATAAGTACTACTTACTTAAGCATTCGTTATAATAATGTATGCACTTGGGCTTATACCCTCACAAAATGAGGAACAACAAGAGGGACTTATTATATCCAATTAAGATTTACTTAATGCATATCTTTAGCGTATTAATTGATTAAGTAATCTATTTATATGTACAAAACACAAAAAAATGTTTGTACGGATATCTTTTATAGACTTTGAAACCATCCAACCGATATGTCCCAAAATGGTTTCATTTGAAAGGCAGTAATGATTGGTTTGAGACCACTAAAACAATGCATTAGGCATATTAATTTTTTTAGCCTAGTAGCACACGCCGGGTAACCATTAGTTAATATTATATAGCGGCAAACGCGGCTTAGTAATAGAGTAGTCACTTTTGGCCTTTGAGAGGAAATGTCATAGATGTCTGAATTTAGAGCAGCGATTTTACCAGCCCACTTTACGATGTAACTTCTACAGAATACGACATATGACTCATCAAGTCAATTAGAACTTCGTTCGAGTCTGCTACGGAGCATTATCCATGTCATGTTTCGTAGTCATTGAAGTCATTAACTATGTTTCAGTTAGTTAGTTTCTTCTAACGCGAGTTTGGGTTATGACTACAGAAAAGAAACAAGATAATAGTTTAGAAACTAAATGTACAATTTTATAGTATCAATGGACTAAAAAAAGTTGTCCATTAAGCTTGCCAAATATGAGTTGAAAAAGATCAATTTATGATTAAATAAATTTTAATGAAAACCTATCCACAATTTGTAAGTAATTTTTTTGTAAAATTAACACATTATTCAATACTATACAATCGCTTCTTGCTTTTCCATCCTATGGTCCAAAATATTATCACGTTAATTAGATGACATGTACCAAATTAGATTTAAATCAGTAATTAAGGTAATGTTAAATTTATTTCTGTTCGAGAGCAAATCGCAAATTAGAAGTCACATTTACCCTTTGAGTGGAAATGCGACGGGTTTCCGAAATTAGAGCAACGTTAACACCGTGTCTGGTGCACTTTGCACTGGAAATTAGATCGGAAACGACACGAGAATCATCGGGGCAGGCCAATTAGAAATTAATGTTTCCGCTACACTCTGGTCAGAACTTTTAAATATTTCATAATTTTATATCTAATTGTTATTATGTCATTAAGTAGTAGAAAAGTATGTGAGTAAATCATGACTCCACGTCATAAGCATTAATGATGAATAAATAACAACATGAAATATAATTATAATAATATAAGGAAAGATTTATGCATTGAAGGGAAACCAGCGCCCGCCTTTCCAAGCGGGTCGCATCCGATGAAGACTAGACATTGTAGGACCAAAGCCAACTTCTTCAGGCTGAATTTATATAATGGGTGCGAGTCCCGCATAACCAGCACAGACGGCTGTGCTGGTATGCATTAGGTATACATTCTCAGCCTCCCTTCCGTGGAGAGGAAAAATAAAAATATAAATAAATGCACATAATATAGTAAGTACATCACAATACCCATGACCTGAGTACAAATATTTATGTCACATGAATATCTGCCCCGGCCGGAAATCGAACCCTGGACCCCTCGCGCAGGCAGGGTCGCTATCGCTACCAACTAGGTTACAGGGTAACAGAGCTACATAATAATATAGTCCATGATCATACGAACTTCCAGGTAAACTCGATCAATACTACATGAGTCCCTTTATATCAAGATATAGATATTATAATTATTATATATAATTATGTAAAATTAATTTTCTCGTTTATTTCTTCGAATAAATCTCTGGCAGAACCTATTACTTAGTAAATCGTGTCAAATGTTAATGTCAATCGGTGTCATTTGTTGTTCACGGCACTGCTTTCGAAGTTCTAGACTTCTAGACGAATATATTTAGCTGAGACAAGTAATCCACATAGGTAAGTTTAACTTCGAGAAAGAACTCGTAGGATCTAACTCGATTGGATGAATTACTTCGGCTTATTGGGAGATAGGGCCCACAGAATTTTACTGCTATTAAAAAAAACAATTAAATCACGACACAAAATAACGCTTACATAAATAAATTCTATATAATAGCACTGTTTTTCATTCTGCATTTTAGCTTTTAACATTCTTGTGATAGAAGAAAAACAAGGAAAAAGGAATGTCATTGTCCTTGATATTTGTTGATATTTATTTTTCCTTTCCTCTCAGCGTCTGTTCTACAGGACAGTAATTTTGGATATTGACAGAGAGTCGAGTTATTCAAAGAAATAAATTCATTAAATAACGTCGCTTTTTCGCAAACTTTGTTTCGCATTAACGTTTCTTAATTTTGTTACTTGTCAAGTATTACATTTACTATAATGGATGAGGCTATGGCTCCGAGTCTCTAATGTTGGAGATCGTAGAATTCTGTAGCATCTCAATCCTAACACAATCCGAACACAATATAAATAATCCCATCATAAACATGAATGTAAAGTAAAAGCCAATTTAAAAAAAAAGAATTGAGATCTAAATGGGTGCCAAGTTCTGTGTAGAAAAGCCTAAAATTTTAGTCACAAGAACATGTAATTCAAGCTCCACATTTGACTTGGTTAGTTTTCATGTACCTATCTAGGTTATAATATTACCATCAAAAACATAAATGTAAAGTGAGAGTCAATTTCAAAAAAAAAAAAAGAATTGAGATCTAAATGGGTGCCAATTTCTGTGTAGAAAAGCCTAAAATTTTAGTCACAAGAACATGTAATTCAAGCTCCACATTTGACTTGGTTAGTTTTCACGTACCTACCTTGGCTATATTATATCTATGTAATTAGCTTCGTCAAATCTGTTAGGTTGATGGCTTATGACACTCTTCTCTAATTTGGTTTGTTGGTTGCTAACTAAAGAAAACTAGCCAAGTCAAATGTAAAGCTTGAATTACATGTTCTTGTGACTAAAATTTTAGGCTTTTCTACACAGAAATTGGCACCCATTTAGATCTCAATTCTTTTTTTTTTTTTGAAATTGACTCTCACTTTACATTTATGTTTTTGATGGGATATCATTACTTTTTGTATAGAAATTATTAGTAAGTACTTATTCATAACGTTACTGATTAATTTTAATACATGAACTGTTATAGTGCTTTTCAACTAAATCTGTAGTTAGTGCGCCGTGGTTCGAAATACGGTACCTATTATTTCATTATTTATAAGTAATGATCTTCCACTATTGATGTCCGCTAAATATTGAACTAATAATTAATACTAAATCCCAATTATAATATCGTAATAAATACGAAAGTCGACTATACTCTTATCTTATTAGTTACGAGTGACCGCCCTCGCTTTGCTTTGGTTTTCTTATTTTTTTACACCTTGGGTTACGTTATTGGAGTTTTATTTAGGATCCCTAATTTATTGAAAATATAATATAGCCTGTCACCCGGGGATAGTGTAGCTTTCCAACAGTGAAGGAATTTTTCAAATCGGTTTAGTAGTTTCGGAGCCTATTCAATGCAAACAAACAATCAAATCTTTCCTCTATATACTATTAGTACAGATAAGTTGTTTATGTTCGATGACATCGTGCAACAATAAATTTTGAAACAATACTCCGAATTACTTTAAACTGGTATAATTACGGAAATAATACAAAATTTTGTGGTGTAATCTTGTAGATTAGAGAAAAATAATTTTCCACACATTAAAAATAAAACGACGTAATACACTGGAAATAACGTCTCCTGACGAACCACTAATCTTCACGTAAATGTATATGTGCTGTGCACTTCTCACAGGCACTTGGGACACTGAACATCTTCCTCCCGTTGAAAGCTTCAGAAAGTACTAAAACTGATATGTTTCGTTATATATTCACCTTGGAATCCACATAATGACCAGATGTCATCAATTTTGATTGCTACTCTTAAATTTCAGGCATTTTAAGTAAGTGTTCCTAATAGAATCAATTTTTTGAAAAATTATCATAAATTGATAAAAATTTACTACTTTCAGATTTATTCCTTTGTATTCACCCGACTACCTATCTGCATGCCAAATTTTAACTTTCTAGGTCACCTGGAAGTTGGATATAGTTTTGATCTATAGGTCAGTCAGTGTTAAATTTCTCGATTTTTGGACGTTAATATCTAAATAACCGTTTGAGATGTGTTTATGAAATTTGGAAGACGTATGTATTTTGCAAGTCTTAATAAATGAGCCATTTTTGACAGGTTTATGTTGAATAGTTTTTGAGTTATGAGGTGGTCAAAAGTGGCTCCAAATGGTTCGTGTAATATTACACACGGTGCTGCTCGTCAATTCTGTTAGCTAAGAAATTGACTTGACACGCTCCGCGTGTCTAGATATTTGAATAATTATCTTCGTTAAGTCTGTTAGGTTGATGACCTATGTTACTTTTCTAAAATTTGGTTTGTTGGTTGCTAACTAATGAAAACTAGCCAATTCAAATGTAAAGCTTGAATTACAATATGTTCTTGTGACTAAAATTTTAGGCTTTTCTACACAGAACTTGGCACCCATTTAGATCTCAATTCTTTTTTTTTAAATTGGCTTTTACTTTACATTCATGTTTTTGATGGGATATCATTACTTTCAATCAGTAAAAATCAGTAAAAATTTTCAACAGCCTCACCAGTCTAGAATCTACAATGACACGTACCTTTTTCATTTTTAACCGACTTCAGAAAAGGAGGAGGTATTCAATTCGACTGTATTTCTTTTATGTTTGTTACCTCAGAACTTTCGATTGGGTGAACTGATTTTGATGATTCTTTTTTTTATCAAAAGCTGGTGCTTGTCATGTAGTGCCACTTAAATTTGAGCTAGATCTGACGAGTAGTTTTTGAGTTATTTTGAAGTCTGTTATTTTTCTTCTATAGTCCAGAATTCTATAGGTAGTCACAGTAGTAACAGACTTCTATAGTCCAGAATGCCCAAGACGCTGAAGACCGTAATAAGTGGAGACGCATCGCAAGGGCTGCATGGGCCAATGACAACAGAGCATCATCGACCACGACCACTCTGTCAAGAGTGAATGACTGAGGAGGAGGAGGATTTTTCTTCTTGCTAAAATTCAGATTATTGTTTGTAGTTACAAAAGCGGTAATAAGATGGTAATCACTTACCATCAGGCGAGCCCTTTGCTCTTTTGTCTATTTGCATATAAATACTATTTTGTTACATGTCAATTGTCATACCACAAGCTAGATATAATCATTCTGAAGTCCACACCCGTGGTTTTCAATGCAATGCGTTAAACTAATAAGCTCTCTATTGTATTCAGAGTGCGTTTCTATAACGTTATTAATCACAGCCAAACATCATGTGACAGCCGATTGTTTATTATGATCGACATCGCATCTGAACTTAATCTAATAATGTGTATAAAGTTTAAATTGGAACGTAACAAGTACGTGAGCTGTTTTATATTCAGGGCGCGATGATTTTAGAAAATAGGCTGTTTGATGAATAGGGAATTTTTCAACAAGATTTTTTATACATTTTGTAATTTGGTAGGAAAAATACACCCGTAACTTGCACACTCGTAACTTAATTTGACAATCTTCTAATTTCGTAACATTTATTTATTTATATGATCGTGTTTTGAATAAGATAATACACCCGTAGCTTATTGCTATCAGATAAAAAATGCGGTAATTCGAGGTGGTGAAACGCACTAATACATGATATATTAAAAGCTTGTTCCAATTGAAGTTTATTGATGGCAATCATGTTATTTTGAGTCACAGGAAAATGATGATTCATTTCCCACGCATCAAACCCACTCCTCCAAATAAAACGAAAGTTATCTGGACAGGCGTCAAAAGTATTTTTGATCTCGCGCTCCCTCTTTTTAGCTTAGACTTAGACTAATGATATAAAAAGAGTTTTTAACACGTTAACTGTCTGAACATAATAAATAACTGACATTTCGAAGCTATATTTAGACACCAGATTATGTTTTATTAGTTTTTAAGTTACTGTATTAAAATTGCTACGAAATTATTTCATTGATTAAGATTGTACCAAAGACATATTTGATATTTACATGACTACAAGAAATACTCTCGTTGTGCAAGCATGCTAGATAGAGCATAACTTTGATATACCTACCATTGAATTTAATTAAGACAGCATTTTTACTTTACTAGCAAATAAGATTTAAAATAGAAAACATGCAACATTTTATTTAGAAACCACTCTTTGAAAGGAAATGTGGCTTTCATACGTTAGGTGAAGCAAAGAATTTCGGCGTACATTTACCAAGTCCAAAACACTCGCGCGTTCCCACAACGTAACAAGCTAGATAATAGCCGCCACTTGCTAGTTCTTTGTAGCTTACTCTGTTTGATGTGGCGTCTTATCTTTTGAGGAGTCTCCAAGCAGCTTTTATTTGACATGCTTTTTACCTGGATCTGCAAACTATTGTGTAAGTAGTACTTACAGGATAAAGTAAACTTTTTTCCTTTCAGTAATGTCGTTAAATAATATTACGCTCACAGACTCTCGCCCTAGAATTCTTTTTGTGACGGGTGGCATAAGTATACATAAATGGGACATTACAGGGTCGATTTAAAAAAATATATTTTGGTAGGTATCCTACGTTTGATCAGGATCATTTTTCACAATATATGTATAATAATACGATCCCATTAATATTTAATACAAAAATTAATGCCTCAACAATTTATCTCACATCTTACTTTTGAACTATATCATAGTAACTAACTTTCTTAATGACATCTTTGTCATCCTGTGTACAATAAAGCATTAAATAAATAAATAAATAAAAATAGTAAAATTTATTCTAATTAGAAAAGTTTTGTTTCGATATAATCATACAAAGAATGCTTTGTTTTTTCAAATACACTCAGATTTGTCCTTTAATATTAGAGTCAGTTTATAAGTCCCGTTTTGAAGTTACTCCTCAGCCTGTTAAAGACTTGCAAGAAATAGACTACGATTTAAGATGCCCTTAAGTTCAAACACTCGCATGCACAGACATCCGTATAGCCATCAAAAGACGTGAAGATGAGCTCCACTATCCTACTTACAGAGTTCATTTTCTCGTCCCCTGTAATTAGTGAGACTGGAGATACAAATATTTTGGTTTCATTTTCTAGGTAACCTTCTTCCTAGGCTACCTTGCTTCAGGGAACTGCTTTCCTTCGTTCTGAATGGTATACCGTACCAATTCTTAATTATTTCTGTGAAAGGTTTCATAAACATGTTTGATCCCTTTTAAGCTTTGGAGGTTTCTTCGTCACGCTTTTGTTAATATAAATTAATATGATAAGTTAGGCAAAATACTTTATTTACATCAAATCGCATCCAAATTGTTTCCGTCGTTTTTGAGAAAATACTGTAGATTTATACAAACTGTAAAGCATACATACTCACGCTTTTGACAGTCTTTCATTAACATGCTAATATGGCTTCACTTGTAACTAAGGAACTAACTAACAATTTAAACAAATCTTCAAAGCTAATTTAACCTACCTCATACATGTCTGTGCGTACCTCTAATTGTCGTGCTAAAATGAAATTCTGTATGAAGATATATGTATTATAGATGACAATATATTTGGTATCTTGGAGATGATTTTTGATCATTGAGTTAATCTTTTGGGTGTCAGGCGTAAAAAGATAAAGTAATTTACACAAAATAATATTTTTTCCAAAACAAATATGGCTATAGGGTGGTTGGCTCGTCTAGAATTCTAAATAGCTATCGGTTGCAGACAGCACTCGAAGTCGAGTCGACACCTGCTTTGATTATCTTTTTATTTCAAAGTCTCGCTGCAGCTTCTGAAGCAGTGACTGATTATTCCTTAAAACTAGAGTGGTGTGAACTGAAACTAACTGTAGACTATATTTGACTATATTTAACTGTAGACTATATTTATCTGTAGACTGATCGTAGTTATCGTTGAATGTGAAATTTATATTTGTAGTATAAGGGTTATTTTATCCATTTTCCAAAATATTTTAAGTATTCCGATGATAATAAAATGATTTCTTATACCAAAAATAACCGACTTAAAAATAACTCAAAAACCACTTTAAAAATCTAGCTCAAATTTACGTGGAACCACATGACAAGCACCAGCTTTTGATTAAAAAAAGAATTATCAAAATCGGTTCACCCAGTCGAAAGTTCTGAGGTAACAAACATAAAAAAATACAGTCGAACTGAATACCTCCTCCTGTTTTGAAGTCAGTTAAAAATGATATGATCTCGCTTAATACGTTAATGTTTCCTGCTTAGACATTGAGTCATTGATTCGCTCAATATAATTCGTTTGAAGATAGATCTGCCATAATGAAGTTGGATCCAATTAAGGGGCAAAAAATATAACAAAACCAATAAAGCACAAGACGGTCGTAAAACTAACAGCGGGTAAGTCACTTGTCTTATCGCGGAAATGTGATAAGTCAAGCGAGTTATCACTAAATAAAATGAAGAATTGTATATTGCACTTCACTTTTTGAAATCCACTGATTTTATTCTTTTAAACTGATTGAGAAGTAATAAGTGTTTTAATTCCTGCTCCCAGTTTTATTAATATGGCAAGTTATTTAATAAAACTAATTCATCGCCAATTTTTGTGCCTTCCAAAATCAGTTTCAATAGTGGGTATAGGGTTTTAATATTTGAAAACAGGGTAATAATCTAGTGAAATTAATAAAATCCGCAGAAATTAAATAGTAATAAATTCTGGGATAAAATGTGACAAATATTTTACAAAGCAGCTCTAGTATCATCTTAAAGCATTAATCCTCAGAAAAGTTTTAGTTCCTTAAATTACGTCTCATTAATCTACGCTGAGGCTGCGTAATGTAGTCCGTTCTTATACTTTTGTAGATTTACATTATAACCATTAAGAGCTGATTCACACGGGAATTATCACTGACGATTCGTCAAAAAAAACTATACTTGATGACGGATGCAGGTTCACATTGCATACGAAAACGAGTTTTTTTACGATTCGTCAAAATATCCAAATAGATGTTCACACTTGATTTGTATTTTTGAAGAACGTGATATATATTATTTAAGACGTATCCGTCATTTTTCATGATTCGTGATTTGTGTGACCACGGTCAGTTAAAAACCATTGCCACCGTCAAAAAAATTTTATGAATCGTGAAAAATGACGATATGTCAAAAAACAAATCGTCCTCGTGTAAATGAGATGTAAGTTGAAGTAATAAGACAACCTGACTCAACTATACTACATTCAGCAAACCACGCAATATAATTATCATCAAATTAACGTTCGAGGAAAGTGACCTACGAAGGCTGAATACTGAGGCATAGTAATTTACTGTCGGCCTCATTCAAAGCTCAAATTGATGCTGGTATGCAGATCTGGTATTTCGGTACGAAACAGGATTCACCAGATACAATAATCTTAATTGAGTTAGAGAGAACTCCCATGATAATGCTGAAGTTAAAATCCGTTTTTGAATTTATTGTTGGATTTATGTGAACAGTAAACACATGAAATAAGATTAATATAGTATATGTATAGTCCATTTTTTAGTCGAGTCTTTAATAAACAGTCTTACAAGGTCCTTTTATAATTTAAAAGTAAAGCAGGAAAAAAAATTAAATCATTTAAGAATCCAAATCATTTAATGCTAAAACAAATTTTTGTTCTACTTCCAGATTGGATTTTTTATAAAAAATCAGATAATGTTTCATGAGGAAATGAGAGACTTTTCAAATGTAAACTGTATATTATATGCCTATTTTTGTACAGTCAGTTGTTGAGGGCTGATTTTAGTAGTCCTTATCGAACGCTATTTTTTTAATTGTTATTTTTTTGATTTTTGTATCGTTTCTACTCGCATGGTGTAGTTTCCTAGCGAATGTTCTTATACCTAATGCACTAAGGACGGTGAACTGTAGGTTCGTTGTGAATTCTTTACGAGGCGTTAACACGTTCGGTGCGTTAGGGATCTCTACGAGATCCCGTGCAGAACTTTCATACTGTGCGGCGTCAAAAATCGTGTTCTTTCACTCTGTGCGGGAGGCTATAACATCTAAAGTTCTATGTGCATGATAAAGACAAATATACATATTTGCTTCCCGCTTAAATTTTAAATCAATGGTCTAATAAAATATTTTAGGGGTCGACGAGGTCCCTACCGCACAGAAGTGAAAATATATTCACTCCTTGCGTTGGGGGTTTCCTTTGATACCCGTGAATTGTGAGCCCCGTAGCCGCAAGGACGGGAGAGTTGGAGGCACGAGCACCACAAGTTTTGTTTTAGGGATGTTCATGTATCGATCGTTAAGTTCGCGCTTCGATATCAAATTATTACGCTCGTAAATACGAACAATGAGTTATTTTAAAATGAAAAAACTTGACAAGTGCGAGTTAAACTCGCTTGGAGAGAATTCCGTACGTTGATTAAATGTATTTACCGTTATTTTTCTATTTTATTAATTTTTGTCATTTTTAAGACTTCTTATAGGTTTTCCTGTAATATTTAAGTATATATTATATATATAAGTATATATAATATTTGAGTAATTTTCGTTCTTTCTTTAATAACTTTAAAACTATCCATTGTAAAACTATAAAAAAATATGTATGAGATCATTACAACAAGCCCTTTTATTTGACATACAACACGGTTCGCAAAACAGATTTGTTAATTTTTTTTTCAAAATTCAGTTGTTTACTTTATACCTTCGTCTTTGGGTCACAAAAATGTACATGAGTACCAAATTTCAACTCATTTGGTCCAGTTCTATCGGAGTAAATTGGCTGTGAACGGCGGTCGCCCAAACGCACGAGTGATATAAGGGTTAGGTTTTTCGTTTTTTCGTACGGAACCCTAAAAAGTGCGGGAAGTATGTAAATAAGTCAACGTCGGATTATACAGGAACGTATACATCGGATGTTAAAATAAAAATTTTGTAAAACATACAAATATCCCGCCAGTGGCCAGTGATAGTGATTCGGATTATGAGATGTTTAATCGTCCTGGTAAGAAAAAAATAACATAAACGTGTACTTACGTACGCGCGTGCGAAGTTATACTTCTATGGCATCAAAAAACCAATATTAAAAAATAATATTTTAACAATATTAAAAAAACAATATAATAATAATAATTTTTCAAAACGAGCGTTTTTAAAAACGCACGTGACGTTTTTGTGTCACCGTCCGTGTTACAAATCTTAAAATTTGACTCTCATTATTTTTTCCATTTATTTCACAACGCGCCTAAAGCAGTATAACTTCAAAAACCTTCATCACAAACTTTTCTTTATAACTTTTTTTTAAAATATTAAATTATTCATATGTACCAATTTTTTTGACGTGATAACGTCAATTAAAACGATGAGCGCCGGGCGATCGGACGATCGGCGTATCGTAGCCGATGCCATAGGCGATCGTAGTTGAGTGGAGCAGAGCGGGGCGGGGCGGAGCGGAGCGGACCTTTGTCATGACGTTGTCACGTTAAACTACCGTCCGTAAACCGACTTTACAGACAACCATTTTTTGTAATAAAACTTTTTTACCTATCGACAACTGGGATTTTATTTTATTCCCATCACTAGTAGCTACACATATTGAACCATCATCTGTTGCGGTACGGGATACAACAGATCCCTAATTTTTTTTTTGTAATAGCGATTTACCCTAATGTCACAACTGCGTGCGAACCTACCAAAATATAGAGTCATAGCCTATGTTTAAGCCACAAAAAACTCATAAATATATCATTGGTTTTGACGAAGATATTAATTATTTTCAAAACTGCTATTTTAGGGGGCTGAAGAGGTCCCTAACGCACCACAGGAAAGTTTAGTTAAGGGGTTTTTGAGGTCCCCATAGCACAGGCTGAAAGTTCTTTGAAAGTGTTGACGCAGTGAACGTGTTAAAACGTCCGTAAACAGTTTAATGATATAATTAAACTGCTTGTGGAGAATGTTTATCAATGCAAGTAGGAGTAAGGCCAGTAACACTAATAGATTCTAAGGTTCTTAACAATTATGAAGGAAATCGTAAACAACTATGAAGGAAATCGTAAAAATTGTGGTATGAGACTCACAATATTGGAATCCAGTTGTACCAACCTGATGATATTTAAATTATTCAATAGCTTCTTAATATTTAAGGAAATAAAAATAATAATTTATATATTTACCTACGTATAAAACTCAAAAAATATTTGTACGGATGTCCTTTATACACTTTGAAACCATCTAACCGATATGCCCCAAAATGGTTTCATTTGAAAGCCAATAATGCGAAAATGGTTTGAAACTACTGAAACAATGCATTAGGCACATTTTGATTTTCCAAATAACATTTTTTGCGTAGTAGCCACGCCGAGTATCCACTAGTTGAATATGTTTACCAAATAAATATCATGTTTCAAATATTTTAAAATCTCAGGATCTCTCTTAAGATTTTTTTTAAGTTTTTTAAAAATTTGCTTTTACGTTGACCGCTGAGAAGATTGATGATAACAGCCATCCCTCAACGCGGCAGTCAGGTTATGGTTTAGAACTATCTGTCATAATTGAATTCGTCATAATATGTATAAATCATAACTTAACTTAACTTAACTGAATCTTCTTCATCATCGGTTTCTTCATTGCTGAAGGTCGTACCCGTTCTAATAAGAATCGGTGGCGGAGCTGACAAGCTGCTTCCATGCCACCCTGTGTTCTACCTTCCTGAGAGTCTCAGTCACTGGTATGCCTGTAATCTCTTTTACGGTGTCGGACCATCGGGTAGGTGATCGGCCTCTAGGTCTTTTCCTGTCTACTTTGCCCACAACAACCAGTTTATTCAAGTTGTCTGGTTGTCTCCGTGCAATGCCAAAGTAAGTAAGATAAAAATGCGTATATACATGTCTGTAATGTTATCCATCGAGGAGTTATCTCACCTGGAGCCAGCCCCGAGTGTAGTATCAGATAACCACTATCGTAAAAATGCCTTTATCATAGCAATATGCAAAATTTCAATTCCGTAGGATAAGCGGAAATAGTTCTAATTCAGCTTGTCCGTAAAAATTATGGTTATTGACAACCTAAAGAACAAGTTAAAGGTACCTATATGTAAAAAAGTTTTCTTTTGATACAGATAATTTTTTTCTAGACTTTGTAACACCCATTTTTAGGGTTCCGTAGCCAAATGGCAAAAAACGGAACCCTTATAGATTCGTCATGTCTGTCTGTCTGTCTGTCTGTCTGTCTGTCTGTCCGTCCGTCCGTATGTCACAGGCACTTTTCTCCGAAACTATAAGAACTACACTGTTGAAACTTGGTAAGTAGATGTATTCTGTGAACCGCATTAAGATTTTCACAAAAAAATAGAAAAAAAACAATAAATTTTGGGGGTTCCCCATACTTAGAACTGAAACTCAAAAATTTTTTTTTCATCAAACCCATACATGTGGGGTATCTATGAATAGGTCTTCAAAAATGACATTGAGGTTTCTACTATCATTTTTTTCTAAACTGAATAGTTTGCGCGAGAGACACTTCCAAAGTGGAAAAATGTGTGTCCCCCCCCCGTAACTTCTAAAATAAGAGAATGATAAAACTAAAAAAAATATATGATGTATATTACCATGCAAACTTCCAACGAAAATTGGTTTGAACGAGATCTAGTAAGTAGTTTTTTTTTAATACGTCATAAATCGTAAATCGCAATTTACCTCGATCAAAGTTACAACGAACTTCAAGAACTTTTATATTATGTTACTTGCTGCTACGGAACCCTTCATGGGCGAGTCCGACTCGCACTTGGCCGCTTTTTATTACGTTGGAACACAACTGTGAAATGTTTTTATCGTGTTTCGTTCTGTTTCCGAGAAGTGGTAATAAAGATGTGATTTTCCGCTTCCTTTTTACCATTAGATGGCTCTCTTCCGTCTTTTTAACTATTCATGAAAATTACGATAAGATAGCTCAAATATCAGATTATTCTCTCAGTTCTGGAATAAATGATGTCTGTCTCCTGGTAAGAACCCCATTTTAAATTATCGCACACGTATCTTCAGAAAATCGTGACGAAGAACACGACATGCGAACCAATACGTACCAAATATTTCAATGTATATTGTGTTCCTACTTTGACGTAGTTTCACCTACATTGTTCCATAATGTAAGAACATTGTTCTTGGAATATAATATACGCTGGAAACGAATGGAAATTGTCGAACGGAGGCGAAGGCGGAAACAGCCCAATCGGGGAATGAAAAAGGATACAATAAAATTTTATCTCTTGCGGATTCCCACAAAACCGTATAGGTAGCATGTTTTTACATTACAACCAAATTTTCGGTCGGTTTAACCCTTAGAGAAATCCTTTTGACTTGAAAATGTATAAAATGGTATTAATAATATTTAATTGGGGACCAACCAATACGGTCCATTCATTTGTTTGTTTGTCCGTTTGTTATACACAATTTTCTCTCGGGACAGAAAACCCTCATTAATAACGCTAATAAATCAAGTTTGCTGGAATGTTCTATTGGCTGTTGAGTAATATTTTCATACCATACAAACCTCCGTAGTTTTATTTCTTTTTTGGAACTCAGAAATATTATATTGGATTCGGAAAAAAGCTTTATGATAATAATTGTAATTATATACAACTGCTCCATGCATTTAATAGTTATGAGAAATAGTCGCGGGTTTTGACGGTAATTAACTGTAACTTTAAAATATTAATAAATTGGCTGGATTATAAAACTGACTAACGGCAAATTTCAATCATAATTACAACTTTTTTTTAATTTGTTAGGCAAATGACTCAAAGATTATCGACTGATAGATTATTTAAAACGGCCATTAATTATACCTTACACGACGCACATTTACACTTTATTATGTAGACAGTAGTATGTAGTATACATCCATACTAATATTATAAATGTGAAAGTGGGTTTGTTTGTTTGTCCGTCTTTCACGTCGCGTCGTAACGAAGCTGTTATATGGTATGGTCTTTGTGTGTGGAGATAGTGAGGAGGGTGGAGAGTCTTATTTGAGTGATAGAATACAAAAAGTCAGCATAAATGATATTAAGTCATCGGGGTCACCGGCGGTGATGGGTGTGCCACAGGGCTCGATCTTGGGTCCTTTTCTTTTCCTGGTATACATAAATGATTTACCTCATTATGTAAAAAACCAAGCGGATATTTTACTATTTGCTGATGATACATCATTAATATTTAAGTTTGATAGGAATAAAGAAAATTTCAACGACGTAAATAGTACTCTTTCGTATGTCTCGCGTTGGTTCACTATTAACAATTTACTGTTAAATGCAAAATAAAACTAATTGTATAGAGATTTTACTACCTAATGTTAAAAAAGTCAATAAACATATTAAACTTAATAATGAAACATTGAATATGGAGGAATCCACCGTATTTTTAGGGGTGAAATTAGATAATAAACTTCAATGGGACCCACATATAACAAATCTCGCGACTAAACTCGGTAGAGCTGCTTATGCTGTTAGAAAAATAAGGCAGTATACTGACGTCGAAACTGCTAGGATGGTTTATTTTGCATACTTTCACAGTATTATATCTTATGCCATCTTGCTGTGGGGCAAAGCAGCTAGTAAAGAACAAATTTTCATACTACAAAAAAGAGCCTATTTATGAACTTAGGTCTCGAGAATCTTTGCGTGAAAAGTTCAAACAAATAGGTAAACTTACAGTAGCTTCACAGTATATTTATAGTAATGTGGTTTTTATATGGAATAATATAAGCGCGTATAAACAAAATTTTGATATCACTAATCGCCAAACAAGAAAAATGCTCCAGTTAGTAACGCCATCTTACCGTCTTTCTAAAGTGAAGCGATCTTTTATGGGCCGTGGTGTACAGTTCTATAATAAAATCCCAAAGTTAATACGTGATATGCCAGTGGAATTGTTTAAGAAACATGTAAAATCTCAACTTTTAGGCAAAGGCTACTATACAGTAGATGAGTACATAAATGACAAAGACGCATGGAAATGACCAGACCTGCAACCAGTTCCGTACAGGCTAGTGATATTTTTTGGTATGAAATATACCAATGTATTTTATTTTTAAAAGATGTGCTAAGGAGTTTCCTTCTGCTTTTCTTCTCCTCCATGACAAAGCACCTTTGCAAAAAGCTGGTTCATTAAAAAAATGACGTGCATAAGTGTATCAATGATATCTACATGAATAAATGAATTTGAATTTGAGTAATGTAGGCTACTTATTACCGCGGTAAAACATCCCCATGGAAAGATCGATATGTTGTTAGTAGCTAGATATTTAGTTCCAGATGTTGTTAATAGAATATCGTTAGTAAAATTCATTTGCATTTCACGCTATCAAAATGATACATGTAAATTACTTAAGTCATAGGCAACTAAGTCTAACTAACTAAAAGTAAGTAAATAGGATTTGTGAAAAATCTATCTGTACCGCGGGCGAAGCTGCGGGCAAAAGCTAGTTTTATTATGTGGACACAACTATGCATACAGGTAACAAATTAATACAATGTTACAAAGTTCCACCTGACGCTAAAAAAGAAGAAATACATTGTGATGTTTGGTTACCTAAAAAGGGTAGGGCTCAACTATTCTTGTTCTTATGTCCTCAAAGGTTATTTAGTATAAATGCTATCTACCAATGAGACCGTCTCTTGGGTAATAATCAAATCAAATCAAATGTTTTTATTCAAAATTAGTTTGGTTTACAAACACTTTTTGAAAGTCATGCAATTGCTTCAACGAGGCCCTAACTTCCGGTTTTATAATATTTATTATTATTATCTTGTGCTTATCAGTATTTTCATTCAAAAACATAAACGTGTACTTATGTATGCGCGTGAGAAGTTATACTTCTTTGACATCAAAAAATAATTTTCAAAAAAAACTCAAAAAGAATTTAAAAAAAAAATTCAAAAAAGTAATCAAAAAGAAATGTCAGTAAATGATTTAGTATCTCAACGTATACAAAGTATACACTTATATTTCTTGATTTTCATGTTCCTCTACATTCTTATGGTCACACGACAGCTCATGAAATGAAAATCAGCATGTCATCGTTACAAGAGACTTTACTGCAATGTAAACAACTTTCATCTCTCCGACACGACGTCATATTGTTCCCGACTCCTGATGTCGCGATAACCCAAATACCTGTGTATTACAATATAAGGCGCGAAACAGATAGCGCAGTTGGAACGTATGTACATTGCACATAGGCACTTCACGGTTTTAGTTTGCTTCTAACACTACTGCTAAATCTGAGTTAACGTTAACGTTAACAGTTGCACTGAAATGCGCCATAATTAATGCGTTAAAAGAGTAGCTATATTAATAGGGTATTAAACATAAAGTTATTTCTCGGTAATTAGTGCCCTAAACTGTTGACCACATGACATTTAAGGCGTTAATCAAGTTAACACACGGAAAAGTAATACGATGTCAAATGGAATGTCAGTCAGGCTGTCTGGGAACTTTCATCGATGGGCGGCAAAATGGCGTTTCATTTCAGCATGCTACGAGTACGTGCTACGAGTCACCACCACGGCGAGCGGTAAAACCACCTGCTCCTCAGCTCACGGGCGGCCTCGCCCCTCCGCGCCTATGTGAGTTTAAATTAAACTTTAGGAGTAGGGCAGACAACACTACGTGGAGTCGGTTTTGCAGCGATTTGTTTCTGTCACTAACGTTAACATTCGGCTAAATGGCAATTATTTGGAAATTTCCAAAAATATAATTTTCTAAATTAGATTTTTAAATTATATTAAAGGTTATTTATAGATTTTGAGTACCCTAGTAACTCATATTATACTAATTGTCTATTAGTTCAAATGTGCATTATATAAAATGTCCGTTGGACCATGTAATAGGAAATGAAATTATATCAATTTAATCGTTATAATTATCATTTGATGGCTAAACTGAAGAAAAGTATATCAAGTGGCATCAGGTCAAATGGATCATTATTATTTATTTTAATCCTCAGATTGTTTTATTCTATCAACTGTTGCGCACCCACCTAAAACATCATACTGATAATTTACTGCCACATGCAATATTGAACTTATTCATTACTCTGTGGACATTTATTACGTACTCAACCTAGTTACGCGAATTACAGTCACTGTGTTTGTAGAGTTGGGTCAGCACCACTTCCTCAGAGTGATCTTTCACTGAATTCATTTGAACGGATTACTAATATTTCTTTGAATGTTTTTTGAATACTCGTACAAATTTTATTTTATTGCGTGACCTTTGAAAAATTTCCCCGATTCTAAGTTGGAGATGAAAGAGTTCATATTATAAGCTCAATTAGGCGAAGGATTATGCATTTATAAGTCACTTCAACTCACAATGGATCATTAAATGAATATGCTAATAGATATCTAACCCGTTTCAGGCTAAAAGCGCCTAAACAATTATAGAACTCAACATACAAGACTGTGATCTGAGTAATTACGAAAGGGTTACAATACACGCTTACAATTTAATAGACTATAAATAATTACAGCCGAGTACCTTCTAGGTAATAAATTGTTAAGTTATCTAAACATGTGACCTTTTAAAACAGTCGTTACTCTATTTGAAATTTCCTGAGATCATGAGAGCAGTATAATGTGAAAATAGAATCTATTACCTCTGCATTCGTATCACGAATTACCGTGAATTATGCGAAATAATTGCAAAGACTGTCTCTCAGCTTATCGATAGCACTGTGCGGAGTTCTTTTGTGTCAGAATAATTCTATTAGTCCATAACAGACTAAATAGTTGTGAGCCGACATGCTACGCTTATGATCATTATAAATGGGCCACGAAACACACGCACTTACATAAGAGCCTTAACTCGTTACAAGTATTAATTCTAATTTACAAACAAATATAACCAATATTGCTACAATTTGCAACGCCGTGAACCCCCATAAATAATAAGCCGAAGACATACATTTTTTAAGGAGTTAATAACACTAAGGCTATCACTGATGACCAAGAAGATAATGGGTTACCTATGGCTATAACTTATAACTTATGGCTGTCATAATATAAAATCATAATATAATATTAAAACCAGAGAGGGTTTTTCAATAAGTTTAAAACTAGCATTTGAAAATGCATTTATAAAAAAGTTCCTTTAGTGTTCTTTTTCTTCCAAAACAAAAAATCGTTCGGTTTTTTACCGTACACGTCGGTCTCTAGATCACTCAATTACGTGTGTATACAATTTCCTTCTAGTATTCTCTGATATGTAACTTTTTTCTGAGTTATTTCTACAACACATGAAGTCCCTCAAAAATGGTGTAAAAGTTTTCCGTAAGAACCGCCGTTGTGTTAGCGTGTTCTGAAGTGCTCATTTCCATAGGAGATGGTGACTATAAAAAGTATAATCTAAGAAAATTTAGTATGGCAGTTTTTCGGAATTAGAGAGGCAAGCGATTTTAAACGAATTCGGCCTATTTAAGCAGTTGGTCAAAGTTGCTAAAGTTGCTAAAAATTCATCAATCACTAAGTTAGATTAAGCAAACAACAATTGATAGGTTAGACAGTATTTCAAACATAGATGAAGTGTAAATAGTCAGTAATTACAGTGATAATAGGTTCATGTTACAGATAAAATCACAATGTAGGTCGTTTGTCATTGCGGTCAAGTACTATTAACGAATCTGATTAGCGATACGTACTCCGAATGTTAATATTCTCTTTCATTGTGAATCATACATTTGCTCATTTAAATCGTAATTTGGCAGAGTGCAAAATATCGGTAAATACACCAGTTTTGACTTTTTCATTATTTTGTTGTTAATTTCTTTCGTAACCCTGTTTTGTCATTCAAATATAGTTCAAATATAGGATTATGGTGTTGTTTTACGGCTGTTTACAATATTCTATCTAAATTAATCTCTTTTATAGGTAATTGGTAAAGTACAACGCAAATTATCAAGAACACAATAGGCAGTATTATTGCTGTAGTAGCGATTTCTCCTCGACAACTTCAGGGTATAGTACATTAGTAGATATGTAGGTGCAACAATAATTATCCTCAAAGTAACAATCCTGAAGTGCATGGCCTAGCAAAAATACACAAAAATATTGAGTTAGTTGTTATAATGTTATCTATTAACTATACTGGGTCAGTTAATAGATTAATTATTATCTATGCATTTATCTATTGTCATACAAAAGTCGTAACATTACATTACCTTTATGA
Source organism: Thymelicus sylvestris (assembly GCA_911387775.1). Taxonomy (NCBI): domain Eukaryota; kingdom Metazoa; phylum Arthropoda; class Insecta; order Lepidoptera; family Hesperiidae; genus Thymelicus; species Thymelicus sylvestris. The sequence continues at coordinate 11,207,801 of OU426898.1, read as the reverse complement.
GCTTTAAAGTGAGTCTAACTTTTATAACTAAATAATGCATTCCCTATAAGCCGAGCCGTGATTATTTTGTATCAGTTATTACACGCTTCTTTGTTGCTTTCATAGTATAAAGGAAAAAAGATAACGCAAAGATGATGTAATCATAAAGTGCTCCGATGTTGTTAGCCATTGCTTACAACTGAACATCATATTTCATTTACGCCGACTCGAGATTACTTTATTTTACTTATTACATGCTCGTTTGCTTTCATATGAAAAGAAAACAAATATAGATGAGACGTAACTTACATTCGTATCAATGTAAGTCGAAACTATGATACTGAGCACGTACGCTCTTTGTATCTTTGATCTGAGCTTCAATTACGAGTATAATTTCCTTTACACCGAGACGTGATTATACGATTTCATAAACACACTTAGGTACACAACTTCAATTTTATTTCTTTTCTATATGCTACTCTGTAATTTTATCACTCCTATTTAAGAATACTAATCGAAGATAGAGGCGCGACTATGATAATAGCAGTGATCTATAATCTTCGAGATTTTTTTGAACTTTCGTCTGTTCTTCTGTGCGTTTATACTTTCACATTAAGTTTCATCGGACAAATATGAAGTGTAGGACCCATCCTGCAACAAAAGCTTATGTCTGCTCATTACCCTGCTGAGAAACTGATGATGCTGCTAGGTTTCATAACAGAGCTAGACTTTGTACGAGTACGCAGTTCTTAGTGATATGTTCTATAGAATCCACAGTAACATTTCTAACGTGTTTTATTTATAATGTTGGAGAGCCATTAAGCAGTGATATAAATGGGTCATCTGCTTCCTTTTTACCGACAGCACGTCTGTGTTGCCACTTATAATACGGTTGTCTATTTACGGAAATGTCTAAGTCAGTTAACACGAATAGAGTGTTGTTATTAAAATAAAGGTAACATTTCTATTCACAATTATTAAGAAGGTCAAGAGCGTTAAAGGCTACTTCAAAGAAACTAAGGAACTTATTAATAGCTACCTAGAAAGTCAGAAGTTCTTAAGGCTCCTCGAATACCTACTCAGAAAAGCTTACTGAGCCCCGTCTTACTATAAGAATTAAGACAGAGTTTAATTTTCCGTAGAAGTAATTTCTTCGTTATTAATTAACATAGTTATTTATTTTGCTGTAAATGTGAAATTCTCTTTTTCATTATTTATCTTTTACTGTGTAGGTATGTACGCCTACTATGCATTTCTTTTTGTCATTGTGTACTGGCATTAAGTTCGCCCTTTAAATCTCCTAGTATAAGGTGCATACAATAAAGAATAAATAAAACAATTAATTAGGTATTATATGTTTTATGGCGTAATTGAAATGAGACGAGAAGTCTTTATTATTTCTACTTTGAAATAAACGCAGTTCCATTTTTCTCTTATTTCACGTGCGAGAATAGTAGAAAAATATTTAACCAATAATCCACTTTTGTACTCGTTCACCAACGTTTATTTTCTAACATAGAAACTCTTATTGACTTTAAGTGTTAGAAGAATTTTAAATCAACACCCCTCCACGCGGGTGGAATGTTCGAGAAAAATCCAATTGTTGTACCGACAGAAACATTGTTATCTATTATAAAAGTTGCCTGAAAAAACTTTAAAACTAAGTGCACGTACCATCTCGCTTGTAACATTTCAACTTCAGTCATGTTTAAACGTGTTCTTTAAGTTTTGATTGAAAAAGGTATTTTCGTAAATTGCCAGTTTAAAAAGTAAAGTTTTACAAAATGATTTTAAATAAAATTTTCTTTTATTGGCGTAGACGAAATTATTATGAATCCTGACAAAAATTATTCTGGGGTACTGCTATTAAGATTTAGGTCAGTCAATCGGTCAATTAGTAAATAATAGAATCCTAACTGAAAAAAACGATTAAATCAATCAAAAAAGGATATAAATCAATTTCAGCGTTATATCTAGGCTTGACCCAACACCCCGTGGCTACATCATAATTACATTGCACTTTATGACAGAAACTAATAATAACCATGAATTATCATGAATTAAATTACATTGTTTTCAGTAAATATGCGGAAAAGTAGACGGGCCACATTATGGTGATTGGTCACCGTCACCAATGGCCTCCATGTATCATCATCATCTTTGAGTATGTGCAGAAAGCCTGATAGATTAGCAACTTGACTCATTAGCAAGTTGGGTTGAACTGAGTCTCAATTTTGATAATCATAAAAAATAAATAGTAAATCCGCTTATATTTTATGTACGACGAGACAAGAAGCGTGACGTGACACATCGTCTTCATTTTATGGGCAAAGTTGTAATACAATGGGCGGATACAATTTCAACATCTGTTATAAGCCGAAGACAAGTTCGAAGATGCTTGGATTCACAAAGTTTTCCTGCGCTAGTGACTTCAACGTGTATGCTGGGATAAACTCGCATATACAACTAAATTCTTCTTCTACGAACTACCTTTTAAAGCGGATGTTTTGTGTCAAGAAAGTTTAAAAGAATTTACCGATTTATTTACTCGCTTCTCTTCTTAAAACCCTTTAAAATGTCAATTTTGTGAACCGATTCAATTAAAACATAGACGCAATATTACCTCGAACTTATTTATATAAATCATTAATAACCGCATCCAATTTGGTTAAGCTTCATAAGCTCTATCATATTTTTAAGATGTTGATTGTTCTCAAAATTAAATATCTTACAGACATCGATTTCTCACAGTTTTTTTAGTATAAAATATGTAACCACAAGTTTTAGAATGAGTTTGTAGGTATTGTAATATTCTTGGTAGCATTGTAACATTCTAGAAATTTTGTAAACCCAATCTTGGTGATAACTTGAGGAGATTGCATCTCTTATCTTATTGACACAGTAGCATTTCGTAGCTTCCAAGATGGCTCCCGACTATGTTATGTTATTTCCGCCAAGTTCTTATTTCCCGTACCACATTACACTGGGAACAGCGAATTCTCTTGAAAGTTGCTAAGCAAAGATTTTCTTTCTGAACGAAATAAATATGAGAAAAAAAAATTCCAAGTTTTCACATTTTTGTATGAGGAATTGCGGGAAGTTCTTTAACAATTAAATAATATTTTTTATATTTTCAGCAAAACTATTTAGTGGTCCTTTTTAAATACTATTTCTTTGAAGTCAGTTAATGATTTGTTAAAAAATTATATCTTTGTAATAATAACCATGAAAATTATTATGTTTTGGAACTTCTACACAACGTAGCCAAGATAAATAATAAAATAATTTTGTAGACAACTGAGTTAAAACTCCTGTTATAATATTATCGTGAGTGCATGTAACTTAAGTATGTCATTGGGTTATTACCATTGTTAATTTAATGCTTCAGTGCACCTCGAGCTGTCTTATTAGGGTTCTTATCGCTTTGACATGAGTCGGAACACGGACTGAACCCATAAATTCTACGGTAAGTTTCAAATTCAGAAGTCTGGTAAAGTTTTATTTTATGACCGGAGATCAAACAATAGGTATAGTAACAATGTCGAAATCTTTAAACGCCAAAAATAAATGTATAGAATCTAACGAATCGTAAAAGTAATAAGAATCTTAAATTACTGTGAAAACGAGTGAGCAAGTATAATTTGAAACCATTCATGTAAACGAATTTATTTTATATTATTAATGTCCAATATTAACATATTAGTATATTAACTCATTAGCCTCAAATAAAATCATAAATGCGTTCGAGTCAACAAAATATTTTTAGCTAAACTTATTGTATTCTAAAGTGGGTTAAGAATGAATAACGAAGTGACGCAAATAAACAACAAAATACTATGAATATCCAATTTCATTTTCAATAGGTATAGCAAGGCTATTCTGTTTTGTAACTCGACAGCGGAATCCGCGATGAGTGTCAAAAATCTTATCTTTAGTCATGTGAAGTTCGAGTTCGAGACTCACTTCACTTCGCAAGTGCGTACTAGATGATTAGAGAATGACATATCAAGATGATGCAAGTTCGCTTTCGAGTCTCACTTGAGCGACTTTGATTTCGAGTTTGTATTTTAGAGTTGAGTGAGCTTCGATGTCGAGTTTGTATTTTAGAGAATAGCCCTCCTGAGGTGTATGCATTGTATTACGAAGTTTCGTTATGCCATATTTGTTAACTGTCAAAGGTGACCGCTTGACCTAGCATAATTACAACGCGCTCAATACATTACATTATGTATTGTAATGGATATTACAGAATATATTAAGCAACAAGTAAGTTTAGTATGGTTTATTTTCATGTCACGTCAATATTCGACAAACTAAAAGACAGGTCATGGGATTGTAAGTGAAAACTGCCCCCAAAGACATACGTAATATTACAGATAATTTCGACGAACACGACCTTTTAAACACGGCCTTTCGATGACGACAACCTTTTTACGACGAAATTCTTTCTAGGATGACAATCTTTATTTAACAAAGATCTTTCTATAACAATGACTTTTCAACGACAAACGAAAACCAGCAAGAAGGAAACAGGTACCTTGCTTACCACTAGTTCTTCAACAACGCACTCAATACTTTAATTATTTTCACTACCTATTGCATAGTTGTAGCAAGGCTAGAATTCTGTCACCATGATATGAACGTGTCAGAGATTGGAGTTTTAACTTGTAACAACTATGAAAAAAGCGCTCTTACCACCCAACACTTCATTGCCACTTACGATCTGGTTGGATGGTAGTGAAACATTAACTTACAATTTACATTAATAAAAAATACTGTTAAAGAAACAATCTGCAAATTTGATCATGAGATTGTTACATTATTAAATTTACAATTTTTAATTTCCTAAGTTCTTTAGAAATCTAATATTAAATTAAAATATTTTTCGCGTTAGATCCTTAGAAATCGGATATTTAATTAAAATTATTATATTTTCGCGTTATTTTCCAAATGGCATAGAGATATCGGCTAACAAGTAAAAAATAAATAAAAATAAAAACAAATAACACCATTCAATTTTTAGCCGCGTCGTAATAAGGCCAGGTGAAATTAAATCGTAAACACGTGCTAGAAACAGTGACAAGACAAATTAAATCAAATTCACACGCGTTTGTCTCTATTATTAACGTTGTCACGGTTTGTTTCCTCGCCACATGCTAAATACTTAACAAGGCAATCTGTGACCGGTAGTGCACCGTTACGTCCACTTAGGTTCAGCATGTAGGTCACTGGTAGGTATTGAAATAAAGGGGAATTGACAGTATCCACAAACATCGCCGATAGTATGAAAGCACCGGATATTTTTCCACAATTTGCAGAAGCGCGTAAATAAAAGTTGTTATGTGCAAACACGGCGGATGTGGGAACGTGCGATGTAAGGGTGACCTTACACTGTGTTCGTAGATGCATGCGTCTTTTTTCGTGGAACTAAATATACTTAGAATTAAGTATATCTATTGTAACTATTTCTTTTATACGAAGAGAACGATACCTACCAGTCAATTGAGATGGAAATTTTTATGAAGTTTTATTTAATTTATATTTATTTTACATTTTAATGTTTGCTATCAGTATAAAACAAATCCATAACAATTATTAAAAAATGACAAACACTTACGTCTTTTTACTAACTAATAAAAATGTTGGGTACTTTTTACGGACACAGACAAATAATACAAGTTTGGAAATATTATAATTTATAATATAAGACGACCCGTGTGGCGCAATGGTTACCATGCCGGATCGCCGCACCAAGGGTCCTGGGTTCGATTCCCAGCGAGGCGGAAATTTGAATGATGAGTTTGCATTTCTGTTCTCGGTCTGGGTGTGAATGTCCTTGTCTATGTTGTGTGTTGTCCATGGCACCCACGACACAGGGAATCCTAGTGTGGGGCTATGAGTGTGAAGCGTTATTATTATTATTTAAAAATCGTTTATATTTTTAATTTATTTTACAGAAGCCTCGAAATGTATCCGAACCTTATAAAGACCAACACATTTCAAACTCGCACGGTTACGGCTCGAGTAGTTTTAACAACCGGGTGGTAAACGTGTAAACATTTGAGCAGGCGCCCGATGGAGGTAGAAAGCGTCGAGTGCTACCCAACTTTGTCTTTTGCGCCTTTATTCGAGTGAGTTCTCAAAGACAGTTATTACTAAGTTAAACTTTGCGAAGTATGACTTATTTTTATATGACTTCGAACCATTAGAGCAATTTAGAGCGAGACTTTGTCCTTATAATGGATGAGGCTTGACTGTTTTTAAGACACTACAGTGGTGACAAAGTTAGTGAATATTATTGTATAATGATGCAATTAAGGAAATTTTAAGGGCATTAAGGCCAACGTGAAGCAACGGAAGGGAATAATTAAACCGTGCTTTAAGATATTTTGCTATGTGCAAAATTAGTGCATCATTGATTATCTCAAGGTCTAATTATGTGTCTTGGAGACTTTATAAATTATGTAATTCTTCAACGGATGGAAACTGTAGAGCCGTATTTAAAGATGATTATTATTCAGTTCATCGTTCACCACGTCAAGAAATGATGATGTGTTTTTTAACCAAAATATGTAAATTATCGATTGGAGATGTCTTACAAAGAACAAAGTAGACGTAATGTTGACAGACTTACCTGTAATTAGTGTCTCATAAGTGTAAATTATAAAGGTCTTCTTCCCATCGCAGTCTACCCATGTCAATAATCCATTTCTCTTAATATTAATATGTTTACAAAATTATTACTTATAATAATGATACATTACATAAATAGAACATCTTCTCGCATAAAGTATAATAAACTCATAGTCATTTTAAATGAATCATAAAAGGGTACACAACTATATTTCACGCGAGGTGTTTGTGGTGAAACTTAATTTCCTGTTAAGTGACACTTTACTTGACGTAGATCTTCCGGTTCACCGCGGCGCATAGCGTTATGCAATAAAGTACTAATTCACTGCAACTCTTTTGTGTCCGTTTTAACCCCCGACGAAAAAAGAGGGGTATTATAAGTTTCACGTGTCTGTGTATCTGTATATCTATGTATCTGTTAGTCTGTGTATCTGTATGTCTGTCTGTGGCATCGTAGCTCCCAAACGGATGAACCGATTTTGATTTAGTTTTTTTTTGTTTGAAAGGTGACTTAATGTTCTTAGCTATATTTAGTGTTAATAATACTGCTGAACTTGGGGTCTCCTCTCACAATATGAGGGGTATGTGAGGGGTCTACTACGCTGGCCAAGAGCGAATTGGTAGACTTCACACACCTTTAAGAACTTTATAGAGAACTCTCCGGTGTGCAGGTTTCCTCACCATGTTTTCTTCACCCAAAGCAAGTGATAATAAAATTCTAACAAGCACATAATATTTGAAAATTAAAGGTGCATGCCAGGATTTGAACTCAGGCTCCTTCATTAACAGACCAACGTTCATACCTTTAGGCTATCACTGCTACTGAATAATAATCAAACAATATTAATTTTGGGGGCAATGAGGAGCTCCATGCTTCCATCCATACTATACATCATCATACATCAATCCTGTCAAATAATGTATGAGGTGGTTAAGAAGCCAGGTCCCTCCTGTTGGACATCATAATATCATTAACCAGGCTAAGGTGACCTATTGATGTGAACTAAAAGTAATTATTTGACAAAAGGGGTCAAGAAAGAGTGTTATATAGGGACGGGGACGACGTAATCTGCGACGCAACATAATAGGTTTAAAAGAACACCATAATACTCTGGCACTGGTACTAACTTACACTTAACTTGTATGTCTTCTGTCTATGCACTTGGAATATCGAATGACATTGATATACTATTTCTACTCCATCTAAAGCACTTTTTCAAAAATAAGAAAGTGTCTACTCTATGATAAAGAAGTGTACCGGAAAATTTGTGCATATTAGTAGTTATGTAAAAATAATTTGAGGTTGAATTTAAACACAACATAGAAGAAATTTTTATTAACGCGCAAGATTTGAAACGAATTCTTTAATACAGCGATGCTTGCTTACAAATCACGTGACCCATTTCAATATTTAAGATGTTATTTAAATAGTATGTTAGTTAATTATTGCCTGCAAAAAGTTTAAAAAAATGCGTAGAACGGAGTTAAAAGGAAAATAGTAGAGCTAGTGAGGTTTAACAACTTAATGTACCCTACTTTACTACTGTACAGCGCCCTACAAAATTAGGATTCGGCGTCATAACAATAGAAATATGTCGTATAAATAAGGCCTGAATCAAAGGTGAAGAAGTAATACGATTGCAATTAGTGATAGACGCAAACGATCAACATGTACCTACCGAGCTTAACTGTTATCAATAAATCGATGGGCAATCGAAAACGTATAAATAAATTACAGCTACACAGTTCGTAATTTAAATAAAACTATCTATTGACTATCATTAGATTTATCGATATTCATAGGTAATCGATACTATCAATTATGCGTCTCCTAAACGAATAAAACGTGTCATTAATGTGACCAAGCACCTATTTATTTGTGGACAATTCTTACCTCGTTGCAACTGTGACTTACAAATCGCGCGTGTCACGTAAACTCACGTACAAGCGTCAGAGGCAGTTCTTGCAAGAAAGTTCTTAGTGAGTGTTCACACTGAACTCGCGGGCGCGGGCGCGGGCGCGGTCGCGGGCGCGGGCGCGGTCGCGGGCGCGGTCGCGGGCGCGGGCGCGGTGGCGGATTCGTGTTCACACTGGCCGCCAGGCGTTTGCGCGATTGTGACATTTTGTCAGAGGTTGAAAACCCTTTAATCTGGGGACATAATGAATTCATGTGCTATCGTTTCTAGCGACAAGTTCAAAATGGTTGAACTTACCTGACATCGCGAGTGAGTCGCGCGTTCCGCCGCTAGTTCAGTGTGAACACACTCATACATTCTCATGCGTTTGATATTGCCGCTAGCGGGCCGCGCGCGCTTGTCGCTAGCGTGCCCGCTACTTACACCGCACGTGCGTTTTGTATATGAACACTTTCATAGTAGTTCATATGTTTGAAATTTCGCGACCGCGCCCGCGACCGCGCCCGCGTGTCAGTATGAACAAGCACTTAGAGTTAACTACTTAATTCCTCTCATAATACGGAATTCAAATTTCACAAACTGATTTGGTTCCGATGATAATGCATTATTATAATAATGATGACCTTGTGACTCAAGGTTGGATCTAGACGAAAGAACTCCTCAGCAGCCAACAGCACAAATTCATAATTTAAAAAGCCTGTTGTTGTGTTATTAATAATCTGTGTAATTGATTATCTGTGGTCCCCCCACCTCACCTCTCTCTCTTCCGCTTGATGTGTGTTCGCATACTTGTAGTGCTCCTTGTAATTTGCAAATTAAAAATAAAATAAGTGAGTTTCGACAAAAAGGTGCATTTAATTTTGGAACCCACTGCCTCAAGAACCGAAACATATAACACCTGTTTTAATACATAGTATTTTTAAAATATTAATTTTATTACGTTTTTTTCACATAAAGTAAAAATAAGTCTATTTGAATATTTTAATAAGAGTATTAATTTTAAGTAGGTAAAAACATATTATAATATGAAAATGTAAAACACGATAGAAAGTAATAAAACCCGCGTAAATGTTAGGTGTCCTTATACTAAAAAATGTGGCTACCCTGTCCGATAACATCTCAAACTATTAGAGAATAAGAATGGCGTGGGCGTACATTTGTTACGTAAACACGCCTATTGTTGTTGGTTTAACTTTTACGTAAAATATTGACATTTCCCTAAACGTGTATTGTATGATAACCCACTGTGAAAACATGAACATCGTATACATATATTATACTCATATACTACTTTAGTGTGAACTAAGCGTTAATTTTTGTGCAAATATTTTTATGACGGCGGAAATAAAACTTAACAGATTTTATTCAACTTTTATTGGCCTTAATAAGTCACCATTATGTTCTCCCAATTAGTTACGCTAGCCCGTCTAAGGCATCTCAAATGGTTTCATTTCTCCTGTGTGCCGTTACCGGAGAGGACATTTTTACGTTACTAATAATAGTAAAACGAGCTGAATGATCAGCTGATGGTGACTACTGTTGCTTATGGACAGTAACATCAATGGCTTCACAGAAAGATAATAATAGCAATAATATTTGACGATTTTTTGACGACCCTGTAGCCTAGTTGGTAGCGACCCTGCCTGCAAAGCGAGGGGTCGCTGGTTCGATTCCCGGTTGGGGCAGATATTTATGTGACAGATAAATATTTGTACTTGTAATGGGTGTCATTGTGATGTGTTATGTGTAGTCCATGACAACCGCGACACAGGTAATTATCCTGCGGGGGTATGAGTGTGTGAGCGTTTATATTTATACTCCTTATGTAAAGCAACAACCCATAATTGTCCCACTGCTGGGCTCGGGGTCTCCTCTCAGAATGTGAGGGTTAGGCCATAGTCTACCACGCTGGCCAAGTGCGGATTGGTAGACTTCACACACCTTCGAGAACTTTTTATGGAGAACTCTCCGGTGTGCAGGTTTCCTCACGATGTTTTCCTTCACCGAAGCAAGTGATAATTAACATGTAATACGCACATAATATTTGTAAAGGCTCCTTATGTAAAGGCTTACCACTAATCGGGCCTAATCTGTACCGGGCCTAATCTTTAATAAATAATCAGTACTAACCTATTGGTCGTATTTGCATCAGGAGACTTAATTACACTCATTCGCATTGTCACTATAAGCTTCGTTACATAAAAGATTATAACATAAACAAGTTTTTTATTCATATATAAAAACAAAACGTTCTACTGCGCTCTATCTGAGATACTTACTTATATCTCGTAACGCGTTCATTACATTCAGAAAAACCAATGCCGTTATTATAACAATCTACCGACATCACGGAAAAGCTTCATTAGATCGCGTGAATTAAGTAACAACCACAGATGTATAGTCCACTTTATTAGACGAGTTTAGTAAACAAACTTACAAGATCTTTTTATTGGAGATTAGTTAATCTTAGAATAGATTTTCTAGCTAACCTTTAGAATAGATTTTCATATTTGAGCCCACGGTATTAAAAATGTATGAGGAGTAAAATCAAACTTTTTCCGTTACATTATGCAGTATGCGTTATATTTGTAATTCGTAAGATGGCTTGTTACTGATCAATAACATCTAAAGACAATAATAATCTTGGTACATCCTATTCTGATGATGTGAAACATCATCATCATCATTAGAACTCCAATAATGTCGCAAATTGTATCGTCATGTATTGTATTTAAAGGAGGTGGCCAATATTTACCCCGGAAATGGTTAAAATACGTTTTTTTGTACAAGGTTTTAGTTCTCTGAAAAGACATATTTTCCATTTATTATAACATAACTAGAATTTTAATTTTCTTCTGAACTCCGCCGTGAGTAGTTATAATAAATTAACAATAATAATAAGTTGTATTGTATACAAATATACTTTTACTACCTCCATTGCTATCACCCCGGTCACTCACATGCGCGCAAATGTTTGACATTTGTACGAATGTTTGCACATAATTATGTGAAGGGCGGTCAAGCAAATGGGTTCGCATATGAGTATACAAGCCCATTTCCGCTTCCTCCTACACTTTGTTCACGAATGTTCAATCTTGCTGTTGTTATTATGTTGTTGTCATTCAAATCCATTTTCAATACAGAAAATAAATGGTAGTACGATTAGACGCCACGAACCACGAAAAATTAGGAGATACATCACCTTTTTAGTCGTGTGCGCAACTGGTCGCACGAATGTGTGGGAGACTACACGAAGGTTCGAGGTTCGCGCGCTTTGATGTGCGACAAAAAACCGACACAGCTTGGGAAACCCCGAATGCCTTCAAAACTTCGCATAATCATTCGCGAAGGTCGTCCCACACTTGTGGGTATTCGCGTATTCGCGCGAATGTGAGTGACCGGCATCACTGGAGGTTGACAATTGGCTGACAGAAGTGCAAATGTCTACTATCGTATATTGTCATTTGCCAAAATAATATTTTTCAGTTTCATTTCTGCAAAATATTAATTGTATTTGATTTTTTGCCATGAGGTGCATTAATTACGCGGTTGATATTGAGCGCATGGCACGTCACTCCATATCTTCCTTAGCAAGAAACCTGCAATCCATATTGGTAGAATGGATCACTGCAATACAGGTATAGCATTTTTCTTTACTATTAAGTAGTGCTTACTACGACTAGGTTCACGCGGCAATGTACAATATTCCTGTTTCTTTTGCAATACGTTTAGAAAATAAGTTCTATTTTATAATAGGCTCCTAACATTTTTTCTTTCAACTTTTAGGCAAAGGCTACTATACTGTAGATGAGTACATAAATGACAAAGACGCATGGAAATGACCAGCTCTGCAACCAGTTCTGTACAAGCTGTATATTTTTTTTGTAATAAATATATTATATATTATATTTTTATTTTTAAAAGATGTGTTGAGGAGATTTTTTACAGCTTTTCTTGTCCTCCATGACAAAGCACCTTTGCGAAAAGCTGGTTGATTAAAAAATTACGTGCATAAGTGTATCAATGATACCTAAACGAATAAATGATTTTGAATTTGAAAAAAAAATTGAATGCATCACCTTATTTGCCTTATTTGGTACTATTGTTATATTTTATTCCTTAATTTTTACATATGTGTGCCTAAATGTATATAATGAAACACTTAATAATATCAATATGCAGTTTTATTTATACCTATTACGTTTGCTTGTGAATATTTACAGATAGGTAGGTGACAAGTTAACATGTATATTTTATTTAGTACTATTGGTACTTCTTTTTGTAGGAATAAGGTCATAAAGTCATAATTAAAGTAAAAGACATATATTAATTAATTATCCAAAAGATAAATAGTATTTATTTAATACAAAAATCGCTCTTTAAAACACTTTTTCACGATTACATATGTTTTGCAGAATGTCAAACTACAAAAGCTAAAATTGCCCGTAAAAGGAGAATCCCGAGTTCTAGAGATTTTTATTGATAAAATTATCAAAGTAGATATTGTAAGCTTTAATGTAAGGTAAAAATAGTATGTGTACATTATACTTCACAAATGGGGCAAATGCCCATACAGATGTTGGCCACCTCCTTTATCGTAACGAAACCAACATTCACTCAACCCTAACTTACTAGAATAATAATCCGTTAATTCCAAACCCACCTACAATTACTAACAACAACTAACCAGGTTTAATAGATTTCCTCTCTTAATTAAGACCGTAGTGGTTAAGCAACGTACAGCTACTACTGTAACTATATACCCTAATGGTTATCTCAGCCCGTTCTATAATATACAGTTGTTACCTAAATTACAAATTAATGAGTGGAATATTGAATGGAAAGGTAATTACTTGTCTTGAAATGATTGCCAGCTTTAGTAAGGCTATTTCGTACTGAACGTTTATTTATCACAACTCATGGGAACTCCATAAAGTGAGATTAATCTTTGGTATTCAAATCTAACATCTCGTCTATGTTCAAAATCTCTTAATTATTTAGTTTTTAATATTTAATTAATTTTTAGTAATGCATTTGGTAAGACAAATATTTTATCTTTGTTAGAGTTGATTGTAACTAAGTATTAACTGCCATGTGTGTCAAAGGCCTAATGTAATAAAATAGTGATGGCCTGTTATTATCACATTAAACAGCAACAACGCTTAATTCGCTGTAAGTTCCTCAACACTCAATCACTTCATTCTCACAATTCCAGTTCTTGCTTCAAAGACTAGTATTATTCTCGTGATTAAAATAGTGGATAATTACTGAGAACTAAGAACTTAGTCTCATATAGTCTGATGGTAAGTTGCTTAAACACCCAGGAAATGGTTGCAAGAGGTCAAGAAAGAGAGGAAAATATTAGCAAATAGCACAGCCCAGCAGTGGGATAGGTACTTATTGTGAGGTGATAAATTTCGTAAACGCATTTCCTTTTCATTACACTAAAAGTAAAATCAAATGAAACCAATTTAATATTAAACAGGCTTACACTCGCCACTAAAATTACTAAATATATTTCGTAATCACACGAAATTTGCTACTACTATAAGATTAAAAATCTAAGTACCCCTTGTCATAATTATGTCAGTATTAAAAGTGTGGACAGCTATTAAGCAGGCTTAAAGTCATTCCAGTTGATAATAACTGGTGCACGAGCCAATTATATGGAAACTGGGTAGCGTGTGATTTATCAGGATTATAATAATAACGCTGTTATATACTCGGTGATTGCCTATGGCGTTCAATCTTAATTGAACATCTCCCAAGTAACTGTTAAGTCAAAAATTAGATGTGTGACCGTAATAACGCTTCCTTGTTCTCATATTGATGTAAAAAACTATGCACTTCAAGCTAAATTTTCTTGCTAGAAGTGTCTCATGTCATCAAATTAATCGTCATACACTATTAAAGTGAAATTGTCTCATTACTCGTATAAGATCTAAGTGAGATAAGTACTATTATTTCTTCTGTGGTCAGACCTAAGTTTTTTGATAGCAAAGTTGGTACGTCCAATAAAAGCCGATCATTGCATACTTTTAGCGGGCAGCGGTGACGATTTCGTAGCGCATATCAGACTGGATAAAACGACGTCAGTTTAGGTTGATAAAATATAAGATAATTAATGTTAAGCCTTGCCAAAAGCTCAGGCACCGCACAACTCTCAATACGACGAATAGCCTTTAATCTCTTCAAACCACGGTGAAGCGGCGTGACGTACCTTGGATTTAAAACGAGACCCCTGCAATATAATACGTCTACGGTTCAAGATGAAACCGGGCGGTACGTTTGAACGGGTAAATCCTTTCTACTACCAATTCGTATCATTTATGATTTTAAAATAACAGGCCTATGATTGGTCCAAATTGTTCATCCAATTTCTCATGATCTATCTTCAAGTACCTCTTCGAAGATTACTTTCCAGATGTACCTAGATACCTATAAAGTTCTTGGCTATGCCTCTGTAACTACTAATGTTTATAGGCCACGGTGACTTGTGTTTCTGTAGACGGCTCGATTACTCATTTCTCAACTGCTGAATTAAAATAAAAGTTACAATTCCAGTTTATTAACAGAAGCTTCTTATAGTAATAGTTATAACTATAACAGGCCTTAATACGCCAAATATAGCCCGTAGGCGGAAAGGCGAAAGTAATTCTTATTTAGAATTAGGGAAACGTACTGTAACAGTCTTAACATTAAAAAATAAGCCGATGAAAAGAACCGCTACTTCAGTGATGTAATATTACAAAATATCGTAGGTGGCAATAAAATATGTATATTTCTTATTTCGGGAAATTTTGATGAAGAGTTAATTCTTAATAATAACACGATAACATATTGATTGCCTATAGTTACACCCACGTATACGCCTACGCCCACGCCCCCGTGTTTCGACAGCGCAAAGAGAAATATCACGTTACTGTAATGAATGGTTCTCAATACAAAATTAACGTAGCTACTTCCTCATTGAAACAATCATTAACCCAGGTTTTTCTTGTTGTTAATCAAATATATTTTATTACACTAAGCTTTGTTATTTTCTACTGACTTCAAAAAAGGAGGAGGTTGTCAATTCGGCGTTCTATTTTTAGCCCCCGACACAAAAAAGAGGGGTGTTATAAGTTTGATGTGTACGTTCTCCTGTTTGTGGAATCGTAGCTCCCTAAACGGATAGACCGGCTATGATGCGGTTTCTTTGTTTGAAAGATGACGTGATGACGTGACGTGAAATAAAACTGCCAGGTTTTATATTTTTAAATTTATACTTACATAATAATGAAATATTTATACTCTACGATACATTGATTACTTTCACACGATATTTTTTCTATCCAAATGGCAGACTGGTAATTTTTCTTTATTAAAAAAAGTCACAGAAAAATGATGTACCTAAGTGCATTTAGTGAATTCAGAAATGACAGAGTTCTTTTTATCTTTCTCCATAATTATACAGCTCTACAAATGATTTAATGTTCTGTGTTATGTAAAATAAGATCCTGTTGTGAGAGCAAATAAAGTATTATTATTATTATATTATTATTATTATTAATGTTTCCAAATTACAAAGTAGGTACACACTCTAAAAAGTCAATTTATCAGAATATTTTAAACCACACCTTATTTATGTAAGCGTGTGCGGGGACGCTTTGCCTCTAGGGCCGAAACTGTTGGCTTTAATTATGCATGTTACTTAATCGATTGAATCTGTTAGTAACTATTAATTAGTAGGCGGTTACTTAAACCAAACCGCATGCTTCATGAGTTACTTTCTCGCAATTATTTGTAGTGACGTACCTACTGATTGATTAATGTCTTAGAAAGATGAATTATCGTTGCGTTGTATTGATACTTGTGGCCTTATAAGGGTATCGAAATTATTAATGGGTAAACAGTAAAACAGGCTATGATTGGGTGATTCTTGCTACTTATAGTTTTGCGATTGATTTAAGCATACTCAACCACGCTGCTCCAGTGCGGATTGGTTTAATGCCACGCGAAGGCCTTCGATATGGCATAACGACTGCTATCTTGCTATCGATAACAACCATGGTCAACGACTTTATGTACTCTCCAAAGCACAGAAGTGCTCAAGATATTTTAAAGTTATCATTTCCGCGGAATCAAAAAGTTCCTCTTTACACATTACGATATCAAATCATTGACCTAATTGTCTTTAAAATAACATTTGAATTATTTTATATAAGCTACATTATGCTCTAATTAACAATCGGTTTTAATATTCAAAAGTGACAAAAATTGTTCGTGAATCGTGATTTATTAAAATTACCATGTTGAATATCTAAATGACTTAACCCTCATTACTAAAGAGCCCTAGAGCTTACTAGTTACTCCATCAAGCTATCCCATTGATAAAATCAGTCAAGGACATGACAATAAAGAACTGTATAAAGATGACACTCCTTTCTACTTACCTATTTCCTGTAACATTCTAAAAGCAGTGCGAGTTACGTAAAATAGCGTCAGAAATAGTTCCTCTGATAAGATAACCCTTTCATCGCGCCGTCATCGGACGTAAAATGTCAACCAGTCGACGCCTGCTGGCAATTATTATCGCCAGGGAAGTTTCCACGGATTATACGGGCGAGGTTTTAAACTATTACAAATGTAAGGGCCGGCTGCGATACGCGATGTTTTACATTGATATGAAGGTTGAGGTTTGCTATGATAAGAAACGGTTCTATTGCTTTCTTATAGCGAAACAATGCGTCGATGATGCGACTAACTCTCAAAACATTATACATATCGACAATAATAGTTCCCTTTGGTGCGGGGCTTTACTATAAAATAATAATAACAATAATTATAAACTACTTAGTATAAAATTTATATAGAAAATATTTTATTGTACACTTCATTTCATACCAAAAACTAGGTACCTTCCTAGTCTAAACTTGGAACATCCTTAGATATACCTATATTTTAATGTAGTAGCTGATTAACATGAACTATAATCGTAAAAATAAGATAATTAATTTTAACAATTATTGACATTTTTGTTATTATTATCACAACATAATTATTAATATTCATAAGAAACCACCGTTAGAAAAAGAAATAGGCTAACCACATAAAAAAAATTAACTGAACAATATTCAGCAAAAATTACAGCAGTGAACATAAGTGATAACAAACATCGTGATCTATTTTTAAAGCGTTCCGATGCAACACTGGCCTATTAATCTTTATCGAGTCACTTATCTTGACTGTACTGACTCATTTGAAGTCAATTACACCAGTAGCAGGAGATTAATAGTAAGTCATACATTAAACTTTATCAACTGCGCTAGGATCACCAAATGCATTTAATTAACATGGAACTTCTTAAAATATGTAAAGGTTTAAGTACAAGTCACAGCGAGTCAAACACTACGTTTATTAAATAAGCGTTGAAAAGACAAGGAATTGTAAATTAATAGAACTAAATGTTTAGAACAGCTTTACCATTATGTCGGCATGGTAATAATAATAATATGTATTTATTAGGTATACAATACAAAGCCAAGATCTCACGAACTAGCATCATCTCGGATGTGCGAAATCTGAGATCTGAACCATAGAGACTTTTTTTACTGAAAACGTATTTTCACACATTTTGTATTACCGCTCTGAGCTAAGCCGCAGATGGACTATCGGAGTAATAAATAAGAGTCTCTTTTTATTTAACGAAGAATTAATCTTCGGAAGTTTAACTTCTGTTTTGAAAACGTAAACGTAAAAAATAAAAATAAATACAAAATATGTTTTTACACAATGTATGATTTTCAAATTAATAAACATTGGTAAAATAAAATAAAAACAATTAAGTAAACGCTATTTAATTTATAACTACAAGATAAAATAAAGGAATAAGAGTTTTGGTACTTTATAAGGAACAGGACCGTCCTACACTAATCAATAGTAATGGCCGCCCTGTTTTATACAACCGATTCAAAAGGGTCACCCGATGAGATTCCTGATAAGGTTGATTGAGATAATTTCAAAGCGATGCTGACACAGCGATCTACAAAGGGAATGTTGTGTAGTTTAGCTGGTAATTCCTTTTTAGTGTGATTCAACTACAATCATTTTTATGCCTCCTTTCAGCGATGTTTCATCAAATTTTCTGAACTTTTATTTATCGATTTGGATAGCCAACTGCACAATAAGTTTAAGACAATACTTACAATAAATTTTATCGTCTTAATTCACATCACTCGTGAGCCCTCTCTTTTATCTTTAATAACATTTTAGTGATGAGAATACAATACTTAGTTTAAACAAATAAGTATTTGTATAACAATGTCTTTAATGTTATTTCCAGAGGACATAGAATGTCCTCAAAATACCAAGATCTAAAGACTAAAAGTAACTTTGCATATTAATAAGATATAATTTTGCAGGTCTTTAATGAAATGTAAAACACTTCGTCTAAGTACCACATTTTATGGAAATTATTTTTTAAGAAACGTACTTCACTTAGTCGTTCCTACTTATGACACTTTTAAATTATTAAATTCAGGATTTTACTTAGGCTGAGATATAAAATAGCATTGACCTGGTCGCCATTCCAGGACATTCGAAGCATTTATTATCAGGTAGTTACCTAGTAAACTCGTTACCGATTTATATAGAAAAACGCCTTGTCCAGTAATACGTACCTTAAGAGTAACTGGCACTATATTTTCATACTTTGCCCAATCCAATTTGTAAACACCGTGCAATTGTAACAAATTATCACTTAGGATCAACGTCGCCTAGTCACTTTTACTTTGAAACTATTAAATAATCCAATCTACAGACGCTGTCATTGCATCCTGAAATAAAAATGGAAGCTCCACAGATTAAAATCTAAATGGCCTAACTCCAAATATTCGTGGGAACTGGGATACGGGAGCGTTGGACCGTGAACCATTGGTGGTTATCAATCCATGAAATGGAACCATTACAAGCCGCGCGGGGTACAAAAAGCCAGAGATAATGTATAGTAAACAGGAAAACAAATATAGAATAACTTTAAAACGTATGCCAATTGAAAGTTTACAGTATATTAAACATTCATTCATGATGTCCTGGTACAAAAATTAAAATTTTCGAAAAATTTGTGGAATTACTCGAATTTTTTTTTAGTAGGTAGTTGTTCCGTCAACTATAAGCCTCATTAAAAATTGGTATTATTTTTTATGTTTATACAAAAAGCATTTCCTAACATCTGTCATTTCACACTTCCGCCAAATATATAAAACTTCGTTTCAATAAGCTAACACAAAAAAGTAATGAATCTTTATCGTTCAAGGGACCGGAAGACGATTATGAGATAACCTTGTATAAACACAACTAAAGAGTTCTATTCCATATCTATGCTATGCTATTGCAACATTACGCAAATTCTCAAGAAAGTACCTGCCAGATACGTCAGACATAAACTAATTGTCAGACCATAACACAGACAAGAGAAGAGAAGAGTTACCATTCATAATAAAGTCCACAACATCTATCTCTTCGCGACAACAGAATCAGTGTTGCTGCCAGGCGAATGTAATGAAACTGACAACACTGCAATCCCATTAAACGGCTTAGCCAAGGAAATCTCACTGTTATTAAAGTACTCACAAAGCCTAAAATATCATTTTCGCAGTGGAAATTTCGTTGTTGAATAAATCTTCGGATATCTCAAGTAGGTGCCGTGTTGTAACCGCATTTGTAAAATAGTCACACGATAAATAAATCTTAGATGAAGCTATATGTCACTGTTTAATTTGGTGGAATAACGTTTAAATTATTAAGCCAGGGGAATGCTACACGTATTACAAAAGTGTGGAATGTGTTGTGTGCTTTATGTACTGACGCTACTTAAATTTTAAAAATGCAATCTGAGTCGACGACGAAAAGTATTAATATGTTTATGAGTGTTAATGAAACAGTTATGAATTATTTTAACTATAGTTATCTAAAAACTTAAATCTTTTTATTACTATTTTCATTAAAACTATTTTTGAAATTCTAAAAAGCAAACGGTTAAAAATGAATGGAATGGGAGAAAGATTTTTGTACGTTTTTAAAGTAGGAGACTCTTCTTCTAAGTCGCTGCACTCTTGACAGAGTGGTCGTGGTCATTTGGTATTTGTGGCACGCCTCACAACTCGCCGCCATTCTTCACGAATCGCTGCTCTTCGTGTACATTTGTGGACGGGAGCGTCCACAGCAGCTTTAATCTGGTCTGTCCAGCGCATCGGTGATCTGCCACGAGGTCTTGTGCCATCAACTTTACCTTGTACTACAAGTTTTTCAATGGAACTATGTCCACGCCGCGAAACATGTCCAAAGAACGACAGAATGCGAGCTCGTATTGTGGAAGACAGACGCTGTTTTACACCTATCTCCTTGAGAATAGATATATTCGTGCGAAAAGAAGTCCAGGAAACTCGCAACATTCTTCTCCAGCACCACATTTCTAGAGCGTCTATCTTCCGCCTCTCACTCTCTCGCAGGGTCCACGTTTCTGCCGCATAGAGAAATATGGGGAATATCAGCGCCTTGACTAGGCGGGTTTTGGTGTTTTTCGTAATATTACGGTTTCCCCATACTCTCTTCATCTTATCCATAGCAGACCTCGTAATTGCCATGCGTCGCTTTATCTCATCCATGCATCCGCCATTGTTTGAGATAAGTGCCCCTAGATATATATATGATTGCACCACTTGGCAATTCGCAATTTGGGTGATTTCGGGCATGTTGTTATTAGCCCTGTCCACAATCATAATCTTGGTCTTGTTGCGGTTGATTTTAAGTCCGAATTCCAGGCTAATGCACTCTAATCTCTGCAACAGTTGTTCCAAATGACGATCACTGGATGCGAATAAGGTGGTATCATCCGCATAGCGTAAGTTGGATATTTTTAAGCCACCAATTGAAACTCCATCTGTCCAATCTTCAAGGGTGATTCTCATTATAAGCTCTGTGTAGATGTTGAACAGAAGCGGTGATATTATGCACCCTTGACGAACTCCGGCACTTGGGTGAAAATGGCTTGAATACTTATCGTCTGCTCTTACAGATGCTGTTCCGTCTTCATAGAGCCGTCTAAGGAGGTGTACGAGGTGTGTTGGGGTGCCCATTTCTAAAAGAGTATTCCAAAGTTTGGGCCATTTAATGGAATCGAAGGCTTTCGCGAAATCAACGAAGCATATGTAAGTTGGCTTGTTGAACTCGCGGGCTTTTTCAATTATTTGGCGTACTATTAGAATTTGCTCTCTGGTACCTTTTCCCTTAACAAAGCCTGCTTGCTCTGGCGCTATTTCTTTAGAAAGATAGGATTTGAGCCTTTCGTTCAACACGTGTAGTAAAATTTTGCTAGCGTGTGAAATAAGTGCAATAAGGCGGTAGTTACTACACACTTTCGTGGACCCTTTCTTATGTAGCGGGACAAGTACAGTATGAGCCCAATCTCGAGGCCATGTTCCTGTGTGCCATACTTTGTTGCATAATTGATGAAAGATCTGGACACCATACTCTCCTGAAGCTTTAATGGTCTCAATGGGAATTGAATCCCTGCCCGTGGCTTTTCCGTCTTTCAGGTGTTTTATTGCGGCCCTGATTTCATCCTTGAGAATGATTGGCTCCCTGTCTTCATCTCGTGGCTCTGTCGACCTATAATAGTGCGCTTGTGGGTCGTTAAACAGAGATTGACAGTATTCCTTCCATGTTTCGGCAATCTTATCTACCTCTGTCACTGTTTCACCTTGGAAGTTCTCAATAGCCCAAGTTTTAGCGCTAAAAGACTTGGTGATCTGTCGAATTTTCTGATGTAGGTCTCGAGTTTCATGTTTGTCTGCATGGGTTTCAAGTTCTTCGGCAATATTTCGGTATCTGGTGTTAAGATCACGCCTGCATGCAGCTTGTATTTGGGCGGACTTTGCATTTAGTTCTCTCACTTCAGCTCCTGAGGCCTTCATCTTCCTTCTTTCCTCAACAAGTCCTAAAGTATGGTCACTCATCCAATGTTGTCTTTTGTGAGGCGCTGCAGAAGGTTTTGAACATTTGACGGCGTTACCAATTACCTGTTTCGCCCGGTCCCAGACCACGTCAGAAGACTCGGAGATGTGGTCACCAGAAGTCCATTGTGACCAATTTTGTTCAAGTGCTACTGTAAATTTTGATTTATCATCCACTACGAGTCTTTTCTGGTGTTCAGATTTTCTAGCAGCTCTTAGTTTGAGTTGAACCTTGGATACTAAGAGTTGATGGTCAGATCCGCAATCGGCGCCAGGCAAGGTGTGTGTATTCTTTACTGAAGTCCTCCAACGGGATGATATCAACATGTAGTCAATTTGATTGCGGTAGCTCCCGTCAGGTGATGTCCATGTGTAAAGTCGCCGAGGGTGATGCTGGAATAAGCTATTGGCTATCACCATATTGTTATCGGCAGCAAATTGTATGAGACGATCGCCTCTTTCATTACGCTGTCCAAGTCCATACTTGCCAGCGCAGGGGCTCATTAGATGGGCATCGGAACCAATCTTCGCGTTAAAATCACCCATGATTAGAAGTAATTCTCTCTTGGGGATTTTCAAGATGGTCGTCTCCAGAGCTGAGTAGAAGGTCTCTATGTCTTCCTCACTTGCAGTACTTGTTGGGGCGTAAATCTGAATTAGGTTTACGTTAATAGGACTTGCTTTGAGCTTGATACTTATTATTCTATCATTAACGGGTTCGTATCCAATCACGCAATTCTTTAGGTGTTTTGGAATTAGAAAGGCTACTCCATTTCTGCTGTTGCTGTCATTGCCGGAGAAGTATACAATGTTCCTTTCCGTGGTATAATGTCCATTGCCTTTCCAGTGGGTTTCGCTGAGACCACACATACTTAAACTGCATCGATCCAGTTCCCTTTCAAGCATGTTAAGCTTTCCTGGTTGTAGTAAGCCACGTACGTTCCAAGTACCTATCTTCTGGATGTGTCGTAACTTCATGGAAATTCCAGTAGTCCTTTTTCCATGTGGTGCCTGGTTTCCTACACACGCATGGTCGGTAGCAGATTTCACACCATCTGCCCCGAACGCAGTATGGCGCCGGTTGCTAAGCGGGTCGCACGGCCACTTCTGTATTCCTGATTGTACCTTCATGACTTTCTTGGGAAAATAGTGCAGTGGTTTCCCCTTGCCTTCTGCACAAAATAGGAGACACAGATGGTAATTTCTGTAAATACGGATCAATGACCAAGTGTCCTTCCATT
Organism: Thymelicus sylvestris; assembly: GCA_911387775.1. Taxonomy (NCBI): domain Eukaryota; kingdom Metazoa; phylum Arthropoda; class Insecta; order Lepidoptera; family Hesperiidae; genus Thymelicus; species Thymelicus sylvestris. The sequence continues at coordinate 11,184,038 of OU426898.1, read as the reverse complement.
TGAAGTAATCATAGAGTTTGCAAATGCAATATTTTACCAAGGTGAATCTAGATTCATACTAGAAAATTTAAAACTTAAAATTTTAATTAAAAATACAAAGTAGATTTCATAAAAATGATTCATTATGAAAACATAACAAATGAAGGCTTTGGACGCTAAAATAACTAAATATAGATATGTTAAAAATAAATCTGAGAGAAATCAAAATTACAGAACGTAATTTTTTGACATCATTAAGATTTATCGTTACTTTTGTAACATGAAGTGTAAAATTTCTCAAATGAACATTTATTATCGTAGCAATAAATTCCAGGCTGGTTGACAATTCCGTAGGCCTGATGATTGTGTTCGTACAAACATTTATGCACCCACTGCAAATGTATTCGCGAATCAAAATTTATTTTCCAACGACACTTTTACAGCTTTTAAAAAATGCATTGCAAACCTACTGAGTATTGAAAAGTTTTGCGTTGGTAGTTGGTACATAAAACTGCTGCCAAGATACTAAAAGGTTTTTATTTGAATCATACAGCATAGTATCTTTATGAAAAGGAATGTTTCTCATTTGCATGTAAATTTCGATTCACACGTTTTAGTATATTTTGCATAATATGACCCCTACTATCAAAGAGAACTGCAAAAATACAGGTCAGATAATTCATTATTGAGATTAAAAATATTTCACATATTGCAAGGGAGGCACAACGTGATGTTATCACACAGGTGCTATCACATGAAATCTCGGAGTCTTTCTATAATTATGACGGCTGCTAAGAGGTGTCTTTAATGTGGAACAAATTAAGAGTCCTGTATAAACCAGAAACATATCCTGTATAACAGCATTCTGTATTCTGAGTATTCAATTTACTTGCAATAAATGGTAATCACTTTAGCTTTAAACTAACATTAAGTTATTATCCCATATTTCAAACATGACTATTATATCAACGAAAAGAAAAATAATGTTTAATAAAAACATCTTTGTTCCAGATTGCTCCACAACTCAAAACACCGTCTTATTTTCCTGTAAGTACAAGTAATAAATTTTCAGCCATAAAAGGAAATTGTTCACGCGCCAAGGAAAAGGCTTACTAATACCTACTTATTTTTACTAGACACCATAAATTTATCAGAAATAAGGTACAGGTTCGTTAATGGGGAGTAAAAATTAATAAAATGATCGTTTCAAATAATAGAAAACAAAAGAGTATTAATGGTTATAATTATACTTATTCATACAAAATCGTATACAACTCATATCGTAGAATTTCACTAAACATAAAGATGATCCATTCATCTTTCGATCAGCTTTTGGACTCTCAGCGCTGGACTTCCTCCCCTAAACTTGAAGCACCCCCAACACCAGTCAGAGTATTGACGAATCTACTGAATCCAGTTTTTTGAAACAGCATTGGAGTCTTTGGGCCGTTAGTCCAGCTGATCGGGGGACGTCATTAGCTCTTTTTTTTGCGACAGATTCTCTCCATTCTAGGACCTTTCTTCCACCACGGATGTTAAATGTTGTGGACAGCCTATTTCGACATCAGCCAGATAATTTTTTAAGCTTTGTTCGATAACCTTGTTCGTCAACGACGCATCATTTTACAGATTCAGTCACGTAGAGAAATAAAACATTAAATTTTCACCTGGCTCATTGTGAAAAAAGATCTGAATTTTGTAGTGAGTCAATATATAAGTATTTTTAAAACGCAAATTTCCACGCGTATCGTTTATCCCACTATAGTAGAACCAATATTATCGTGTTATTAACACATAATGCTTTATAACGCCTTAAAAGGATTAAGTTTACTGATGTAAATTGTAAAGTTACATACTGCACAACCTCGTTTAGTAATCCGGTCACGGCTATTATTCACTCTAGAAAACTAGACACGAACCATATACAGGACTGGGGCAGTAAGAACCACTGGATGAAAATGTCTCTATTTGATAGGTGAAATCAGCAGATCTCACGAAGTTTACTTACGGCCGGTCTCAATAATGTACTAACAGATGGAAGACTGTGGATAGGGCTACCGTTATCATGTCATATTTGTCAATTTTTGTGTCTGAAAAATTGACAAATATGACAGATGACATACTAATGGTAGCCCTATCCACAATCTTCCATCTGCTAATACATTATTGAGACCAGCCGTAAGTAGGTACAACGACTACTATTGACTTTATTACCTCAGCTATTACTAATAAATATTGCGTTTGGGAAATGGATTAACTTTATTAATTTAAAATAAAAAGCTGATAAACTACTGACGACCCGATTGGAAGTGATCATCGTCGCCCATTAACATCAGTAACGCTTTAGAAACACAGGTACGAGGCCTGCCAAGATGGAAAAGAAAAAAAGTTCCAATGAATTGGATGGTAACAAGATAGTGATGCCAAATAGGATACAAAACTTTTTAGTTGAAAGCGCATAATGCGGTTGGTGCAAGAGTTATTATGTAAATCCAACTGCTATAATCCCCCAGGATTCCACAATAACTTTGGTAAACTTAGTCTACGTGCTATGGATTCACTGGGTCCCTGAAGAACTGTTCAAGCATTGTTCTGAGGAATCTGAATTGTTGTCTATGCAGTCTGTGCATTGAGGAACTTTATAAGTCATAAGTTTTGTTTTTTGGAAAACGTAATAGATGCTGAATGTAAATTGTTACAATAGGATTTTATTTTTATGGAAGTTTATGTTCTTTGTATTAATAACAATGGCAAATGATTTATATTATCTTTTACGTGTAACGGGAAATGTTAAAATGATTATGATTAACTTAATTTTAACTTTCCATCATTAGTCTTCTTAAGAGAATGTATTGAAAGCGAAATAATGAAAATTAGATATCCAAAAAAGGTGTATTGGAGCGACTTCAAATATTAACCTCAATCCCACGCCGGATGGGTGTCGTAAGAGGCGACTAAATCCGGCCCGCTGGTGGTAGGGCCCCGTGAGGGATTTTATTGGTAATATTGATTTTAATTTTTAATTAATACCATTATTGCTATTATTATTTCTCCATGGGGTTCGCCTGGATAGCTACCACCCTTGAGTGAGTCAGCCACCAAACGACTCGTCGTGTTCCGGCGGGGGGCTTGAGAGCCAGTTCTTTCTTTCTTTTTTTTCTCTCTTTCTTGGCCGGTAATGAATCAGTGATGCCTTTGGTGTTGCTGATGTCCATGGGCGACGATAGCCACTTACCATCAGGTGCATCGTCAGCTCGTTTGCTGGTTATTTCCATAAAAAAATACAAAAAAGGTAGTGCCGGCAGAAGTGAAAACTTGAACAATTACGTGTGTATTTGTTGAATCGTCAGGAAATATTTTATTGTGGAAGAAATACTTCTAAATAAAGTGTTTTTTTATTCATTACATTTTTAGTTGCTGTGGCTGCCAACGCCTCGTAAAGTAGGTATACATATAATTATGTAAAATACAATCTTGATATTAATACGAGCAGTAAAAGAAGTAACTATAGTTCTGCACTTCTCTCAGAGATGGCGCCACATTTAGGTAAGTGTCGATTAAAATCTGAAATTTCGCGAACTGTCTAGTTTCATCCCATCTCAGAAATGCCTCAACGCGCCTAAAGACCTTTTCACTTCAAAAATTTATTAAATCAACGATTCGGTTTAAAACCTAAATTCAGGTATTCACGAAAACTGGAGGTACCATTAGCATTTTAAAACAAAGTGTCTGTGACATACGGACGGACAGACAGACATGACGAATCTATCTGTATATGGGTTCCATGTTTTGCCATTCGGCTACGGAACCGTACAAAGAATTGTATTAAATCTAATTAAAATACGAACGAACTGATAAATCTAGGTGGTTCTGAAAACAATGGAGCTTTTGTTTCTGACAGCGCACAGAAGCGCTAAGTCCATTATTCGCCACGTCTCAAAGTTTGCAACTTGTAAATAGAATTTCCTGTTAATTTCCCGCAAATAGACTCCAATAAGTAATCTGGAATATCACTTCGCTGTGGAACTTCGTACAAATTAAGATTTGTAGTAAGACGAAGACAGTTTGTGTCTGAATGAAGAAATTCTTAGAATTTTAACGCAAGAGATCGTGTAACATTGTCAAATAAAACAATTAGGATACTAAGAACGCAATTTAATTTTTTTGCTTATATTGGGGGCCTCCCCACACAGGCAATAAAACGCTCAAAGGGTGGTCCCAACAACTGTTATTATGTACTGTATGTTGTAGGCGAGCAGTAAATAATTTTTGATTTTTGATTCTGCTTAAATATCTTATTAGAATTAGGAGATTATTTAAGTCCCTAAAATCACAAAAGGGTAATAACACTGCAACATCAGACTAACAATTTAAAGAATTAGTATCATCTATAAACATAGTATTTACCTACATTTATAATCATAAAAATTTCAGTGAACAAATAGGTATATAACCTTAAAAGTACTACTATTTCTTCTGTGCCAAATTGGCATTTCAGCGACAATTAACTCCAATTTTGAATCTCAACTGCATCATATGTAACAGGAATTATCCAATTGAAGCACACACGATACAGAAAACAAAATAAAATCCATCTCCTGAAGCAATTGCTCTTCCCATTAAACAGTGCTATAAATAACTATAGTTTATGAGTTACAAATTAGTGAGTGCAGCTAATGCACGAGAGCCAAGAGCTTTGCGCCTTTTGATTTATGACGTTTTATTAATATAGATAAACTTGATATTTTTATTTACCGTGTATTAGATACATTTCCTTTTAAGAGTTATATTTGTTTTACTATCTGAATCGTTCGATTTTAAGCTGACTCAGCGAACTTCGTATCGCCTAACAAACTATTTTTTTTTTCTAAAATAAAAGTAGCCTTAGTTACTCTTTGTTACATCAGCTATCTGCCAGTGAAAATCCCGTCAAATCGGTCTAGCCATTTCAGAGATTAGCCGGAACAAACAGACAAACAAAAATTGTGAAAAATGTTTTTTTGGTTTAAGTACCGTGTATACCTACATCCAAATACATTTTGTAAAAAGCGGTTATTTTAATATTACAAACAGACACTCCAATTTTATTTATTTGTACAGAGTATAGAGTATAGATAGTGGATACCTGGCGTCTTCCACTACGCTAAAAAAATTCTTGAGAATGACCGATCAGTATTTTTGAGTTGACGTTGACGTTGATGCGCCATTTTTACTCAACAATCTTCAAATTGTTGTATGGGAAAAGTGAAAAATCGACTTTATCAATGGACCGAATGTGCCTAGTGCATTGTTTTAGTGCTCTCAAACCACCTCGGATTATTGCCTTTCAAATTAAACAATTTTAAGGCATTTCGGTCCGATGGTTTCAAAGTCTATAAAGGACATCCGTAGCCCAGATCCGTACAAACTTTTTGTGTTTTATATATATAGATTTAAATTGATGCTAGTATAAGAATAATATTTAAGATTTCATACATAACACAACCGTATCCTTATTCAAGTAAAAACATCTCTTTCAATTTAACATACTTAATGTATGATAGTAGGTATTTTAATAATTAGACAGTACATAAAACGTATAAATAGTAACAATACGTGTGATTTTTTATCTCTAATGTGAAAATCGTAACTCCTTCGAACCTTCTTTCGTGGGAACCTACATGTGTGAAAATATTGGTTCAATTTTTATCGATGAACGCTTTTCTGTTATAAAAGAATTCAGTTGAGAAAACGACAATATTTCCGTGAGATGATAAAATCAATCATCACATAGGAGTAAATGATAAAAACAAATCAAAAATAATAGGTACTCATATAAAAAAAGAAAAAAAACTTGCTTCGGGTACTGTAGCCAACCTAAGGTAATGGTTACTTTAGGTAGGTTTGTTTTTAGGGTTCCGTAGCCAAATGGCAAAAAACGGAACCCTTATAGATTCGTCATGTCTGTCTGTCTGTCCGTATGTCACAGCCACTTTTTTCCGAAACTATAGGAACTATACTGTTGAAACTTGGTAAGTAGATGTATTCTGTGAACCGCATTAAGATTTTCACACAAAAATAGAAAAAAAAAACAATAAATTTTGGGGGTTCCCAATACTTAGAACTGAAACTCAAAAATTTTTTTTTTTCATCAAACCATAATGGGCGAGTCCGACTCGCACTTGGCCGCTTTTGTTTCTAAACTGAATAGTTTGCGCGAGAAACACTTCCAAAGTGGTAAAATGTGTGTCCCCCCCCCCCTGTAACTTCTAAAATAAGAGAATGATAAAACTAAAAAAAATATATGATGTATTACCATGCAAACTTCCACCGAAAATTGGTTTGAACGAGATCTAGTAAGTAGTTTTTTTTAATACGTCATAAATCGTAAACCGCAATTTACCTCGATCAAAGTTACAACAAACTTCAAGAACTTTTATATTATGTTACTTGCTGCTACGGAACCTCTACCTAATATTATGCGTAGATAATGTACACGTATTTCAATATGACCATATATAATAACGAGCATTTGTACACATTTCGAATAGAGTATTTATATTTCAACTTTAAATTATCAACTTGTCGCTGCGTTTGCGCAAAGCAGCCGTAAATCGAGATATAATGTAGTGGCAACAACCGGCGATATGACATGAGATATGTATATTGAGACATTTTGAGTAGAATTCTTAGAACGTAGACGTATTGGCGCCAGTTGCAAAATATTATTAGTTTATTTAATTTAAAATGTAATATACTCTATTATAAGTGTGATTTAGTTTTATTTGGACTGTACTTGACTTACTTATGTTAATAGTTGGTTTAATGAACTGTCATGAAACTAATTGATTTTAGTTGAAATGGAATAGCGGACTAGTTAATATACTTTTTCAGTAAACTATATTAGTGGTGAACCATTCGAAAAGGCGACCTTATCGCTTTAAAGCGATTTCCTCCAGGCAACTCAGTAGTAAATTGAAATCAGCAAGAACAGAAAATGGGTAACAGGCGTACTACATAAAGTAAAACAATTACATTATGAAATTAATAGAAGAGATGACAGTTAAAGAGAAAAGAAAGTAAAGGAAAAGGAAAGGAAGACAAATTAGGAAAGAAGATAGTGTTCTTTAAGCAGTATTTTAAAGGAAACTACGTTTTCTGCTTTTGTCATTGCTAGAGGTAAAGAGTTCCAAAGACGTATAGCGAAGACGTATCAGAGTGAAGGGTTTATAAAGGAATGAAGAGGTGTGTGAGGGGGTTAGTAAAGTAAGATGATGGTTACTGATGATAGTGTTCAGAGGGTCAATAATACACACATTTTACTCTGTAATAGGTGAGGTATGTATACGCACTATACGCAAAGCATACGTCTGCACCGGCTCGCAGCTAGCCACAAACTGACTGCTGTCTGCTGTACAGTGTGCATAGACACTACAATGTCCACAGGCAACGGTTAGTTACATTATCATTAGCGTCTAATTTGTCGATTATCTGCATAAAAAACACCTTCAAATAGAAATACAGAGAAATTACTAATACGTGACCCGGTGTAAAATATGTGACCATTACACTAATCTGGCTAGAAATGCAAACGATATTAATGCACCATAAACAAGATTGATCACAGCACATTCAACACTTTATAAACCCATTAAGCCTTTCACGCCTTGAGTGACATTTTATCTACTGTAATAATTTCTACCGTTTCTAAAACTATTATCGTATTTTATTAGTTCAAGTTAAAACTTTAACATTTATATTCATAATATTTTAATTATAAAGAAATAATAAATATGTGATGTATTTCAATATCTCTAAGCGAGAAAATTGCCAGATCTGAAGTTGCAAGATTATTAGATATCAATACTAATTATGACTAAAAGATAATAAGCGTGGGCAAGTTTTGACATCAAAAGCTTTGACAAACAATCGGAGGTCATCCACTTTTGCTGTAATAACTACTAAATTTGTACTACCATAAAAAAAATTAAGTATGTACACAAGTAGCATCCCACACACGTGAGTCACGTGACCGATCTCGCCCTGTTTATATTTGCTTTATTATATGTATATTAAAGTTGAATGTTTGCTTACGAAGCATATTAAAAGATGAACATGCACTCCATCTTCATCTTAATACGCTTCCGAAACTAAAGTTTTTTTTAATTCAAACAACCCCTTTAAACCCTGTTGCGCGACATTTCCCAAGATTTTTCCAAATTAAATTTTGCTGCAAATACGTTTTATGGTACCTCATACGTTTTAAGTATTATAAGAACTACATTTCCATCAACTGAAATAGTGACCGTTAAGAAAAAGCACGTCTTATCAGCATATTAAATCAGATATAAAGAGCTCAAAACAAGCCCCTTAAGCTCCACAGTCAATCGTACTTTTGCATCATAATATCTGCAGCACACACTTTCATCCTGATGTCTTTGAACCTACCTAATTAACATGCGCCATTCATAACATGCGCCTTTTGATTTATTTCCATATATTTTGAAAGGATGATTCATGACTCCGTGACTGCTCAACTGACTTTAGATACCGTATGTTAAAACAAAAGGCAAAAGCTCACGCTCCATCCATCCGAGACTGAAAATATTTTAAAGGAACGGGCTCTTTTGAATAATATTGCAAATACAGCATCAAATACAATCTAAATTTAGTACCATTACGAGTATCGATTGTTGGATAATATTTACCAAATAGTGTTTATATGTCTGCAAGATTACTGAATCGTATTGGAGCCAAAGAAACTCTTGATTTAAAAATTGTTGATGATAAGCTGTATTTTCACTGCAATGAAGTTTCCCGAAACAAAGTATGGTAACTAATGTAATTACGTGACTTATCTAATTCCCTGATATTTAACTTTAGGCCCCATGTGAATCTCTGTCCAGGGAAAATAAAATTTGGAACCATCATATCGTTTAAATCTATTTGGTTGTTTCCGCGTCAATTAACATATACTTAAATTAATAAAAATTATTGGGCCTGAATAACAACAATAATGCCTACAAAATTACTATTATTGTCATTTAAATTTAGTCGTGCATAGAGCATTGATGTTCAAACATCAATTACCAATGTACAAAATTCAAATTAATGGATAAACCTCTAAAAGCAATTCACGTAATTTTTAAATAATAGTATTAAGTATACATTAACTACATTACACATACAAAATTTGCTGCCCATACGAAATCATGATTAATAGGCCCATAACAAAGTAGGCAGTCATAGTTTTCGTTACTTTGATAGGTATGGGATTTTGTCAACTGTGAAGTCTGTGATTCTTTGGGTTGAGTGATTGCTTTTTAAGGCTTTTAATGTGTTTTTAAAAACAGACTGGCTCGTCTGTCTGGACATTAGTAACATCAACGTCGTCGACGTGTTGCCGGCCAAGAAAAAAGAGAGAAGAAAGAAATAACTAGCTGTCAAACCGCAAGTATCAAGACCCTCAAGCCACTTTGGAGAGCACGTTAAGCCGAAATAAAAAGGCCAAGTGCGTGTCAGGCCACGGGAGTTTTCCGAGTTGTAAGTTAATCGACTATTACTCGCTTACTTGATAAACCCACCGATGAAAGTTTTATTTTTAACAGACTTCAAAAAAAGGGGGAGGATCTCAATTCGACTGTATTTTTTTTTAAGTTCGTTACCTCAGAACTTTGGACTGAGTGAACCGATTTTGATAATTCTTTTTTTAATCGTAAGCTGGTGGCTGTCATGTGGTCCCATATAAATTTTATTGAGATCTGACAATGGCATCCATGATAAAACCATATAAGTCTTTTTGTATTAAGTGTATGTGCGCGACAAATGGATGAATCACTCAATATCATGCCAACCGATTTCGATGATTCTTTTTTTAATCGAAAGCAGGTGCTTGTCACGTAATCCCACATAAATTTGAATGAGATCTGACAAGTAGTTTTTGAGTAACTTTGAAGTCGGTAATTTTTTGTTAGTAAAATTTAGAATAATTTAGATTATTAAATATTATGTATAGCTATGGTAAAATTTTCACGTTTTCAAATAAAATCCATTGATGCAAACACTTGAAAACATAATAATATTATTTTGTAAAAGGATATTAACATTTTATTGTAGTAGGTACTACCTTGCCGGCGTGATACCCTTGCCATATTACCGCTTTCTAGTAGGTACCTATCTCCTTACATTATAATTTATAACCATAATGTAGCCGCGTAGGGACAACCGGCCGGACGGACACGACGAAGCTATAACTGCTGTAAGTATTCCATTGTGACCACTCAACCTTATAAACCGAAGCAATACAAACAGCATCGATATAGTAAATCAACACTACACAAAACATGTCACAACAGATCACAACAAAACGGCGTCTTTTCTTTAACAGAATGATAAAATCGACAGTTTCAAATTCCAATTTCCGATACGTCTATCGACACTGCATACCTATTCTCCTCAACGTTGAAGCGTATTGACGTCGACAAGAATATTTAAGAGCTTGTCCACATCTCCACGTCACGACGTCGTCAACGTGGAACTGTGCGGTAACGTGCAACGTTACGTTGCCGCAACGTGCTAGTGCACGTTACGGCGACGTCGCAGTGGGACGACGCGTCGGCCGTCGCACCGTCGTCCGACGTGGCACGATGCGCTTGCTCAGTTTAGGCCTGCTGTTGTTTTTTAAAATATCGGATTTTCGATATATGAATATCGATATTTTGATGTGAAACATCTTTACGCGAGGGGTAAACCTGATTTTTGGCATGGTGATATAGGCCGTGGCGACGCATCGCCGGCAATATGAAAAAATATATATACCTAATAACACAATGTGGGTAATCATAAATAAACTTGGTTTGATAGGCTGTAGCATAGGGTACGACAAATTCGAAACTTCAAAACAAGAAACGGTGGCCTATTTTATTGGGATATTGTCGGAACTATAACCTGAGTTGAAATACTGGCGAAGTGATAATTTTATTCTTCTAATTTATTTTTCTTACAATAAAATATGTCTGACATCGATAATCTCTGATGATAATAATTGAGTTGTTGCGATTTTAAAGAAATTTATGAATTAAAAATTTTTGTATATGAAGAAAATAAATGTTTAATAAATAAACTATCATAATATTCTGGAGAAAATTCGTAATATTGTATTTTTTCATCATGCCATATTTAGTTCCTGCCTATATATTTCGGTAGCGTAGGATAAATTTTATTGAACTCGGCAAACTTAACTCCGTCTACAACAGCTATTGTCGCAGGATGGTAGTAGGTATTGGAATCTCTATTATCAGTATACAACTGGACACTATTTCAACTTTCCCCCCATATGAGATGGCTCTCCTTACCCTCTATACTCCATGGACTAACTGTCTGACAGTTTCATAATATATATCTACAATTGGATACTCGGCATGTTCCACTACGATAAATTATTTTCTGATAAATATGACAGATCAGTGTTTTTGTGTTGACGTTGATGCACCATCGTTACAATAATTATCTTCAAATTTTTGTATTGTAAAAGTAGAAAATCGACTTTATCAATGGACGGAATGTGCTTAATGCATTGCTTTAGTGGTCTCAAATCATCTTCGGATTATTGCCTTTCAAATCAAATGAAACCATTTTGAGAGATATTGGTTGAATGGTTTCAGTGTCTATATAGGACATCCGTACAAACATTTTTGTGTAATATATATATGTGTGTATAGATTGCATATCAGATCAGTGACTATTTTGTGAGACACGTTCCTGCTAGATTTTTTTGCTAAACTTTGCAACACACACAACATTCCATTCACGTTTTTTTTAAATGTATTAAAAAGTACTCGATACCTGGAGGTATCGATACTTTTGTTTCAATACTTTTTTGGTATCGATACTTTTGATGCGATACTGGTATCGAGTATAGTATCGATACTTTTGAAATTTTGCGTAACCCTATTAAAGAATGTACCAGAATTTTACAAGCCACGGCGACGTGTAACGTTGCTGCGCCGTGACGTACATTTTTACGTTACGTTAACGTAGACTTGCACGTTGCGGCAACGTAACGTGGCACGTTACCGCACCGTTCCACGTTGACGACGTCGTGACGTGGAGATGTGGACAGGCCCTAAGATTTTCAAACAAAACAAAAGATACGAGAAACGTGATATAAAAGCGATCGTTTTAGAAACTGAAATAACTTTCATTTTAATTTTACGCGCCTTGATACTTTACTTGTTTCTGATTATTTTTATCGTAAAAATAATATTAAAAGTAGTATTAGGGTTCCGTATTTCAATCAATAAATATGGCATCAGTTTATGATAACACTTTGTAATACGTCTGTCAGTTCGCTTTGAATTTAATCTCAACGATCCTACAGAGTCTTATGATTGGACTTAGAAATCGAGATGAAATCACTCATTAATCTCTAGTAAAAAAAATGGCTTGTTTAAGAAGTAAACTAACGCAAAATAACAATGAACAAAATAAACAAAATAAGGATGAACAGTAATGATTTATAAATATCACGTAAAATAAATAGGCTATGGAAAATGGGAAATTAAAAAGCTACTCCGGGTTTGTCTAGTGCAGGAGATGGTCAGTAAATATCGATTTCAAAACGTGTTTCGTGTATAATAAAATTTTTATTTCAATAGAGGTACTGTTATTGGTTTCGCATTTAGCGTATGATATTTGTACATAGTACATACACATTGTTATTTACGTAGAAACTGTTGATAAACCTAAATAAATAAATAAATAAAATAAATAAGTTTACTTATTTTTTGCTGTCAAACAAGTAGAAGACCAATTTATATTTGGCTCTCCAAAATCTAATCTGCAGCAAGTTGAAAGTATTTCACCGTTTATACAAACAGTTAACAGAATCGTAGCATAATGCATGAAGATTTGTATACCACGCGGAGGCACCCAATCAGTTATTCCCAGATGTGGTCTCCATAAAAACCCAAAAAATTAAAACCCACGTAATAGTTTTTCTCAAATATCATCAACGTAGGTATAGGTATTATGTAGACCAGTTAGAGTTTTAATAAAAAATAAGTCATAATAACTCATAATTCTTTATTGCGTCAAACATGGTATATAATAATATGGTGGTAACAACAACATGTCAGAGATCAGCATATTTGGCTGGATGCAGCATGCAATATATAGGTATACTGTATTTAATAATTATTATTATTATTTACTCATAATTATAATGATAATTTATTTACTCAACTTAAAATGTGTCTCAATCTTAATAGGTCACCATTCAGGTGTGTATGAACCAACAACTAGTAACGTTACTAGATAATAAACATAATATAATTATAAATATCTTGACACAATACAATCCTTTCAAAGCAAATTTTAATTGAGACCCTCGTAAACTTTACACTTACAAAGTTATCGAGGAAATTCTTAACTTATATCTTATCCAGCTCCTAGACTACACCGGTACACCGCAACGCTTGTTAAAAGTTGTTTACCTGTTTCAAACTACGTGTATAACTAGTGTCCGGGCTTTGAATATAGAACAAAAAGTAATAAAAATGAAGCACAATATTTGAAATTCACTATAATAGCACTTCCATGAATATAAGTGAATCCTGTTTTTATTGATTACTGATAAATCTAGAACAGTAGAATTTTCCTAAGTAAATTGTGTTTTCCTCAGTAACGCCCCAACTCAGAGTCACTAACGGTTATTTAAATCTCTCCTTAGTAAAGAATCACCATACAAATTCAGTACTAAAGTGCGATTTAAGTAACCATTAGTGACTCTGAGTTGGGGCGTAAGAATGTTTTTATAATACTTATTGTTAGTCATTTCTATTCCAGTTGAGTTAACAATAACAAAATGATTACCTAAGGCTCATTTCAAACTAACAAGATATACCTACACGTGTATGAATACGAATCGTAGCAAAAGGATTATATTGTTCCACTCCATTAAACAGGGAAACAACGAACTGTTCAAGTCTCGTTAATTTTATTGACTTATTTGTGAATAATATTCAAAGAGATTTTTATTAAGTTTTCATATTCCAAATAAACATTAAATAAATCGCCGACGATAATAAAATACACACAGATAAAAAACGGTACGGCAGTCCATTACACTGAGACACTGAGACGTTGCGGTTTGCCTCGTCATTCGTTATGCGCATCGCGATAGACTCGAATAGCTTTCCTGCGTCCGCGTTCGCAGGCGCGAATGACGTGAGTCTCTTCACGAAAAGAGTGAATAGGCTTTTACTTAGTGCGCTCATCATCTTCGACCACATCTCCTCTTACCATCAGGTGAGGTTGTGGTCAAATATTAACTTAATTAAAATAAATAATCTGAATTTTACCAAGAAAAAAATAAACGACTTCAAAATAACTCAAAAACTACCCGTCAGATTCAGCTCTTTAAAGTGACCACATGACAAGCACCAGCTTTCGATTAAAAAGAATCATCAAAATCGGCTCACCCAGTCGAAAGTTCTGAGGTAACAAACATAAAAAAATACCTACAGTCGAATTGAATACCTCCTCCTTTTTGAAGTCGGTTAAAAACACCCAAACCACTTCATAAATGACGGAGCTCTATGGTAACAAACATTTAAAAAAATTCAAGCACAGGATCATTTATCAACATTTTCCAACGAACGTTGAGAAAGCCTCAATATCATAGTCATGTTTCAAAATCAAAACAACATTATACAGTGTCATAGCACTTAATTCTAATGGCCAAACATTTAGTAAAATCTCACGAACTAGTCATGAAATAGGACGCTGACGCGAAATACTGGCACGATTTAGCAACGAGACATTTTATCTTAATGGAAGCTCTACTGACTTATATCCTTAGTAATGAATGATTAATGGTGCGAAATGTATGGGTTCTTAATATTTTTATATTTATGTAACTTTTCGACAAAAGAGCAGACGAGCCACTTGGTCAGTCACGGTTGCCCGTGAACAGTACGCGTTGTCAGTAGAAATGGGAGGGAAGAGACCTGCAATATTAAACACTGAAGAACACTACGACCAACACATTTATGACACATTTCATGGTTGATTTTAGAAAGAAGATAGCGAACTCATGAACTCAAAAGATAAATACGTTGTTACGAATTTCCGCGTTCTTAACTGCATAAATATCTACCGGAGGGGTAGTTTCAATTTGAATCACTTCACCCATCTAAATAATTATTAAAGAGTTGATTAACTGAAACATATTAATTATTTACAGATTTAATTGATTAAATAATGAGACAGTAAATTATGAAATTCAGATTTTTGGGCATTTATAAGAACGTATACTAAAAATAACATGTTTCTGGAGCGCAGCACGTGAAATATCAATTGAAAGGGCTCATTATAGATGACAAAATGGCTTGATTAAAAGATATTGTAAAGGAAATGATATATCAATTTATTGAAAGTTAAATTTGTCCAGGAAATTGAGAAAAATTTAAACTTACACCATACCTATTATTGTTTCTTCTGTACATATAAACCATAAATAGCACATCCGAAAGCTGAACCATCAGTTTTAATGAGGCACTAGCCCTAAATATACCACTCGGTCTTCAGTAGGCAGTGGTAGAGAACTGGAACATTCTAAGAAGACAACTTTATACATTTTAATTTCAGTAAACAAGGTAAGCTTTACCTTGTATAAGTGATTGAACGAAATAAATATAGGGTAGCCGTTCAAATAGTATACAAACGTTTCTTTAAATACAACTAACGCCATCTACATTTGAAATCTAAAATCGTCGATGTTGTTGATTTTACTGTACAAGTACCTAATGTAACACAAAGTACAAAGTATGTTAATATGTAGTTTTTCTCTGTGATTATTTTTTAAATATAAATTACAAATTTTCTTAAAACATTCTTTACAAATTACTACGTTTAACAACACGAACAATTAGCCTTAGGTACATTTAATACAGATTAAAATATAAAACTCACTGGATGTATTGTCTTCCTAAATATCTGCAATAATAGTTTTTCTCAAATACCGATCAGTTAGAGTATAATTAAAAATGTCTACTTCATTTCTATTTGCTCAGAATGTCTGTATTGAGCGCAAACGGTAATTAATCTTCTGTTGTATAGCAATACCGACAGGTAATAACGCATAGCGACATCATTACGCAGAATACAATAACCGCATGCGTGTGACACTCCATTAGTCCTTACTCAGTAATGCCGATAAATTTGTAACGTGACAATGCTTATGCTGAATTAAAACCTTACTTATCGTATTATGCTACCATAGTATTGATACATTATGCTAACATAAATATTATATTGACTCTCTCAACGGAAATATTAAGGCATCGCTCGAGTAAAATGTTTCTGGTGACTTAAATAAGCAAGTTTTTTTCTTAAATATTCAACAAATGAGCGGGTTAACTTGTCATGAGTATAACTTTAAAACATCTTGAACGCTTTCCGATCCAAAGAGATATCTGGTCATACACTTAATATCTAGTTTTGTGGCGATAAATAAATAATATTTCACTGTTTGTTCTAGAAGGATAGTGGATGGTGGTAGCCAGCCAGGAAGAAAGATCTTTGCTATCATGCATATCTTCTTGTATTTAATTAATCAATTGACATTGCAAATTTTTGCTTGTAGGTATCTGAATTTTGTAAACAAAAACAACAAAAATTTTGATGTTTAAAAATATTTAAATGTCTTAAGAGTCGGACGACTTCAAATTAATTGTATGTCAACAATTTCTAAACTAAACTCATGATTTATTATTTCTTGAAAGGGCCGATTAGTTTTGATGCTTGGATTCAAAGTTTCTGAAAGGGTATTGATTAATGGCTGCTACTTATTTGGTTCCCTGAACTTGGGTATTGTTTACTAAGTAACTAATCGAGTTGCGTAATAGAACAATTAATTTTCGATAAAATTCTACCATCTTGGATTTGGCACGTTAATTTAATTATAACATGAATGGCCTTACAACATAGTAAAATTACTATTGAAACTTCGAGTGATAGAGTTGGTACAATAATTTAATAATATAATAATAATATGTATAACATAAAAAGGTTTAATTTATCGTAATGAAGGCGCGCACCGTTCGAGTATCTCACTTACGTCATAAATCCTTATGATCGTTTTACGTATTTATTTAAAAGTATTTTAGGTATTTGACGGTTACTTTTTTAGTAAAACATTAATGTAGGTATATGTATTTGAATAGTAGGATGAATTAATTAAGAGAGGAAAATACTGAGTGAATTTCATAGACTTTTATCAAGTTAACAACCATTAAATCTACAGATGAGACGTTCTTTTACGAATATTTTTAAATATAAAAACGTTATATTCTTCGAGATTACTTGAGACAAAATTTTGACAACATTGTTAAAAAACTCGTTTAAGGCTTCTATATTTCTTCTATGTTAGAATAGAAACGTTTCTCTACGCATTCTGCCTTTGTCTCTCAAAATGGCAGATGTAATAGCTCAGTAAAGTGACACGTTACAAAGATCTTTGATTTACGTTGGGCGTGAACGTTGCGAAGAATTTCGTAACACTGTCTCGAATTGTTTACATTCTCTGCAATATTGAATTCTCAAGGTGTTCCCTTTTTGTGCTGTTTTACTTTACAAAAAACCTTGTTCTGCGCAACATGTTCAATTTATTATTTGTCTAGAATATCAACAAAAGTTTCAAAATATAGTTGTTTTATGTGAATTGTTGCCGAGAACAACCTGATGTAAAGTGGTCATCGTCGACTATGGACGTCTTAATTCACATCACAAGGCATCACTGCGTGTGTTCTCACTAAACGGGATGAGACGGCCATGGTTTAGCGTGGAAGTCAATTTCAAATCCGCAATCACCACACACACGACTTGATTGATGTACTGACTATTGTATTTATTGACTACGTATGCAATGATTTTACACGTAAGTGTAAAATCTTTCCCTACATTTTCTTTTTTAATAAATTACCTAACTCGTTTATTTTCAAACATTGAAATTATACTTATTTCTCACTTCTATCTACGCGTGAGTTTCGAGAATGTCTTCAAAAAGGTACATTAATTTAGTATTCATATCAAAGATGTATTAAACGCGTAAGTACAAAAGTGATATGCTACTTAAACCTTTCACTTTGGGAATACCAGTAACACGCGTGAAAATTTCTTTGTACCCTTCGCGACTGAAATCCCTGGAATTTTCTGAAAAGGAATTCTCAATCAGATTGACGTACGCGTTTGAATAGAACCTATGTTTGGGCGTGTGGAATCGATACATGTATGTAACTGCGGATATGTGTTTTCGAACGAATAGCTTTATTAAAATCCGACAAAAGAGATCTTATAAAAGTTCTCAAAACTAATTTGGAAGCTTCTTCTCGGCTGTTTTACCTACTATGAGGATAAAGTCTTGATCTCTTTGGGCTTTGTTACGCTTTTGTATACCTGTACCTACTATAAAACTAACTGAATTTGCAGGTTTATCACACACACACACAAAATAATTCTGTACTAAGGAGCGATTTAAGTAACCGTTAGTGACTCTGAGTTGGGGCGTAAGACTAGCAATAAAATTTATAATCGGTTGTTTGAGTTAACCAAAGTCAGCGCTAACGCAATTAATTAACTAGAGCGATAATCCATCAGGATTCCAGAATTCAAACTGAATAGTTCCATATTAAATACCGTCTTAAATGTTTCAGCAGTATTGGGATACAATCTTAAGATTGAGTGGGGAAATGAGGAATAACTAAGATTCTTGCCTAAAACAAAAGAAAAAAATTTACTCCGTACTTTTAAACTTACAATCTGTCTATATCTTAATCTTAATATATATCTTAATCTTAATATATATAAATTACGTGTCACGTTGTTTGTCCGCGATGGACTCCTAAAATACTGAACCGATTTTAATCAAATTTCCACACCGTGTGCAGTTTGATACAACTTGAAAGATAGGATAGCTTACATCCCAAAATAAAAAACTTTTGACAGAACGAAGTCTGTCCGGGCAGCTAGTCTTAATATATATAAATTACGTGTCACGTTGTTTGTCCGCGATGGACTCCTAAACTACTTTACCTATTTTAATCAAATTTGCACACTGTGTGCAGTTTGATCTAACTTGAAAGATAGGGTAGCTTACATCTCCCTTAAGGCACATGGAAGGTTTTAATAATAAAAAAACTTTTGACAGAACGAAGTCTGTCCGGGCAGCTAGTAATATATATAAATTACGTGTCACGATGTTTACGTCCGCGATGGACTCCTAAACTACTGAACCGATTTTAATCAAATTTGCACACCATGTGCAATTTGATCCAACTTGAAAGATAGGATAGCTTACATCTCAAAAAACACTTTTGACAGAACGAAGTCTGTCCGGGCAGCTAGTATCTATATATACGAGTATAAAATACAAAAAATGTTTTTATGAATGTCCTATATAGACTTTTAAACCATCCAACCGATGTGTCCCAAATTTATTTCATTTATAGGTATTATGGTAAGCGAAGATGGTTTGAGATCACTAAAACAATGCATTTTAGATTTTCGACTTTTCCCATACAATTTTTTTTTGCGTAATAGCACACGCTGGGTATTCACTAGTGATAAATAGGAATGTTTAATAATAATAATGCATTGAAACAATCAATAGCTGATTGAGGGGCGATGAAATTCAAAATAGTAAGCATTTTTTTAAACGGTTTTATTTAGCTTGTCCTGTTTGGGTCAAATCTTGCTACTTTTTT
Organism: Thymelicus sylvestris; assembly: GCA_911387775.1. NCBI lineage: Eukaryota > Metazoa > Arthropoda > Insecta > Lepidoptera > Hesperiidae > Thymelicus > Thymelicus sylvestris. Next base: position 11,164,317 of record OU426898.1, on the reverse strand, counting down.
ATGGTAATAGAGAATGCTTCCACTTATGTAATTGCTGTTGCACTTGACAATGCATTTTGCCACAAGCTTGAGCTGATACTACAGTACACCCAGGTTTGGCTCCAGCCGAGTGAACTTCAGTCACAATTTTTCCTTCAATATCTACATTAACAATATAAAACCGTGTATTATTTTTTTAAACTATTACTTGTTGAACAACCGATAATATTTACTTACACTTTCCATCTAATAGTAAATCTCAATGTGTCGGCTTTAATAACTTCAGGCTGGACAGCTGTGTTTCATTAAACAAGCGCTTGTTATTGAGGACCTTTCACACAGGCGTTGTCTAGAGTTAACGTCTTCTCTGTCTACAACCGACTTCAGAAAAGGAGGTTAATTATTATCAATAAGGTGGTATTTTTTAAATGTTCTTATCTCAACCTCGTCATTCGTCATTTATCGTTATTTGGATTTTTATTATTTAAAATGATGTATTGTACATATTTTTAAATTAGGTAATCCCACTAAAAAAATTGTTCTGATGATGGGATCTGTTAGGAGCCGATGGAACTTCTTATAGCTTAAGTGTTATAGGTATAGGTATTGATAATTTTGGTATATTACGTCTACCTGTGTGATATATTTCATGAAAATCCTTTCAGTACTTTCAGAGTGAAAGAGTAACAAACGTGCACACAAAAAAAAACATACTTATAATTCTTGACAAAAAATAACCGACTTTAAAATTAGGGATAACTCAAAAACTACTCTTAACATCTCGCTTAGATTTAAATGGGACCAAATGACAAGCACCAGCTTTCGATTAAGAAAAGAATAATTAAAATCGGTTCATCCAGTGGAAAGCTTTGAGGTAAAAACAAAAACAAATACAGTCAAATTGAATACCTCCTCCTTTTTTGATGTCGGTTAATAACATAAGTTGAGTCACACTATCTTAACATTCTTTCAACACATTAAAATTAACATCTCGTGCAGTGAGAAATGGGCTTAATACTGATAAAGATCTTGACTCTTCGTTTCTTTTGCCAATTATTAAGAACTGAGGATTGTTCTTGACAGAGAATTTCTCAAAGCAAGTCGGTTTAACAGTGAACCGTTTATGCAACGAGTTAATAACCCGCCAGTAATATTTCCACTCGGTTGATGGATCTGTTAATTCAATTTCTTGGTAGTAAGTTCCAGGGATTTTATAATACGTAAATGTTTCCTAAGTGGAAAAATGTACGCTAAAAAGTAATTTACAATGTAACTAATATTAAGAGGAAATAAGAGGAAATAATTGATTTTTGTATGATTGAAGTTAAAATTATAGAAGAATAAATAAAAAACTACAATGACACTGACGAACTTTCATTGTTCCTGTCTTTCTGCTCCCCTACAAGAATACCTGTATTAAGGTGTGTTTCAAGGTTGTAGGTCTACACTAAATTTGTGATTTTTTTGGCAAATTAAGGGTGGATAGAATCCAAAGGGCGACCGTGAATGAACAGACAAATTAATCTGACAACGCTAACTCAGTTGGTAGGGAATAGGGATCATCTTTTTATGTATTTATCATTATAGCTAAAACTTATTCAAAATTCCTTATATCTCTTAGGTAATAATAGTACATTAATTCTAGATTTACTGCTGCAGTATTATACCTATATGTGAGTACAGAAAACAAAGTAATCTAAGCAATTATTAGGTTATTTATAGGTTTTCCTCAATTTTTAGAAAATTGTACAAGCTAGGACAAAAAATATTCAAGATTGAAACTATTAATTAATAAACTAGTTACCTACATTATGAACCAACATTCATTTTTATTTGAGTTTTATTATTATAAGTAGTATTATTTCTTTTGTGATTATAGTTTAAAAGTTAAGGTGCGTCAAAGCTTACCAGTAAAATCTTCGAAACAAAGATTATACATCTAATATATTTTTACTAGAAATGCGTAAGTTTCTTTATTTATAGTTATTCTCGAAAATTTCGGTAAATACCAAATCCATGCAAGTATAGCCGAGTGCAGTTGCTGGTAACCCTATAAAGCCGCTGCACAGCTGTTTATCAAGAAAGTAAATTTAATAGCTAATGGTCACCGAGTGATTGAGCGGGCTGCGATTTGTGTCAAGATCTCTTAGTAGGTGTCGTCGAAACTGAGTAGTGGTCCCTACAAACATGTTTGATTTGGGTCAAATTCTTACTGGTACCTAGCTGGCTAGAGTACAGATCCGAAAACTATTAAATATACTGTTTTAAGTTGTAACTTAAATCTATATGTTGTAGGTTAAAGATTAAAGAATGTAATAATTCTATTCATAGGTATATTTTAATATGCAACAATAAATTTTAATCGGTGGTTTAAATCGGAAGCGCGTGGATCGGCTGGCTCCGGTTATCTAAGATAGCAGTCGTTATACCATATCGGAGGCCTTCGGGCGCAGGTGCCATGAAAACTTCCGACACTTGGGTTGGCCACTAACCTCTCCAGCAATCCGCACTTGAGCAACGTGGTAGAGTATATAGCCTCTAGGCCCCATCAAGAGGAGATTCATTCATATACATTGCCAAGCCACAATGTGGGCATTATAGAAAACACCCGAGTTAATACCATGACTCGGGCTTTAACACTTCTTATTTGCTATCAATATGTAACTTACAGTAGTATGCTGCTTTAATTCTAAATCCCATTGCAAAATATACGAGTAGGTACCTACAAGTAATGTTCAGAGAAAATTCACAACAAATTGTTTCCGCTCCTTGATTCGTTTTTCGATGCGTCAAATCAATGCTCCGTTGAAATGAAATTCCTTAAATTTTTCGTCGAAAAATGTAACATACCGAAAGAATTTTTCCATGAACGGCTTTTGAAATGGAATTGTTTTAAATATCGGCCCATTTTTATGCGCAGTACATTGCACAAGGCATTCGGAAAAAATAAAAAAGCTACGGGCTATTGTTCTTGTACCTTATTACCCTTTCGGTTCCACCTAAAGTTATAATATAATAGGATTGGTAACAAAAAATGAAAGGTGTACTTTTTACCGCCACTTGCATAGCATACTAATTGCCATAACACAAAGGTGGTCTTGTATTCAAATTGTATTTTGTGGTCGGTGTCATCGTTTATTGTGAAGCTTTTAAACACTTCGCTTATTTAGACAAGGTGACATTGGGGCAAACATCGTTTCGCTTGTATCTGTCCCTAATGTGCTAATATCCTGTGTGATGTGGGTAGTAGAATCGTTTATGACGTAGCGGTGAACCGAATCGACCATTCGAATTATGTAGATTAAAGATTTGTTAAGTCGGCTACACACTGTTCATCACTGAGCGAGATTTATCAAGGGAACTTAGACATGGATTTTGCTCAGATAACAGTCAAACGTATTTAATGATGACTGACACTTTGTAAATACGAAAAAAATTAAAAGTCATATGAAACGGCTAAAATATTAGGGTTGATTATGGACCATTATATTTGTTCGGATAATTTGAATTCTGAGCAGAGCCTGAGTAATGTTTATTATAGATCTTACCCTTAGACCCTAGAGCATGGTTTTGAATGAATAAATATACGCATGTCACTAAACTTTTTCCGGTAAAAAAAACATCGCGGCGATTAAGCTGTGAAGTTTGAGGTCTCTATAATAATGTTCCGACTTTTTTAAAGTTTTTTAAAGTTTTATAAATCTGCATTTGGCCAGCGTTGTTGACAATTTTGATCCATTATAAGATGTTCATTGTTTCCAGTCACTGTTATAAATAAGCAAGCATGTTAATTTGAAACATGCATTAAAATAAAGGACATACCTAGCATATTTTACAATATCTGAAAACTGAGCAGAAAATCTGTAGTTACAAAAAATCTGCTTCCTCAGTTAGTAGTTTTTTAAAACAACCGAACAAGAAATTTACCACGTAAAGCCTCTTCAACGAAATCTTGCAGGTGCATCTTCACGACCAATTCTTAGTAACATTGGCACTTGTATTGTACCGGTAGGTACATGACAGAAACAATCTATTGATTCAGTAGACATTGAATGTATCATACATGTAGTTAATCTCACCTCCATCTAATGTTTAGTATGTGCATCGATAATATACAACCGTAATCTGTAGACATCGTCCGATACATGGTCTGGTCACGTTACCTACATTTATGCAATCCTAGTAGGTACGTAGTATAACGGTTGCCCTAACTTCGTATTTCTTTAATTTCTTACCCGGCCGAGATATCGAGAATCGGTTGTTAATTAACTTTCAATAGACATTAAAAAATATATATTTCTTTGTCGTTTTTATACCCTGAATAGGAAAGTCTAGCAATCCGTATTAGATCAAAGTATGAAGATAAGACTAATTAGAAATAAAACCCTATCCATGCTTACATACATGTGGCGTGGGGCGTGGTGCAATAAAAGATTTTCGTCTTCAACAACTTCGTCTTTATTTAATTTCCGTCTTCGTCTTAGTACGTCTTCACTCATAGCTCAATGCAATCTGCCATCTTGTCATTCTCTCCTCTCCCTTTCATTCACATACATCCATCCCTTTCTCACACATTCATACTTCACCTATTCATATCCGTATCCTGTCAACGTTCCTTTCTTCCATCGCTTACTTACATACTCAATCCTACATCTCGGCCATCCTGCGGGTCTGGCTGACTCTAGCCAAGCCCTACTCTCTTAACCTTGCATACTAACTCATTCAAAACAATCACACTCGTCTTACACAACATTACAATATTATACAATACAATTTTTAAACAAACCAAACAGATCCTCATACACACACAATCATACTTACAATAAAATTTTACAATAGAACAACCTAAAAATAACTCAAGTACAAACTTCTTACTTATGCAAAGCTTATAAACTACTTAACTTAGACACCTGTCTACTTATTATTACATTATCTTATATGAAAACATCAGAAAAGATACAATATAAACAACATCATACTCAGAATTAACTATATACTCTTAAGTTACCCTTTAGAAATTAAAGTTACTATGCTACTGAACCAACTTTGTTTACATAATATCATGCAAGTTATAAGTTAACAAATTTTCTTTGATTACCGTCTTAAATTAGCTTTTACATTTACTTAATTTACATTACTTATTATGACAAATTTACATTACTTATTATGACAAATTTACATTACTTATTTTGACAAATTTACACTGCAGTTTGTATATAGAGAAAGGTCTGTATGTATGAAATATTAAATCTATAAAAAAATAAACCATTACAACTGTAATTCCAAAAACAAAAGTAATTCCTCTCTTTCTTGAACAACACAAATCTGTATTCTCTTGCTGCAATAAATTGTAAATTTCAATGTCTTCTTTAGTTTTCATCTTAAATTTAATACCAAATAAGTAGTGATGAAACCTCTTGACACCTTGGACCACTGCTAAAGCCTCAAGCTCGTAACTGCTGTATTTACTTTCTGATTCTGTAGTTCTCTTACTCATGTAATGTACAGGATGTAACTCACCTGTTGGTGATCTTTGCAGAAGTATCGCAGCATAGGCTACGCTAGAAGCATCTGTATGCAATTCAGTGTCGAGTCTTGAATTGAACAAAGATAGAACTGGACTATTAGCCAACTTCTGCTTCAATACATGAAAAGCCTCTCTTTGAATGTCATTAAATGTAAACCTGGTTCCTTTTTTCATGAGATCTGTCAATGGCTTCGCTAATAAAGCATAATTTGGAATATACTTGCGGAAATAAGATGTCAATCCGATGAAGCTGTGCAGCTGTTTGAATGTTTTTGGCTCAGGATACCTCACCACAGCATCGGTCTTGTCTGCCGATGGCCGTACTGTCCCATCCTCGACTGTATGTCCTAGGTACTCCACTCTGCGTGTGATCAGGTTTGCTTTTTTCCAATTAATCTGTAAGCCGTAGTCAGATGCAACTTTCAATACACATTTTAAATTATTTAAAGCTTGGACTTCATCCTCCGCATACACTATAATATCATCAATAAATGTTGCCATAATATTTTGCGCTACTAATTCTCTAAATATTATAGACACAAACCTAGTAAAATATTTTGGACAAACCGAGAGTCCAAAAGGTGCTTTAAGAAATTCCCATTGCCCGTGATGGCTGACAAAAGCAGTGTACTTAATGGACTCCTCGCTAACATTCAAATGGAAAAAACCATTTTTTAAATCTAGAACACTGAAAAATTTTGCATTAGTTAACTTATCAATTAAATCTTCTATTATTGGCAAGGGATATTCGTCTTTAACCATCTTCTTGTTTATATCTCTGTAATCAATGCAAACCCTTGTAGATCCGTCCTTTTTCTTAACCAACACTATTGGGCTAGCATACTCAGAGTAACTTACCCGAATGATTTTCTGGTCCAGCCACTCCTTTACCTGTTGCTCAACAATTTCACGTTCCATAAGAGACATTCGCCGCGGACGATGTGCCACAGGTATGTCATCCTTCAATATGATCTTCAATTCCAATGGAGCCACTTTAGTTTGCACAGGTTGGTATTCCTCTATGCACTGCAAAACCTCTCGTCGAACTGAAGGGCTGCAAGTATTACCTACAACAACATCACAATTTGCCACACATTCTAAGTCCCTAAACCATTCCTCATCTTTATTTATCAAATGAATAGACCTTTCACTAAATACTACAGTGTAATTTGACAACAACTCTTGCCCCAATATGACACGATAAGGCATTGTACCTTGAGGTACCACATGAAAAGTGACATCAAAACATTTATCGTCTATATAAGTAGGCACTACACATTTTCCTATTGATTTGATCGACTTATTACCGAGTCCCGTTAACACCAAATATTCATTATGTCGGCTAAAGTTTTTAAGAAACTCGCGGTACACCGATTCGTCTAGTAAATTTATATCGCTGCCCGTGTCGACAAGCGCGTTCACTTTAAATCCGTTCAATTTTATCTCAACTACCGGTTTTGAATTCGAAATCTTTTGAACTCGGACATTGTTTACATCTGCGTTGACGCATTCCTCCATGACGTTATTGACGTTTGAACTTGATGTTGACATATCGGCCGCCATTTGCCGGCTTGTCGTCGCGCCATCTTCGGTACTGCCAACCTGACGATCGAATGACGTGAAGTTGTTCGATCTCGATCCGAACATAGCCATTCTCGGTCGTTCAACCTTCGGTTGGTACACCTGCCGTTCGTCGCGCTCACCATTGGTCGGTCTTCCTCGGCTCACTCGGATGTCTTCGTGCCGACGAAAATTCCCGAAGTCGGGCCGATCTTGGCCGAATTGAGATCTTCGTGAATTTGCCGCGCCGCCAGCGCCGCCGCCGCCATGTTGATGATTATTTTTCCCACAGGACGATGCAATATGGCCAAATTGGTTACATTTAAAACATTTTATCCCGTTATTCCTGTTAGGACACTCCGCCGACTTATGTTCCCATTCTCCACAATTGTAGCATCTCGATACTTTAGGCCGATTCACCTCCGGTTTCATTTTCGATTTGACGGTTTCATAAATTTTTAATTTTTCTTTCAAATCTGAGTAAGTAGTCACGCCGTGTAGTGTTATTTTGTTCATCTCACTGTCCCTTATTCCGTCTACAATATACTTGATGGCCACATAGTCTGGTAATTTGCCACGTTTGCCCATCTCCTTCATTACCAACATGTAATCGATACAGCTTTCACCGGGCAATTTTTTACGAGCGCACATCATTTCGTGAGCGGTTTTACTGTCAAGGGTGTCTGGAAACTCCTTAAGTATAGCCGTTTTTAAGCTCACCCACGTTTTAAATGGCTTCTCAGATCTTAGCCATAAGGCCGCTGTGCCTGTAAGTGACCGCCTAGCCACTATAAGCCGCTGTAATTCAGACCATCCGAAAATCTCCGCATTGTCTTCAATCTCCTGTACAAATTTATGAGCAGTATATGTTTTTTCGTTGCCGCTGAACTTGGGTACCATCTCCTCGGCGTACTGAAACATGCTTACACACCGCTGCCCGCTCTCCACACCAGGTTCCTCGGCATCAGCAAACGGTAACACCGCGTCTCCTTGCTCCTCGCCCGTCTTGCCTACCTTCGGCATTCTTCAATCTTCTTGTAAAATTTTCAAAACCACACCAACCGCCACACCACGTGCAAAGTACACACGTTCGCCGCAGATTTTCGTGTTCGTCGTTTCTTCCGTCTTCTTTTCTCCAATCCCGGACGAGCCCCCAAATTGTGGCGTGGGGCGTGGTGCAATAAAAGATTTTCGTCTTCAACAACTTCGTCTTTATTTAATTTCCGTCTTCGTCTTAGTACGTCTTCACTCATAGCTCAATGCAATCTGCCATCTTGTCATTCTCTCCTCTCCCTTTCATTCACATACATCCATCCCTTTCTCACACATTCATACTTCACCTATTCATATCCGTATCCTGTCAACGTTCCTTTCTTCCATCGCTTACTTACATACTCAATCCTACATACATGTTAAATCGACAATAAAAGTAAACTATTTTATTGCTTCTACAATGTGGATAGACCCATGTGTAATTAAATGCCTTGTTAACATTACGTAGTGTTCGACATTTGAAAGGAAGCAAGCAATCTACTCGAATATTCACGATTGTCGCTGCAGTTAGTGGGTCAGTGAACAGTGTTGCGGAAGAATTAGAAATGTCAACAATTCTGTACATGCGAGGTTTGTTTTTTTTTTTAATGCTCATTAATTAGTTTCAAGAACTAATCTTTATATCTGGACGTATACATCTTTACGGCAAGCTTCGAAGAGGTACTTTTGACTACCCCCTAGCGTATTCATTTATGTAAATAGCCGAGAAATGAGTGGACAAGCCCCCTGAAGGTAATTGATCATCGTCGCTAATGGCAATCAACAGCAAAAGAAGAAAGAAGGAAAGCACAGGCTCTCAAGACTGCCTTACTCAAGCAAGATTGTAGCTTTCTAGCTTAACGGAAAAATTATATCTTACAAACATACTTACAAACAAGGGACGCTTATGTCACCTTTTATCACACCCTGGTCTGTCCGCAAGGGATCTAGCTCCGTATTCAATGCCACCCCAAAACGACAAACCCTACCGTACCTAATCGTACAGAGCAATAAATCATTGCCTACTAGCTGACCCACGCGAATTATAATATTATAATATTTGCACGGGTCGGCAAGTAAGTGATTTATACGTGAATGAACACTCTATTCCTTCCTCTACTTCGTATGGGGAAACTGCTCATTGCTTTTTCGTAATTTCAAAGCTACATGGAGCGATTTATAGAATAAAATATTTACTTTTTAATTTATTATTTAAGTACCTACGGTCAATAATGTCCGAAGAAAACATCTGCCACACTGTGAGAAAAACATGCCATTAAGGTTTCCAGTTTTTCATTTTGCTACGGAATCCAAAAGTAAAGTGGTACCACAAAAATAAGTGAACTCTACCGTAGTTGTATACACGACCGCGATTTTGTTATGCTAGTAGATACAGCCCACACACGATGCAAAGATCTATTTGATAATATCATGCATTGGTAGTAAGAATGGAATGTACACTTTCTATGATCAGCAAATTCTATTGCGTGAAATCGTTTCTTAATTACTACATTGAATCGAATGAAATATTATCGTTGATCAACATTGCCTACATTTGTGACGACTATGAAGAGGAAAGCTTTCTTTTAGTAATTCATTTAAATTTATGGCAAACTTCACTAAGATTTTACATTGAGACTAACGCCCCAACTCAGATTCACTAACAGTTAATTAAATCGTTCCTTAGTAAAAAAATCACCATACAAATTCTGTACTAAGGAGCGATTTAAGTAACCATTAGTGACTCTGGGTTGGGGCGTTAGAGAAATAAAATATTTGACGCGATTAGGAATCGAACTCGGGACAATTCCGCTCTGCAGGATAACCGTCAACTGGACTGAGAGCCCTGGAAAGTCTACAATGTACTATTTACCTGCTTATTTATCTTCGTGTAACTGATACTACATGCTCATTACAATTCTCAATGATCATTGATCGACCAAGCGTAGTCAGTAGTTCGGTGGGCTAGTGGCAAAAACAACAATTTCAAAGGGCACGTAAATACGCACGTAAAAATAAAAAAATATTTCGCCAATCCGCACTGGCGCTGCATAATGGAGTATGCTGGCCCTTAAGGCCTCCTCAAAGGGAGAGACCCTTGCTCAGTAGCGACTAGCGGGCCATCAATGCGTTAAAGCCAACAATAATCATTAATCTTAAATTATGTTCATTCATCAATCCATGAATGAATGTTAATTAATAGAGATCCGGCTTTGACCAATTAGTCGAAGAGGTGGCGAGGAATGATTCAAGTGCGTTTCAGTTCTGTAATGTTGAATCACCCGACTGGTCACACGATGAGTTTTGTAATTTGAGCGATTTCCATGCAAATTAAATGAAATACGGTTCAGTGGCGAGGCGTAGTCATTATCGCGGAGTCCGAGAGTCTTTTATTATTCGGTGAGTATAAAATTTACATCATTATATTCCACGAGTCATCGGAATATTAAATATGCCGAAATGTTTGAAATAGGTACATGGAAATTTTGATATTATTTTTAGGCTAAATACAAACTTAATAACATACGCGTTTTTATTATTACATTTTGTGTCGACGACAAAAAAGCTGACGGACTTGATGATAAGTGGTCACCGCTGGCCATGGACAACTTAACACCAAACGAAAGAAACAAAAGGTAGCCAAAAATAGAGTTGGGATGTTATTGGTTCTGTTATATCTGCTGTCCGTTTTTAACGCATTATACGATAGATTCTACAAGATGTTAATTAGTCAGACGAATTAAAATAGCACTCCATCCATGACATAGGATAAGTGTAAACCTATTTGCCATTATAATTGTTTAAAAATCATTTTATGTATTTTTTAATTGTAAACCAATATGATACGAGGATATAATTATCTTTATCCTTCTTTTCAAGACAAGACAGCGGGAAACCGCTGGATTCAGTGGCCACAGCACTGGTCGGAGTGGCGCCAATTAGGGGAAGCCTTTGTCCAGCAGTGGACTTAAAGGCTGTTAAATAGATAAATCCTTATTTTTAACCGACTTCAAAAAAAGGAGGAGGTTCTCAATTCGACTGTATTTTTTTTTTTTTTTTTTTTTTTTATGTTTGTTACCTCAGAACTTTGGACTGGGCGAACCGATTTTGATGATTCTTTTTTTAATCGAAAGCTGATGGCTGTCATGTGGTCCCATATAAATTTTATTGAGATCTGACAATGGCATCCATGAGAAAACTACATAAGTCGTAAATTTGTGTTAAGATGTGCGCGACAAATTGACGAATAACTCAATATCACGTCAACCGATTTCGATGATTCTTTTTTTAATAGAAAGCTGGTGCTTGTCATGTGGTCCCACATAAATTTGAACGAGATCTGACAAGTAGTTTTTGAGAATTTGAAGTCGGTTATTTTTTGTTAGTAAAATTTAGATTATCAATATATCAAACACAGCAATTAAAATTTTCAGTAATTTACAAAAACCCCATTAGCAAACGTTTTGAAACTGTTTCAACTGACGACATTTAGCAAGTAATGCTCATCAAAAAATTTTAATATATCAAACACAGCAATTAATTTTTTTAGTAATTTACAAAAACCCGATTAGCAAACGTTTTTAAACTGTTTCAACTGACGACATTTAGCAAGTAATACTCATCAAAAAGTGCTTACACAGCAAAAAATAGTTGGCGCAGAAAATACTGTCAGTTAACCAATTTTTCGCGCTGCTTCTAAAAATGATTGGTAGCGGCGCAGATTGAAATAAGTCAATGGAATTATATTCCGCGGCACAAGCACGACGGATTGAGTAATCCGATTGATTTCTTTCAATTCCAGGCTTGCTGGAATAAGAAAGTTGTGACCAACCTTGGCGATTTTTGCTTAACAGTAATTTTTATAATAATTAATTCTACCTTTCGATTCTTACAGCAGTGATAACCTAGTGATTTTAATTACTTCATCCTACTTCTTATTTTTATGTGTGAAAACAAAAAAGAAAAATGAAGTTATCATCCTTCTTTTAGAATCTATCGCATAATGCGTTAAAAAAAGACACCAGACATAATAGAACCAGTAAAATCCCAACTTTCTTTTTGACTAACAACACGTCGTTTCTTTCGTTTGATGCTAAGTTGTCCATGGGTAAAGGTGACCACTTATCATCAAGTCCGTCAGCTTTTTTTGATGAAGCTTTTTGAGATGATAAGATGAGCGATGTGAACAGTAGCTCCCACTTAATGGAATTGAAATCAATAACTTATGCCCTAGGACGCTCATTAATACGTAAAAATCCTTATCTCTTTCATCAGGTACTCCAATGTCTGAAGTCTCCCAATTTGCGCTTGTTGCCGATGGGATTCGTCACATTTTGAATGAAAACCAGATCCCACCAAAGCGAATTTGGGCTGATACTGCTAATATACGACCAGTAATATACGTTCCAGTTGGTAGTGATACTTTCTACGCGAAGGGTCCCGCTTTCCGTTCCCTGTTTGGGCAAACATTGCAATCGTGGTAATTAAAGTATGTTTCACTTAAGAGTTAATTCTCTTCGTAGTCATACTAATATTACGAGCCAACATTAATGTGATAGAAGAATGTTTCTTCTCAGATCGTGGGAAATATAGTACGTTTTACTTAAAAATTCTCTTCGTTGTCTTACTAATATTATGGTGATTCTATGGGAACCCACCCATGCGAACTCCTAATGCAGACTTATGAATGTCAGCTTAATTTATATACCTATCACCTATCTCCAATGGTGCATTATTTTAAGAGGTAGGTACTCATGAATCGGAATGTTTCCATTTGTAAAAGCTTTTAACACAAAACCATATATACAAATAAAGGTTACATGCTCCATTTGCCATCGTTCCTAATCTAATCTGAAGTTATTTTATTATATGACTCTGGATTGTATTTCTGCCGACAATGAAAATAAAGAATTTATAAAGAATTTTTCGCTTCGCTTCAAGAATCAAAAATTTATTGTTTGCAACCGTACCAGCATTTAAAATCTAATATATAAAAATCTCGTGTCTCGGTGTTTGTAGTCGCAGTCCTCCGAAACGGCTCGACCGATTCTTATATCTGTGTGTATTTGGTAGATACCTATGGGTATAGATCGTAAAGTATAATATTTCATACCACTAGCTGATTAGGTTGTCCCTATCCAAAAAAAATTTGGCAGAACAACATTTGCCAAGATCACTAGTAATTTACATAATTATAATACCTACAACGTCTCTGTCTGCGAATTAAGGTGTCCTGGGTTCGATTCCCGGCTGGGGCACTGTCAGTGATTGATAGATACTTAATTTTTCCAAAATGATATAGGTACATGTAATTCGATTTATTTTATTTCCTAATTAAATCTAGCAAAATGAGATATGACAGGATTTGAAAACAATAAAAAAAAATCACGTAAATTGAATTAAAATGACAATCGACAATCTATTTATATAAAATTGAAAAGAGATACACTGATTAAACAAAAAATCTCAGAAACTACCGAACCGATCATGATGAAATTTGGCAGGGAGATAGCTTATGCTAAGGAGACGTCAGCTAAGAACGGATTTTTGGAAATTCATCTCCTAAGGGGTAAAATACGCGATGGAGGTCATTTTCATACAAACCAACTTCGTCAGTTTTAGAGTTATAAATATGAATTTTTTTATGTAAGTTTATTTTTATGTAACTTTTTTTGGAAAATCATCCCTTACAGGGTTTATTTAATGGATGGCACTTAGTAGGCAACTTCGTCATTTTTGAAGTTAAAAACATGAAAATTTACGTATTAGCTCCAGACTAGAAACAAAATTTGCAAGTAGGTATCATGTTTTTTTGGAAAATCATCCCCTAAAGGGTTAATTAAGAGGGCGCAAGTTAGTATGGCAACTTTGTCACTTTTGAAGTAAGAAGGGTGAATATTTGTATATAAGCTTATAGTTAGACAGAAAAAATAACTGTATCACTGTTTTTTCGAAATTCATCCCCTACAAATAGGGGTTGGAGGTCATTTACATACAAATCAACTTCGTCAGTTTTAGAGTTATAAATATGAAATTTTTATGTAAGTTTATAGAAATAAACAAAACTTAACTGTAACAATTTTTTTTTGGAAAATCAGCCCTTAAAGGGTTAATTTAATGGATGGTACTTAGTAGGCAACTTTGTCGTTTTTGAAGTTTAAAACATGAAAATTTACATATTAGCTCCAGATTAGAAACAAAATTTGTAAGTATTATGTTTTTTTTTGGAAAATCATCCCCTAAAGGGTTAATTAAAAGGGCGCAAGTTAGTATGGAAACTTCGTCAGTTTTGAAGTAAGAAGGGTGAAAATTTGTATATAATAAACAAAAGTTAATTTTTACACGTAGGGGGTACAAATATGATAATAAATATGAAAAACAACCAGTTATTACAAATATATCAGATAGAAAGGCTATAACCCTTATTGTATTAACATAAAACAATGGCTCAACTAATGGCATGTGTTTAAATAGTAATGGAACGCATTAGTACTTGGTACAACTAAACAAAGAGCTGAATGGATTTATGCAAAGCAGAATGCATACATTAATTGCACCGGTGATAAATTACGCAAAGTAACACCTGCAACCTAATTGTCTGTACCAGGATTTAACATAGAATTTTGACAGTGGAATTTTACTTACATAATTTATAAATAAGTAACAGTCTATACTATGTATGTATTAGGTGTTGCTTCCATGTATTGCCGATGTACGCCATCTATCGAATATTTTTTAAACCTACAAAGTATTTTTACATGTTACTGAATAAATTTTAAGTTAGATGATGTTGATGCTTTAAAGTCAAATATTAACTAAGTTTTCCTGAATAATTTTCAATCATAGACTGTATTTATTCAGTATCCATTTTTGCATGAAAGGATAATAAACATAAGTGCTAGTAAGATTGTGTTAAATCATGATCTTTGTCGCTCAATATCTCCGATTGATTTTCAAATAATTATTGTGCTTTAATAAAGTTAAACATTTTGTACAGGTTTAGAAATAAAGGTACCTATCAAAATACAGTCTTGAGATGGGATTCATGTTTTTTAATGAAATTAATACCTTCAATCAAAACATCGTCTATTTCTTTAACATTGATCCATCTCTCAAAACCGTCTTTGTCAGAGGTCATCGGAATTAGGGTCAAAATGAATGGTAACGGTAGATCGTAACGAATCTGTCGTAAATAAATAATGGTAAATGCAACGGTAAGGCGGAGGCTATGAGAACTTATAAAATATGTAGATTATATGGAGTTGCATGCAAGTGGACACTTTGTACAATTGATTGACGATGGGCGTCTTTTCATTGTACGACACGACAACGACGAGCTCTTTATTTCAAGGGCACACTGCAGTTGTGAAATGTACATTACTTAACTCTATACTTACCATTTTTCATGTAAGAATATAAACATAAAAATATCTTATATTATATCTTACTTTCATAAACTCTTCTTGGTAAGAAACGTATCGGTGATTAAGATGTTGCTAATGACCATCCGCGATGGTGACCACATACAATCAAGTGAATCTTCACCTAGTTTTTCGGCTTGTTACATAACACAAATTGAAATGAAAATATGTCTTTATTTCCTATCCCGGATGTTAGAAAAATAATTATGGTCTTTACGTTTGGCATAAACGTCTTTAGGTTATAAAATTTTGTGTACAAATTTTAAAAAATACGCTTGTGCAAAATAGTAAGTTCTAACAAATACCTATAAGTTTATTGCATCTGTAATAATTGTTGTCTGAATCTATTTCCCGAGCTCCGCAACTTCCTAACATAAAAAATGAGTGTCTGGACAAAATTACCTTGACGACAAACAAAAAAAAATTGCTATTCTTGATTATAGAAATTCTTTATATAGAACCAAAGTGACAGCAGTTTTGCTGCATTGCGGCAATACTATTAGATACTGGGAGGATACCGAACCAGATACAGGATCAGAATAGTACAAGATGTACCTACCTACCTATTATCGGACGTATATTGCTAAACTGAGCCGCAGCTGAAGTCTGTTAATAAAAATACTGTTAATCGAAACATACACTTATCCCATGTGATTGATGAATTTTTAATACTCTAATTCCATGTTTGCAGTAATCACTTATAAATTCGTAACGTAGTAAGTTACCGAGTTCAATAACCATTACATGAATAAATTAATTAAACCGAGTTGTATTCTGCAACTGATACTCAGATCATTTCGCTGTGTTCATTGGTACTGATTACTTGATCAGTTGATTACTTGATATGTGATACATCCACTCGGTCAACATCCGACAAACCCCATTAACGAAGTTGAACCTCTTAGCTTCATTAATCATATTAATAGTATGGGGTATTTTTGGTCCCGAAACGGAATATTTTTGTATTAGGCGTATTAGGGCGGCTTACAATACTAACCATAATCCAACGCCGGATGGATGTCGTAAGAGGCGACTAAATCCGACCCGCTGGTGGTAGGGTCCCTCGGAGGGTTTATATTGATTTTAATCATTAATTAATATCTATACTATTATTATTTCTCCATGGGGTTCTCCTGGATAGCTACCACCCTTGAGCAAGAGTAAGCCGCCAAACGACTCGTTGTGTTCCGGCTGGGGGCTTGAGAGCCAGTTCTTTCTTTCTTTTTTCTTCTCTCTTTCTTGGCTGGCAACGCATCAGTGATGCCTTTGGTAGTTGCCATGTACATGGGCGACGATAGCCACTTACCATCAGGTGGATCGTCAGCTCGTTTGTCTGCTATTTCCATAAAAAAAGGTTATATATTTGCATGTATCTTGCATGCATGTGTATAATGTTCTTTATTACCTCTTAATTTCAAAACCGTTAAACGGACTTATATAAATTAAGATGTCGTTTTTAGGGTTCCGTAGCCAAATGGCAAAAAACGGAACCCTTATAGATTCGTCATGTCTGTCTGTCTGTCTGTCTGTCTGTCTGTCTGTCTGTCCGTTCGTCCCACAGCCACTTTTTTCCGAAACTATAGGAACTATACTGTTGAAACTTGGTAAGTAGATGTATTCTGTGAACCGCATTAAGATTTTCACACAAAAATAGAAAAAAAAAACAATAAATTTTGGGGGTTCCCCATACTTAGAACTGAAACTCAAAATTTTTTTTTCATCAAACCCATACGTGTGGGGTATGAATAGGTTTATGAATAGGTCTTCAATAATGATATTGAGGTTTCTAAAATAATTTTTTTCTAAACTGAATAGTTTGCGCGAGAGACACTTCCAAAGTGGTAAAATGTGTGTCCCCCCCCCCGTAACTTCTAAAATAAGAGAATGATAAAACTAAAAAAAATATATGATGTACATTACCATGCAAACTTCCAACGAAAATTGGTTTGAACGAGATCTAGTTAGTAGTTTTTTTTAATACGTCATAAATCGTAAACCGCAATTTACCTCGATCAAAGTTACAACGAACTTCAAAAACTTTTATATTATGTTACTTGCTGCTACGGAACCCTTCATGATCGAGTCCGACTCGCACTTGGCCGCTTTTTTATCTTGATAACCCAAGTGTTCTTAGATAAGTGAAATAAAATTAAACTGGTGGCTGTGAGATGCCATTGTTTGAAGTATCAAAAAATAATAATGTTACTGAAAACACTAAATTTTTTTATTTATTTTACTGTCAAGTCAAAATATCCTTAGCATTATAATTACCTAAGTACTCAAAGTAGGTACACTTACACTCCTACGTACATTAACAAATACTTCCATTATTTTTGTTTGAATGTCATAAAAGTATTTATTTTAATTAATTATTCGATATGATTGTTATGATACAAGTGGAAAATTATAACTCAACTCGCCATTAGTAACGCCATCTGTGTCACACTTCTACGCACTAGCGTTTCTGCAAGCGTCGAAGAGGTGGCGTTAGTTGTTTCTTTTTAATACTCGAGCTGAAACGAATTTATTTACTACTCATTCCTTTAACAGAGGTTTTCTATATTCAAAAAAGCCAGCTTATTCAGCACATTCTATATTTGCATTCAAATTCGTATTAAAGAGTAGCTGAAATTTCAAAACAATTGCAATTGGCCTTCGTAAATATCTAACTATTAGTAGTAACCAGCATCATACCTTTTACAATTGAGGAACACGCTGACCCTAAAACGTCAGTTGTCCAGCCTCCCTCAACAGCTGATAGATCGGTACTTGTGACTTTTGTTCCTGAAATAATTAATTTTCCGGTTCCCGAGGGAACGCGGACGTGGGAATTAATTATTGCGGAAACTAATGACCGTATATGATGCCCTATTTCCCTTTGGGCTACGTACTTCTAGTTATTGAGTTTCTTAAGCTTCTTATTCGTAAGATTTATTTTCGTACGGTGACGAATGAATAAAGTTAGTTACACATGCCTTCCTTGTAAGGTGTTACGTGTACCCTTTTTTATTCATAATATTTTGTAGGCTTCATAGGTATTTTCTTGTGATCTTAATACTGCCATTCTGAGTTCTGACGCTCTCATAGCCCAAATGTTTGTATTGATCGTATGACATCGCTAAAGATAAACAAGGTCAAACAGAAGCAAATAGGGTGACCGCTACTGGCAAAATTTGATACAACTTCCGAGCCCTCCGACGGTACATTAGCTATTGAAGCTGGTTATCTCTCAATAGCATTAAATCTATTAACTGAAGAAGGCCTAGAGGAATCTTGATAAATGATGGTGTGCACATAACAATAATGAAAAATAAAACCTAATTGAGATCCTATTCCTTTTTTAAAGTCGGTTAAAATGGTAAAATTAATTATGTACCTACCTAATCGTAGGTACAGGTATAATATAGGTACTACGACCTAAATGCAACAACCTTTGAAAGAAGAAGTGAAATTGATTTGCACGCTTATATGTTACCTCATGGTTTGCAAATAGCACCTTTTTCCTTCGATTCCAATACAGTTTAAATGACTCTAATTGGAAATTCAGCTCGTTGACTTGGAGTTGTCGGATGTTTTCTGAAAATGTAAAGTGTCTTTAGTAGTGTAGATCCAGCAATTAACAATAACGCTTTGACGTTTATTATGTATGACCACGGTGATATCTTTACCGTGGTTTGTTTTACATTAGACGTGCTTTCTGCACTCCTTCTCCATGTAAACTTTAACAATGCCTTTCATACTCCTTCGTACGCGTATCTAATTATTGTCGTAAAAAGGGTACAAAGTTTTTTCTTTACGTATTAATTTAAATTACGTGTCATGTTGTTTGTCCGCTATGGATTCCTAAACTACTTAACCGTTTTTTAACCGATTTTAATCTTTGCACACCGTGGCAGTTTGATCCAACTTGAAAGATAGGATAGCTTACATCTCAATTAGTTATAGTCGCAATATTATTTTATTGCAAATTTTTTGATAGAACGAAGTCTGTCCGGGCAGCTAGTATATATATATAAGATAAATACCTACAATAATATTTGTTACATAATACAGTTTTATTAATAGGTACAACCTTTTAACGACATTTTCATATTGTATAGATCTCAACTTTCGTGAAATTGAATAGACAGATATAAATGGCTCTAATTGGAGATACAGCGTTCGAACGCCTCTCTGATTGGATGTTAGAGCTGTCAATACTCCTGTATTGCTTTTGAGTAGAAGACTTTTATTTTTTTTAACGGTTGTTAACTACAAGCTCTTTTCAGTGGCTTTCAAAGCTTCACATCACTTTACATGATTTTTATGTCAGGTATTGAATTGATGAGTAATTTTATCTATCAAGCAAAAAAACTCCTAAAAAAGACTTAGTTACTTACATAATATATTTTTTAATGTAAGATATTATTGCTATATCGCACTCGGTGCTTTAGTCTTGTGTTGTCAAAAGTATTGAGATTGTTTAATCAAACAATTTTACAATTGAAAAGAGCAGCTTCAATAATTTATTAAATTAATCACTTAAAAAATAAACTGTAGTAAATATGCAATAAATAAACCAAAACATATTATACGTTTTTAACATTTATTGTTTATTAACATTTTATACGTTTATCGGCAAATCTAGATCGACATCAGTATGTAGGTACATGCTGCGTGGGTATGAGGGCAGTTACTTTTCAAAGGACAATGTCAAATCACTATTGTTTTATTACAATCGTAAATGGCAAAATAGCACCTCACTGTACTTCCGTGATGGTTCTCTAATTAATTGGAATAAATTACATATCAACACTTTTAAGGATAACGGCGATTAAGATTGATTTATGAATTTTCGGCGATCCGTCGCTTACGAGCAACTCCCGTGGTGTCTACAAGATAGTCGCCACAAGATGGCTGCTCTTTTTGACGTTCCGCCAGAGTGACAAAGACGTGTCACTCTTTCAATCTTGCTTCAAAAATGACAACGTCACTGTCGCGCCGTCACGGCCATACTGACAATCGCCCGTCCTCGGGCGCATTATAATTGTATTATTCATTTAATTTCATTTCGTTTCACTTCGTTTCATTTCATCTCCTCTCGTCTCGTCTCGTCTCATCTCATTTCATTTCATGCGTACTTTACAAAGGAATACGTCCTTTCAACCACCCCGTGAGGACTCCTGACTCTGGACCGGACAAGTGCATCCCTTGGGGAGGTCCATCCCGTGAGGGCGTGGACCGGAAAACACCGTCCCTTCGACCAGGCTCTTCACTCCTTACTCTGGACCGGACAAATGCGTCCCTCCGACCATCCCGTAAGGGCATGGACCGGACAACACCGTCCCTTCGACCAGGCTCTTCACTCCTTACTCTGGACCGGACAAATGTCTCCTTTCAACCATCCCGTAAGGGCATGAACCGGACAACACCGTCCCTTCGACCAGGCTCTTCACTCCTTACTCTGGACCGGACAAATGCGTCCCTCCGACCATCCCGTAAGGGCATGGACCGGACAACACCGTCCCTTCGACCAGGCTCCACACTCCTGACTCTATTTTCGGCTCCAAAATTTGTCCGTTCCTCCAGTGCTTATCAAAACCCGCGTGATCACTCCGCCAATAGCTGCCATCATGACTTTTCATTGTGCCATTCTTCGCAAAGGGTATGATTGTACATAGAAAACAGTTCAGAGGTACTTCTCGCTGGCTCTGGCATAACGCGCGACTCTGACTGGTCAACACACGTAATACTTGCTCGATCGCAGTACATACTGTATACAGTTGTGCTCTCCACGGAGTTAACGTCGTGCAATGTTAATGCAAATTAAACTCGGCTATTAGCATGACGTCGATCAGCTCTAATCGTCCGCTTAGCTCGGAGGCTGTCTAAAGAGTGCCTATTGGTGGATGGCAAGTCAATAGCTGTTCTATGTTAACGCCGCCACTGCGTGTACTCAAATGCATTGTGCTGCCATCTTCAACTTCCGAATACACCCAAACTAGTTCCGGCTTGACGTTCCATTTAATGATTGCCGTCATGGCCTTCTTGACAGATCACACGTCATCGTGTGATGTTTTTGATTCCATATTCGCGATGGTGCATTAACCATAACATTGAAGCCTTTAAGGTCTTGAATCGAAACGCCGTACACATCATGGAGTGACTTCACTATCACAATTTACCTGTAACAAGAAAACAAACGGGAGTATCTCTTCAGGCTCGGCCTTTCCTGACCTATTGTAAAGCTACACATGTTAATCGTTGAGGCATTGGCAAAGTTACTTTTGACGAGCAATATCAAAATTGTCGAGGGGTCAGCGCCCTAGGACTTAGCCCCTGATCAGTGTAGGGCGAGATGGTCTTTTAGTACCTTTCAGTCGAATCATTCACTGAACTTTCGATAGTTGCGTTCGTGTGAAAAAAAAGAGACCCTAGCGATTGAGCCACCACAGGTTGTCCTAGTTAGCACTTCTAGCTTCTAGCCAACCCGCGCACGGCGACAACGCTATACTCCTTGTAACGATATACTCCAGGTATCGGCTGCAGATTGTCGGCCCCCCATCATTTACACGGCTGATACTTCGGTAACTTATCTAGTAATTATTTAGGATACTTCACCAAAATTGAAGGGAGTTCGCAAATATTGAAGGTAGTTTGCGAAAAAAAATTAATAAATAAGGGTAATTCAAAAAAACTTGCGTGTCTAATTGAATAATTTATGATGTCAATTATTATGTCTGCAATTCAACCAACTCATTCCACGCATGATTAATAACCAACCGATAACAATGTCACTTTGTCAAGTTATTTTCACCTTGTATGACTAAATTGACTAAGGTATTTAAATTTTACCGAACATTATTTCAGCATCGAACTAATATTCAACCAACATTTACACTTAACGTAGGTACTTCATAGTCGTGATAAAAGAATAATAAGTAACATGATAATTTCACAATAAAAATTTAATGGTGTAATTCCTCCAGAAAACGTCTCTGGTTTCCTCTGAAATCAGACTTCCATCAGAGTTGACTGTTTACCGCGTTCCCCAGGACAATTAATAATTTTCGCAACAAAAAAAAATAGGTAGCTTGCTCTTCGCATTACCATCGAATGCTTACATTAGATAAAATTCAACAAAGCAACAATTAATTTCAATAAGATTCATTCAAATAGTTACTCTATGAATTTTAGAACTCAATACCGATTGATTGCTATTACTGTGGCCTCTCACTATAATGGTAAACCAACAAATCAATTGTCGTAGAAAGTGGAAGGCATCTCCAGGATACAACCAACAAATTATTATTCTCCAATTTGGTTTGTACACTGAAACTGACTACACAATAAAAAAAAACTAGACATTACGCGACCAATAAACGTGTACATTCACCACCCTTACGAGTTACGAGTGTTTACTCGAAATTTTTTTTTTTTTTTCTAACCATAAGAAAATTACGTAGGTAGCCCGTTTAAGCGTAAAACTGCGGCAAAAGAGTTGTTGATGTAAAACGCATTTACTGTGAAATGCAGATCACCTGTTTCAAACAGTCTTTCTGAACTATCTGAGAAGGTAGTGACAGCTTTATGACGTTCCCCATGATAATATGTGATACAACCACAATAATGTTCCCTTGCGAAAGAAACAGCTTACAGCAGCATAGCTGTTAATGAATTTTGTAAATCACCTTAACTGAGTTACTCTGCGATGGGTAGATTTTATATCATGTCAATCAGTTGACTAAGCTATCAATAACCCCGTGTGATGGTAAAATGTTTAATCTGTCAGCAATTACAGGTTTCAGTAGCAGTGAAGATTGAGAAAAGGGTTTCTTTATTTAATTTCTTATCTATCATAAAGTGCGCACTATAATTTGATATCGTCACTAACAAAAGATGTGTTAATTTCAGTAATATTTAAGCACTTTAACTTTTAGCTAATATAATTGTTATCACACACAAAGATCATGGTTCATCTGACGGAACTGGCAATTGGCCATGATATGTTTCTACTTTGAAGAGGTTAGGTATCTTCAGCAATATTTTAAAATCAAAAAAACTGCACCTATTAAATTTTCTTACTATGTCATCCTGTCTGTCTTAAGGATAATCAAAAAAAGCACAGCTCTTCAGTAAAGTAATAATTAATTAATTATTTTTAGATGTTTCTTGTAAGTAACAAAACGTCTATTCCTCACTCATTTGGTGCCAGTTACTCAATGTTGGGTGCAAAAAAATTTTTTTTACCCTACAGATCCTTTGTTGCCAGAAATCATCAAGTATTGAAATGCCAGTAACTATCAAATGTCAAATGTTAAATCACATATCACCTAATAACAGCAAAAATTAGATAAGGAATAATTATTCCTTACCTAAGCCACAAAGATAAAATCAATACAGATCACCCGTTATATCATGTCGTCCTCCGATGATGTAAATCGTGAGCCTAGTGAAAGAAGGCGTATGTGCTTCCATCAATATCAACAAAATGCCGGTAGTTGGTGCTCAGCCTCGTTTCGTCGCAATGATGAAATCCCTTTTTGTTATCTTCGACCTTGCATGTCCATACCACAGTCACTGTCACTTAATATTACATGTATCTGAAACACCAAAAGAAAAAAAAAACCAAACGCCAGAAACACGAATTTACTAAATGATATTACATTAAAGAATTACAGAATGTCTTTAATCGAATCGTTATCATCACTCTTAGATGTCACTCGCTTGAGATGCACAGACATTTGCACAGATTTCCGATACTTTTGTGGGTGCCAGTTAACCATACTTACGATACAAGAATGGCTAAGTAATTTTTCGTTAAATCAAGCACAAACAAAGCGAACCAATTTGGTTTATGCAACCACCACTCTTAATAGTCATCATCATCATCATAGTCTTTTGCCAACACAATAGCTCTAGTATTCTCCATTTATTATAAACGGCACACGAACATTTTTTTTTTAAGTATGCTCGGTATAAAGACCCGTCTTTCCACTATTAGCAGCAGGATCCTACGATACTTTAGTTATGTAACGTGTCGCGTGGACGCCATGAAACGCCTAGTTGTGCAGGGTTGCCTGAATGAACACTGTACTGACAAGAAAAGCTGTGACCAACAAGAACGTACGCCAAGCTCCTGTTCGTGATATACGAAGAGCTCTAGTGCTACTCGCTACAAGATAACATAACTGACTACGACTGCTCTGGCTGCAAGGGCGTATCGATAATAATAAAATAAAAAAAATGTGTCATACCAATAATAGCTGTCTTACTTTCGGTTCCTTACATATTACCTCAAACCGATCCTCCATAACGGAATCCTTATTTAAACAAAGTTGGTAATGACTAATGCTCGCCATCTACCTGCTTGTATTACCAGGATAGCCATCTGAAAATCTGAAAATGGGTGAAATGGGTGTGGTCCACACACTTCTGATATCGGCAAATCTAGATCGACATCAGTATGTAGGTACATGCTGCGTGGGTATGAGGGCAGTTACTTTTCAAAGGACAATGTCAAATCACTATTGTTTTATTACAATCGTAAATGGCAAAATAGCACCTCACTGTACTTCCGTGATGGTTCTCTAATTAATTGGAATAAATTACATATCAACACTTTTAAGGATAACGGCGATTAAGATTGATTTATGAATTTTCGGCGATCCGTCGCTTACGAGCAACTCCCGTGGTGTCTACAAGATAGTCGCCACAAGATGGCTGCTCTTTTTGACGTTCCGCCAGAGTGACAAAGACGTGTCACTCTTTCAATCTTGCTTCAAAAATGACAACGTCACTGTCGCGCCGTTTATTAATAGGTACAACCTTTTAACGACATTTTCATATTGTACAGGAGATCTCAACTTTCGTGAAATTGAATAGACAGATATAAATGGCTCTAATTGGAGATACAGCGTTCGAACGCCTCTCTGATTGGATGTTAGAGCTGTCAATACTCCTGTATTGCTTTTGAGTAGAAGACTTTTATTTCTTTTAACGGTTGTTAACTACAAGCTCTTTTCAGTGGCTTTCAAAGCTTCACATCACTTTACATGATTTTTATGTCAGGTATTGAATTGATGAGTAATTTTATCTAGTATTAATTTTATCAGTACATATTGAGTCGTCTTTATATATTCCACTCATGTTTATTAAAATTAGGTGACCTTTAACAACAATCAGAAAAAGCCCAAAAAACAATAACTTTTTTATTTGAGCGAAGAATTAGTTTCATATTGCTCTTTGAATATAATTTGGGAAAAGTATTTTAATTTAGATATTGTTTGAGAGAGATTCAAAACTTTATTCAGAATTGCTGAAATTACTTGCAAAATAATGTCGTGCGTGATAGCTCATATCCAACCTTAAATACTTATAACCATGAGAAACTTCTTTACTTCACATTTTAACCGTTATAATGAGTCAATTTCAAATACAATACAATACAATACAAATACAATACAATACAATACAAGCCAATCATTTCAATTCGAATACATTTCTAACAGCCAATTGATTAACTACACCCCATTTAGTTACAAAGTTTCAAGACCTCTCAATTTCATCTTCTAACATCCTAAGTAAGTTAGCTCGAGGAGTAAAATTACTTCGAATGCAATACAGCGGATCTTATTCCTGGTAATCACCGAACTTCCTGACAACTTAAAGTACGGGATTATTGCAATGCATTGCGGTAGCGGTTTCCGATATCTGTGTTTTGCGTCTTGCGGTGGTTCGTGGTAAGAAACGGTAAAATTATGCTTATAAAAATTCAGTTTTAATACGTATCTGGGTTGGTACGGAAAATTATATATTTCCTGTTTTTTATGTACTATCTGTCTGATCTTGTAAGTTTTTGGTGTTCGTTTGCCCTACAATTTTATGAAGTTTTATGTCATAGAGCTGTTTTGATGATTGTCTTTGGAAGAATACTTCTGAAGGTCTTTTGGTCTATCCACATAAATAAACGCAATACACATAAAGAAAATATAGCTACACGTTCATAAATAAGACAAAATAAATTAAGAAGATTTCTGCGCTGGATTTAATCTAGGACCTTTCATTCAGCAGTCGTTATCTTTTCAAAGATTTTATTGAACATAAAACACATGTACACAATTGAATTTGTAAACAACTGCTGTAGTTGGTAAACTGTGTTGCAATTGTTTACGCCCATACCGGACTTACAGGACATTATGTTCTTACTTAATTACTTAAGAAAAGTATACTAAAGAAATGAACAAAATGAAATTACAAAACGATATAATACTACAAACTAATATTTTAAACATTAGGTATAAAGTAAAGAAAATAGAATAAATGGATATAATTTCATCTTTATAATTTCATCAGATTCGATTCTCTCCATCAATTTTATTGACTGTATGTAGTAATGTTTGTTTGTTTTTGCAGGTACATTGGGCTGATCATCCTTATTTCTTCTACTGTATGTTCAGCCAGTGATGGACTTTTCGGTTCAAAATACCCAAATGGTAAGCAAACTTTACAAACTTGATTTTCAAAGGAGATGTTCAAAAAATTTATGGGGGCTGGTACTAAATTTGTACAAAAACAAAACTTCGATGAGGAGAAAGTGAAAATTATTCCGATTGGGACAAGGTTGTGAAAATAAAAAAAAGATCCTCCCTTGTTTTTTTATTTGTGTTTGAATTTCAGTAGATAGATAAAAACTTGTCACACTGGGCACCTTTTTTACGTCTGGCAACTTTATCCTGACACTATTGACACTTGACAGTACTGACTGATAGTGACATCAGTGTTGCCAATGCTACGGCAATTACCGTGTTCTACGGCTTTTAGGCCAAAAAATCACAAAATCTACGGGCTATGGCTGGAACCCTATTGCCGTAGCAAATTCTACGGCTTTTCGCAAATTCCACGTGTTTTTTGTTATTTATTGTTTTGCAAACATTTAACGAATGTTAAAACTCTTCAAACAGCGCCACTAGGCTAATGTTGACGTAAATGTAGGCTAATGAAAAGTATTCCTCGTTTAGTGGGCATCAAATTCACTGCCGATGACGTTTTTTTTTTAGTTTTAGCGCTGAACTGATGGTATATATTGCCGTAATTGGATAGCTACGGCCCACACTTGATCTTTTCCCATATACCCATATCCCATAACACGGCTTTTTTATCTAATGTACACGGCCTTCCAAAAATTTTCATTGGCAACACTGAGTGTCATTGAGTGATGAATGAATGAAACGATGACATTTTGTTTTGCGTTTGATTGATTGACAGTTGACACTGACAGTTACTAATAACAAACCACGGAATACTTAATCACTATGGATCAAACTAGGATGATCTATGTCGTTTCGTTTCTTCATGATTTTGGTTTACAATTAATGTTAATTATTTTATACATGTGTTGAAAACATAATAATTTATTAGATTGACCTCAGATATGTTCTAATTCGTGAAAAGGACGTATGTACCTGTTAGAAAAAAAAACATTGCTTTCCATAGACCTTCTAATTATCATGAACATACTTCTTCGATTTTCCAAAATATGGAGGATCAATAAAATATAAGTTTTATAATTTCAAGTAGATTAGAAAATATGCTTTCAAATGAAATATAAATTACGGCTGTACAAATTTCTTCGGAATAAAGTACCACTTTTGAACATCTCCTTTATTAAGTTAAACAGTACCATTATGTCTCCTGTGGTTATACCAAAAGTTTGTTCGGATCGATAAACTACCGTACTATATCTTATGGATTGGTTGTAACGTTTGTATTTCGTTACAATTTAAGTTTTGTTCAACTGTTTGGAAATAAAGAACAAAGGTCTCTAAAATTATTTAGGATTTTTTGATACGGTTGTAGTGCGAAACGGAATTTATTGATTTTTAAAGTGATTGGTAAAACGGAACAAGTAGTAGCAAATGTTTCAAAAGTTCGTAAGCTGCAGAATGATAGCAACCGTTGGAATTGGAACATAATGGCTGCTGTCTAACTATCGCGGCTGAATTATTGTAATTAATTGCTAGTAAGATTTACGTTGATTTTCTTTCTTAACGTTCCTTGATTTGATGGATCATAATAAATTTACCCTAGCAGCAAGACTGCTTGTTTAGAAAAACCAACAAGACTTACAACTAACGCGATCAAAATTTAAGTCCTTGGATCATTTAGAATTTTAGAAGTACTGCAAACCGCCTGGCTATAAACGTTGAATACAATACAACTTTAATACCTACTTCCTCACACCAAACTTATCATAATCTAGTTTTTGCGGTGTTTTGGTGATCCTTTACCAACAGACCAGGTTATCGTTGGAAGACAGCAGCGGATTAGGTTATATTGACAGTATTAATCTTTATTTAACAACTACACTTTAGCTAGCAGTCTTCCTAAAGTCACTTACCTGCAGTATCACTTACAATGAAAACGAGCCACAAAACAGAATTCAAACCATAGTTATACACATACATCTCTGGAACTACTCATTCAACCATTAATAACAAAATAAAAGTTCAAATACCCGGGTGAATAGATCCGTAACAATAGACCTGTCGAGCCCGCATCTTGTCACAAACGGATGTTGTCTCATGGATCCCAACCACCGCATCAAACATACGAGTTATTTACTTTGAAGAGTACAACGTACCTACAGTAAAGTGTGAGGTGACATCTCGTATAAAGGAGCAAGGGATAAAAATATTAGCGCAACGGTGTATGTACTCAGGTGTTCTAATATAACCTACTTCTTCCAAAATTAAGAGACATTCAACTAAATCTTTTATACATTGCTTTATAAATTGCTTTATAAATAGAATAGGTAATTCTTGCTGCATTTAACGAATAACGAAAGAAAATAATAAGCCCTTAAGGCTGGCTGGCTACAACCCATTAATCACTCACTACTGAGCTGAGTCACTCCTCTAGAGGAGGTGAAGTATACTCTATATACGCTGGTCCAGTGCGGCTTGATGAAGTAGCCCAAATACTTAAAAGCCCTTAAGAATGTATGCATAAAAGTGTGCAGGGGGAATTAGAATTTATTGTATTTAATGTATTATTTTGTTTTATTGCCATAATGCGATCTTAATCACCTTTGATTCAAAATCCCTTTCACTTTTAAACATTTAAATAATTACCGTTAGTTGCTTCAATTATACGAAATAATTAACTAATAAATAACTAACTTTCTCTATAACCATTGGAAAATTAAGTGCTGTGTTAGGTTCAGTTAGATTAATTTCACTAACAGAACTAATTTCAATCAGGAACTATTTCCGGACGTGGCGAGTTTTAGAACTGCACTCAAGCTACGAACTACATTAACTAAGAACTACATCACTAAAGTTAGTGTAGTTAATAAAGATCTAGTGGCACTTTGGTGTTGTACCTATCGAATTATCGTTAAACATGTTTCCAA
This sequence comes from Thymelicus sylvestris, assembly GCA_911387775.1. Classification (NCBI taxonomy): domain Eukaryota; kingdom Metazoa; phylum Arthropoda; class Insecta; order Lepidoptera; family Hesperiidae; genus Thymelicus; species Thymelicus sylvestris. The sequence continues at coordinate 11,134,406 of OU426898.1, read as the reverse complement.
GAGATAACCGACATATAAAAAACTTTGATTAATAAACAAAATGGTATGTAATAAAAAAATCGACTACAAAAAAAATGAGTTGAAATTATGAAATAACAAATTAAAGACCTTCATTTTGCAACAACTGCATCAACTTCAAAAAATTTTGATTACTGATTTGTTACAGTCATAATTCTTAGTTCCTTTTTTAAATTGATTATTTTTTCTTTTAATTTTTATTTACAATGTGTAGTTCCAACACAGGCTCTCCTAGAGCATACTCCACCGCGCTAATCCAGTGCGGATTGGTGGAAAGGTTGTTGTCCAAACCAGGGCAAGAAGTGCTTGAGAATTTTTGACAATAGCGGTCATCCATCCAGCCGACGCCGTGTTAGCTGTTGCAGCTTAACTCGGTCGATTACTTAAGAACTTAACAAACCGTCTAGCATTATGAGCGCTTTAAAAATAATATATCTAAATTAATACACAGTTCAATTTTAGTATCAAATAAAATAACAAAATTAGTTTCTCAATTTATTACTATTATACCTACTAGGTGCGACATCTAGTATGTGAAGGAGGTAAACAATGCCATCTGTTGCAGAGATTGTAAATAATTACGTGGCTGTGTATCGTGGCTGCGTATTAGGTTTCAAAAATTGTTTTGATTTCACAAATAAGGTATTTTTATGATATTTAATTTTAATAACTATAGATACAGTTTCATTACGATTTGTTTTGCAAAAATCCTTCCATATGTAAGAATAAACACGGTAATGCTACGTTTGGAAGACGCAGTATCACTTAAACTAATACTTTTTTATGCTAATGTTTATGTAATGTTATGCTTTTTTATGTCGCCTATGGACACGTGCCGCATCAAGCGAGCTGCAAGTGCGTTGCCGGCCTTGAAGGATACGATATACACTCTTCTTAAAGAAACCCATATCATAGCGCGCAGGGAATGACTCAGAGGGAAGTTTGTTCCAAAGTTCGCAGGTTCGTGGCAGGAAGGAACGCGAGAAACGAGCGGTAGACCACTGCCACGATTCGATGTGATGCGGGTGGAACCGCAACCTTTTGCGGGTGGTGCGATAAAGGAATGTGGATAGGGGCACCAGGTTGAAAAGTTCTTCGGAACATTCACGACAGTAGAGACGGTAGAGGACACAAAGGGAGCCTACGTCTCTCCGGAGACTTAAGTCGTCTAGGCCGTATGTAAGGTTGGGATCATTGAAAATTCGAACAACACGCCGCTGTACGGAGTCAAGAGGGCTTAGTTGGTAACTGGGTGCACCGGCCCAAAGGTGAGAGCAGTACTCCACATGTGGTCGAACTTGGGCCTTGTAGAGCAGCAGGCACTGCTTCGATGTGAGATACTCTCTCGCCCTGTTCAGTACACCCAGTTTTCTAGAGGCAAGTTTAGTCTTCTTCTCCAGATGACCCCAATTCTGCACTTTGCTCGAAATGTCGACCCCCAAGATCGAAATTCTGACTCTTCTTTCATTTTGTAGTTTACGTTATTAACTTTATAAGTTTTGGTATTGATTTGTTCCCAGTTTAGTAGTGAACCAAAATCTTTTTAAACAGGGGTATTATACTTATTATTTATACCTTGTCAGAAAAATGTAGTAGCATGGGATAATAAAGCGTCTAATGGTAGAACATTATAAAGTACTATTATTTCTTCTGTGGTAGAACTAAAGTTTTAAGTTATGAGGGTTCTTATTGGAGGGAACCTCACACCCTAAAAATTAAAGACTACATTGACACATTTCGAACCAATAATGTAATACTCGTACATTCACCGAGTCACCTACAAACTTGACAATGCTTCGAATTTCCGTTTCCAGATAAAACCGTATCTCCGAACAGTTGAACGTCAGGCAAAGAGCGATTTCCCTTTGACAAATTAAGTGTATAAAAAGAACAAATTTACTTCAAAATTCAACTCTGCTTTTCGATTGCAATTTTCGGATCATGTTGCGCAATGGTGAAAACACGTTCGTTTATGATATGTGCATGGAACAATCCATTTTGATTGCAATAGCTACACAAGGACATAAAACCACTTCTGGAATAATATTATGTCTTCCGATTTTGGAGTTACGTCATAATAGTTAATATGACATTATATGTTTATGTTATATGTTATCCTGTTGTATAGAGGTTATAAGAAGAAACCCGTGTGCTTAGTAAGTGATTAATTGGTTGATGGCTGATGCCAAGCAATAGGTATTCAAGGATTACTTCAGAATTCTTTAATGTTTTGTCCAAGGCTTGTTATTCATTGGAAATAAATCGGCCCTAAATGGTCCCGCTCAAACAATTCGCATTTCGTATCAAAAGTACCTTCGGTGTTCAGACCCTATTCGGCTTTATGTTCAAAGTTGGAATTATGTCCTAAAAATAATCGTCTGTAATATAAGCCCTCGCAGCAATTTTGGATTAATAACGACGAAATTTATTATCTAGAGGCAATTATTATAACACAAAATTTTAGAACTTGAGAAAGCGTTTTGTAATAATTACAGTTTAGACTCCTGCAATAATTACATACAATTGTTTTCAGTTCTTGGAATTTGAATACACACTTCTTGTCCTAAATCGATAGTGAAACCTTATCGATATACATATACAGGGTGGATTTTTGAGACGGGTCAGTAAGGGCAGGTACCTTAACCGTTATAGTTACAGGAAAACGTTCCTAGGAGACTATCCATAACTTTTTAAGATATTCTGAACTGCATTCAAAGATTTTTGAAAAAATGTGCGGTCAGTGAAAAAAGTACTAAAATCAAAAAAAAAATATTTTTATGCCTATCGATCCTACTTCGTATGGGGATCAAAATACTCTATGGGACCATTTAAATTATGAGTACTAGAAATGTCAGAAAATGCTAAAAACATTTTCCATACATTTTGTACTGAAAAACGATAAATCAACTCGAAATATTCTTTATCGCCAAACAATCCTATTTGTTACTGCGATTAAAAGATTATTTAAGGCCTATTGAAATTTAAATACAAAAACTACGGTAAGACACAACATATCACACAAACTTAAAAATTGGTTATCTATTATTCAAAATGACCGCTATTTTCACGAAGACACGCTGCAAGAGGTGCTGTTAGTGGTCCATGGTCCAAGTTCCAACACATGGTCCAATTAAGTGGCCACCTCGCAGCCCTGATCTAACGCCTCTCGAGTTTTTTTGTGGGGCCACCTAAAAAATGAAGTCTACAAAAGAAAGTACGAAAGTGTTCAGGAGCTGAAAGAGGCATTAACGAGGATTTTAAATAATATCCATCAAAGAAAACTTTCCGCTGCTACTTTCTCAGTACAAAACCGAGTGAACTTATGTATTCGTGAAAACGGCGGTCATTTTGAATAATAGGTAACCTATTTTTAAGTTTGTGTGATATGTTGTTTCTTACCGTAGTTTTTGTATTTAAATTTCAATAGGCCTTAAATAATCTTTTAATCGCAGTAACAAATAGGATTGTTTGGCGATAAAGAATATTTCGAGTTGATTTATCGTTTTTCAGTACAAAATGTATGGAAAATGATTTTAGCGTTTTCTGACATTTCTAGTACTCATACCTTAAATGGTCCCATAGAGTATTTTGATCCCCATACGAAGTAGGATCGATAGGCATAAAAATATTTTTTTTTGGATTTTAGCACTTTTTTCGCTGACCATACATTTTTTCAAAAATCTGTGAATGCAGTTCAGAATATCTTAAAAAGTTATGGATAGTCTCCTTGGAACGTTTTCCTGTAACTATAACGGTTAAGGTACCTGCCCTTACTGACCCGTCTCAAAAATCCACCCTGTATAGCATATCTGATCAAAATGAAAATGAAAAAATTATGATCCCGCGTTTTTGGCTGGTAATGTATCGGTGATCCCCAAGGGATTACTGATAGCTATGGGCGACGGTGACCACTTACCATCAGGTGGTTCAAAAAAGATTCAAATCCCAACCTAGATTTTTCTCTATAATTTAAATAGACATATCACACTGCTATCAGTTTTATTAGTTACTAGCTTTTGCCCGCAGCTTCGGCCGCGGTAGAGATCGATTTTTTACAAATCCTACTTATTTTTACTTAGTTAGATTTTGTTGCCTATGACTTAAGTAATTTATATGTATTGTATCATAATTTTGATAGCGTGATTCAAACTTGCAAATGAATTTTACTAACGCCATCTATTAACAACTTCCGGAACTAAATATCTAGCAAGTAACAAAATATCGATCTTCCCATGGGGATGTTTTACCGCGGTAAAAAGTAGCCTACGTTACTCTCCACCCTCCTCACTATCTCCACACACAAAAACCATACCATATAACAGCTTCGTTGCAACGTGAAAGACGGACAAACAAACAAACAAACACACTTTCACATTTATAATATTATAGTATAGTATATAGTATATAGTATGGACTTCGCAGCGTTACTGTGCAAACATACATATATCTACTATTCGCAATACTTCTAATTGACTCGTTTTAATTTCAGATGTTCCCGAATACGACTTACTACACGCCATTGGAGTTCCCTTCAGCAATCCGAAAACGCAGTACTTTGATGAAGGCCTGGATGGCTTCCCCGCATACGGCTTGAAACCGGGCTCCGACATCAAGTCACCATATCGACTCTTTATGCCCGAGAAACTATATTCAGAGTTCTCTATAACAGCCACTGTACGCCCCGCCAACAAAGATGGGGGCTTTCTCTTCTCAGTCGTCAATCCATTAGAAACCGTTGTACAACTCGGGGTACAATTAATTCCTTCTGGTCCTGGTCTGATGAACATTTCTCTATTATATACAGATGGAAATATTTACGCCTTATCACAGACGATCGCGTCTTTCGTTGTGCCGTCCTTTGCCAAAAAATGGAGTCGATTCTCTTTGAAGGTGACAACTGATAATGTCACTCTGTTTCTGAATTGTCACGAGTTTGATACGGTGACTGTTAAAAGAAATCCGATTGAATTGGTCTTCGATTCGGCATCCACATTGTACGTCGGACAAGCGGGACCCCGTATTCGAGGCGCTTTTCATGTAAGTACCATAATTTATTTTTAATGGAAAGAAAAGAACGCTTCTATGAACGTTATGGAAAATTATTATTCGATTGTGTAGAATAATGTCAGCATAAATAATAAATGGATGTTATTTTGCGTGCGTTAAATTTATTTTAAAATGAAATGCAAAATGTAATTTAAAACACAGGAGCTGTCTTTACGATCGTTTTGAATACGTAACGTTCCTTGAATAGCAATAGGTCTAATGTATTCTAAGCTCGCGCTTCCTTGGCAAACTTTGTTGCATATTGTTAGCATGTTTAAGAGTAATTGAAAAATACTTTAATGCCACAGAAAAGCTAAATAATCCGCCATGAGTTTAAAAACACGGATAATAAACTTTGGGGAACGAGAACCATAATTTGTTATAACAGTGTTAGAACTTTTTTGGGGACGTTTTAGAAGCGTTTTTTTCATTTGTTTTGATTGAACTCTATTAAATCGTAATTAATATTTTTTTCCACAGCTCGACTGACAATTCATTAAATGTTTTACACTTCAGAAACTTAACTCAGATAATGTAAAAACTTTCATTCTCAAAAATGTGACAAACTCTCAAAAATGTGATAGATTACATTTAATTTAATGTCCTTGCTTAGCTGCTGCTGTTGATAATCTTAAGTCATTTCCCTATTTAGCTAATAATACAACTACATCATTATGTGTAGGTATCTAAAATGTAAATTTTTTTACTACAGTAATAGGATTGAATCGTTACAAATTTAAAAAATTCACTTAAGAAATCAAGGAATTCAAGCTTACCTGAAGATATCCTGTAATCGCGGTCCATTGATCATAATAAAGATAGATCACACATATTAACGTCAATTAAGTATATTGAAACTGGTGGCACTATTAGATTCAGTATTAGATGAAACTAACTTTTCTATTAAGCGGAGCTTACAAACTCCGAAAGTATCTTTTCCTCGGCGTCAACTAGTTCAATGTAATTACTCGCTAACTTCCTAAGGTTACTTAGGGAATTTGTTATTGATTTACGTTATTAATGCGTTATATGTTATCATGTTTGTTTTGATGGGACTAATATCTTTAACGCGGCTTGCGGTATAGCAGTAGTGAAATGGAAGAAATCGTCTATTGGGGAAATTCATAAGAAATGGAAATACTTTAATAATATTCAAAACACTTTTACCATTCTTTTTATTTGTTAGTATCTGTCAATAAGCAGAAAAATATTATTTTACGTAATTTTCTAAATTTGACGAAAATTGTCAAGAATTTGTCCCGACTATCGAAACCTAATCTTTTCTTTTTCAGCTTATTGTTAACGACACCTTGTTACATGAATACATATATGTGACTATTCTTAAGCAAAATGTTGATTTTCTTTTCTTATATTCTGTGCAGCCAATAAAATTTTAAGTGCTGTTTACGTTTAGTTTCAGTATAACGTATTTCAGTATAAACCCTTTAATTATTTAATCTGATTGTGAGGTATACCTACACTTTAAAGCTTGTAAGTAGGTATGATAGTAGATAGATATGTATGATGCTAAAAGTAGTCACCAACTTTATCTTTCAAGTAACTGAGGTCAGGCACGTATTAAGGGCGTTAATAATTTTGAATATTATATGAACCTCGGCGGCCTAAATTAATTCTATGTATGATAATAGCATGTTTGGCACAGCGTGCCTATGAATTTAACGATAAAATTATAACATTTAATAAGACCTATGTCCTGGAATGCTGAATTTAGATAGAGGCCTAATTCAACATAATTTCACGACAGTCTGTGTGCCTTATTATAATAAGAACTTAAGTCCATAAGTAATAAGTCCTTAAGTTTTAAGAACCAGTACTTTTGTAAGAAAATTTATATAACAGATTTGGAAAGGCCGTAGAGATATGTTTAGATATATCATCTCAGGAATAAAAAAGGAAAAATGCACTCCGGCAGTGCCGACAGAAGTGAAAACTTGAACAATTAGTTACGTGTGTATTTTTTGAAGCTTCAGAAAATATTTTACTGTGCAGGAAATACTTTTAAATGAAGTGTTTTTTATTCATACATTTTAGTGAACGGCTGCCAAGGCCTCGTGATATGTATGTAAACAACAATTTTGATATTAATACGAGCTATAAATTAACTATAGTTCTGTACTTCTCGTAGAGATGGCACCACAGTTAGATACGTGTCGATTAAAATCTGACCGGTCGCGAACTGTATGATTTCATTTTCATCCCATTTCAAAAATACCCAACGCGCCTAAAGAAGTTTTCACTTCAGTAAATAACAATAAAATTGAAACATCTTTCGTTCATCCGGACACCTAACAAGGTTATTAAGGATCTACATGGCTTCTTGGGAAACAAGATTCAACGACTTGAGTTTAATTGACATAAATAAATAATCGCTTACACACTCATACCCCTGCAGCAGGTTTTTGCCTGTGTCGCGGGTGGCATGGACGACACACATTATAACACATCACAATAACATCCATGACCCGAGTACAAATATTTATCTGTCACATAAACATCTGCCCCGTCCGCGATTCAAACCTGAGACCCGTCGCTTCGCAAGCTGGGTCGCTACCAATTAGGCTACAAGGTCGTAAAAATTGTCTTCAAAATTGAAAAAGGGTTACATTTTCACAAAAAATGTTAAAAGAACGTTATTGGGACAAAGTTTTTTTTATTTATTCTCTTTAATCATATTATGTTGTAGTCCTTGAATTGATATTTTTCTTATATTCTGTTATTTTAGATCAATTTAGAATATGTCAAAACTTTTCGCTAAAAATGAGAGCCCATTAAAATTATTTATCTGCATGTGATAGGCTTCCACGAAAGTCGAATCAAAATTTATTTTTAATATCACAGAACCTTTTGTTCAAACATCAAAGTTAATATAATAGAAAAATAAATTATCAAAAAACATGTAATTTGGACGTTTGAAAATGTCTGCACTAAAAATGATTAATAATAATAATAATAAATTAATACTAATAATATGTATTATTACGCAGGTTTCAGCAGTTTATGTTAAATCGCAATTATGTCATGAAAGTGATATGCATTCTTCAATTAGTCGATTAGGCACGTAAGTTATTCAAAGTAATTAGGTACGCATAAATTGAGTTTGAATTAGCCTTCAAAATTTAGTGGAAACGAGATAACTATGTGAAATGTGTAAGTACTAAGAAATGGCTTATATTCCTAGTCTTCAAGAAGACATGTAGAATAGACCACTCGTTCTCAAGTACCTGAGCAAACCTCTTCGGAATTTTCAAGCAAAACTGGAATAACAGCGGCTAAAGTGACAATAGTGAACATTCAGCTTCTCTCCGCCATTATTGTATGCCAGAGGCAACCAAGTAGTCGCAATTTCTACACGTTCCTATCGCGAACAGCTGACGATGCGCTATTCAATCAGAAGCTAACGAGGGTAACCCGAAACTGCTGCAGTAAGATGTTTATCCTCGCGGTACAAAGTTGTATTACCGAACTTATTAGATGCAAATTGGGACGCCAACGTAAACTGCACGATGTGATATGCAAACGCTGTAAACTTCACCTGAAAGTTGAAACGACTTGGGACGAATAGAGAAGAAAATAGTGGTTTCGCAACACAGTTTGTTTCTAGAATTTCTTCTCCAACCGTTATGAGATCTTCAAACTTTGTTTCACCATTATACAGTGCCAAATTTATTAATCTCTTTGTAATTTTCTTATTAACTTAAATTCTAATAATTTAATCACAGGTATCACTGATGCATTTAATAACGTATTTTTTTAATGTACCAACATTTCAGAAAGGTAATTAATTGTCATGGAGGAACCCACAAGCTGTGCTTTCGCATGGCGCTTGAAAAAAACATAAATTGGTATGACAACAGCCAAAAATAACAATCCGAAGATACTTACGAAAACCGTAGGTATAGCTATACGGTTTTCATAAGTATCTTCGGATTGTTATTAACTTTTAACCTATGATTTTTTTAATAACAAAGACACTCTATAAATAAATTTTGATCAAATGTTTCCTAACGTTTCATTTTATTTCGATACGTATACAATTCGAGTAGCACTTACAATAACGTTATCAGAATTCTCAGAATTACCAGAATTCAGAGTTTCAGGTGAAGTAAGGATTTTTATAAAGAAATAAAATATGATTTATGTTCTGAAATCTTTAGACAATATTAATGATACGCAAGATAAACTATTTTCGATTTTTTTTAATAATGAGCAGACTTGTGAACTAATAACGGTAATAACAATTAGACGGTTTGTATCTAACACTAGACGCGTTGCCGGGAAATAACTAAGCAACTCACTTCCCTTTTTATGGAAATAGCCGGCAAACGAGCTGACGATCCACCTAATGGTAAGTTGGCTATCGTCGCCCATGGACATCAGCAACACCAAAGGCATCACTGATGCGTTGCCGGTCAAGAAAGAAGAAAAAGGAAGAAAGTACTTAACTAGTTCTCCGGTAATGTCCCATCCTACTAATATAATATTACCTACTAATAAGTATTAAATGTAAATGTGAAAGTTTGTGACGATATTTTTTAATCTTTCACGCAAGAACTACTATTTTTTTTTTTTATTTAGTTATCAATATAATTATAAATGTTACACACTCGACTCTGATAGGAAGTAAGCGAGGCATCTCTTTAAGGCAGTTCTTGGAACTGTACCACAATGCATTACCATAAAAGAGCGCCGCGGAACTACCTCCAAGAGATCCATCACCACACGCGTACCTACTGCAAAGGATTAGAATGAACTGCCCGCGTCGGTGTTTCTGTTCCTTTTAATGTGAGCGTCTTCAAGGCACGTTCAAGATGCATCTTACCACCCTAGACTACATCTGCATCAGGTGGAATCGTAGTCAAGCATTAACTTATTATATTTCTTCTAAACAACACTAACAATAAGACCTGCCGCTACAATCTCGTCCATCATTCAGCAATCCGTCAAGCTTGCATCGTGAGCAAGGTTAGGTAGCTTTGATCTCGCGAATGGATGAGGCCCTTTACACTCCAGATGTCCATACTGGCTCTTCCTCGAATGTACCTTTAAAACAAAATTTAAGAGCACAATGTTTAGAATTGCAGTATAAAATCGAATTGCCTTGTTCGGCGACATCGACTGCAGATAGCACTTCAACGAATGGGACTCGAACCGTTTACTGAGAAATCTTGAGAGCCCTCTTTCCGGAAGCGCAAATAACTTGATCTTGTAATCAAATTCAGAATAGAAGAACGGACTGCAAAAGTCCTTTATTTGATTCGTTGGTATTTAGAATAAAAATCAGGAAAGGTGCGTCATAAATCATTTAATTTCGTGTTAATAACTCTAGACTCTAGGCTAAAGGAAAACTCGGCGAAGTGTGTGACAATAAAAACTAAGTTTAGTTCTCAATAGTTGGTCGATCGATTGGTCGATCAATTATTAAGCCTAGCCAGTTGTGATAGTTTTTTTACTTCGCTATTTATACCTTCTACTGACGTGTATTTTTCACATTTTCTAAACCAACCTGGCTTATGGCAGCAGTGAGGAGGACTTGTCTCTACTGATAACTTTTTAATCGTTGGGCTATTCCGATATAACTAAATTGATGTAAATAATGGTCATTAAACTATTATAAGCATAAAACTTTTGAAACTTTTTAAATCTGGATAATAATATATCTATGTATAATAAGGAATTAACATTCCTGTAGTGTTCAGAGGGTCAATAATACACACATTTTACTCTTTAATAGGTGAGATATGTATACACATACGCAAAGAGCTTGTCTGCACCCGCTCGCAGCTAGCCACTAGCCACAGACTGACCGGCGACCGCTGTGCAAGTGTGCATAACTGCATAGACACTACAAATCCTATTAATATTAGGACTTACTAACTGACAACAGTTCGTTCTATAACTATTCGAGGTTTGTCACAGATGTACATGGCGACGACCTTGATGACCCTGTAGCCTAGTTGGTAGCGACCCTGCCTGCGATGCGAGGGTTCCCGGGTTCATCACGCATTATGGGTGTTATTGTGATGTTTTATATGTGTCGTCCATGCCACCCGTCAGGTAATAACCTACTGTGGGGGTATGAGGGTGTTAGCGTTTATTTATTTATGGGCGGCAGGGAATGACGGCAAGCTCGTTTGCTATCCTTATCATATCCTACTAATATTTAAATGTGAATGTTTGTCACTCTTTCACTTAAAAACTACTGAATGGATTTTCATGAAATTTAGCACCCAGGTGGACCTGGAATTGACGTAGTTATTATTCTGGAATACGAGGTAAAAGCCGCGGACTGCAGCCGCAAGCAGGAGGGCTATTCAGTTTTGTAACTTGACAGCGGAATCCGCGATGAGTTTCAAAATTGAAGTTTGAGTCCGAGATCTTGATTCTCTAATCATCTAGTACGCACTTGCGAGGTGAAGGGAGTCTCGAACTCTAACTTCAATTTAGAAACTCATCGTGTATTCCGCTGTCAAGTTACAAAACAAAAGCGAACTTGCATCATATTGACATGTCATTATCTAATCATCTATTAAGCACTTGCGAAGTGAAGTAATCCTAGAACTCGAACGTCAATTTTGAAACTCCGCTGTCAAGTTACAAAACTGAATAGCCTTCCTGAGCTCTAGTAAAACATATTTTTTTACTTATAAAGGCAGGTTATAACAAGAGGCGTAAGCATAATTACTACTCTCCCTATCTATCAAACACTGAACCACCATGATGAAAAGATTTATGCTTACAGGCTTAGTCATAATATTAAAATTATATGAAAAATATTTCCAAAGTAAGAAGCGTGTTTGCAAATTATGATTTGCATAAAGTTTTGCGGTTAAGTCAAGTACTGAATAAGATATGAGACTTCAATATTGGTTTCCGATTTCTGCCTAGTTTGTAAAGTTTACTGAAATACTGTTTCTGTGCTAACATATTATGCATGGGTTAGATATTGGATGAGGCAGTGCCCAATACTAGTAGGTAAATATTTGCGAATGTATTGATGTCGCTGACTTCACGTATCGAAATATTTATGACAATTCAGAACATATTGACCTGTTTGATAGTAACCATCTATTCCGTGGTATGACCCTGTCTGCGAAACGACGAGTCCTGGGTTCGATTCTCCGACGGGGAAGACATTTATATAACAGATAAATGCTTGTTCTCCAGTCGCGGGTGTTTGACCAACTTCAAAAAAGGAGGAGGTTCTCAATTAGTTTGTATTTTTGTTACTTCAAAACTGTCATTTATCAAGCGATTTTGAACATTCTTTTTTTATTGACGTGACAACGTCTATAAATTGGTTGACTCGGGTGTCATTCACGAAAACTGTGTAACGACCAAGTAAGATTTGCCGGAACATTACCATGCGCGCGCAGCATTAAAGAGAGAGGCTCGCTCGACCGGCGCGGCGCGGCGGCGCGCGCCTTGCGTCTCTCTTTCACGCGAGCGTTTCTGGCGTCGGAGTTGAATAGACTAATTAGTGAACTTATGTTCCAAAAACTTATACCACGAAGAGACGTTGTCTCGTTAAATCTCCGTCCGTATACCGACTTTACAGATAACCATTTTTTTCAAAAAAATACATATAAGTTCCACGTTTATCAAAATTCAGTTCCAATGACGAGATCCATGAAGGCTGTTTTATTTTTTAGTTAAAATTTGTGCCTAATTTGACTGTGTTGTTCATAGGGGATCATAGTGTTATGCCAAACATTGGAGAAACCTATTTTTAAACACCAAGTTTAATCCCCGTTGCACCCGAAATACATTATTTCTACTTACGATTAACTTCTGGTAGGATACATCATCTTAGATGATAAATAGATCGCTGAGTGATCATCTGTCTAAACAATCGTATCCGCTGAATCGTATATGTAAACAACATTTAACCACTTACGAACATCAAATACTTGCTCTTGGTGTTATTGTTACTATTAAATTACTTGCAAACTAATACAAGGCGCATATTTGATGAGCCTGCCTATTTGAGAACAATTCCTTTTAGCATCAGAATTCCATTTGACCAAAATCCCACCTGATGGTAAGTGTGGTTCAAGATGGTGAGCGCAATAACTTAGTAAAAGCCAACTCACTCTTTTCTTGAAGACATCCAAGACAGATAAACGACATATATTTTTCAAACTAAGCTGAGTCTGCTATAAAATTAGAAGAAAAATGACAATTACCCTCAATCAGGGCCCTAAATTTTATGTAAAGACAACAGAAAATAACAACACCTTCTTGCAGTATGGTTCTATTTTACTCTACATTTTCTTACTTTACTTCTACATTGGCACAAGTGTGATCAGAGCAGTATGATTCAAGACACAATCTCATGTGTGTCTAGTCAAATATGCAAGACACTGGAATTGAACGTGGGTAACCCTCATCCGAGCCCGCAGCGGTCTCTGCGAGAAGCCACTCACTCGAGATTGAAAGACATACACTCTCCAGTGAATATTCTACTTTGACACGCTTTGTTGGCAGCCTTATTTTGAATTGATTTAATGTCACTCGTTTTTACAACGTAACCAAACGTACGTTACAGAGAAACCAAAGGGTTTCTCTTTAAAAATAATAATGTCATGATAAGCGGATTAAGAGTAAAATAATAAGTAGGACATATAAAAACACTTACATATCTATTCAAACACACACATGCGATGCAATAATCTGAATTTTACCAAGAAAAAAAAATAACCGACTTAAATATAACTCAAAAACTACTCGTCAGATCTAGCTCAAAATTAAGTGGGACCACATAACAAGCACCAGCTTTCGATTAAAAAAGCATCATCAAAATCGGTTCAGCCAGTCGAAAGTTCTGAGGTAACAAACATAAAAAAACCAGTTGAATTGAATACCTCCTTCTTCCTTATAGTCGGTTCAAAAACAAAGTAGGCTATGTGTTATTAATATTAAACCTAAAACTTTGTTTCATTTGAAGTCTATAGTAAATTGTTGAACCTCAAAGAGGTTATTAGTTTCAGAACCGATGCTCTATCGCTTTCCAATATAAACAGCAGGGCTACATACTATTAAATATGCATCTGGAATCAGACACCCCTCGTGTGTGTCACAAGTCGTCGACAAGCGTCTACTACGTCCAATAAGGTCTTTTTAGGTCAAATGTAGGTAATGGAAGTCTTTGATCCCCTCGACCCCTCCTAGAAAACTTTTTACAAGTCATTTTATAAAGCCTATATTTAAAGCAACAAAAGGAATTCTTAAAAACTAAGACTAGATCTTTTACTGTAAAGAACTGTCAAAGTGGTTGAAATAATGTTCTCAAAACGATAGATTCTTCTTTATAAAATAATCGCATAACAATCGCAACTATGATAAAAGCAAAGGACATTAATAATTCTAAAAAGCGACACGTTTATCACAATTTCTAACACATTCTAAGCAGAAAAATGACGCTTTGCATAACAATTTACGCTTTCTTTGTGGTGTGTTGTTTGTCTACAAGCGGTCAGGGTCCCTCATTTAGGTTTTAAAGGTGTCTTTAGATCAAAGACATACAACCTTGGTATAAACGAGGTTCTTTTATATATGGACGAAAGCATATTTATTTTAAAGCCTTCTGTGATACGAGTCTATCAACTGAAATTCTTCTGACGGATGCTTTTTGGGAAGAAATGAGTATTTCATACAAAACAACCGATTAGTCGTTTTGTGTAGAATGGCCTTCAAAATGTTTTATACGATCCAGATAAGTATTATAAAGACTAGAGCACAAGAGGTTCTTCAGATCGATAGCACTAGATGATACTTGAGTATTCCTCAATCGTTTGTAGGTAAGGATATCATTTGGTCATCCTCCTGCCATTTTCTCAGCTGACATAAAACTATTTGATACATTTGGTACTTCAATACTACTAATAATATTTGAAACAATAATAACAATAATATGTGAAAGTATCTTGAAGTACTCAAAAAAAAACTATACAATACGATTGTATTGTACGAATGTAAAATATAAATAGGTAATGAACAAAATATTTCATCTGTTCACAAGTATGCTTTCCACTCCAACCCCTTTACCAAATTAATTAATTAAAAATTATACCAAATCACGTAATACATTGTGATATGTGAAAAAATTACGTCTAACATGTATTCAATGTATCATTAACTTAACAATATGTATGTATGATATGTTATCATTCTTATTATTTAATATCGAATCCTGCTCGAAGGACCAAAAACTTTCACGTTTTTCATTTACAAAAACTTAAGTACAAAATGAATGAGTTATATGCATAATGAAATTGCTTCATTACATAGTTGGCTCTCCTCTGTTTTGAAATTTAGATGCAAATTAAAAAGCATAGCATACTTGTGGATTTTCAGAGGCAAACTTTACTGGCATCGCATTAATTACAAGAAGCTATTTAGAATGCAATCATTTACCAAAGAACTCGTTATTGCGACTATCATTTCCCGCAACAAAAGAATAGCAATTTATTTTCTGCATTGTGTAAGAGATACAGCACTACCAAGTGAAAATACAAGCTTAAATACGAGTACAAAAAGAAGTTCTTTACGAATGAGTTGGACAGCCGGTCAGGCCTAAGAACAACTGATATCTTAGACCTATTTGCAATGACCTCGGCCTGCATAGTTGTTTTATGTAAACAGCCGACAAGCGATCAGATAATAATATGCTACCTGATGGTAAAAGATCACCGTCGCCCATGGACAGCAGTGTACACCAAAAGCATCACCGATGCGTTGCCGTCAAAAAACAAACGAGGGCCGCACACTGTTTCTGCCTAATGACGCAACGTGTGACTGCAACTGGAACACTAGCAAAGCAACAACCCATAATTGTCCCACTGCTGGGCTCGGGGTCTCCTCTCACAATGTGAGTAAGGGGTACAAGCCATAGTCTACCATGCTGGCTAAGTACAAATTGGTAGACTTCACACACCTTTGAGAACTTTATGGAGAACTCTTCTCACAATGTTTTCCTTCACCGAAGCAAGTGATAATTAACTTCTAATACGCACATAATAATTGAAAATTAGAGGTGAAAATCCTGGATTTGAACTCGGGCCCCTGCGCTCGGGAGATCAACGTTCTTACCGCTAGGCTATCACTGCTACTGGAAAACTAACGTATTTCAACTTTAAAATAAACTGCATTGATGATTAAATTTTCTATCTAGCGTAACGAAGAATGAATCTAACCAGTGCAAAAGTATTTAGAACTTCCGATTAAGTATCGATTCATTGATATTTATAGTCACTCGACCGCGCTCGTGCACTATTTAAAATTCGGTTTCATGCTACAAAACACTCAGACGCACTTACTTTGTTCGTGGAATAGACGCTGCTCGGAATTAGAACGTTTATTGATTTTGCGCTTTATAGCTTTCTGATAGGGTCAATGTTATGTTTGCGAAACGCAAAGTTAAGTCGGTTTAAAGAAGAGCTCTCGAGCGGCGAGTGGTGTTGAAAACTCGCGAACTTTACGGGGTCGGTATGATGTGTTCGTAATACTTATTAGTCTTATAGTTTTGTTGATCGTATGTAGTTTCTGCTGAAGTTGCGGTTAAAGGAGTTGTTTGCGCACGAAATGTGACGCTATTTTTCTATTGTTACTGGATATATTTTCAGGCACTACAAACCGTATTGCTATAGAAATAACATTAACTTTATTTGGAAGTCTATACGTATTTATGTATAGTCCATTAGCCCTAATGAGAAACTTTTTAAATGTGTTTTTGTGTCTTACCTGTTCAGATATTAGGTACGGTTTTGAGACGTGGTGCTCTATTATTGGGCTTAATACATAAATAAGGATCTCAAGCACTGCCAGCAACGCAGAGCTACGCTTGGTATTTCTCTTCATGATTGTATCAGTAATTATTAAATCCGTAAATTAGCGAGGGTAACCGACATAGCTCAGAGAATTAGCCGGCTGAAGTGGAACGGGCTAGCAACATAGTTCGAAAGGCCGATAACCGTTAGGGAAGAAAGATCCCCAAAAGGGCACCATATTTGAGACAAAGGAACATAGTATAACATATAACCTAGATGGACTGACAAAATACCAGTCAGAGTCTAGAATTGGACATCAAAAGGCATATGGATGGACGTAAAATGAAAAGTTTATCAACCAAAAGATTGTGAATGGCAAAACTATACCGTAATATTTTCTATTTATGTACTCCCGAAATATCACAATCTTTTCAGATGTCTGAAGAGATTCTTTTAGGATAAAAAGTATTTTTATTTTTTGGTAAACATTATATTAAAATTGTGTTTTTTCTCTTTTAGTAGTACAGTAGACTTTCAATAAGAGTGTCCTATTTTTAGCTCAATACAGATGTCCATATCGTCCATTTAAGAGAACTATATATTTATTACATTATAGAGAATTATATACAGATTTATATCTTTATGCTCGCATCATTTAAATAAGAAAAGGGTATCGAACACACTATGATATTACGATTCACCCAGCTCGAATCGAATGGATCAACATGGTGTCTATTGCAGAACTGGTTCTCATTTCTCGTACCGTATTTCAACGTTTATATGTTCAGAAATATAAACACCCATTTTATACCCTCAGGGGTTCGATATACGGAAATCGTTTCGATACGAACGCCTAGACTTAGAGGAACACGTCTTGTATGGCTTTCACGTATGTAATACAACAAATATTTTCTACAATTTCTATAGATTTGGCATCGTTTACAAGTATTAAATTATAACATTTATAAACCAACTTTAAATAAAGAAAAGGGTAAATAATAATTCGGTTGTATTTTTTTAATGTTGGTTACCTCATAAATCTTTCATTTGAAAATTATTATTTTTCATTTGAAAGGATATACTTTCAGATTCTTGAAAAAAGTCAGATCTGATCAAGGATTCAATGAGGACTGGCGATAATATTAATATTATTGTGTTATATTTATATTATTTTAGCGATAATTATAGAGATCCTTATCGAACGACATTTCACAGAAGGTAAATATTTTGTGAAGATATTTTTTTCAGTATGTTTCTTACTATTTATTCAATCTTTATTGATCACATTTAAATGTGCGGTACAAGTGGTACTACTAGAGGTGGTACAACTTAATTCTTAAAACTTTAATCTGACAATACGAACATAGAGACAAAAAGCAATTTTAAAATCTTTTACAATTTGGACAAAAAATCTTTTATGATTGCTTAGGTCCGGCTCAAAAAATTTGGTTTTTGTATAAAAAAACATGTGCACCGTTCACAATAATTCGTTTTATTTAAAAAGTTTATCATGTTAAGTTATTCATTACCTAACTGAAGTCCATTAACAAGATCCGCACGAAAAACATAACCATTCCTTAGCAGTCGGTTAAGTTAAAATTATTCTTATATACTGGAAATGTTTAGCAAATACACGTCATGACACGTCATGGCATTGTAACCTTCCGATGGTTTTGTACCAGCATTTTTTACAGGAATTGTAAATAAATTCTTTGGATTTAACGTGATAATAATAATATCGTCATGTATCCTTAACCTTCCATCAGCCTAATCATGGTAAGATTAAAATTCCTTACTGGATATCATGATAGATCATGATCACGATAGATTTGGTTTCTTTTCATTAGGTGGCTCATCTTCTCACATTTAGCTATTTACATAAATGTTCTCATATGTTATTAACTTCTCGTCATAATAATTATGATTATTAAAAGATGAAGATCAAATTATGAACTAAGATTTATTATAACTAAGGTCATTGTCATAAAAACCTCAGCTTCGAATATCTTTTCTTGAATACACATTAGCTATACATATAAAGCAACAGATTCGTATCAAAGATTTTCATAACAAAAGCAGTGTGCAGATCTGGCATCTCATCCAGTATCAGTGGCGGAGAGTTACGAAACTTTACATTATTATACTCTGACGCTTCTTAATAAGTTTGTTCCTTTCCAGCCGTTGGATTCTTTCATTTCGTGTCACCGTCTACCACGGTCTACTGAATAGTAACTTACTAGAGTCTAGCTTCTTGAGTACGAATAAACATCTGCATCAACTTCTAAATTTAAAGAGAAGAATATACAAATAAAAATATAGGTACTAAGTATTTTGGTACCTTAGCCGGATCACTGAGAGCAGCAAGGCTATTCACTTTTGTAACTTGACAGCGGAATCCGCGATGAGTTTCAAAATTGAAGTTCGAGTCCGAGATCTTGATATGTGATTCTCTAATCATCTGGTACGCACATGCGAGGTGAAGGGAGTCTCGAACTCTTACTTCAATTTAGAAACTCATCGTGTATTCCGCTGTCAAGTTACAAAACAAAAGCGAACTTGCATCGTATTGACATTTCATTATCTAATCATCTAGTACGCACTTGCGAAGTGAAGTGATCCTAGAACTCGAACGTCAATTTTGAAACTCCGCTGTCAAGTTACAAACCTGAATAGCCTTCCTGGTATGCATTCCTGACGTCTCTCAATGTTGACATACTTAGGGCCTCTTTCACCACCATCAAGTAAAGTCCCGAGTAGGCTAATTGCCGATTAAAGTGACGAGTAACTATGCATACGCATTTCACAATCGCCGAATAGCGCTACCTGACAAGTAAAGTAGCCAGTAACTTACTTGTAACATCATCTGCCAATTAGTTTGTTTAACTGACGAGTAAGACGAGTAACAGTACCTACCTACGTGCAGTGAAGTAAAAAACTATTACAGCTAACCTTATAAGTATATTTATTTGACAAAAAATTATTAAACATTTACTTATTTCATTTATAGATAATCAAATAGACGATTTCGAAAAATTTGCACGAAAAACACCAAGAATTTGTCTAGTTATTTTTATTTATTATTATATTTTCGACTCTCACACCCGCGTACAAAATATACTAAACATAAATATATATATACCAATAAATAAACTTACATAAACTCTACATAAATAAATACTTGTAGCGGGTGGAGGATTACGCCCCGGCAGGGGAGACCAAACGGCCGGGGGTCAGGCCGACAGGCTGAAAAACCGACGGACTATCTAGGCGAGTCTAGCAGCACCGCTTTCTGCATCTTGGCTGCGAGCAAACTGCCGCGGAACCCCAGTCGCCTCATATGGTGAGCGAGGCTCACTGGGATCAGCCCATTCGCAGATATAACGATTGGAATGGTTTTATTGGACTCCACGTGCCACATGCTGGAAACCTCGTGAGCCAGATCTAGATACTTTCGTTTTTTCTGTCTCCGCATTCACGAGGTTTTCGTCATGTGGGATGGTGATGTCCACTAAAAACACCCTGGACTGTGCCCGGTCGATCAGCACGATATCAGGCTTATTCGCCAGAATCGTCCTGTCCGTGATGATGGACCGGTCCCAATAGAGCCGAACTCCGTCACGCTCGAGTACTGGCATCGGTGTGTACCTATAATACGGCACTCTCTCATCCAGGAGACCGTATTTCAGAGCAAGCTCTTGGTGAAGGATTTTGGCCGCTTGGTTGTGTCTGTGCAGATACTCAGTGTTAGCAAGAGCCGAACATCCCGACAGCACATGCCCGAGTGACTCACCGGGATGGCGACAAGCTGGACAAATGTCGGTAGTGCCATCCTTCAGGATGTACTTTCGGTAGTTCTTATTATTATTATTATTTGAAACAATTGATATTAAAATATATCTTTGTTACAGAGTAAAGTTAGCACTTCTTTCTCTCTTGATTATATCCATGTTTTACTAATTTAATATCGGTCAAAACTCTAAACTAAAAAACTACCTGCGAATTTTAATAACACCAACTTATACAAAACCTTTGTAGTAATGACGGACGGACTGGCACTTAACCGATTTGACACGTGTTTGACATCTGGCAAACACAAACTGACCGAATGATGGAACGCATTATGACAAATCATTCAACTAACCGCCAAGTTGTTACTCGGAACTACATTTTATATTGTGAAACTGATAAAAGTTAATTGTGACTTTTACTTGCCGATTAACGTTATTCAGCAAGTAACTACTTATGACTTTACTTGACGATTGTGAAAGAGGCGCTTATGTAGATTGAGGGTTAAATATGAAACTTGCAAATTATAAATATGTTTCATACCGAATTTTAATGATAAAAAAGTACCTATCAATTTGATTTCATTTCTACTTCGATGAATAAAATATTTTGCTCGGGTTTCCCGAACGTGACAATTTTTTTACTTATAATAAGTTAGAGTAAGTCCGCTGCAATCTTGTTTCATATCTAAGAATTTATACTAATATTATAAAGAGTAAAGATTTGATTGTTTGTTTGCATTGAATAGGCTCCGAAACTTCTGAACCGATTTGAAAAATTATTTCGCTGTTAGGTTGGGAAGCTACACTATCCCCGGGTGACATAGGCTATATTATATTTAAAAAAAAAAATAGGGATCCTTAATAAAACTCCAAAATGTAACCCAAGGTGTAAAAAAATAAGAAAACCGAAGCATAGCGCGGGCGGTTACTCGTAAGTAATAAGTTAGTATCGATATGTATGTATAGGTAAGTTGAGTAAATATTGTAAGTTGTAAGTCGAGCACTAGGGTATGTTTGTGAGTATTTATTTATTTATACAGGGTGTCCCGTAAGTAGTGGATCAACTGAAGGTGGCAGATAGCTTGAAGGTTGACCTATCATATGTCAAAAATTTACTTTAATAAAAGTATCACCGTTTTCGAGATATTGACCATTTTTTAAAATTTAGAAAATTCGGCTCCTTTACCCTACTTTTTCCTGTTGAGTCCACAAATGAGCAGATATTTTGATAATTTTTTTTTCTAGAGCTCTCAGATAGTTGCTTTATAATTATCAGTATGTAATATTGTTGAAATTATTAGTGAACGCTGGGAAAATAGCGTCTACTTTGGATATTTTTGTTTTTGATTTTCTTCGACACAACTTTGATGCGAGGTGGTTGAAAAAAAATGTACTGGGCAAGTATGCCCCGGTATTTTAAAAACTTGTTTGTTTAATGCAGATTTTAAAAAGGTACAATACAGACCACTTTCATAGGGAAAATTTTCAAGTAAAAGCCATTTCAGTGTCAAAGGTGTGAATTTAAATCAAAAGTAATTTTATTGTTTACTGTTATGGGATGAAGTTTTTCAATGTTTTTTGCTTAATATTACGTTACGTTAAATTATTGCTCTAATAAATATTTAAAATAATGATTATTTTCCGATATTCCAACCTTATAAAGAAATTACAAATTACTTGAAAAATATTGTTTATTTCAAAAATAATGCTATTATTTACGTTTATTGTTGAATATTCATACAAAAATAATCTTAAAGCAATAATTGAAAAGGCTTGCTGTTTATCTAGTATTAAAATACAGTAAATAGTAGCATTATTTTTGAAATAAATAATATTTTTCAAGTAATTCTGAGGTAATTTTTAATTTCTTTATAAGGTTGGAATATCGGAAAAAATTCATTATTTTAAATATTTATTAGAGCATTAATTTAACGTAACGTAATATTAAGCAAAAAACATTGAAAAACTTCATCCCATAACAGTAAACAATAAAATTACTTTTGATTTTAATTCACACCTTTGACACTGAAATGGCTTCTACTTGAAAATTTTCCCCATGAAAGTGGTCTGTATTGTACCTTTTTAAAATCTGCATTAAACAGACAAGTTTTTAAAATACCGGGGCATACTTGCCCAGTACATTTTTTTTCAACCACCTCGCATCAAAGTTGTGTCGAAGAAAATCAAAAACAAAAATATCCAAAGTAGACGCTGTTTTCCCAGCGTTCCCTAATAATTTCAACAATATTACATACTGATAATTATAAAGCAACTATCTGAGAGCTCTAGAAAAAAAATATATCAAAATATCTGCTCATTTGTGGACTCAACAGGAAAAAGTAGGGTATAGGAGCCGAATTTTCTTAATTTTAAAAAATGGTCAATATCTCGAAAATGGTGACACTTTTACTGAGGTAATTTTTTGACATATGATAGGTCAACCTTCAAGCTATCTGTCACCTTCGGTTGATCCACTGCTTACGGGACACCCTGTATACCGAGTAAAGTGACGACGCTTAGTTTTGCTAATCCTTCAAAGAGAGAGCTTAGACACGGACGATGAGAATTTTGCAAGTTATATGAGTGAAATGTGAAATAATTTCTAAGATTTCCTAGCCCAGTAGTAATCTCCTTCGAGCGAATTACTAGGTGATACAATAGGTATTTTTGGAGGGATGTTGAAACTATCAGTAAATTAAAATAAGTTTATGGTTAAGGTATCAAGGAAAACATTTAAACACCTAAAATATTATACTTTTGTCGAAATCAATCACAATAAATTAAATATAATTATTTTAAAATGATAAAAATAGTGACCACAAACGTCATTTTGAGCTTATGAGGTCATTGTTCTTATTTTATATGCAAGTGCAACTAACTTCAGTCGACAGATAGTATTGAATATCGGCTAGTGACGTCACGTGACGTTTTTGGTGGGAAATTTGAAAATGGTTTTTATTTATCAATTTTTGTCTTTAAATTGTAGATTATTATTTTTAACCGACTTCAAAAAAAGGAGGAGGTTCTCAATTCGACTGTATTATTTTTTTTTTTTATGTTTGTTACCTCAGAACTTTGGACTGGGCGAACCGATTTTGATGATTCTTTTTTTAATCGAAAGCTGGTGGCTGTCATGTGGTCCCATATAAATTTTATTGAGATCTGACAATGGCATCCATGATAAAACCACATAAGTCGTAAATTTGTGTTAAGATGTGCGCGACAAATTGACGAATAACTCAATATCACGCCAACCGATTTCGATGATTCTTTTTTTAATCGAAAGCAGGTGCTTGTCATGTGGGCCCACATAAATTTGAACGAGATCTGACTGACAAGTCGTTTTTGAGACTTTGAAGTCGGTTATTTTTTGTTAGTAAAATTTAGATTATTATAATATTTTTTTCATGCATCTTAAAGGTTCTATCTATAAAATCAAATTGAATCCTAAAATTAGTCAACATCCCTATTAAATCGATGATCAAACGATGCTATGATAGTCTATCAGCTTTTTTTATTTCATATTTTTCATGTTTACCAAAAGTACTTACTACATATAAAACAGATTTACATCATTGTGTAATAAACCGTTGAACATTTAACATTTATTACTCGAGAGATATCACAATTTACTTAAAGAACGAATTCTTAACGCAGTACGTTAGAAAATTTTCATCCGTTATTACCCCAAGTTGTTTGAATATTAGGCCTCTTGTGAACGCGTTCGCGAATAAGAAAATGTGGAATAAAAAAGAAATTATATTTGGAAAAATAAGAAAAGTTCGTGGAAAGGAAGGAACGAATTCACGATAAATTAGGTCACAAGTCTGTTTGATTTAATTACGTCATTGCCTTTACCTTCCCTTTAAATTCAATGCCGTATCTCGATTGGGGTAGGGTTGCCAAATATGTCCGAAAAAGCAAACGATGCGAAAATAAATGTGCAGTGTACACGTACCTTTTTACTCTTGATGATTTTTGTGTAAATGGGAATGTTGAATTATGTAATATATTCATCGACAGCACAGTATAGGTATTTTTATTAACATATAATTTTATTAACATATAATAAAAACACATCTCGGAAATTCCGATTTACAAGAAATGCAAAATGTGTTTTGATAATGTTGAATTTTTTGCGTCATTAACCGACGCAGTGACTACAATTTGGTCATTGTGATGTTCTCGTCTATAATACTTTACTCTTTCTTCATAAATAAAGATGTAATGAACTCATACTTCTCTTTGTATAAGGTATTATGCTTGTCAGCCCTATCAAATGTGCTTAATCTAAAATTTTCATTCATTTGATTATAAATCTGTTTTTTTTAATTTAACTTGAAAATAATAATATACTCGTAATAAGAAATTTTTAGTATAAAATTGCGGTAATTCCTATCCATTACGAAATAGTAAATAATATTTCATAAATTATACCTCATTAATCCGGCGATGTATTATAAAAAAAGAACTTACATCAAGAATCCTATGATCAATTAAAAAAAAGAAACCTACTTTGTAATAACGATTTTCAGTTTCATAGGAACACTCGATTGGAATTCGTTATTTAAACGATATCATTAGTATCCTTCAGTCCCTTCGAATTCTATTTTTTTTTATTAAAATTCGGAGCTCTTTGCTGTTTCGTTACAATCCCTTTAGTAGTTAACGATTTCGTGACATTTACTCTTAACTTTTACATATTTTTTTAGGGTTCCGTACAAAAAAAACTGAACGCTTATAAATAGGATCACTCGTGTGTCTGTCCACATTTTACAGCCAATTAACTTCGAAACTACTGGACCAAATGAGTTGAAATTTGGTACGTTTGTGGTTTTTTGCAACCCAAAAACGAAGGTATAAATTAATTTACTAAATTTTGAAAAAACTGTTTAACCAAATCGAAATTTAAAAAAAAAACTAAACTTAAACTGTTTTAAAGTAAACCATATCGTGTGACATGTCAAATGAAAGGGCGTGTTATAAGGATCTCAAATAATTATATTTTTCTTATAGTTCTACAATGGATAGTTTTAAAATTATTCAAAAAAGAACGAAAATTAACCATTCCACTTATGAAAAAAATGTAGAAAATAGTTATTTGCATATAACAGGAAAACCTATAAGAAGTCTATGGTCTTAAATAAACTGTAAAAATAAATAAAATAGAAAAATAACGGTAATACATACATAATCAACGTAAGAAACCCTCTCCACGCGAGTTTAACTCGCACTTGTCCGGTTTTTAATATAATAATATTAAAATTCAGGCGCAGACAGCCCTAAAAGTTACGATTGGCCCATAGAAACTTTTAGAAAACCTTTTGCCCTTTAAGTTAGTAGTTTTGTGTCTTTGTTTTATGTAGAATTTATTGTTTCGAATTGTATCATCCTATTTATAACCGCTTAGGGATCGAATGTTACAAAATTTGCAAAATTCAACATCTATTTCAATATGTAATTTCTTGGCATACGAGATTTGTTGTTCGTAAATTATACAAATAATTCAGTCCAATAGACGTTAAGTTGTCCATTGTATCTCTTATTATAAGGTGAATGCAACAAAGAATAAATAAATAAATGCACATAACAACTATTATGAATAAATTTAAAAGTGGTTGAATAATGAAGGCTAAAATTAAATATTATTATTTATCGCATCTATATCAGTAACGAGTAACCGCCCTCGCTTTGCTTCGGTTTTCCTATTTTTTTAAACCTTGGGTTACATTATTGGAGTTTTATTAAGGATCCCTATTTTTTTTAAAATAGCCTATGTTCACCGGGGATAGTGTAGCTTTCTAACAGTGAAAGAATTTTTCAAATCGGTTCAGTAGTTTCGGAGCCTATTCAATGCAAACAAAAAATCAAATCTTTCCTTTTTATATATTAGTATAGATGAACTCATTATCATAACATTGTTTGGTATAATTAGCAACTGATTAGTATAATAAATAAATAAATAAAATAGCCTTTTATTTCGTGCACAGTTGGTTACAATTACAAAATTATTATTCTAGTTTTACATTTTTCAAATTTATAGATAAAATATATTAATTTTACATATAGATTTTTTAATACTCTAAAAACAATATTAAGTTTTAATTAATTGAAAGATAAATTGCAATTATTGAGTGAATTAAACTTTACTGATTTATTGAAACTGATTAGTATAATGAATTTTAATTATATTACAATTTGAATGCATTTGCAAACTTGCTACGTGCTAGCTGTTTTATTATTTACTCATGGTATCATGATACTGAATGATTTAATACGTCATTCCCCGTGTACCTACGGCGTAGCCAAAAGAAGGGTTGATGATTTAGATTGATTTTTTGAGGTTGATCTCAGATTTCAGCACTTATACTCGTATTTTGTGTTCATCTGTTCCCATGGACAGACGGACGGACAGACGAACGGACATGACGAAACTATAAGGATTCCGATTTTTCTTCGGAACCCTAAAAATGCGTATGTTGTGAGACATTAAAAGATTATAAGAATGTGGGACGCAGGTTAATAAGGAGTAATTAAGTAAAATTAATAATAATTCAGGAATAATTATCATAATATATTTTCGGAGCTTGCGTGCCTAGAGATCTATTCCGGGAAATTTAATTTCAGGAATTTAATGACCATTTAAAATAAATTAATAATTCAATTTGTCTTGGAATGTTTTATTAGTAGGATATTAATAATAATCATTAAACTCGTAATTTATTACAGAGTAAGCGACCCAAACTTGGGTATCCTACTGATAGACACAATCGATTGGATTTACGTTGTAGAATTTATCTATACTAATATATAAAGAGGAAAGATTTGATTTTTTGTTTGCATTGAATAGGCTCCGAAACTACTGAACCGATTTGAAAAATTATTTCACTGTTAGAAAGCTACACTATCCCCGGTGAACATAGGCTATATTGTATTTAAAAAAATTAGGGATCCTTACTAAAACTCCAATAATGTAACCCAAGGTGTAAAAAAATAAGAAAACCGAAGCAAAGCGAGGGCGGTTACTCGTTTGGAATAAAATAAAATTCCGAAAATAGTTCAAATACCTTAAATTTTCTTAAATTGAAAACTTACATTAGTATAAGGATTAAAAGATTCGAGCATTGTCCTTCTTGAAATCGGTTAACGAACGGAAAACGCCAAAGTTTACGCTGTAAACGTAGCTTCGTAATTCACTCTTAAGATACATGAAACGACTACAAAAGACATTTCAACAGTTAGAACGGACCTTTACCTTTTTTGTAGGTGTTTACAGACTTCCGAATTGTGTCAATTGCCATTGATTTCCATCGATCCTGAAGTCTTAACGTCGATGCATACGTAACGTGTACGGGATGAGGACGGGACGTGTACGGGGCATAAATATACGTGCGTGCCTAGTTCCCGTCCCGTGCGTGCCTCCGTGGCGTATGCGCTATCGTTTACATTTTCTGTGAAACGATGTTTTCAAATCTTCACGTCCCGTCCCGTCCCCGTCCCGTCCCGTCCCGTCCACGTTACGTATGCATCGAATACAAAAAAGCCTAATGTGGGTGAACGTTTATTTAAATAAAACATCTTTAAAAACTGTAACAATTATTTCCGGTGTTACTGATTGTAATCAATGGGTATTCTGGAACTAAATGACAAATTACTTGGTAATACATCATTATAATATAACTAGCTGTTGCCCGCAGCTTCGCACGCGGAAATTATGCTTATCATATTATTTAGTATCCCTTACGAAAGAAAATTTAAAAACAGGTTCATTTATATTGAAGTACTTATATTTAGGAATTTACATACTGAAACTTACGATACAATCACAAATCATTCCTCCGGGAGCAGGTTTGGAATAGTAAACAACATAAACATTTTTTTTCCCTCTCCCTCTCCCTCTCCATCTCCCTCTCTCCCCTTGCCATCTTCCTCTCCCGCTCCCTGTCCCTTTTCCTCTCCCGCTCCCTGTCTCACTTCCCCTCGCTCTCCCTCTTCCTGTCCCACTCCCTCTCCCTTTCCCGCTCGAGGTCCTTCTCCCACCACATATCCCTCTCTCTCTCCCTTTCCAGCTCGAGGTCCTTCTCCCACTTCATATCCCTCTCCCTCTTCCTCTATCGCTCCCAGTCCCTCTCCCGCCCACACCCGCGCCCTCTCCCGATTTCTGTCCCGCTCCCACTCTCTCTCCCGCTCCCTGTCCCTCTCTATCTCCCTCTTCCTCTCCTTCTCCCGCAGTTTCTCAGGGAGACCTCCTGCTCCCTGTCCATTTTTAACTTAAAAAATGACGAAGTTGCTTACTAAGTTCATTCCCCTAAATTAACTCTTTATGAGATGATTTTCCGAAAAAAAAAATTCCAAGTTAACTTTTGTTTATTACTATAAACTTACATAAAAAAATCATATATTTTATAACTCTAAAACTGGCGAAGTTGATTTGTATGTAGTTGACTACCAACCCCTATTTTTAGGGGATGAATTTCGAGAAAACAGTGGTACAGTTATTTTTTGTGTCTAACTATAAGCTTATATACAAAATTTCACTCTTCTTACTTCAAAAAATGACGAAGTTGCATACTAAATTAAATCCACTAAATTAACCCTTTAGGCCCTTTATGACTTTCCAAAAAAACGTAATATGTACTTCCAAATTTTGTGTCTAATCTGGAGCTAATCCATATATAAACTTTCATGTTTTTAACTTTAAAAATGACGAAGTTGCGTACTAAATGAAATCCTCTAAACTAACCCTTTAAGGGATGATTTTCCAAAAAACCGTGTTAAAATTAACTTTTGTTCACAACTATAAACTTACATAAAAAATTTCATATTTATAAGTCTAAAACTGACGAAGTTGATTTATACGTAAATGGCTTTCAACCCCTATTTTTAGGGGATGAATTTCGAGAAAACAGTGATAAAGTTTTTTTTTGTGTCTAACTATAAGCTTATATGTATACAAAATTTCACACTTCTTACTTTAAAAATGACGAAGTTGCATACTAAATTAAATCCACTAAATTAACCCTTTAAGGGATGATTTTCCGAAAAAAATTGTTAAAGTTAACTTTTGTTTATTGCTATAAACTTACATAAAAAATTTCATATTTATAACTCTAAAATTGGCGAAGTTGATTTGTATGTAGTTGACTACCAACCCCTATTTTTAGGGGATGAATTTCGAGAAAACAGTGATACAGTTATTTTTTGTGTCGAACTATAAGCTTATATACAAATTTTCGCCCTTCGTACTTCAAAACTGACGAAGTTGCCATACTAACTTTCGCACTGTTAATTAACCCTTTAGGGGATGATTTTCCAAAAAAACATAATACTTACAAATTTTGTTTCTAGTCTGGAGCTAATATGTAAATTTTCATGTTTTTAACTTCAAAAATGACGAAGTTGCCTACTAAGTTCAATTCAGTAAATTAACCCTTTAAGGGATGATTTTCCAAAAAAATATATTAAAGTTAACTTTTGTTCATTACTATAAACCTACATAAAAATTTTCAAATTTATAAATCTAAAACTAAGAAAGTTGGTTTGTATGAAAGAGTCTTCTAACCCTTATTTGTACCCCTTAGGGGATGAATTTCCAAAAATCCGTTCTTAGTGGATGTCTCCTTAGCATAAACTATCTCCCTGCCAAATTTCATCTTAATCGGTTCGGCAGTTTCTGAGATTTTTTGTTTAATCAGCGGTGTGTCGCTTTTCAATTTTATATATATAGATATAATTTGCAGTAAAACTCTATTTGGGTCAGCTGGACAAGAGATGCAATATTCAGTCGTATTGAAACATTTTTCAAATTTAATTCTCTACGTCAGTTTTATTAAAGGCAAATACTCTAGTATTTATTGGTGATCGGGATCAATCGGCGATATTTAAAATGGGTTTGAATCCATTCCAGCGGAATTAATTAATCAAAAAGCGTAATAATGCCAATTTTTCAACTATATGTGGATTGGAGAAAATGTTTTCCACGTATTAAGTATGTTATGTGATGAAATTACTCATTTTATGTATTTGGATCTTAATATATTTCGTAATCTTAATAATATTATTTCAGTCCAAAGGATACCTACCTCTTCCGCTGCAAATTGCTAACCAGAATAAGATGATGAGCCAAGTCTCTGTTAATGAAGGTCTATAAGTAAATCTGATCTAATCCTGATAGCATTCAATGATCAACGATGAAGTACCTGTACGCTCATTTTTTGGCTTTAATAATTCTCTTTCTAAAACCAAACGAGTTATCCGTCTTACGAGCATTTGAACAGGTACATTGTGAAGAAATTTTAACAGGTTCTTCGTATTTTGACTAAACCCTATACAAGTTGCAGTTATCACGCAGAGTGCAGAGCTAAAGATCTTCTAACGTAGAAGTTAGAATCCTTTAGTTAGTTTAACTGTATCAACTGTTATCCTGAGAATTGAGTGAAACTACTTGGTACGATTCAGATGGTCCGGAGCGGATTTATTGTGTGATTATGTTCTACGCTAACATTTTATGTTTTATTTATTTATTTTATTTTATTTTTACAATTTTAGGAAAACTTACAGCTAAACAAATACATAGTTGTCTCGGAATAATAATGATTTGTTGCACATTGTTTCCACATTGAAGTTTGTAGTTCCGACATACTATTCCGTCCATGAAACATAGAGCCCACCAAAATGTACTATGTAACGAATATAGTTGAAGTGATTCATTATACTAAAGCCAGCTTAAAATAATACTGTAATTAATTGAAGCAGAAACTGTCTCGATTCTTCCAAGAAACTTTTTCAGATAGACTTGTATTTATTTAAATTTTGTTCTTATTAATCTCAGAAACGGTTTCACTGATTTTCATAAAGATACGACTGATGTATTTTAGTACACGTGGAGTAACATTAAATGTTTATTTTATTATACAATTTAAAAAGTAATTTAAATACTGCCATTCAAAGGTTTTTTGAGACTGTGGGTATTAAGCGCAAAATCCCGATGTGAAGTAATCCTAGCAGTGCTTATACACATGTCTTACTTTTCAATTGTTTGTTTATCACGTTGAAAACGTAATAAGGTTAAGAGTCCCACGCTTCAAAGGTCCATACCCCTTGAAATAATAATATCGGACCCAAGATCCCTGTATCTAAAATGACTAGTCTTTAGAGCCGCTTTCGTTGTAACGCCAATTCTATTTAACTGCACAATCTCCCATGCCCAGTCCCTATTCTATACTCTTTGGCACTCGACTAGTGCAGAGTGGCAGTATATAACAAAAGAAAGGAATAATATACATTAATAATTCAATTATAATTACAAATGTT
Organism: Thymelicus sylvestris; assembly: GCA_911387775.1. NCBI lineage: Eukaryota > Metazoa > Arthropoda > Insecta > Lepidoptera > Hesperiidae > Thymelicus > Thymelicus sylvestris. The sequence goes on along the minus strand of OU426898.1, from coordinate 11,102,455 downwards.
GATATTGTACCATAATAATATCCTGGAATATTTTGTTTGTCTCGAAAAACAACCGACACAATTATGGTACATTTATTTGCGGCGTACGTCCATAGGTTAATTAAATCTCAACAATTTCAACCATTTTTGTGTACTGTAGTCGTGTATTATGAACGCAAACAACAAGGCAATTTTATTAGTGATATGGTACTATGAAGATCCGTATTTTCATCAGATGTAGTATTTTCATCAAATGTAGTGGACCCCAAATAGGTATGTAAGTATACAACTGAAACAAACTTGTCAAACTACAAAGTTTTTCATAGTTCTCTGACTCAATTATTTCATGAAACTGGAGAAGTTCCAATAAGAAATGTAAGTTCTACGAAACGTATTCCAAATGGTACCACTTGCGGTGTGAATGTCTATTTATTTTTCAGATGCCAGGGGCATAGTTATGAACGCTGAAGGATTATGTATGAAAATTTGATTACATGTTTTCACAGCGTGACCTAAAAAGACAAAAAAAAACACCTCTCATTTCTTTTACACTTTAACGTCCCTCTCAGTACCCATTTCATCAATCGTAAAGCCTCGCACGTACAAAACAAAAAGAAAATAAACGTCGAGTGATTCTTAATTACTTTTTATGCCCCTGTCTATTCTTAAGCGCGATTTACATTTCAATAAGTACAGTAGCGAGTTAAGTAATCAGACAGTTAAGTAATAAGTAGTAAGTTGTAAGTAGCGTCCAAACGTAAGGCGAGTGAGTAATCATAAGTTGCCGTTCCAACAAGAAGACTGGTCGTGCGCGTGTGTTTTTTTGTTCCACCGAAACCGTTGTTTTAATCCAGAAAATGGACGTTGAATTAATTAATACCAATTTACTAGATATAATAAGAGATATAGTACCAATTCTTTTATAAAACATTGAAAATGAAATATTAATAGAAATGAATTATTATACTACTACTTAATTATTATACTTTTTATTTTCGAGAGAGCCTCCTTCGGTCCGAAACCACTTATATTCATAACCTCACAAAATATTAATAATAGCTACATCTCTAGCTTGTTTTATGCGGTAACTGTAGCATTTTGAATTATATAAACATTCATGTTTCAAGTACTCTTGTACAAAGATAAACGTAGTAATATCAGACCACTTCATTTTTCATTAAATTTACCTACACGTGTCTGCGGCCACAGTGTACAAACTTATGCACTGTACTAAACTCGCCCGTCTAGGCCGTCTACATGGCGGCCAGTTAAGTTAGCGGGGTGCGGGAGACGCGAGGGAGGGGCCTACTTCGCACTGGACTCGCCAAAAAATAGGATCGCGTTCTATTTGAATCAACTTAACTGAACCACTTACTACTTAACTCGCTTTTGCCGTTCAAACGACATAACAACTTAACTCGCCGGTGTCGTAAGTTAACTCGCTACTGTACTTATTGAAATGTAAATCGCGCTTTAGAGCTCTTGGGTAAGCCTCTGGGCCGTGTTAAGCTGTAATATTGACTTTAAAGTATCAAGCGATACGTACTTAGAAGCGAGGATTATTTTCACAGAACTCTTATAAGTTTCTTGAATGCGACGGCCGTGTATTTAAATATTTGATGTTGTTTACCATGATACTTTTTATCCTTGTTATTTGGCAAGTATGTGGCGTGGGAAATGGGCTACATCTCAGTCTAGATCGGCCGGTTGTGCCGCGCGCACGTGGTATAAAGCTATACCTACTTGTGTCGTCACGTGTCAGAGGTGACATGACACGCTGTGAGTTCCGTGACGAAGGCCCTAGTTTGACTTAATTACAGTGACGGGGGCACTGTGCGTTGATCTTGCGTTGATTGACGAATCGGTTACGCTGTCAATATAACCACGTGGTGACTTTGTTGACATTCCGTGAAGTAGTGTGCGTGATACGTATGATAACATGGTTGTGTGTGTTTTGAAATGGTCAAGACTCTTTGAACACGTTTCGCAGTACTCATTTTCTCCGAAATAATATACATTGGGTAGTATTTTCGAATAATTTCTAATATCTTTTTTATTTATAAGGATTCCTTAGCGACAATATACCTATCTACGTGTATTTGAGTGATTTATCGGATCGCTAGAGGCTTCTCGGTATATTTGGCAGTGATATTAAACACATAAATCGTAGCCTCGGCTTATAACCAATTCGTTCAATCAATTGGCGTAAAGTTTTGTGAAACTATTAAAAGATTTAAAAGTTTCTTCATAACAAATTAGCATAGTTGGTACTAGGTACTGAAACACTATATTATTTTAATCTAGATAGTTCTATGCTGTGTTTTGATTTACTTTGAATATATTATTTAATGATTAATTGTGTAGAGCGAACACACCGTCAATTCACCAATATGATTTTACACTTAGGTAATATATTACCTTTAATATAAAGTGTACCTACGTGTACGCAATGGGTACTCACAATTTTTGGTAACAATTTAGGATTACCAACCACACTATAAACATTATCTATACTAATATTATGAAGAGGAAAGATTTGATTGTTTGTTTGCATTGAATAAGCTCCGAAACTACTTAACCGATTTGAAAAAATATTTCACTGTTGGGAAGCTACACCATCCCCGGGTGACATAAGCTATATTATATTTTCAAAAACAAGTAGGGATCCTTAGTAAAACTCCAATAATGTTACCCAAGGTGTAAAAAAATAAGAAAACCGAAGCAAAGCGAGGGCGGTTACTGGTTTGGAATAAATGTTAATAACTTTTTTATGGAAATAGCCGATAAATGAGCTGGCGTCCATCTAATGGTAAGTGGCTATCATTGCCCATGGACATCAACGACACCACTGATGCGTTGCCGGACAAGAAAGAGAGAAGAATGGTTCTTGACAAAAAATAACTTACTTCAAAATTAGGGATAACTCAAAAACTAATCGTCAGATCTCGTTCAAATTTTAACAGGACTACATGACAAGCACCAACTTTCGATTATAAAAAGAATCATCAAAATCAGTTTACCCACTCGAAAGTTCTCAGGTAAAAAACATGAAAAAAATAGTCGAATTGAATGTCTCCTCCTTTTTTGAAGTCGGTAATAAAGAAAGAAATAACTGGCTCTGAAGCCCCCAGCCGGAACATCAAGTAATTTGTCGGATGACTCGGTGGTAGCTATATAGTTGAATCCAACGGAGAAATAATAATAGTAAATGATATTAATGAACCATTCAAATCAATACATTATAATCCCTCCGAGTGGCCCTATCTCTAGAGGGCAGGATTAACGCACCAACTGAGAGTCAGTAAAGGTTACTTTAATCGCTCCTTAGTAAAGAATCACCATACAAATTCTGTGCTAAGTAGCGATTTAAGTAACCGTTAATGACTCTGAGTTGGGGCCTTAGTCGCTATTTATAGATAAAATACTATTATTACTAAAATTTACAATGGCACATAATACGTATGCATAAATATTAATTATTATCTTAATTGATTACTCTTTTTTTTCTTCAATAATACTAAAATTCAAAAAACATAAGTGCCTATGTATGTGTATGTATATGGTAATATACATTATACATCACATGGAAATATGGGATAGTAAGGTAAAATCTCTTGTCCCTTCCAATTTAATTCCTATTAGGATTTCATTTTACTTTTGGTATACGCTGTGAAGTTAGTCGCGGATTACTATTTTTGCGGAGTGAGATGGAATGTCTTATAATGATATTTACTGTTGTGCGATTAAAAAGTTGTATCTAACGTTAACGGAGATATACCTAACTGTAGAGGTACCGAAATATGTTGTTGTCGATGTAGAGCTAGACCAAAACATTGTTCGAATAGTTTTTCTGAATATCTGTCTGTCTCTTCGTCTATTTGGCATTTTATCGCTGCTTTCATGAGTCATATTATAATTTTTTTATTGTCACCTTCTTCTAGTAGGTAATTTTGTATCTTTTACACAATTATGTTAGCAATTATATTGGTTAATGGTAAATATAAAGTATTTTAGAAAAGGTGAAATTAGGCATATTTTAAAATCTGTCAAAATAGTTTTTGAACACCAATAAATTTGTTTGCGAAAGTACTGGAATTTATGAAAATTCTGAAGTAGTTTAAGGCATGGGTAGGTCTACTAAGCTATATGTAAACCTAAGAAATAAGTTTCTAAAGGGAAACGAGGGCGGGTTGTTAGTATGCATGTAAATAGTAGAGGTGGTCGCTAATAACTGCATTTAAAGTTTATGTGGGGTTTTACTTCACTAATATCATTAAAGTCTGAAGTTCGTACACTAAGTTCTTACTGCAATTAATAATAAATGCTTACACACTCATACCCCCGCAGTAGGTTAGTACCTATGTCGCGGGTGGCATGGACGACACATAATATAGCACATCACAACGACACCCATGACCCGAGTGCAAATATTTATCTGAGACATAAATATCTGCCCCGGCCGGGAATCGAACCCGGGACCCTCGCTTCGCAGGCAGGATCGCTACGAACTAGGCAACAGGGTCGACAATTATGTTACTAATATAGGTATGTTACTCAACCCTATCAGGCGTCTAAGTATAATAATCTCTAGGGTATTTTATCGATTTAGGTTAGGTTATTTATGAACCAGCTGAGAGACTGACAACAATTTTAAAAAGCTTGCTTGGTTGTGTTTTCTTATGTAGATAATTATATTTGAGAAAACACAGTTATTTAGAAACCACATTTAAATTTAAAATTTAAATTACACCTTCAATCCGCCCCCGTCCCGCTTCCCCTAAATCTGATGGAATCAAACGTGATTATTTTAATTTAATTCACATAAAAAGTTGTTTTTGTCATTGAGAAGGAAATATACAGGCCGTTCGGTTCTCCCTCTCCAAACAAAAGCCCAGTTACGGCCTTGATTGGAATAGAAGGCTTCACAGCGCCAAAGCTATGGGGGAAACCGTGACGGCGTATTCAAATACATAAAGAAATTGTTTATAAGGGGTGCTGACGATTTTATGCCGATATTCAACCCAACAAGGAATAGTTATAGCAAACCAGATTGTTAGTATCGATATGGCGAACAATTTACAGTAACATGTAAGGGTTTTTGAAGTGAAACTTCTTTAGTATTTCTATAATTTACTTTGCTTAGACAACGTAAAAAATTTACTAATAAAGACATTTTGTTACTAGGAAAAAATTTAAAAGTCACGTAAAACAGCTACCTAAAGTTAAGATTAATTTAAGACCATTATTAAGAGGAGTTTGAATTATTTCATTAAGAAGAATCTTTAGACTTATTAGCAACTCAATAGCATTAATGTAATGTAACATCCTTACTTGAAGTAACTCCACTAGGAGTCTAATGACCTCATAATTAACGAGACAGGGTTGCCGTCAAAGCTATTGTTGAACAAACAGACCCTATTATTATACAAAATTATACATTTCGCACCAAAGCAACGCGACAAAAGATATTTGTTCGTCACCATATCTAATTAGCTGAGTAAATAATTATTGTGTCAACAAACCCAGTGTTACGTAAATAGTGACATTATTCGTGTTTTGTCGCTACATCCTTCGGGGATAAAAAGTTTGGGACATTAATGATACAATAATCAAAATTTTATCAAAAAACTAGCTGACTCAGCAAACATTTTTCTGCCTGGATACACCCTAATGTACACCCTAATCACCAAGTGGTATCAAATGTACTTTACGACCTATTCCTATATTATTATACACAAAAAAAAATCATAAAAATTGGTCGAGCCGTTTCGGAAGAGTGCGACCACAAGCAATGGTCCACTTAAAAGCTTAATAGCTGGTCAAATCTGGGTATCTGTTAGGGTTGTCATTGTCATTAGCGAAGGATTGGAATAAATTGCCCGCGTCGGTGTTTCCGCTCGATTATAATGTAAGTGTCTCCAAGGCAAGAGTAAATAATCTTTACTAAGTTAGTGCGTTTTATCATTCATGACTACATCGCCACTTACCGTCAGGTGGGATTGTAGTCAAGCATTATCTGATATGATATAAAAAAATTGAAAAACATCCAAACGAAAGAGATGAACTGTCTTTACAAAAACAGTCGGTGAAATAAATAACATTCTTGGTACTTTAATAAAAGCAATGTGTAGCTTCTTGGTATATTTCACATGGCCTTACGTAGTTGCAAATTTAAATGGGTGCAATTTTTCGGGTAATGTTATTCAGTTAACCCAGAGCAGAAGATTACGAATACCTCCCCGTGCTCCAAGAAATTCTTTCCGAGGAAAACAAATAATTTATTCAGTAATAATGTTGCAAATACGGTTCGGAGTATGAGTTTCGCAATGTTTGCGAGATTTTCATAATTAATTAATATGAAGCGAGTTTTAATGTCTTTAAAAGTCGCGTGAAGTTTTACGTAAGAATCCCCGAAGTGTTTATAGAATCAAAATTGTATTTTAGATAAAACTTGGTATTTTATATGTATGTTGTGATGTGTTCCCAGTAAATTATTAAATAAAAAAGTTTTGAGTAAGTGTGACAAGTAACACACAACACACAAGTAACACACAACAAGTATACATAGATACAAATAATATAATAGTAGGTATGATAATTTATTACGGAATGGAAAACGAATTTATAAATACTGTTTCAAAAATAAAATAAATATTTAGGTAATAAAATACTTTAAATAACAATCTTTTTAAATTTTGTGTTTGTGCTGTTGACCACTGAGGAGATTTACCTATGCTTGCCGCTCAGCCGGGATGCCTCCAAACCTGCTAGAAAATGTCTGTTACGATGTACTTAGTTTAGAGCGAACTATCATAATTGAATGCGTATATAAAATTTCATGACTGTAATGTAATATGTCGTAGATTTCCCTCGTCTAAAGTCAACCCTGACAAAGATAGTATCAGGTCACCATTATCATATAAAATGCATTGTCATCGTAACCAAAACAAGATTTGAAATATAAACTCTGTAATCTGTAAGATGACAGGCTGTAGTTCTAATTCTTCTCGCAAGATTTTTCCCATATTATTACATGCTAACAAACAAACGAATAAATAAAAGCTTGCAATAATTGTTGTTTTATTTAAAACAGTTTTACTGAATATTTTTTTACAGTTTATAAATATAGATGTTAAGAAGAAAATATTTGTTAAAAAAACATTTGCTCTTATTTTGCTTATTGCACCGTTTTTTGCAAAAAAAAACTTTTATCTAAAATTTTCAAAAATTCTTTTCATCTATAATTTTTATAAAAAATAAAAAGAACATTTTTATACTGATATTTGGCCGCATCAAAACAGTATGCACAATAAGAGGTAAAGTAAACTCGCTGTAAAATGCCCAAGTTCTGTTCCATTTTTTTGGATTAATGAACTTCCCAAAATTAAGGTTTGAGAAACCCAATCCCACCAAGTTTGTAATTACTCGTAGTTTTTAATAAATAATTGTAATTCTATTTCAGTAGTTAAGAAATTTGTTTTGAGAGAAATAATGTTTTGCGAGAACGGTTTAGAATTACGTGAAGAAATTTAGTTTCGATCTTATCATTAAATTAAATAATTTAAATTTATCATTAAATTGCCTGGTTGACTGTTTACAGATGAAATCAGCACAATCCCAAAAATAGAGCAAAAATAATCTCTTAAACCTCAGCTTTGGTCTGAGGTCACGCCGCGTCATTATAGAAGAGAAATATTTACAGACCTTCACCCATATTGAATGGTATATAGACTTATATTTTTAGAACTTAAGTCAGAATGATGTTTACTTATCTTGATGAAAACGATAGCGGTTGTTAAGTCTTGGCGGAGGTCTTTGGACTGCATTATGAAGTTGAGTTCTCCGCTAACTTCAACAAACCACACTGGAGCAGCGTAGTTGAATAGGTATTATGCTGTGGGCCCAATTATGAGGAAAAACCCGTAAATTGTGTGTAAAACCGGTAGGTTTTTTTATGGAAGTAGACGGCAAACGAGCTGACGATCCACCTGATGGTAAGTGGCTATCGGCGCCCATGGACATTAGCAACACCAAAGGCATTACTGATGCGTTACCGGTCAAGAAAAAGAGAAAAAAAAGAAAGAAAGGTTATTAATAGTTCGAAGCCATTTCCTTTAATGATGGTCAGACAAACACGAGTAATATATATAGCTTTTTTATTTGGACTTTCTACGAGAATACGTAATCAATTTCAACGGAGATACAAGTCTGGGCAACCGACTTATCGTATCGAAAGTAAAAGGTGTCACAACAAAATGAACGATGTACGAAATTATCGGTTACAATGGTTCCACATTATAGGCGTTGTGTATTCAAATTAGGGTCATCCCTTCTACCCTACTTACGGTAGTGTTCTCACTCATACGTTTTTGGAATAGTCTAGCTTGAATATTAAACATGTGGTCGCGTCTTTGATAAGAAGAACTGTTGTTGAAGGTTCTTCTTATACTGGCATTTCCTCGTAATGTTAGATCTTTTGAGTAACCTGCTCTTTCATTTATGAATTTGTAATCTTTAAGTTGGTGAATTATTGTCCTTAACTTTTTAAATCCCGTGCATGAAATAAACGAAAATAACTGTTTATATTTATTCGTGTAGGAATAAAGTTTTATATTTTTATGATTCGATATTATACGAGTTATAGAAATATACATTTTCTGAGATAATTACGTGACCTTAATATTTAGCAATAAGTTATTTTATGCCAAATTACTATTATCTTTTTTAGTCGTCATTTGTTATTTTTACCTGGAAAGATTTCCGGGAGTTTTAAAATTTGGTAGACTTTGTTAAGCTCATTCCGAATTTCAAATTCGCCACTTCGTATCTATGCCACTCGCGCCGCAATTTTCGCAGTAGTTTTATACCAAATATATCTACCAATTTTCAAAACTCCCGGCAATCTTTCCAGGTAAGCCTGTTTTTTCGAACCAAATGACTCAACTTATTATGTTAGCTCGATATTATGAACAGTTACATCATAGACAGATACAATTAAAAGTAAGTACTAATATTTATGATTTGTATGAAATTGACCCCATTAGATTTTGTATCATTACTTTGGGGATAATATTATGGTCAAAGTCACAAGTCACAACCCATAATTGTCTCGCTGCTGGACTCTTGTCTTCTCCCACAATGTGAGGGGTAGGTACAGGTCATATTCTACCACTCTGTCCAACTGTGGATTGGTAGATTTTACATACTTTTGAGAACACTATGGAGAACTCTCAGCTGTGCAAGATTTCTCACGATGTTTTCTTCTGCTAATAGTTTGGTAAGAGAAGAAACTGTGAATAAGTATTATATCTATCCCTTATTCTCCCGCGTAAATCATAAAGTGTGACAAGCAAAGAAGAAAACAATTATTGGGGGTGTTGTAAAAATCTTACTAGACTATTCAAGCCTTTATTTTTCGAGCATAAAGGTGTCGCTAGCAGACGATAATGCAGTGATAAGATTCCCCTCTTCGCACCTCATATGCGGTGTTCATAAAGCCTCTACAGATACCTTGAGAAAAATAGTTTTTCTTTGAACGTAAAAGAATTCTAAGAATATTCTAAGCATATTCTAACAAAAATATCATTCGAATCGTATAAAGCTTAGCTATGGACTGAATTGGCTTCTCTTTAATATGAAAACTGTCATGTGTTTCGTCTATGACTGTGTAAGCGTTTATCCAGTTATTTTTGTAGTTTAATAATACTAATAAAACAGAACTAAGCACTTATTAATGGTTGATTAGGACGGGGCTCAGAACCACTGTTTGTCCCTTTTTGTCCCATCAGTTTGTCCCTTTCACGTTTACATGTTTGTTTACCTTATTTCATCGATTTACCTTTTGAGAGACCTTTTGCTCTTGGAAAAATTTAAATTCATAATCGTAACTCTGTTTATGCGAAACTTTAGAAGTCCCATAGTTTAAAAAAAATGCAACTAAAATCTGGTGTACCTAAGACGCATAAAATCTGGTGTACTTCAAATACAGGCACATAAATAGTAATATTACCTTCTGCTATAATACATTTATCATTACTTGAAAAATGCTCAGAAAATGTATTAACATTTAATTTACTGTGATAAGTGAACCTTGCTAGCTGCCGTCTGGATTTTCATTCAGAGTTGTATCTAGGCAACGAAAGTTTTCAATTTATCGTGAGCCTTGAAGATGAGATATTTTGCTTCGTTCGATAATAAAAGTCGAAATATTATTAATATTCCTACGTGGAAGAATTGCTGGCAAATCTAAAAAGCCATCTTTATAATGTACAATATGTTAAGGTCTTGTAACTTGAGGCTTTAAGATTATTTTTAGATATTGTTTATTTGCTTTTGTAGACGACTAGCCTAGTTGGAGACGACCCTGTCTACCAAGCGAAGGATTCGATCGATTCCCGCGTGGGACAGAAATGTATGTACCTAGGTACAAAATAGAATTTTGTCCTCGGGTCGTTTCTGAAATCTCATTATTGTGCAGTGACTATTTATTTATATACTGTACATTTTTAATTGATAGACTTTTAACACTTAGTACAATTCTATTGGAAAAGAACTTCTTCACACATAGTTCTTCACAATTATCTGAAAACATTCGGTACAAGTGTGACTAACATACAATGTTAGGTCTTCCCACATTGTACAGGTGCCTTAAACATTTTTTTGTTAAGTAGTAAAGTATTCTACGGATAACTTTAAAACGTGGTAACCTAGATTTTTTAAATTATTTTATGCATAATTTCACTAGAAATTTACTACTAAAGTTTCTTATCAAGTTTCTAGCCGAGACAATAGCGAAGCTCGTCAACATTGGAGCTGTTAGGAACTTCTGGCATTAGAGCAAGGAATTCTATCCTCAGCATGAATACTTGAACTGTAGCAGTAGATACTTTTGTAGCCTTAAACAGTTCGTAGATATTTTAAAGTTTCAGGTTAGATAGTTTAAATACAATTCATTACAAGATTATTGATTACATCTTGAGTATTGAAGATAGTTCATTAGATAAATATCCAAACACCTCCACTAACTTTGACACAATGATATTATAATTTACATGAATAATGTTAGTAGTAGTCACAATCCATAATTGTCTCATTGGGCTTGAGTCTCCTCTAACAACGTGAGGGGGTACAGGTCATAGTCTACCACGCTGACCAAGTGCGAATCGGTAGACTTCACACACCTTTGAGACACTATGGAGAAGTCTCGGGTGTGCAGGTTTCCTCACGATGTTTTCCTTTATCGAAGCAAGTGTTAACTCACTTCTTATACGCATATTATTTTGGAAAATTGATCTCAGGCCCGGCGTTCGGGAGACTAACGTTCAAACCGATATGTTAGTGGAATAACATTAATCGTGTTGACTTTTATATAGAACTAGTGGATACCCGGCGTGTTCCACTACGCTAAAAACTTTTCTGATGAGAATGACAGTTCGGTGTTTGTGTGTTGACGAACAAAATGTATTGTCACTTTAATCGATTAGCCGTCTGACGTCACACAGTTACTAACATGCGTCACTCATTTTTGTCATACTACTTATTATAAGTAGGTACTATTATTTCTTCTGTGGACCTGGCCACGCTTCGCTGTAACTCAGACTTTTATAATATTTTATTATTTATTTAACTCTAGCAATGGATACCCCAGTACGGGAAGTTTCTGTTAAGTCAATTTGTAATTGAATCCAAAACGCTTGAAATTTCCCTTTTTCATGGGAACTGGACATACTATTAAGCCCTTATCCCACTGGCGTTATGCAAGCGTTAGCGTCTCTTCAACGTCTGCGTAGCGACAACGTCGCGTTGACGCGACGTTAACGTTGAGAGTCTCTAATGGCAACCGTTCGTACTTCGACTTCGCAACGTCAACTTCGCGTCAACGCAACGTTAACGTTGCGTTTATAGGCAACAAGTACAATCACGCCGTCCGTCTCTTCTGGTGACACTGAAGCTCTGAGATTAGTGTCTAAATATTGTATGTCATTTTGAATCACTTTTAAAAGTTCGTCAAATGTAGTTTCCAACATTCGCAAATATTTATAAAATACGTTGGAGAAACGCCAACGCTCACATAACGCCAGTGGGATAAAGGACTTATAGTATTCGATTGAAAGTTTTTTAAAAACATCTTTTCCAACTCAATAAAACCTTTGATTATTTTTGATTGACCTTTAAATTACTGTATTTATTTATATTTCAATCCAAACTTCTACCTGATTTCTAAAAAACACAGTTCAAACAAGCGAAAAGTTTTCAATCTACCTACATATTCAAATATCTGGTCAATTTATTCGATTACCTCTCTGGTTCAAACAACCCCTTGAGCTTGAAATCTGATATTCGGATCCAGACTAAAGATATTAACTTAATGCAAGTTAGACAGTTTCCAAGTATTCCGCAAAGTCTTTCTGCTAGCCTTCTATTCTTAGACTTGTAAGGTTATTTTAAAACTGGCAACATCAAAAAGATGTCTGTAAAAAAGAAGAAATATCTATGGCGGGTGGAGACATAATGGCGGAACGATAATTGGATAACAAGGAAAACTATTCGTTACTTTTAGAATAAGAATAGAATGTTTAAGAATGATCGGGATATTAATAACGTGGTTAAAATATTATAACATGTGATCAAAAATAATGGAGTTTTACTACAGACTAGAGATACAATACAAACAGAAATAGTTAGACATTTAGATCAGTAACAATAACTTCTTCTAATCATATGACGTAGATATTCGCTAAGTGTATAAAACTATAACCCACTATTCGTAGTACACGGCAAGCAAAAGTCATGAATGAGTTTTATTTTTAAACTAACGCGCCCGAAAGCCGGAAAACCAACTGAAACATTTTGCATAATTAACGTATTCAATCACAATAAAATGAAAAGAGATGGCTAAGAACGCTCATGCCCAACAAGCTCACAGTAGTGCGAAATAACGAGGTCAACTCGGCTCTTTTCATTGAGCGAATCGTCTTTTTGACAAAGTAAATGAGCTATTCCTAAATGTTAAAGCAATGGGAAATAATGAACTGACAGATAAAATACATTACCGTGTAATTATTTAAAGGTTCACTATCAAACTAACTTCTTGAACCTGGATCTAAAAGCTAGCTCTCATAACTTATTTCATATCACATCAAAACATCAATACCTATTTCAAGATATTTTTAACCTATAATAATATTTTTGCTGTACGTGACCTTTGTTGCAACTACGTAGATTATTCTTATTGTAACAGGAGTCTCAAGCCCAGCTCTGATAGTGGGTTTAAATATATATTATACATGATTATTTATAAAATACAGTTTATAAAATAACAAAAACCTATTCTCATGTACTTTTAAAAATTATTAAAAATCTAGTCACTTCCAAATAAGTTTCTTTGACTTTTTACTATGCTAGTCTTTTGGATTTCACTTTTCAGTGCTATCAGCTTGACTAGAAGTTCTTTCCTTATGCAGACTATTTAAAGAAGCATAAAGAAATTTAAGAAAGTCGTCAAAGGGCGTCCATTACTAAGCGAACTGGAATCGGAACAGCCACTTTTGACATAATCTGTACCAACTTCAAGCCATTTAAAAAGAAAACGAAGTTTTAGCTGCAGTCAGTTTCTCTTACCAATCCAAGTTGAAGGAGGAACTATTTCGAATGGATCCCATTTAATCTTTAAGTTGAGTTAAAGTTTTCACTGTCAACTTTGGTGCTTGAGGTTTTGTCGATTCATAAATTATACCACTATTAAAAGATTTTAAAGATTTTCGACAAAAGACAAGACAAAGTTATTAAAAGGTTTATATGTATGAAGTAGCTAATGACCAGGCAGATCACCTGATGGTTATTGATGGCTATGGACATTGGCAACACCAGGGGTGTCACCAACGCATTGCCAGTTAAGAGCCAATTTCACATACCCGTACCGCCACCTCTGTTCTTTGTTTAAACCAAAGGTCGACTGGCAGAGAATCCTTATATCATTAACTAGCTGACCCGGCGAACTTCGTATCGCCTAAGAATGTAACAAATTAGAGATCATTAAAATCGGTACAGCCGTTCTTAGCCGTTATAGTTTCCGTGTCCTCCCTCTCCCGCTCCCGCGCCTGCTACCTCTCCCTCTCCCTCTCCCTCTCCTTCTCCCTCTCCCTCTCCCTCTCCTTCTCCTTCTCCTTCTCCCTCTCCCTCTCCCTCTCCCTCTCCCTCTCCCTCTCCCTCTCCCTCTCCCTCTCCCTCTCCCTCTCCCTCTCCCTCTCCCTCTCCCTCTCCCTCTCCCTCTCCCTCTCCCTCTCCCTCTCCCTCTCCCTCTCCCTCTCCCTCTCCCTCTCCCTCTCCCTCTCCCTCTCCCTCTCCCTCTCCCTCTCCCTCTCCCTCTCCCTCTCCCTCTCCCTCTCCCTCTCCCTCTCCCTCTCCCTCTCCCTCTCCCTCTCCCTCTCCCTCTCCCTCTCCCTCTCCCTCTCCCTCTCCCTCTCCCTCTCCCTCTCCCTCTCCCTCTCCCTCTCCCTCTCCCTCTCCCTCTCCCTCTCCCTCTCCCTCTCCCTCTCCCTCTCCCTCTCCCTCTCCCTCTCCCTCTCCCTCTCCCTCTCCCTCTCCCTCTCCCTCTCCCTCTCCCTCTCCCTCTCCCTCTCCCTCTCCCTCTCCCTCTCCCTCTCCCTCTCCCTCTCCCTCTCCCTCTCCCTCTCCCTCTCCCTCTCCCTCTCCCTCTCCCTCTCCCTCTCCCTCTCCCTCTCCCTCTCCCTCTCCCTCTCCCTCTCCCTCTCCCTCTCCCTCTCCCTCTCCCTCTCCCTCTCCCTCTCCCTCTCCCTCTCCCTCTCCCTCTCCCTCTCCCTCTCCCTCTCCCTCTCCCTCTCCCTCTCCCTCTCCCTCTCCCCTCCCCTCCCCTCCCCTCTCCCTCTCTCTCTCTCTCTTCCTCTCCCTCTCCCGCTCCCGCTACCACTCCACTCCCCTCCCCTCCCCTCCCCTCCCCGTGTTACATAATCGGGATCCGCGGAACATGCGCGAGCTGTCCGGCCGCGCTGTACGTTGTCACGTAGTTCCTTTACTACGTAATTAATATCTTCTGAATAGAATGTCTGATTTGAGTAATTCAAAAAGTTATCTATAGGTATTGAAACAGTTTTGAATATGAAATGATTTATTTGGATAAGGATTAATACGAAGGTATGGTTTTCATGATCTGATTTTGGTCATCTTTTTTATTAACTTTTAAAATGTAAAAAGTGGTTATAGTGACATAACGACAATAGTTGGACATATACTATCGCGAGGTTTTTGGTAGATATTGATATGTTCTATAATATTGTAGAACATTTTTTTGTTCTATCATCAATAGTTTCCGCAGCGTATGCGATGAAAGAAATTTTTAAGCAAATTTTTTCACACTTTGGTTCACGTTACTGATGTTTTAGCAAGGATCCCTAATTTTTTCTAGTAATAAATGTAGCCTATGTTACTCATGAATGATGTAGCATTCTAATGGTGAAAGAATTTTGAGAATCGGCTCAGTAGTTTTTGAGTTTATTCGTTGCAAACATACAAAAATATAAAAATACAAAAATACAAAGCTTTCCTCTTTATAATATTAGTATAGATAAGCCCACCTTTTGTACTACATAGCTTCAAGGATATAATAGTGCAATTTATTAAATAAAACTAGATTTTTGTCCGCAGCTTCGCCCGCGGTAGAGATCGGTTTTTTACAAATCCTACTTACTTTTACTTAGATTTGACTTAAGTAAACGGTCTAGTGGCAGTAGTTCGGTTACTAGTCCGGTCAACCGAACTAATGCAACTTTTTAGTGTCAGTAGTTCGGTTAGTCCGGTTAACCGAACTACTGATACTTTTTAGTGGCAGTAGTTCGGTTAATATAACGATAGGTACCGGAAATTACAATTTCTTACTACTTAAATCAAAACATGTATCATTTGATACCGTGATTCAGAACTTGCAAATGAATTTTAATAACGCCATCTATTAACAACACCCGGAACTAAATATCTAGCAACTAACAAAATATCGATCTTCCCATGGGGATGTTTTACCGCGGTAAAAAGTAGCCTACGTTACTCTCCACCTTCCTCTCTATCTCCACACACAAAAACCATACCATATAACAGCTTCGTTGCGACGTGAAAGACGGACAAACAAACAAACAAACACACTTTCACATCCATACTAATATTATAAATGCGAAAGTGTGTTTGTTTGTTTGTTTGTCCGTCTTTCACGTCGTAACGGTGCGATGTTATGGTAAGATTTTTTTGTCCGGAAATAGGTAGGAGGCTGGAGAGTAACGTAGGCTACTTTTTACCGCAGTAAAACAACTCATTCCTATGGAAAGATCCATTATGATGCATACTAGCTATTACCCGCGGCTTCGCCCGAGTGTTCAAAGGGAATTGACAATGAGTTGTTTAACATGCATGACTCTTTCCTAGATATAATAACTTAATAATTAATAATAATCCATACTAATATTATAAATACGAAAGTGTGTTTGTTTGTTTGTTTGTCCGTCTTTCACGTCGTAACGGAGCGATGTTATGGTATGATTTTTTGTGTGGAGACAGGTAAGAGGCTGGAGAGTAACGTAGGCTACTTTTTACTGCAGTAAATAACTCATTTACATGGAAAGATCCATTATGATGCGTATTTGTCCATACTTCTATACTTCCATATCCTTATAACATAAAATAATAATAATTCATAAAGTAACAGAAATAAATCACGCATGTTAACAAAACTCATTGTTACTTCCCTTTGAACACGCGGGCTAAGCCGCGGGTAATAGCTAGTTTATACCTAATATTAATAGTAAGTAAGTAAGTATAGTAAGTATGGACTAGTATGGATGTTTTTAGTGATCGTATAACGTCAAACTTTCACCGATTTGATGTCTATATTTTCGAGTTGTGTAGGTAAACTCTATATACCTATATGGCCATACCCAATACTTGGCTACGCGCTACGTCCGAGTCCAATAAAACGAAATATTTCATTTTGGTCTTGCAGACCGTAAAGCAGATCGGACGCTTTCTAATTTAGGCGGAGAAAATCTTTACGATCCGATCTTTACGAGCCGTAACGTTTAATGGAAGGAAAGAGTCCGTACAGAGAAATGATTTGGAATTTAAAGTAAACAAGGAGCCGTTCTTAAATTTCTGAAGCAAATCATCAAGACGTGTGAGAAGCTCTATTCATTGAGTCCAAGCCAGACTATCCTGCCATTTTGCACCCTATAACGGTTCAGGTGAAGAGGTGAACTCCTATTTAAGGTTACTGTCTTCATGTGCAGTAGACTATTTTGGCAGAAATATTATTAACGAGTAACCGCCCTCGCTTTGCTTCGGTTTTCTTATTTTTTACATCTTGGGTTACATTGTTGGAGTTTTATTAAGGATCCCTAATTGTTTGAAAATACATATCATATAATTTATGTCACCCGGGGAAAGTGTAGCTTTCGAAAGCTACACCTGAAAAATTTAAAGAATTTTTCAAATCAGTTCAGTAGTGTCGGAGCCTATTCAATGCAAACAAACAATCAAATCTTTCCACTTTATAATACCTATTAGTATAGATAAAACACTGAAGGTTATTGACTGACAGACAACGCACAGCCTAAAACATTGGACTTCCCCATCTTTCTCTTCAGCCAAGGAAAACACAACGTAGAATTGCGTTCTCATAATGTTATGTAAGATGTGTAAACTCTACCAACATGAACTTGGCCAGTGATTAACTAGGGCCTGCAAGGCTATTCTGTTTTGTAACTCGACAGCGGAATCCGCGATGAGTGTCAAAATTCCTATCTTTAGTCGTTTGAAGTTCGAGTTCGAGACTCAATTCACTTCACAAGTGAACGTACTAGATGATTAGAGAATAACATAATATCAAGATGATGCAAGTTCGATTTCGAGTCTCACTTGAGTGAGCTTCGATTTCGAGTTTGTATTTTAGATAATAGTCCTTCTGTACGCTCATGTACTCAAGCATCGTGAGTAAATGCATACCAATAACAGAACTATTACATCACTACAATTTTTTCATTATAAATGCTACATAATAATGTAGGTAGTTCCAAGAAAAGCTACAAGATAGCAGTGAGCAGAATAACCGGGAACATTCAAGCTAAGTTCGTCCGCAGTACGATTATTAATGCAGTGGCGCTAAACAGCACAACATCCCTTTGCGGCGAGCTATTCAGACTCCACAAAGCTGAACAACGTGCAACTAAGGCATCCGATTAAATTTGTATGATATTACAAAATAATATTTGTCGATAACGTCGTCGTAAAACTTTGGGGTTTTCAGATAACAGTCGTCGATTCTTGGATCTGACTTGCATTTCAACAGACTTCAAAATTAATTAAAAAAGAAACAAAAACCCGACTGCGTAAAAAACTATTAAGAAAAAAAAGCGGCCAAGTACGAGTCGGACTCGCCCATGAAGGGTTCCGTAGCAGCAAGTAACATAGTATAAAAGTTCTTGTACTTCATTGTAACTTTGATCGATGTTTTTTGCGGTTTACGATTTATGACGTGTTAAAAAAAAACTACTTACTAGATCTCGTTCAAATCAATTTTCGTTGGAAGTTTGTACGGTAATGTACATCATATTTTTTTTTTAGTTTTATCATTCTCTTAATTTAGAAGTTACAGGGGGGGGACACACATTTTACCACTTTGGAAGTGTCTCTTGCGCAAACTATTCAATTTAGAAAAAAATGATATAAGAAACCTCAATATCATTTTTGAAGACCTATCCACGTATGGGTTTGATGAAAAAAAAAATTGAGTTTCAGTTCTATGTATGGGGAACTCCCAAAATTTATTGTTTTTTTTCAATTTTTGTGTGAAAATCTTAAGGCGAGCGTATTCGACCGTTGTAGGCATTTTGTTCACTGCCCTTTACCCCGCTCCCCTGAGTGTAAACTCGACCGCCACGCCGTGAGCCGGCCGCGCGCGGCTGTGAGGTTAATGACCCCGTGCGTAGCTGTAGATCCTACATAGCCTAGTTGGTAGTGGACCTGCCTGCGAACTGCGAAGCGAGGGGTTTCGGGTTCGATTTCCGGCCGGGGCAAATATTTATGTGACAGATAAATATTTGTACTCGTGTCATGGCTGTTATTGTGATGTGTTATATGTGTAGTACATGCCACCCGCGACACAGGTAAATACTTGTAACCTACTGCGGGGGTATGAGTGTGGAAGGGTTTTATTATTATTATTATTATTATTATTATTATTATTAGTAACTGCTCTGAGTTGGGGTGTAAGTATACTTTATTTTGATTTATTCATTGGAATTTTAGGTGTAATAAAATAAGAGTAATGATAATTTTAGCTTATCCAGTGGAGACTAGAGGTGAGTGGAGACTGACTTGAAATTTTATGATACGAAACTGTCCAATGGAGACTAGAGGTGAGTGGAGACTGACTTGAAATTTTATGATACGAAACTGTCCAGTGGAGACTAGAGGTGAGTGGAGACTGACTTGAAATTTTATGATACGAAACTGGCCAGTGGAGACTAGAGGTGAGTGGAGACTGACTTGAAATTTTATGATACGAAACTGTCCAGTGGAGACTAGAGGTGAGTGGAGACTGACTTGAAATTTTATGATACGAAACTGTCCAGTGGAGACTAGAGGTGAGTGGAGACTGACTTGAAATTTTATGATACGAAACTGTCCAGTGGAGACTAGAGGTGAGTGGAGACTGACTTGAAATTTTATGAAACGAAACTGTCCAGTGGAGACTAGAGGTGAGTGGAGACTGACTTGAAATTTTATGAAACGAAACTGTCCAGTGGAGACTAGAGTTGAGTGGAGACTGACTTGAAATTTTATGAAACGAAACTGTCCAGTGGAGACTAGAGGTGAGTGCAGACTGACTTGAAATTTTATGAAACGAAACTGTCCAGTGGAGACTAAAGGTGAGTGGATAACAAATAAGTAGGTACTTACATACAAAATTGACTAATATCATCTAAATACTAACAAAAAATAACCAACTTCAAAATAACTCGAAAACTACTTGTCAAATCTCCCTCAAATTTATGTGGAACCACATGATACGCACCAGCTTTCTATCAAAAAAAGAATCATCAAAATCGGTTCACCTACAAATAAGTAGGTACTTACATACAAAATTGACTAATATCATCTAAATACTAACAAAAAGTAACCAACTTCAAAATCGAAACGAGCTTTTTTTTCAAAATGGCGGACTTGTAGGTATGCCAGGTTCCGTACGAAAATCTTCAAACCCTTTGGATAAGATATTTTACAAGTATGTTGAGAATGATAAAAAGTATAAGAATAATTTAAAATAAAATACCTAAAGATACGTAAAAAATAATAAAAACAAAAAAATTAAAATGTGTGCCATTCACACATTTTAGAACTTAGAAGTGAAACCTTCAAAAATTTTGTTTTCAAGATAATGAGACGAATGTAAAATTTCGGGAAGATGATAATTGTAGGTTTTACTATTCCACTCCACTCCACTCCACTCCACTCCACAAATTTTGACTTTTGACTTTTTTGCCTTTTTTGACTTTAGACTTTAGACTTTTTTGACTTTTTTTGACGTTTTTGACTTGACTGTTGACTTTTGACTTTTTTGACTTTGACTTTTCTTACTTTTTTCACTTTATTGACTTTTTTGACTTTTTTGACTTGACTTTTTTTACTTTTTTGACTTGACTTTTTTGACTTTTGACTTTTGACTTTTGACTTTTGACTTTTTTGACTTGACTTTTTTGACTTTTGACTTTTGACTTTTGACTTTTGACTTTTTTGACTTTTTTGAATTTTGACTTTGACTTTTTTGGCTTTTTTGACTTTTTTGACTTTTGACTTTTTTGACTTTTGACTTTTTTGACTTTTTTGACTTTTGACTTTTGACTTTTTTGAATTTTGACCTTTTTGACTTTTGACTTTTGACTTTTTTGACTTTTTTGACTTTTTTTACTTTTTTGACTTTAGACTTTTGACTTTAGACTTTTGACTTTTGACTTTTGACTTTTGACTTTTGACTTTTGACTTTTTTGACTTTTTTGACTTTTTTGAATTTTGACTTTGACTTTTTTGGCTTTTTTGACTTTTTTGACATTTGACTTTTTTGACTTTTGACTTTTTTGACTTTTGACTTTTGACTTTTTTGAATTTTGACCTTTTTGACTTTTGACTTTTGACTTTTTTGACTTTTTTGACTTTTTTTACTTTTTTGACTTTAGACTTTTGACTTTTGACTTTTGACTTTTTTGAATTTTGACTTTTTTGACTTTTTTGACTTTTGACTTTTTTGACTTTGACTTTTTTGACTTTTGACTTTTTTGACTTTTGACTTTTGACTTTTTTGAATTTTGACTTTTTTGACTTTTTTGACTTTTTTGACTTTGACTTTTTTGACTTTTTTGACTTGACTTTTGACTTTTTTGACTTTTGACTTTTTTGAATTTTGACTTTTTTGACTTTTTTGACTTTTGACTTTTGACTTTTCTGACTTTTGACTTTTGACTTTTGACTTTTTTGAATTTTGACTTTTTTGACTTTTTTGACTTTTGACTTTTTTGACTTTGACTTTTTTGACTTGACTTTTTTGACTTTTTTGACTTTTGACTTTTGACTTTTGACTTTTGACTTGTTTGAATTTTGACTTTTTTGACTTTTTTGACTTTTGACTTTTTTGACTTTGACTTTTTTGACTTGACTTTTTTGACTTTTTTGACTTTTTTGACTTTTGACTTTTGACTTTTGACTTTTTTGACTTTTTTGACTTTTTTGAATTTCGACTTTTGACTTTTTTGACATTTTTGACTTTCGACTTTTTTGACTTTTGACTTCAAGAAGTTTTCACTTCAATAATCATTTTTTCAAAACAATTTTCGATTTATTTCATAACGCGCCTAAATAAGGTATAACTTCAAAAAAGAAAACTGTCTCTCAAGCTCCCAGCCGTCACGACGAGTCGTTTGGCGACTGACACATGCTCAAGGGTGGTAGCTATCCATGCGAACCCCATGGAGAAATAATAATAGTAATAATGGTATTAAATTTAAAATCAATATTACCAATATAATCCCTCGAGGGGCCCTACCACCAGCGGGCCGGATTTAGTCGCCTTTTACGACACCCATCCGGCTTGGGATAGTATTAGATAATAATTGTGTAATTAGCACTTGACTTATACCAATACCCAAATACTATAATAGTAACTAAAGTATAAAAACGAAAAATTTTTATTATTTCAAATTACAGCAGTGTGGATACTTTGGACAGTACCTAATACGTAATATAAGTTCAGAAGGCGCGCGCGCCAAATTCGAAATTAAAATTAGTGTCGGAAATTCGACAACGTGCGGCTGCGATGCCGATTAGCACAGGTCCTACCTCGAAGGCGACTGGCGCGAGAGTAAAATTGAGTAAATTAACGCGTCGGGCGTTTCGTTGCTCGTGGAAAGGGAAAAAATAGAAATTGAAAGGGAAGTTTTTCAAAATTTCAAATTATGATCAGAAAGAAATATTGGTATCTATAGGACCTATACTGTGGTATATTTTTTATTATCTGGAAGCGATTAAAACGCGAATAAAACGCCATTTTTATGCCAGATTAGACCCCACTTTGTGATTTATTTCTATCCAATGAAATAATTGCTATCGTGTATCAAGTATGAGGGAACGAAAGAACAAAGACTGTAAAATAACATATATTTTTTTTAGAATTGTATTATGTACCATTTATGAACAAAACACCTTCAAAAATACCATTTCTTGGGATAATATCGCCTTAACGCGGTTCACGGTATACATCTACTGACTAAGTTTCAACAGTATAGTTATTATAGTTTCGGAGAAAAGTGGCTGTGACATACGGACGGACAGACAGACAGACAGACATGACGAATTTATAAGGGTTCCGTTTTTTGCCATTTGGCTACGGAACCCTAACAAGCCCAGTAGTTCAGAATGTTGTTAAAAGCAATACTGAACTACACCTTAAAAGGATTAAAAGTTGGGACCTTGCTATAACCAATCAAATCTTGTTTGTTTTTTCCCAAGTAACCCTGTAAAATATAAATGGGTTACCTCATAACTTTTTTACTGGGTGTACCGATTTTGATGATTCTTTTTATGTTCGAAAGCTGGTGCTTGTAATATGGTCTCATTTAAATTTTTGCGAGATTGACGAGTAGTTTTTGAGTCATCCCTAATTTTGGAGTCGGTTAATTTTTTAGAACAATAATAACTTGTTAGGGTGTAAAAATTTAAAAGCTACGTAAGAAATTTAAAATAAAACGAGAACGCGGAGTCATTTTACTGACACATATTGTTTTATTTAATGCATAAAGTCGTTACATTTTAATCATTAAAACATCGAACCTAAAAAGTGACAAGAAATATTTTTAATCATTGACTAGGGCACCTCAGAGAAGCGAGAAAGAAACTTAAAAGTTTTCCACCTTTTATCACCAGCATTCTCCATCCTTACCGATATCACCATTCACCATTGACCTTATCATTTTTAGGGTTCCGTAGCCAAATGGCAAAAAACGGAACCCTTATAGATTCGTCATGTCTGTCTGTCTGTCTGTCTGTCTGTCTGTCTGTCTGTCTGTCTGTCTGTCTGTCCGTCCGTATGTCACAGCCACTTTTTTCCGAAACTATAAGAGCTATAACATTGAAACTTGGTCAGTAGATGTATTCTGTGAACCGCATTAAGATTTTTACACAAAAATATAAAAAATAAATAAATTTTGGGGGTTCCCCATACATAGAACTGAAACTCAAAAATGTTTTTTTCATCAAACCCATACGTGTGGGGTATCTATGGATAGATCTTCAAAAATAATATTGAGGTTTCTAATATCATTTTTTTCTAAACTGAATAGTTTGCGCGAGAGACACTTCCAAAGTGGTAAAATTTGTGTCCCCCCCCCCCCCCCCGTTACTTTTAAAATAAGAGAATGATAAAACTGAAAAAAATATATGATGTACATTACTAAGCAAACTTCCAACGAAAATTGGTTTGAATGAGATCTAGTAAGTAGTTTTTTTTAATACGTCATAAATCGTAAACCGCAAAAAACATTAATCAAAGTTACAACGAACTACAAGATCTTTTATATTATGTTACTTGCTGCTACGGAACCCTTCATGGGCGAGTCCGACTCGCACTTGGCCACTTTTTCATTAATTCATATTTATCCATCTATTTTCTATACTTTTCACCTACCTACTCATTTTTCACACTCAATCCTCTAACATGAAATTTAGGATATTTGGAATATACAAAATTGAATATCTCCTCAATCACATTATTTTGCTGAACTACACAAATCCGAATTGGAAATACGGAGTATTGATGGCACAGTTGAACTAAGCTCCTACGTGAATATCTGCCGCAAACTGCTACAATCAATATTTTAGTGATAAATAGACAGGCGCTAGAAACAACATTCAATGCAGTAGAATACGTCTGATCTTATTTTGTGTTATCTCTGTGGATCCGTTAAATAAGTTGAGCATAAAATAAAAGCCAATCTCCACTACAAAATAGTTTTAACAGATAGTTACAATCTAGACATACCTACGCTTCTCGCCCACGTCAGACTTTTTGTAGGACAGATAATCGGGCCGATTTTTCCTCCTATATTATTTTTGACCGACTGTTTGTAGGACGTGTGCGTTGCACTATTGCTATCAGTACGTTCTATTTTTCTCCTACAAAAAATCGGTCACCGATTATCGGACGTGGGCGAATAGCCATACATAGTATGGTAACTGGTACGTACAGCGTACTAGTAAATCTATCTGCCGGCTATACAATACACGCTTGTACTGATTACATTAATTATTGCTGAAACACTAATCAGTTGGTGGTAATGGTGAAGTTACCTACTACTACTACTACTAGTTGATTCATGAAAATTTAATACCTTACATACTTGTTTAAAAGTGGCAAGGTAAAAAGAAACATTATTTTAAAAGACCTAGGACATTTAGGTGTGCTAAGGTCTGTCTGTGGTATAAAGTACTTCATTTTATCAATGATACTGTGAAATAAAATGTCTACGTACTTTTATTAAATTATTTATCTATTTATAACAAGTGCCTACTAAAGCCATGAATAAAAACATTCTGGTACTCCATGTAAGTTACACAGTATACGAAAACTTAGTCTCAGCTGATTTATGAGTAGTAGGTACCTAATTACACTCATGACCTGTAATGTTTTTGGATGTCTTGAAGAAGGTCTACTCGGTCAGCCTAGCCATGACATCCCAATTGGCTATTTGACAGTTCTCACGGTAAAATATGAAATGTGTTAAATATGGTTGCTTAATGGTTATCAATAATTATACAATACGTTTCTTGCATGAAAATAAATTGTAAATATTTTTACTTTTGAAAAATAGATTTGAGTTTTTTTACCTGAGGATACGAGAACCGAAATGCGGACGGCCATGATTGAGCATGTTATGACGTCACACTTCAAAAAATAAAGCGTCGTGTACTACTAACTATATCGTGTGCACTGTGCAATTTACTGAGAAAATTAATAAGATATATTTTGATTTGTAAAGCACAGTTTGAGAGGTTTTGTAAAATGGAGTCAGGCTATACAAAAGCTGACAGTGCGAATTTGCCTCAAGTTGATTCATTTATGGTCGCAAATTTCTTTGCGTGTAACCCTGACTTTTGCTCACTGAGTTTCAGAATGCAAAAACCTCCTTGTAAGTACTGAAATTAATAAAGTAAAATTGGTCAGTCTTGCTAAGTGGTCACAGGGGGATTTTTTTCTAAGTTTTTCCTCAACGCCCCCTTAATGACACCATATTACTAATGATTTTAAATTACTTATAGGTTATGTTTATGAACAATATTAGGTTAGGTTTAATTTGTTTTTTTAGTAAATCAGAGGCTAAGTTGATTTCTTCTAAATACTTACATCAAAGTGGTCCTATTAATGGAATATTGCTGATATAACAGATGTTAACTCTGGGTCTCGACGTGCTAATTGTAACCACTGCTTTCGACGTTGAGGGCATTTAGGAACGTGTAGATATAAACAATTTGTCAGGTTTAATTGTAGTACTTCTACACATAGGCACTGCACACGTCTTATAGCTTGTCATTTTCACAATTCCAGTGAAAAAGGTGTAAGTTTTTCACTTAAAATATCTTCAGAGTTAGAGCGTAAACTTTTGTTAATTGAAATATGACGTCACAGCCAGCAAGTGACAGATGGCGGACTATTTTCGCACGAATTTAAAATTAATGGATTAAAAGTTATTTTTTTTCCTACTATATAACACTTTTATGAGAAAAATAAAATATATTGTAAGAGGTATAAAATAAAACTACGAAAATTTTTAAATATTTTTCCAAAAATTGTCTAATAGCCAATTGAATAACATGAACGTGACCCAGTACAAAAATCGTATATTCTTGTTTTTTAAAAAAAATGAAATTCTATGTATTGCAAATAAAATTCCATTTATAAAAGTTTTACTCCCGTTTAACGTAATAAAGATGGATTAAGTATTTAATACGGATGCCATTTGCCACTAGAGATCAATTGGCAACTGTCCACCCTGCAGGCATTGAAAGACTGCAGTTTCGTGCGGTTTCGGCAAACTTGTGGAACTGCCATTATTTATGTGGACCTCGAAGAGCTGTGATGCACTACTAGCTATGTGAGCGTGTGATAGACGCTTATTGGATGGAATAGAATTAGATCTAAATTTTGATCAGATTCCAAAATTGAAAGTAACTTCAACGCACAGACATTTCAACGTTAATGTTATTGATAAAAGGAATGATGAACAATTAAAGATTCTTATTCATAAGCTGACATGTTCTTAAGAGGATCAACACGTCAGTTCTCTGAAGAAGTTTGAAAAAGTATGGATTATGATTAAAGAACTTCACTTGGACCTTAAACTATTTAAACATACACTGACATAGATGAGGGTGAGAGCGTAAATAATTTATTAAGGATCATTTCCAAATATGTATCCAAATTGGATTAAAAATAATTTTACCACAATATAGACTTTAAACACAATAGATTCAGCTGTGGTTGAATCCGTTGCAACATGATACATTGAACGTTTTCAGAGAACTGAAATGTAATAAAATACGTGTAAATCTAAGTGGATCTAAGATTCAAAAAATCTGTAGGTTGCCGAACGTTAAAATAGAGGACGATAACTATGTGTAAATAATATTATGTGCATGTTCGTCAAAAAATATTTTCAATTTTACGATGACTGATTACTATGGATCTGACACATCAAAAACAAAAATGTATTATTATTATTATTCATATTACTCTCAAATGTTTTCTTAACCTTTGCCTTACCTACTTACTAGGTAACTTCGTACGGGTTATACAAATTCTATAATTGCAACTTGTTGAAAAATAATAAATATATTTTTGTAAGATATTGTATACAAGATAACTCTTTTATTGTTGTTCATACTTTTCTTCAAGCTTCGATAATCTTTGCCTTTAAACTCGTATAAATCCTACAATTAAACTTCATTCTTAAACTCCAGTAACTTTAATTCTACGAATGATCGCGTCTATATTTCAAATAACATAAACTTCTTTCGATCAGGTTCGCTCGTTGCGTAAGTTTTGCGTATATTTTATCGACGTCTGTACAGTACCCTGGATGTTGTATCCTCCGGGTAACGAGGTCAATTCACCAGACAAGACGACGCCAGAGGTATCGACTCGGGAACAGCTGATTCCCATGCTAGCTGGTCGTCAGTTCGCCGGGAACGTTAGTATCACGTTGTAAGTGATCAGTGACTGAGATTTGAGTGGCTTGACTATTTGTATAATCCTAGATTAATTCTCCGACGAGGAGAGAGTGAAACTGTGGTGAAGTATGTTGTAAGAATTTGATAGTGACCTGTTACTGGTTTAAAGACTACGTTTCTTATATTTAAATGTGTTTTTAAATTGTAAGTATCCATCCACTCTTTACCCATTCATACCAGCACACACCGGTGTATCGTACCAATTAACGTATTATTTGACGAACATAGTAGGATGAACATATTTTTTGACGAACATAGTACTTACACAGTACTTAGTTAATGAGTAAAGTGGAAAAACTACGGAACACTAGATTACGCGTGGCCTGACACGCATTTGGCCGGTTTTTATTGTTGATTGTGTGGCGTGTCCAAGGCATCCTTGGTCACTTACTGTTACGATAAGCCATTTATCTCTGTCGGTCCTTCATATTATAAAAAGGTTCTTTCTTCCTTACACCGTATCGTTCCCGTGTAATATATTATTATTCTGCGGAGTCTTTCGTTTAACTGGCAGTTTTATTTCTGACTATCCACTAGCCGATCCGTTTACTGGAAACTACGTGGAGATTCATGTACTTACATCATTTATTATAAATTAATGGGTTTTAGTTTAGTGAAGAACCCCAGTCATCGTTGACTCCAAAACAATCTACAAAGTAGCTTAGTGAAGCGCCTGGCCAATTTTAATAGCAATGGTTTGGATATGATGAATCTGAAGTATTTCTCGTAGCTATCAAATGTTTATAAATCGTTTTATTTATACTTGAATATATTTGAATTTTTGTAGTGTAAATAAAAAGTTTCCAAAAAATGCTACTTTACGCGTTATAACAATTCGACTGTATTTTTTTTGCCTCAGAACTTTCGACTGGGTGAACCGATTTTGATGATTCCGTTTTAATCAAAATCTGGTGCTTTTCATGTGCTCCTAATTAAATTTGAGCGAGATCCCCCTAATTTTTAAGTCAGATTGATTATTTTTTGAAGTCAGTTATTTTTTGTCAAGAATTATTAAAGTATAATATTATGATCTCTACTAGTTACTTTGTAAAAATTTGGTTTATTAACATCCCATTAGTTCATAAAAAATATGTTATCATCAGACCGTATCCGTATATACACCTAAAGTTTATTTTACTTTATTTCACTACTTTAGCCGAATGATTATTCAATTGAAGTACCTAATTTCATTTCATAAATATTTTCATCAACAAAAGTACACCATGTGAAAAATCGAAGCGGTGAAAAATGTGCAACAAAAAAACTGTAATAAAACAAAAAATAACATTAAAGAAACTGTAAAAAGTGCTACAAGTTCGCCATGAACTAAATTGAACTGGAAGTGAAGAGACAATAAAATATATTAAAATAGTGCGCGCAGTGTAATGAAAACATTTGAACAGAGTAATTAACCGTATTCCAACATGGCGATGGTAGTGTCTGGTAGAACGAAGCTATGTATCAGTTCGTTAGTGTTGCTGGTGCTGATTGGGATCGGGTTGGCTGTACTGTCTACTTCAAGACTGCTGGAAACCTACCCGGAACATGATCAAGTCGGAACAGCCGAGAAATACAGTCAGTGGAAGTCAGGACCGCACATTATTGACAGAGTAAGTGATAGTTTTAGTAAATTCCCTTCCTTGTTATACTAATAGCATGGTAGTGAAGGGAAGTATTAAGCGCACTATATTATAATACGATAGTAAATATTCGGTTTCGTCGATGCAACTTTTCTGTAAATCATAATAAAATAACATCAAACGGTCAAATGAACTTCAAAAGATGAATGATTAATTAAAAAGGTGTTCAGGTTTGTTTTTTTACCGTTAATTATTGTTTTCAAATTGCGTTGTTGTTTTCATATTTTTGATAATGTGCTTGCTAGGGTATTGTGAATTTTCCACACGTTCCAAGTAATTACAAAATTGAAAAGACTTAATATTTAAAATGTGTTTGTATATTAAGAGACTACTCTTAACTTTACTATGTTTATAAAGGTAATATCAATAAAACGTTATATTTCAGCACTGCTAGTTTATATAAATGAAAATTATGCAGTATTGCTACGAGTATTTCCAATTATATAAGAGCGTCCCTTTCAATGTAAGAGCACTAAGAACGCATCAAAGAATCGTTTGATGTTACTCAAGTATCATAATCGACATATGTAATTATTTTATTACACATATAATATAATGTATACCTACTGTATAATAAGTGAGGCTTAAAGCATCACTACACATCTTCTGAATGTGACTTTATTTGTTTATCAATTTACTTATTACCTTTTAACTATAAAATGTAGTTATTTTATTTACATTGAATAAGTACCTGACAGTTAACGCTTCTCGCCCACGTCAGACTTTTTGTAGGACAGATAATCGGGCCGATTTTACCTCCCATATCTGACCGACTTTTTGTAGAACGTGTGCGTTGCACTATTGCAGGCTATCAGTACGTTCTATTTTTCTCCTACAAAAAATCGTTCACCGATTATCAGTCGTGGGCGAATAGGCAAATCAGTATGTATTGTTGTACCTACTAGAACAGTGTGGTGGAATAGTATACAGCAGTCTAGGCTCTTTCAAGAGGAAAGACCCGTGATCAGTGATTTTTTTTTTCATGCGACCTTAATTTTTTTTAATAAATAGATTGAAGCCAGCCATATTGTACAATATCCATTAACCATCATCAGGTCATGGTTTACTATGCACGTATACAGAACTATACAATAATACGATATACCTATTCGTAGTTGCGACAAACAGTTCGACAAGAAAAGGATTTGAAAACTCAAATATCTACATCTAAGTTTATAGTGCTATATCTTATTTTCATATTTATTTTTGTACTTAGTAAGCCTTTCATTATTTAGGTCGTAAACATATTATACAAGCACAACCATAGTGCAATCTCCATTCATAGGTAACTGCCATCATCATACGAGAAATGCATGGCACCATTCGAAGTTCGCACAAAGGTTACTTAAGGTTGAAACATCAATCTTTAAGGCAGGATATAGAAAGCAGAACAAAAGACATCAGTACCTAGTGAATGTTGTGTTCCAATTTTTTCTTTCGGTTGCAATGCGACGTGTACTACTTATATAGCTTCAGGTACAGTTTCGAGTAACTTCTGGAGCATTTGTGATAATAAATTACGGGTGCATTTTACGGATGTTGGGTATTAATTTGTAGCTTGTAGTAGCTTGTAGTATTAATATGAAGAAAGTTCAGCTGCAGTAAAAATATTTTGCCAAGTAAGACCGTTTCAATCTTTTCTGAAGATTCAGAATCCTTTAATTTATGTGAATAGTCTAAAAACTAGTCCAGAGCCTATATATTTTCCACTTTCGAACGTCACAACGCACTACGGGTATCCACCCTTTCTACGTTAACATCCCCCTTGTACGGATGTCGCGGATTGCTTCGTCATTTATCATGCGTACCGTAAAAGAATGTAATAAGTTGCCCGCGTCAGTGTGTCTTCAAGAGTGAATAGGCTTTGAATAAGTTAGCGCGTTTACCACCTAGACTTCATCGCCACCTACCGTCAATTGGGATTGTGGTCAAACATGAATTTATAAAAAATATGTACTTATGCAGTTATTAAGTTAAAAAGTTTGAGAGTAAGACTCTTTACTTCAAGAAGGTTCGCTGCTTTTATATGTATCAATACGGGGATCTTTTTCTTATATTGAACGATTTCTCCAATGCTTTTGGAAAGTTTACTTACAGAGAACATTAATCTTAGAGATGCGATATGGGCTACTCGGATACTAGATCAGAAGAGTTTATATTTTATTAACCTACTACTGATATTTCTGGAATTACCTATAAAATTATTTTATAGTTCAAAACTTTCATTTCAATAGATTACCAGTTCATTAGAAAGTTATCTACTGTTAAGGCTTGACCTCGCTGCTAAAGTGCGAATTCGTAAAGGAGTGTGAATATTTATAATAATATTCACAAATCATTATTTCGCCGATCCAACAGACTATTTGGTAATGTTTTAAATGCAACGGGTACTTACGATTCGTATTTTATAATACCGATATTTAGAAAATGTGTGAGTACCCGTTAAGCATTTTAAAATGTTCAGTGTCCACGATGATTTAGGTAAGTTTAAAATCATATTTGATAATTAGCCTGCCTGCAAAGCCAGATCCCGTTATCGATAAATCGATAAGCACAGTATCTACAAAATACAAATGCCTTAGCGCTTACGTACATTTTTCGTGTTAATTTCCCAGTCAGTTCAAACTGCGAATATATCTGAGCTAAGACCTGGTAAGTGGCACTCTAGTAATGAATGTCATGTCGTAAAAACTATTCAATGAGTTCATAAAGGCTCATTGTTATTATTCTTTACTTACTAAGCTAAGTACATAGATACTTCACAATATTGGTAATAGAAAAATAATTTCAGTTTATTAAAAAAATGTTTTGCACTAGGTAGGTACTAGGTACTGCAATTATTATAAAATGTTTTTATTTCATTTTCAGCCGGCACTTCGCTGAAGTTAATTTACTTTGAACACGGTATTATCGTTATTTTGGCCAATTGGACTGGACCGTCATTTGTGGCCTTAATAACCAGGGGTTTATTTTGAACCCGTATGTACAACATTACGTGTTTTTATTACCCTCTAACGACCAATGCGGTTTTGATCCCGTGAATTGTGTAAGAAGGTGTAATATCACAGTATAAGGAGATAAACGATGATAATATTTATACTGTGGTAATATTCTTCGTCATACTAATGTTCAGTTTTGTAGCTAATTTAAACTTGTGAAAAGAATATTTATTAACTGGCTTCAACTCATGGACCTATAAGTTATAACTAAGCACGAGTATTTTCTCATTAAGAAGCCCAGAGTACACTCCACCACGCCGCACTGGAGTGCGGATTGATGGTGGAGTTAGTGGTCAACCCAACCCAACCCAAAATTTTTGCCACCTATATCATATTTCCGCAAGAAAAGGTTTAGTATATAAAATAAATACACTTCAATTTATAAATTTAAAAGCACTAAAACACTTCAAAGTGTCATGCCGTCGCTTGTGACGTCACGATTCAGTAAAGTAATAGACAAGATGTCATTAATGTCAGTATTGTCATATTCGTTTGTTTACTGAGTAGTGACGTAATTCGCGTTGATTGAGGCTGATTGGCGTTCAAGATATCATGGCGGCTTGCTGTGTTTTGTAGTTTTATTTAGTAAAAATATTGTTAATCTCGCTCATAATAATACGATAAATGCGGTTTTGTAATCCATTAATAGGGTTTCATTAAATAAATACATAATTTTAGTGTTTTTTACTTACTTACATCATGCCTATTGTATCTGCAGATTTTTTAACGTAACAATCTACATAAAATCCGTCTCCCGGATGTGTTAACTGTATCATTAATTTAATGGCTGCGTCACCCCGGACGTCTAGAAAAGTTCCTCAAAGAATCTTTCAAGTTTTTACACCCTTTGAGTGACTTGCTTACAAAAATCCTTGTAAGATAAGTAGCAAGTTACGTATTTAAAACTTTTAACTCACGCGTTTTTATCGAGTCTCGATGCAAAGTTGTAATCTAGAAGTAAAGCGGTTTGTACGTTCATTATTTTTTAATATGATCGCGTTTATTTTTTAGAAGTTTAAAGTAAAACAATACAACAAAATATTTACCAAATAATATATCTACTGTTTATTTACTCGTATTTTAAAAATCTCTTGTGAGCGTTAGTTTATAATAAAGACATCTTTGAGTGCATTTCCCAGCGCATTTTTCCTTTATTTTAAGCTATATAATACAGTTTACCTTCTGAAACTACCTGGCATCTCAGTTCAAAACCCAGATTACTCATAATTGGTTCTTACTTTGAACTGAACGGAGCTTTGACATAGCAAGCTTGCGTAGACGAGTGGCTTGCCTGGCAAAGGAGTTTTGGAGTAACGAGTTTGAGACGCTTGGTGAGCAAACTAATCAATTAAAATGCAGGTTTCCCGATACATATTGCCAATTGCGTTAGCCATCCATGCGTAAGTGCATGGGCAGGAGTAATCACTTATCAGATGGTGGTGAATGGTTAGTTGTGGTCGATATTTTAAGAGACAGTTTTTAACATACTTCGGTCATTGTAACTTTAACGTGTATAACATTGTAACTTAAGATGCGATCTATGAAACGCACTTGAACTAGGACTATTTAAGTGTACTAAATCCCATCAAAAACATAAATGTAAAGTGAGAGTCAATTTCAAAAAAAAAAAAAATTGAGATCTAAATGGGTGCCAATTTCTGTGTAGAAAAGCCTAAAATTTTAGTCACAAGAACATGTAATTCAAGCTCCACATTTGACTTGGTTAGTTTTCACGTACCTACCTAGGCTATATTATATCTATGTAATTAGCTTCGTCAAATCTGTTAGGTTGATGGCTTATGACACTCTTCTCTAATTTGGTTTGTTGGTTGCTAACTAAAGAAAACTAGCCAAGTCAAATGTAAAGCTTGAATTACATGTTCTTGTGACTAAAATTTTAGGCTTTTCAACACAGAAATTGGCACCCATTTAGATCTCAATTCTTTTTTTTTTTGAAATTGACTCTCACTTTACATTCATGTTTTTGATGGGATATCATTACTTTTTGTATAGAAATTATTAGTAAGTACTTATTCATAACGTTATTGATTAATTTTAATACATGAACTGTTATAGTGCTCTTCAACTAAATCTGTAGTTAGTGCGCCGTGGTCCGAAATACGGTACCTATTATTTCATTATTTATAAGTAATGATCTTCCACTATTGATGTCCGCTAAATATTGAAATAATAATTAATACTAAATCCCAATTATACTATCGTAATAAATACGAAAGTCGACTATACTCTTATTAGTTACGAGTGACCGCCCTCGCTTTGCTTTGGTTTTCTTATTTTTTTACACCTTGGGTTACGTTATTGGAGTTTTATTAAGGATCCCTAATTTATTGAAAATATAATATAGCCTATGTCACCCGGGGATAGTGTAGTTTTCCAACAGTGAAGGAATTTTTCAAATCGGTTTAGTAGTTTCGGAGCCTATTCAATGCAAACAAACAATCAAATCTTTCCTCTTTATACTATTAGTACAGATAAGTTGTTTATGTTCGATGACATCGTGCAACAATAAATTTTGAAACAATACTTCGAATTACTTTAAACTGGTATAATTACGGAAATAATACAAAATTTTGTGGTGTAATCTTGTAGATTAGAGAAAAATAATTTTCCACACATTAAAAATAAAACGACGTAATACACTGGAAATAACGTCTC
The DNA here is from genome assembly GCA_911387775.1 of Thymelicus sylvestris. NCBI lineage: Eukaryota > Metazoa > Arthropoda > Insecta > Lepidoptera > Hesperiidae > Thymelicus > Thymelicus sylvestris. The sequence continues at coordinate 11,067,330 of OU426898.1, read as the reverse complement.
CTGACGAACCACTGATCTTCACGTAAATGTATATGTGCTGTGCACTTCTCACAGGCACTTGGGACACTGAACATCTTCCTCCCGTTGAAAGCTTCAGAAAGTACTAAAACTGATATGTTTCGTTATATATTCACCTTGGAATCCACATAATGACCAGATGTCATCAATTTTGATCGCTACTCTTAAATTTCAGGCATTTTAAGTAAGTGTTCCTAATAGAATCAATTTTTTGAAAAATTATCATAAATTGATAAAAATTTACTACTTTCAGATTTATTCCTTTGTATTCACCCGACTACCTATCTGCATGCCAAATTTTAACTTTCTAGGTCACCTGGAAGTTGGATATAGTTTTGATCTATAGGTCAGTCAGTGTTAAATTTCTCGATTTTTGGACGTTAATATCTAAATAACCGTTTGAGATGTGTTTATGAAATTTGAAAGACGTATGTATTTCGCAAGTTTTAATAAATGAGCCAATTTTGACAGGTTTATGTTGAATAGTTTTTGAGTTATGAGGTGGTCAGAAGTGGCTCCAAATGGTTTGTGTAATATTACACACGGTGCTGCTCGTCAATTCTGTTAGCTAAGAAATTGACTTGACACGCTCCGCGTGTCTAGATGACTGACACTTTGCATAATAAAACGGCTAACGTTAAAGTTAATTTAAGGGCCATTTTTGTTTGGATATTTATTAATAAGCAAAATTACAGATGTAACGTTTCACATGTAACGCCTATTGTTGAGGTATTATTTTTTTTCAGATAATTTTAAGTCTGAACAAAGCCTAAGCACAATAATTTATAGGTCTCACCGTTGTTTCCCAACTCAGAGTTACTAACGGTTACTTTAATCGCTCTTTAGTAAATAATCACCATACAAATTCTTTACTAAGGTGCGATTTATATAACCTTTTGTGACTCTGAGTTGGGGCGTAGTGTCGTATCCGTCTGCCTCACTGGCATCATCATGATCATCTTCATCTAAATAGATGAAGATGCAAATGCAAAGTTAAAATTTTTCTCATATACAGATATTGGTAATCATTAGTACACATAATTGTCGTCCTCCTTTGTTTTTTGTGAACAGACATTTGTCCTAATATTGAAATAAAATAAAGAGTTCAATAAATCCAACACTTTACCCTACGGAATTATCTACTACGCGAGACTGATTCGAAATTAACAACTTTAATTTTACCAAGTTAATTAACGAATAACCTTAACAACTTGAAGCTCCTGATTTCTTCCTTGCATAAGTCATAGCAAAATATGATTTCCCTATTTGTAATTGAAAGAAATCTCCGCAAAAGTACCATGCGAGAAAAAATCTACATACTGAATATCTTGTAAAATATAACAGAACCTGAAAAATCTACATTTTCCAAGCCTATTCCCAAAACAATCGTTTAGACCTCCTCTTAAAACTCTCATTAAATATAAAAGTATTAATATGCATAAACGTTATTCTTCGTAACTTAATCGTAAAGGGACACATAAATTAAAACTAATAAAGGAATAAAAAGGCATAACTAAGAAGCGCCGGTATTTCTCCCAATGGGCTCGCAAGTTGACCAGTGGGGTTGACCCCTGATAGCGGGTGTGTGAAGTAAGTATTACAGGATTACAAGTAGCATGCCGTCTGGACACGTGCCTGGCTCTGCTAACTCTGCTTCGTTTCAAATTTAGTGCATTTCGAAGCATGTGCTGATTGACACGTGCAGCGCGCATGCGTCTGTGTTCCATTTTGGTACTTCCGTTTTTAAAAGTTGTGTCAATAATCGATAAAAAATATTTTAAAATAAAAAACAAGATAAAAAATATTTAAATGTGTAGCGCGCGGGTCGGAGGGGGGGGTGTTGGTGAGACGTGATGAAGACACGAACAATCGCCGGAAGTAGATTTTATTGTAAAATTACTAATAATAGACAATGTTGCCAGTGGCCCTAACGTTGAGGATCCGTATTTGGTCGGGAAATCCGGAACCAAATATCGGAACACTCGATATTTAATATCGTAGGGTCCGCAATCAGCACGGGAATCCGAATACTTCATGCGTACACCTCAGATATTAGCGAAGATTCGATACAAAACAATATTTGCTTAACCTACTTAAGGAACTACGAGATAAAGTCGTTAGCGTGATTCAGGAATATATCTGACCAGCGCCATCTCTTAGTGGGTACTGGTCACTATAATATAGTGCATCTACTCGCCGCTTGATGGCGAGTAGTCGTTGCATTGGCACCTTTGTGTGCTTGTTACAGGCTCCCCCTATGTCCCAGAAGACGTCCCGGCGAAGGAGACATAACATCAGTTTTGTGACGTTTTCCGTGGTCTACCCCTTTTCTTTAGGGGTCTGACTGGGTCTGGTACAGGCAAGACACTTCCTCGGTAGGGCCTTAGAGCTGAAGCATGATATACGCCAACTATCTTGTCCCGTTGCTTTTGTTCAGCTATCAAAAAGGAACTAGGGCCATGTCGTTGCTTGATAACGTACGGACCATCTCGTCGCGGTGCAAATTTTGCACTATAGCCAATGCCAGCTTTACTTAGCGGATGTAAATCTACCATCACCAGGTCACCGGGTTGATAAGCAGGACGGAAGTTACGCTTTGTATCCACATACAGCTTGCGTTTCTCTTCTGTCATTTCTTGGACTTCTTTAGCCTTTGCGAGGGTATCAGCCATCAGAAGTAGCTTAGGAGAAATTTCGGGTATGAAGTTCTCACTTTGAATAATAGCCCTCAGATCATGCTGCACATCATCGGGAGTCCGCAATTCTCGCCCGAACGTTAAGTAGGCAGGGGTGAAGCTAGTCGCATTTGAGACGGCAGTATTCATTGCAAAGCGTATGCTTGGAAGCATTTCTGCCCAGATGGTGTGGTCGTTCTCAACCAACATGGCAAGCTGTGCCTTTAGATCCCTGTTCCTCCTTTCAACAGGATTCGTTTCTGGATGATACACGGGTGTGAAGCCATGGTTTATGCCGAGGCAGTAGGTAAATTTTTGCATTACACTGCTTACGAACTGGGTCCCGTTGTCACTTATTACCCTTCGAGGAATCCCGTATCGTAAAGCGATTTCATTTAGTAGGACTGTGGCACACTCCTCCGCGCTAGCTTGTTTCAATGGGAACAACTCTATCCATCTTGAGGCGACATCCTCCGCAATGAAAATCCAGTTATATCCAGTTTTGGTTTGGGGCAGTGGACCGAATAAGTCGAAGGAAATTATTTCGAAACGCTGTTTTGTTGCTGTGGTTTGCAGTAGTCCAACAGGCTTGGTATTTGATGGCTTATACCTCTGACATTTCATGCAACATCGGACGTAAGCTTCTATTTGGGTTCTCATTCCCTTCCAGTAGTAACGCCTAGTTATTCGATCCAAGGTCTTCTGAGTTCCATAATGACCCGCCGTGGGTTCATCGTGGTAGGTAGAGATAACCGCCAATTGTTCTGTTTTGGGTACAACCAGTTTGCTGTCGTCATGTTCCGAGTTAGGGTCATAGCGGTATAAGACTCCATTGCTTATGAGGTATCCTTTTCTGCTCCAATAGATGGCGTCCTCCTCATTGTTGCCTTCTAGGGCATTCATTATTCTAATGATGTCGTCATCGGTTCGTTGTTTCCTTCGTATCTGCTCCGGAGTTACTGTAGGCATGTCCACAGTAACGGAACACACCTCGCATGCGTCCTTATCCTCGGGGTTACAATTTGGTCGGGATAAGGCGTCCGCAACCACGTTGGTCCGTCCAGTTATATACTGAATTTTTAGGTCATAAGCCTGTAGTTGTAGAGCCCATCGAGCGAGCCGTCCTGTCGGAGATTTTAGGGTCATAAGCCATTTAAGGGCTTGGTGATCCGTCAGCACGGTTATAGGGGTTCCTTCTATGTAACCGCGGAATTTATTCACTGCCCAGACCACTGCAAGTGCTTCGCGTTCCGTTGTGGAGTAGTTTCGCTCTGCGGGTTTTAACAATCGGCTGGCGTATTCCACCGGATGTTCCTGTTCTTTCTCCCCCTGCACTAATACCGCCCCAATAGCGTAACTGCTTGCATCTGTTTTTATTAGATAGGGTTTCTTTTCATCAGCTTGGGCTAAGACAGGTTCCATCATTAAAAGCTCGCGTAGTCTATTATAAGCAGTGTTCTGCTCCTCTGACCAATCCCACTTCGCGGTTTTCTTTGTAAGTCGGGTAAGGGGTTCAGCGATTCTGGCAAAGTTTGGTATGAACCTCCTATACCAGGAGCACATCTGTAGAAACGAAAGGAGATGCTTAACATTAGTAGGCTGAGCCATGCTAGTTATTGCTTTCACCTTGTCTTGGTCCATTTCCAAACCATTGGGGGTAATATAGTGTCCCAAATATTTTATTCTGGAGCAACAAAATCTGCACTTTGCTTTGTTTACTGTGAGGTTAAACTCTTTTAGCAGATCAAATACCTCCTGTAAATCTTTCAGATGTCCCTCCAGGCTGCTTGATAAAATAATCAAGTCATCCAGGTAGACGATTAATGTGATATGACTTAGTCTGATTCGAAAGCGGTCCATTAAGCGTTGGAATGTGGCAGGGGCGTTCCTAAGACCAAAAGGCATCCTTTTAAATACGAACATCCCAAACGGTGTTATGAAAGCAGTTTTTATCTGATCTTCCTCCTTTATCTTTATTTGCCAGTAACCAGCCTGAAGATCAAGGGTTGTCATGAAGGGCGTCCTTCTTGCCTTGTGGAGAAGATCGTCAATCCGAGGCAATGGATAGACATCTGGAGTAGTAATGGCGTTTAACCGTCGGTAGTCTATGCACACACGCGTGGAGCCATCTTTCTTGGGTACAAGAACAACAGGCGAAGCCCAAGGAGAGACACAGGGCTCTATTATTCCTTCAGCCAACATCTTGGTCACTTCGTTCTCTAGAATGTGTTTTTTAACCGGAGAAAGTCGATATGGGGGTACCGCTACTGGCTGATGGTTTCCAGTATCAATAGCGTGTTCCGCTTGTGTACATGGTCTGCCATTAGAGACGAAGACAGTCTCATTTGTCTGCAGCAGCTTCTCAATTTCTTTGTTCGCTAGCTCTTCCTCGGCGTGTATAGTCGCTATATCGATGCACGCAATATCCGTACGTGGAAATAATCTCTCGGTCTCCGGGGAAGGCTCAACTGGGTAATCTTCGATAGCTTTGCATGCATCTTCGAAAATATAATCCATGTACGATAAGTCGCCGTCGAAAGGGACTCCTTTTCGCTTGACTGGCGACAAGGCTATGCGGATTAGAGGGCCATAGGACTGATCATTCCTGGCTTGGGCAGCAGCAGCAGTTTGACTGGCTTCCGGTAGTGCAGCCGCGCCTGCATCCCCAATGTGTGCGATGGTGACCGCGCTCTCGAAGGATGCGAAGTCTTCTCTATACAGCTCTTGTGGGTTGTTTCTGTCATCAGTGAAGTGCCACGTGAATTGGGGCAGGTCCAACACCATTAGGGCGTCTTGGATGAATCCAACGCCGAGAAGAGTTCGGTTCTCCCGGGAGTCCGGCAGAACGATGAACGTGGTGCTGATGGTGCGACCGCAGATTGTGACATTGGCAACGGTAGTAAGCACCTTCTGATTTCGTCGGATGCCATCTGCCAGAGTTACCTCGACGCGCTCTTCTTCGAAGGTGAATCCAGACTTACGCAGATGTAGATATAGCTCATAGGAAGCTACGTTGGATTTGGCTCCGGTGTCGATGAAGGCTGTTCCGGTTTTTCCTTCAATCGTTACGAAAACGACAGGTCTGGCTCTGGCATCAGTCTTGGTTCCGAGGGTGCAAAATCCTATCTCTTTCGGTACTCCGGCAGATTTAGTTTTATGGCACGTGGTACAGTTACTACGCACCACACCAGGAGCGCCGCAACCATAGCATGAGAACTGTCTACCATTGGATGGTGTTGGCTGGGTTGTCGCCGCTTGCGATCGAGTAGCTGTAGGCGGAAAGGCATTCGCCAAGCGTTTTGCGTCTGCATTCATCTTCTTTGCGCAGTTTTCGATCGTGTGGTTTGTCAAGCGACAATACCTACACCTGGTCTTTGTAGGTTTTTGGGAAGATGGTCCAGCATGCACAGATGGATTTGGAGCTGGCGTCGGTGGGTTTTGTTTACTCCGCAAAAGCTGTTCGGCCCCTTCAGCGGCTTCAAGTAGCCCATCATACGTACTGAATGAATTTCGGGACACTCTTTCCCGAATATCCAGACTGAGAAGGCCAAAAATCATGTCGAGCTGCTGGGACTCCAACAGCTCTGGGCTTGGCAATAGGGAAAAGAGCATCCGCTTTTGAGCTATGAAAGACTCCGTTGTAGTGTCTGGTTTTTGAGCTGACGACATAATGTCCTGGTATATCATGTACGCAGGTCTCTTCGGAGCAAACGATTTCCTAATGCGTGACTGGAACTCGTCCCAAGTGCGTACTTTTCCTTTCATTCCTTGCCACCATATCCCTGCTTCATCCTTGAGGACGAGAGGAAGACCGGCTAATGCGTCCTCGTCACTTATACGCTCTGAGCTCTTAAACACGTTGATGGCGGCCAAGAATGCTTCGAGCACGTCTGATTCTTTACGTCCGTCATAAGTGCTGGTACAGGTGGTGAATGATCCAGTTTTGGGCGTCATTGCAGCTAACATTCGCTCGAATTGGTCTTCAGTGAATGAAACGGCCATGGCTTTGGTTTGTCGAGGCTTCCGTGGTTGGGGAGCACGTTTTGACACCACTAGTTTTGGTCTCGATGGCCGTCGTCCAACCCCTGCTGGTGTTGAAGCAGCTGATGGAGATTGTTCAGTCTTCATTTAATCTTCAGCTTCAGAAAATACCTCCTTCCCACGGTCCCGGGTTCAGTTTGAGGCACGACGTTGGGCGACAGTGTAGCGCGCGGGTCGGAGGGGGGGGTGTTGGTGAGACGTGATGAAGACACGAACAATCGCCGGAAGTAGATTTTATTGTAAAATTACTAATAATAGACAATGTTGCCAGTGGCCCTAACGTTGAGGATCCGTATTTGGTCGGGAAATCCGGAACCAAATATCGGAACACTCGATATTTAATATCGTAGGGTCCGCAATCAGCACGGGAATCCGAATACTTCATGCGTACACCTCAGATATTAGCGAAGATTCGATACAAAACAATATTTGCTTAACCTACTTAAGGAACTACGAGATAAAGTCGTTAGCGTGATTCAGGAATATATCTGACCAGCGCCATCTCTTAGTGGGTACTGGTCACTATAATATAGTGCATCTACTCGCCGCTTGATGGCGAGTAGTCGTTGCATTGGCACCTTTGTGTGCTTGTTACAAATGTTGAATGTTAAGATTTGAGTATATTAAGTAAAAAAAAACATGATTAAGGGACTGTAATAAATATGCCACCAAACTACTGTTTTAATTATTCGACATATTTTTTTATGCAGTCATAATAAAGCACGTAGCGTTTTACAGAATGAAGATATAAAATAAACTCAAACAAATCTGATATACAACTTTAATTGTATAAAAAAAATTAATTAAGACAAGATTAAATTTTTTTAGTCCAGTAAGTAGTAAAACGTCATATTTAAAAAAGTGATTTTATTTAAAAAAAACAGCATTTCATGAATTGTCAGTCGAGATGGAGAAGATCTGGAACATTGTGGTGACCTTGATATTGATGCAGGGTGCGTTTCAAGAACTCAAGTTGTATGGGTCGCCGTCGCAAGCTGAGGTGCAGTGCGTGAACACTTTTGAGGTAAGTTTAATACTGTTTTTCTACATTTTATGCTTAGTAAAAATATGAAACATAAATATTAGTTAGTCTTTTTATACCAAGATTTAATTTTGGTAGCGTTAAATTACTTCTTATGATTATATCATTAATTTAATTAAATAATAAAAAAATACCAAGTTTATACATATTAACAAAATTGAATATCAGCTTCACCATAATAATTACTACAGATCATATTGAAGCAACAAAGTCACACTAATTTGTTAGTAAAAAAAAATTGAAAAATTTTGCACTTACTGCCTCAGAGACTTTGTTTCATCGCTAACTTAATACACTTTTTAGTGATTGATTTATAGGACGTGAAAACACTTTCTTTCATTAATATTATTATTTAATTGCTAAAATATTTAATTCACAAAATATACATTTTATTAAAATAGAAACGGTTGACGTATCACTACTTGATAAACTTGATATAAATTTTCGATAAGGGATAAAATTTACAAAATAGATACTGCTAACGATGTTCTCATCACGGGGTTCATTTAGGCGCAGTCTTTAATTCACTAAACGATCATCAAAGCCTAATTGACGATCGAAAATTAAAGTCAAATTTTCAGATAATCTTTGGCTTCAATCATAGCTGACAGCTTTTACATCAATTTAGGAGACGAGTAGATACTTAGTATATTTTCAGTTACAGCACGGAAATTTGTCTGACTTTTTTAATTATATTATAGGTTTTTCTTTCTCATTTTACTTACTTACTTTTTATATATTCTGATGATCTATATTATTGTACACAATCAGGTGAATCATAAGAGCCTGGAAGTAGGAATGCTTATTGCCTTAAAAAGCCGTAGAATTAAGTTTATTTTTAAAGGAATAAGGAATTCATTGAAAAGTAAAAGGAATTTCACTTTTCTGTGTTGACGTTACTGCACAGTAGTTGCCATCTGTGCTATCATATTAAAAATTCTTATGTCCGTTATTTTTAGTGGTTTTGTAATTTTGAGTCTTACATGTTTCATTTAGTTACGATATTTTCATAAAATGTCATTCTGCGGCAACTTCAACTACAAATCATAATTTAATTCTGTATTTCGAAGCACCACTGCGTTACAAAATATGGATTGATAAAAATCAATTTTCAATTGACAAATGATGTACAGTAAATCATCTCCAAAGAGACATTTACATCTATTGTGTCATTTTGAATGAAACTTGGAGCAATCGTTCATCAATCAGTCGGTTTTTCCTCGAAAATCATTTTATAGGTGCAAAAAACTCCGTCACTGACATTTCCTGATCTTCGGTAATGATTACAAATCAATTTTGAATCAACAGGATGTTGGGACGGGGAGCGGCAGCGACGAGATTGACATTGACAATTTCTTGGTGATTACAAATTTCAATAGTGTTCGCTTTTGGTCTTATAACATCACCGGGGAAAGGAATAGAATTGAAAATAAGGTCTTTTATCATTATAATTTCAATATTTTTAAGACTTCATTTTGTTTACCTACCTCTTTTGTTGTTATTTACAACAGTAACTTTATTTATTGTGTTTTTCCTTTTATAGAAAAGTATTCTAATTCAGTTATGATGTTATCATTTCATGTTATGATTTCTAATTAAATACTATTCTATCAATTTCAATTTCATATATTTATACAAGTAGATGATACGAGTTTTCGATTTTCAAATCTATTCCTTACTTTAGCAGGGGTAAACGGGTAAAAACACCTTCCACCCTCGCTTTACGTCAGTGTGCGAGTTAGTACAAAAGCAAGGTTAATTAACTTTCGTGATACCAAACTAAATTTGAAACTGGGCAGAAATTCTAATGTTATTTAAACTTTATTATTGTGTGCAGCTTTTATGCTAAAACCGCACCTTGAATGATAACAAGGTGGAAAATGTGAATCTAAAAGCTACAGCCATTTCGCTAACAACACTGTGGCGTCCACTAACCGTGTGTTAATATAGAATGCATTTGTGAATGTCCCAAAATAACTCACTAAACAATGTGTTTGTCTAACCGCTTTGGTAATAGTTACTATAGTAGAATTGAAAACGTCTAATAGTCTGAATATTTTCAGCGTTATATACCTACAGATAAATCCAAAGTAGTATAGAGTTTAGTAAGTTTGTGTTCTAAGTCTAACTATTATTTTTTCTTTAGTCAAATTCACATGCATGAATTGAATAACGATGGATTTTATAATAATGGGATGCGTTGTTAGGGATATTTTAGCTGTAGGTAAGTGATTATGTAGAAATAGAACCTACAAATACTAATGGTGATAATACAAAATAATAATATAAAAATATTCCAAGTACAACACAATATAAACGTTACATAAAGTCTAGCGTAAGACATAACTGATTTCCATTTAAAATAAAAGAATTTAAAAGTAAGTTTTTTTTCGATGTCTATTACCAATTTTAACGAAACTGTGCTACGATTCCGAAGAGAACGCTAACGATATCATTATAAAAATAATTTAATTCGGTAATTTAATCATTTTTAGTATTGATTATCAAGATCCAGATTAAGTGAGTAAAAGTATTAGATTTTTTGATGATCTCGAGTATAGATCACTAGAATTAACAACATATAAACGATTTAAGGCTTCAAAAGTTGTCAAAATTCTGAGACGGATAAGTATGGAGATCGAAAGAAATTTTCATTTAGAAATCACTTTTTAGGTAAAAGATGTATTTCAATAACAGCTCATTACACAATAAATATTACAATTGTATTGTACGTCTGGCACATATACAATAATATGGTAAAGACCTAGGAAAGCAAGACCCTAATAAATAATAACGTTTCTCACAGCTTCATAAAGACCCTAATTGTCCTATCTAATAAAATCGTAATAAAGAGCAGCCATTATGTTGTCTGTTGATAATTCCTCGGCCGTATCGCTATCGCTTGAATTTATCACTAAAATTTGTCGCGGTCTTTCGCCTGATAAGACATCGTGCGAATGTCAACGTCCTGAACGCATCGCCTTGGCGTGCAGTTAAACAATTGTTGCCTTTATTTGTCTACCCAAAACAAGGAACAAACTCATCAACGCCGACAATGATAACGTCTGGTTTAAAACTGACACCAATAACTGGAACATGAGAATTGTGAAAATGTTCTACTGAATCAAAATTGCATGAAATGCTTACTTAAAATAAAATCCTCAGCATATAAGGTCAAAATTTTCAAGGTAATTTTTGGGGTACTGTTACCCCAAAAATACTACAATGTACTTTGATTTTCAGCGACTATTGATATGATGTTGTGGTAAAATGTTCATAAAAAAACTTTAGCTATTAGGACAAAATTATAATTAAACTAGGTGTTGCGCACAGCTTCGCACGAGGAAATTATGCTTATCATCCCCTTGGGCTTTTCACCCCCTTCATCAGTCAATCACTTTTACCTTTTATATATACAGATTAATACAGATTCAGGACAAATAGTATTGGTTAAATAGTATCTACTACTATGGATCCAGATAAATCGTTATATGAATCCTGAAATACAGGAAACATTATGAAAACAAGACTATTCATGGATGTACAAAACTAAAACAAACATGTCCTACTCGAATAATTTTGAAGCTATGCTGCTAAGCTAAACTTCTGTTGAAATAATTTCGGGACAGATAACAGACGTGCCCACTGAACGTCGAGCATCCGTCATATTTGCAGTGGACATCGCAAACACATATGGGCACAGTGCAAACAAATTTTGTGAAGGGGAGCGTTGACGTTTGTTAGGGATAAAGCAAGCTTTAGACTTTATATACAAATTAATGGTTAAGTTTAGAGAAGAGATTCGTTTAGTTCAATTGTTTTTAGGATTGCTTAATACAAAATTCAATAAATCTGGCAATCTTGTAAACAAAGTTAATTAGATATTAGGTATGTACTATGGGAAGAAAATTTATCGCATTGTATTATTAACATTAACAAGGAAATAACGAGTAAATCAAGGTAATTTGGCAAAATGCACCAATTAAATTACAAAGAAAAGAAATACTTAATCTTAGTAGTGTCAAATTGTACTACAGTGGGTTTAAGTATTGTTTAAATGGAATAAGAATTTCAAGGATTCAAGAGAATAGAACAAGTACAAAACTTTATAAATAAAATAAAATCAAGCAAAAACTGGCTAGAAAAAGAACTGTTTATTAAATTTATTTCGTGAACTTACATGACTCAACTCTCAATTGTTTTCTTACTTCGTTTAGAAGCTGAAATATTATTGATAGTAATTTCAACATTTAAGCGTAGGATGTTGCCATTAAAAGCTAGTTTGATATAGAAGTCACAATTTATACACTATATTTTTTCCTAAATTTGTGATACGTAGATCTAAATCGAACATTGAAGAAGAATCGAACGATCTTTTGCAACCAGCCTTACGTTTGTCAGTTAATATGAGATATCTATTTATCGACTTGTGAACTTTATCGTAACAGCAAATCGGGGTCGCGATTAAAATGGTTTTGGATGGTTTTGGATTTACCTTTATTCAAATATAACAGAGCATAAGTACGAATATCTACTAATAATGGGTTTTGGTGAAGCAGATAAAAAAGAAATTGCTGTTCTATTAAAAGGTATCCTGACTCTTCTGTGAAATAGTTGAAATCAGAGCTAAGTTTTCAACGCTCGTTTTTTTATCGTACATGTTGTTCATGAAGAAGAAAAGATTATTTAAATACTGAAACGGAGCCTCCATTAATCGGAAGAGCACAATGTTCCAGCCGAGTTTAAAAAAACTAGGACTGACTTATATATAGCACACTTTCTATGCACAAAGATAAACGCATTAACATTATTGCAAAAAAGGAGGAGGTTCTTCATTTGAAGTTCTTCGTTAATGATTATGACGTTCGATGAATACCATTCAAATTATTGCTAAACATGTATAAAAGTACCCTGAATTTTTCATTGATCCTATCATGAGAACTGAATTTTGTACATTTGAATGTTTTTTCCTCAACGGGCTGAAATTTGGAATGGAGATAGCCTGTACCCTGAATAAACATAGGCTACTTTTTGTCCCGGAAAAATTCAGGGTTCCCGCGGGATTTGTAAAAAATCGATCTCTACCACGGGTGAAGCCGCGGGCAAAAGCTAGTCAGTTCATAAATACTGGTAAATTTTATTGAATTGAGAACCACCTCGTAGTCGGCCCTCTGATGATAAGAAAATAACCGTCCTATTTACCTTATGAAGAGCCTATTACACCTAAACATTTTATATTTACCTGTAATTATGTGTAGTTTTTAACCGACTTCAAAAAATGGAGGAGGTTCTCAATTCGACTGTATTTTTTTATGTTGTATGAGAGCATTTCGGTCGTAGCAGCATATCTACGGGAACATCGAACTAGATCAGTTTTTCTCAATCAATCGATCATAATTAATTGAATACAATAATTGCTTGTGTTTCTAAGTATACAACTTTTTACAAAATTTTCACAAATTTGGTTAGGTGGCAAAGATAGAAATAAGTTGGAGACCCGGTACTGGATCGTCTTCCTTTCCTATCCTACGAAAACATACGTACAGCAAATCAGAACTACTTGGTACTAGGTTACGAGGCAACATCACAATTGAGACGTTTGATTACGAAATCGGAAACACTGTCGCCGAACTGAATACGGAATGGCCCGAGTGGCTGACTGAGGTTTATTTTCATATTCGAAGACCTTCCTGAATATGAATTGCGGGTTCAGGTCTGTTGTCTTATCTGATGAACTGTTTCTGGTTATATTTTGAAATTGGACTTGAAACAATGAGGTTACTGTGTAGCACTGATATAAATTTTATTATAATAATTTGATTTAAAAATGTAATAAAATAAAAACGTAATGAATGGTGGAGTAATTTTACGGGCCTCTGCACTCTACCACGGACGGACATGACAATCAGGGCTAGTAAAAATACCTAAAATAGCATAAGGCACAGTCTAACAAGCCAAATATTTTTATGGGCAAAGAATGGCAACTTACAACAATAAATTTTATTTCCGTGTTACATACAATACAACTATATCTATTCGGTCTATGAAGTTACGCCCGTTTTCATGCACGTAGCACTTATGTGAAGAGGCGAGGGTTTTGTTTGAGAAGTAGTTTCACTTCGTGGTGTTAATTAGCGGTGAAAGAATTTCTTTTTTTGTTTAAAAATATTTTATAAAAAAAAAGAATTCCTGAATGCCTGATCAATGCACACTACTCAGTCCATCCTAGTGGCTTCCTCAGATTAAAGAACTAGGTTAAGAACGGACTTTACGAAATTCGAAAATAAAAATATAATATGAATGATTTTTTTTTTCTTAGTTATCTTATTTTCACTAATTATTTTATTATTAATTATTTAATTAATTAATTACTACTGTTAATTATTAGATACTTCAAAATAAGAATGTAAGCACATTATATTAGTTACAAAAAATCTATTTTCAGAATTTCTTTCAATTTCCATTGCATTTTAATAATAAGACTCAATAACTTTTACAATATTAATCGTAAAATACATTATTGTATTCGTGAAACGTCATCTGAGAAACAAAATAAAATCCACACAAAAAGAAAATTGGAACGTCATTTTCTTATACACAAAAGACGGATACAAAATATTCTTTCAATGCATACCAATAGCGCAACAGCAGTTTTGTTGATATCTTTTTTGCTATTTGAAAAATATTTTAAATTTCTAAACCGCAACGGTAACCATCGATCACTTTACTAACAAGAGTAAAAACACATCTTTCAATAGGATGCGATGGAGTCGCAGTGAATTTAGTAATTTCCTTGTATTGTTGATCACTTTTTGGCATTCAATGAATTTTACGTTACTCCAGTTACGTGGTGAGAGTTTTAAGAATAAACGGAAACCGTGCGTCAAAAAAGGTTTTATTTAGGTCTATCCATACTAATATTATAAATGTGAAAGTGTGTTTGTTTGTTTGTTTGTCCGTCTTTCACGTCACAACGAAGCTGTTATATGGTATGGTTTTTGTGTGTGGAGATAGTGAGGAGGTTGGAGAGTAACGTAGGCTACATTTAACCGCGGTAAAACATCCCCACGGGAAGATCGATATTTTGTTAGTTGCTAGATATATAGTTCCGGGTGTTGTTAATAGATGGCGTTATTAAAATTCATTTGCAAATTCTGAATCACGCTATCAAATGATACATGTTTGCTTAAGTCATAGGCAACTAAATCTAACCAAGTAAAAGTAAGTAGGATAAATAATCGATCTCTACCGCGGGCGTAGCTGCGGGCAAAAGCTAGTAGAAAATAAATAAAATATATATAATATGTATATAAATAATATATATAAATGGTCTTGTTCTGATGAAGACACAAACCAACCTATACAATACAGAATCTCTTTTATGTAATACAACAATCAAACTATAGTCCATTTTTTTGGCGGAGACCAAACTGATAAACAAAACACAGTCATACGGAAATCTTACTAGTTTCACGACATGCACACGCTTTGAGAGTTGTCTACCATAAAGATATGTTTATTACACAAACAACTATTGATATCACACTGAAACTTCATTAAATTCACCGTTTAATCACTTAAATTTCTCTAAAACACGAAACATTGTCAAAACTTCTTTGCACAGGAAACAATATATCGCTGACAATTTGACAGCTAGGAGCTTAAGATTGTCGTTGATTCATAAGGATTGAAAGACAAATCGATTTTCTAAATCGTTTGAATGATTTCTTGATCGATATAATAATATTTTAACTTTACGCTTGAAAAATTAAAGACATATTTTTAAAACTGTGTAATGTTATTTTTATCTCTTTCTATTGCTCGAAGTTACAATGAGAATGATTTTTCATTCGTATCATGGCAAATAATTTTAAACATATATATAAGCAGGTACTTATCAATTCAAATAGTCATTTTTTTAATAGACAATGAAATTTAGTCGCTGTATCAGATATACCGACTCCAAGTTTCATTATATACTTGCCAAAATCAGACAGCAATAACGAACTTAATTCTCTGAATAAAAATTTTTTCAATATCTTGTATCATTTATGAAATATGAAAGATTTAATTTAAATTTATCTATTTTAAAAGTATAATTATATATAAATATAACTTGATTTAATTAATCGTATTTGTTAATAGTTAATCGATTTTAATTCGATGGTTCCAAACCTTATTCAATCGTGAATATTGTCTATGGCAAATTGACATTAAATTCGGCCATTATTGTTTACCACTTTAGACTCGACTAAAAAAATGGACTATACTTGAAGACGTATCTTTATGATCGTATAAAAAGAGTGTCGCAGGAAAATGATGAAAACGGAGATTTGATAAATTTTCCTTCAACTTAATCTCCTTGCGAGATGGGGTACACATTGATGAGACATAGTTTATGAAGTTATACTTCTTTTGGTACATTTGGAAAAAATTAGAGAGTAAAATTTTTACGCTGTGCGCGAACACCGACATCCAAAAAGCGACACGACGAAGATAGCTAATAACTGATACCTTTTATAAACATAGAGTTGTGGCATACGGGATGAAATCTTTAGCTATTTGTGTTCTGTTACCCCAAAGAACTATATCTTCTTACGTGCGTACACAAATACAAACACACTTTTTTATGTATCTAGCTGATTAACGACAAGGCTCGTCTGTTCCTACCTGCTAATGCTGGTACCACCATCCGACCACTCTTGCCCATTGACATTAATAACGAGTTTATTAGAATCGTCTGCGTTAACCACAGAACACCTAATTTAGGTGTTCTGTGGCGTTAACGATGTTTTATTTGTAACTGATTTAAATAATAATTACTACATAACCTTTATTTAATTAAACTTAATCGTTAAATAACTAATTGCTGGTTTGGTTCCGTAGCATGTTAATCTGACATTAATCAAAGACAAACACCAGCAAGCGCTTTTACTAATTACAATTTACGTCTCTGTTGAAATAACAATCATTTCATTCACATTCACAATTAATAATATAATTATAAGGATTGTGGGCAAAACTAAAACTCTTAATAACATAACATAATTGTAACACGACTGTTTCTGAGGCTTTATGGGTATAATAGACGTAAATAAAGGTGTAAAAGGGAATGATTGATTGTTGTACAGGTGGACCAAGAGGAAGGTGATGCGGAGGGGTCTGGGCGGTATGGAACGATACCCCCCTTCCCCCCACCCCCACCAGGAATGGACGGTACAGTTCACTCGGATTAGCTGTATACTCTAGCCGTAATTACACGAAGTTATGAACTCAACTTTTAGAGCAAATATACGTGATATAGGAGTATAATGATCTTGTTGGGGTACTGTAGATTATTGCTGAGAACTTTACTTACGGTGGATACAACTAAACTTTGCCCAACAAATAAATGTCGTACCTGATTGTCATTTTGTTTGGTTAAGTGGACATCATTACCCTGCAAAATTAAGTGCACTTAAAATCTTTTATTGCGTTTTATGAATGTTGTTTTTATTTGCCGATGTCCATTTATGATTCATTCGTCAACTATTCGGATTCGACTCAGATATAACATGCTAATATTATGTAATATTTGTTTATTTTAAATCTAATTTAAGTACCTACTTTGTGTCGTAATAAGTTTCTTAGGTCACTAGCCGAGAAGTATTGTTACCAGACGAAACGTGGGATCCACCCACTTTAAGATCCATTTCCCATTTATTCAACGGGAT
Organism: Thymelicus sylvestris; assembly: GCA_911387775.1. Classification (NCBI taxonomy): domain Eukaryota; kingdom Metazoa; phylum Arthropoda; class Insecta; order Lepidoptera; family Hesperiidae; genus Thymelicus; species Thymelicus sylvestris. The sequence continues at coordinate 11,049,841 of OU426898.1, read as the reverse complement.
TCAGTTTCTTGGAATTATTAAAATTGTGATGCTTTATTTATCTCAAGTTTAAGAACCACTGCAATAATCCCATTGAATGGTAAGTGCTCATCGACGTCCGTAATACCACAAGTATCACAGATGAAACATGTGATCTCTGGTGAACAATAGTTGAGAAAATGAATCTCTTTTCATGTTACAAATAAAATAATTAAGTAAGTAATAATTATTTCTTTTTATGGAGTTTTAAAATGAAATTGATAACTGAAATTCTTCAGCTGAAACTTTAGCTCTACCATGGTTTATTTCAAGTTGTTTGTTATTAGTAAGCATAATTAATATCAAATCATGTTCTTTAAATGTAAGAAATAACTTTTGTTCCATATTTTAACTCTACGTAGACAGTGGGTACCTACATATAAAGAAAATTTTGATAGGTGTCAATTGAAATTTATAATCTGTATTGTGTTTCAGGTTATGCACTGCGACTCCGGGGTGAAAAAGGCGACAGGGGACCTAGGGCAAGACTTATTTATAATTAATTATTATTACCAAATAAAAACTATGTTTTCTTTAATTAAAGATATTTAACTAGTTATTTAACTGCGAATAAATATTTACACAGTGTGTAGATACCGGTTCATATATCAATTTACAATTTACATACACTATTCGTTTAATCGTTTCATGACCATAAAAATATTGTTTAACTGTGAATAAATATTGACACAGTGTGTAGATACAGGTTCATACATCAATTTACATACACTATTCGTTAAATCGTTTCATCACCATAAAAAATATTTTTGTAATCAAAAATATTACGTTGCAAGTAAATGATTCCGAAAGGTTTAATACGATTCATAATGATAATATATTATGTATGTACTACACTGTGCACACTGTTTGGATATGTAGGTAACTTGTACTAAAATTATGGCCCTTTTATCTGAAAAAGCCGTAGCAATCGAAGCGTTAGTACCTACATCCATTGTGTGCGGCCAACAAAAGTGTGATCGGGAGAGCAAAATTCGCAGTTTTCACACAAAAGAGGCCCGTTCATTGTTTTTCCATTCAATTTATGGTTGTTTGTACCACCCTCTACAGATTTTTAAGAGAAACGATATTGATACGACCTTGCAAGCATATCGATAGGAAAGATACGACATCGATACGACTTTGCAAATAGATCGTTATACAATTAAATTGAAACACTGTTTTACTCAGTTTTTTTTTTAATAAGGAGTGATAGTATGTTGTGTTGTTTTTAAGTTATTGCAATATGTTTCTTTTGTTTGTCTTCGTATATATTTTTTAATATCTACGAAATTAATTACCATTAAATGGTACAAGCTAGATGGAACACTGACTTAGAAAAAGTATTTTATTTTATCTTATCTTTACGTTATAGTTGTATCTAAAAATCTTAAAGGCATTTCAAAAATATCTTTAAAATGATACTCAATGTGAATATTAATTATCATAATTGTATTACTATCATTTACAGGTTTCAATTGAGTTTCAGTTGGTTATAGGATACCGTACAAAGCAATGACTACTGAATATCAGATATCGGAAACAAAGACCTTACTAAACTATATTGTAATACTACGATCATATTATTAGACTGTATTTAATGTTTCGCTTTATCCTACGGACAATATTAAATTTCGCGAAATGAATAGGTTACTAAATTAATTTTGAAAAAAAGAATTGTTATGTTTTGTGTTGAGAACAAAGAAAGTTTACAAAGTACAAAATCTCGACATTTTATTTTGATGTGGTGAAAACAAAATTTGATTGTTAAATTTATATTGAAAATTAAAAAAATGAGTAGATAGTCATAGTTTATAAGACACTAAAACTACATTTTATTTGAATTTGAACGCTTTGCTCGTTAATCTAATGTAAATGTTTGTTTTTTTCGCCGCAACAATTTGGTGACGACACGACAGATAGTATCGTTTAGTTTAAAGAAACCTCAGACCCATGTGACATAGAGACATTACAGTACTTAAAAGCTTGTTCAACGTGACCGATAGTGTGTGTAAAGATATAAGATAGAATATATAAAAGAGATGTCAGCAGAAATGTTAGGTAGCTGGACAGCTTACTTATGATACAAATCACAATACGCGTAGGTCTGTTCCAAATGTTCATTTATTTATTTAATCGTTATTTTACATTCTCTACCAGTCAATCCAGAGAAGTGCAAGGTTGACATACATACCAAATTAGGTACATCTAAAACCAAAGGTTTAAATTGACTAAATTAGAGGAATTTAAAAAAGTGATATTCTAAATTTAATTACACCGTCCAACGAACGTTGTCGATTCGCTAACGTATCTCAAACTCTATTAATAAAAATATACAAATTTATTCATTTGTATAATTGGTACAATTAATTAATTAACTAATTAATTGTAATTAATTAACTAATTAATTGTAATTAATTAACTCATTACCAAACGAACTTTGAGTTCTCCCTCAACAATCACTTGTATACATATTTGCATCGACGAAACCGAATTTATAATATGTAGACATTATATCTTCGTTTGATCTAGATTTAATTAACACTTAATTGATTATACCTAGGTACTCAATTGTTTCATTAGTAATTAACTGTCAATTAATTACCTGAGTGTTGGTAGCAAATAGGTATTATATTTTTATACAACTAATTATTAGTATATTTGATTTCCTCAGGCCAATTAATAGGTAATCGGAGTAAATATTATATATGTTTTAATTAATTCAGGGTCCCCCTGGAGAGTCAATCAGGGGTCCGCCAGGCCCCCCTGGACCACCAGGGCCACCTGGAAGCCTGGGGGCTCCTAATGTTGCAGAAGTATCCGGATCTGGAGATGATGTAAGTCTGTCTGTCTGTTGTTGTATCTCTTGACCATTACGTCCTTTTTCAATAATTTATTTATCTATTGCAAATATTTGTAACGTGTCCATGTATGTAAAATAATAACAACAAACACTATAATATTGTTGTGGTGACAATAGATGAACTTGAGGATAACGGACAGATAGAATGTTGAAATATCACAAGATGGTTTCACGTTAATTGAAATTGAGGATCAATATAGTAGAATATTGAATCACCAGATATAGATAATATGAGGGATGAGGCAAGGAGGCAACGACGCGCAATGGGAGATAGAGCCTCATAATGCACTAATTAACTGCTTATAATCAAATTGATCTAAACAATCTGATAGATTTCCCAAAGGCAGCAGATATATTTTGAAGGCTTCTACCTAATTTGGTATATTTGGAGTAATTTTATAGTTCCAGCAATCAATTTTTTTTCTGTATAATTTTATTAGATTACATTTTTATTAATTTGATTCATGAGGATTGTAGTGTATCGATATCGAGTAGGATATCGATATCATTTAGTAGTTTTGCAATCTAACTAGATTGTCATCTGTCAACTGACAGATGTCACTTTTCTGTCGTCTCGGTCAAGCACCCACGCGGCCAGCGCACAATGAGTCAGTTACGAACTGTTGGGCGCGGAGTGTAGACGTGGTGTTTGCAGCGAGCCGATATTTATATATATGTATTTATTAAGTGATTAAACAATAATCATGTGGCGTAACCGCGTTTCCTAGTCTATTACATCGAACCAGTGAATATACAGAATTAGTGGTCTAACGGAACACTACATATTTTGGCGACGAGCGTGAAAAAACCATGTCGGTAAGTACGTAGTAAATAAATAACTTGATTTTACTTTATTACGTAAAAAGGAAGGATGCGTTGGAATGCGTGCAGATATTACGTCTATTTTGTAAACGCGATACGAACAAGTAATCGTTCGTAGTCCAAGATCTTTCGTAGAACAAGTAAGTCGTTCGTTTTGTTATGATCGTTGAATAATTAATATAAAATCAGTACCGGATTTTTATTTCGGAATAATATAGTATAGGAGTTTATAGATTTACTATAGAGAGATAGATTATTCTTGCGTATTCTAGTACGGGTGTATGGAAGACTTTATAATTATATAAGATGTATTTAGATAAATTAAATAATATATTGTATTTTTCACAATAATTAACTTACTCCTAAATACATTGTGTAATAATAAACCATCGCGAGTATATGTGCTCCAAGCGCGGAACTGGGACGACTGACTTGTGAGAGCAGGTAGGGGTTGTTAGCACTTAGCAGGCCCCAAACGCCACTTCACATATTTCGCTATGTAGCAATTGACACGATGACATTGATGATAATGGAGTCCTTAGAATGTTAAGTTTTATTACCGGCTATGACAAAGTTTACACACTTTATTAACAATTGTACCTTCGCAGACGACAGCCATTTTGGTTCAACTTATGTGCCGCGGTTTATAATAATAATTCTTTATTTCAGGCTCAGTTCAGGCCAATATTTGTTAGTAAAACATTTTATTCTTAAATCTAAGGGTTAGTAAATACAGACATACAAATTAATTACTACTTACTATAAACTACTTAAAATGGGGAAGGAAATGGGGGTTTCCACGCCCGGGCGCGGTCTGTATTGCACCACTTGCGTGCAGACTTACCCAGTGCTTGGGAAATGGAGAGTCCCACCTGTCCACTAGTGTGCCTGGAATGCTATTGGTGCTGTCGCGCAGGCGGTTGAGGAGAGAAGCGCATCGTTTCCGGATAATGGCATGAAAGCCGTCAGTGCGAGCCTCTAAAAACATCCCAGAGGCGCTACAAAAGCGCGGCAGCCCCATCAGCATTCTAAACCCATTATTATATTGTACACGCAGTGCGTTGTACGCCCTCTGCGTATAGCTGACCCACAGGCTGCTCGTGTAAAAGGACTGGCAGTACACTCTAAAAAGCATCGCCTTTACAGCTTTAGCTTGCAGCTACTATGTTGTGACCTCTATCACACGGACCTCAGACGCTCTACTCTCTCTCGCATCTATCAAATTCTAAAACTTTATAGCTTGGCAATAATATTTTATGAACGATTTCTTGCAGGCAAGCCTATATGATTAGTTTTGTAATTAAAATATCTTACCTATGATATTAATTTCGATTGGTTAACAGATCGATGTAGTTACCTATATTGACTTACCTGTTCACATCTACTTGCCAGGTAGCCATGCACAGAAATAAGTAGGCAAGCCTACCTAGGCATATTCGGGGTGTTAAAAACTATCAATTGAGATAAAACTCATTCGGTTATCACAAGTAATGAAGCACTACTGCTTCAATTTATTAAAGTAGGTTTTTGGTAAAATTCTAATGGCAAGATCAGCTTTGAGTTCACTGGTTCGCTCATTAGAGTGCTTCCTGGCGCCGCTAGATGGCGTTAGGAGTCCTATTTGAATAGCCGCGCGCGGCGCTGCGTTCGCGCCGAATGATGACGGGAGAAAATCTGTCGTCCGCCTTCTTCCTACGAGTTGCGAGGTGCACCCGCATGTACCGCCGCTGGTCTATCTATTAAAGGCGTAAAATAAAATCCCAGGGTAGGCAATACAGGTATATTGGTATAACCCTACCAGTCGGCGAGCACATAAATTTATAAGGTCGTAGTAATCGGCCTAACCAGTTTCCCCCTCCGTAGCGCCGTACTCCCCTTGTGACGCGTAATCACGCGTAGTCCTGCCGAAGATGGTTGACGCCGAGGTGCGGAGACGTAGCCAGGTATGACACGGCGGAGCGACCTTCGAAACGCTAGCGCGCGCAGCGGCAACAGCTGGTAGGTAGCCGTGCAAGGTGTGTAGGCAGAGCAGTCGTGGTGAAGCGGTCAGGTACTAAAGCGGTACCGTGGCACCCTAATACGGGAATATTTCACACCACTTAATAAACGGATATAAGAAACTAAAACACGAAGAGTATTTAAAATTGTCTTCGAGCTGGCTAACGCTGTGCGCGTTAGCTAGTTTTAAAACGAACGTGTGTCGTCAAGCTCACGAGTCTCGAGGCGAATGCGAGAAGCGTGGGCGCAGTGCAACGCGCGGTCGGCCACCCTCCCCGCACGTCTCTCAGTCCCCCGCTAGCAGATCGAACTTGCAAATCATCGTTGTAAATGTCGTTTCGTTACACCCTTCAATTACATATATAGGAGGGTGCGTGATCTGGTGAACTAACACAAATTTCGACGGATTATCTAACCATCACCGCGCCGGCCGGCTTCGGCGTCACCGCTTCATCGGCTGCCTTGGACTGCGTGGGATTCGTGCCAGGGCGGGGCAGGGTGAGTGGATTCAGTTGCGCTTTGGCTGATCTTATGCCATTTTCAATAGGTTTGACAAAATAATTTCAATTGTACGCAAGTATGCGGTGGTGTAGCTGTTTACACGCTACGCACCACCAACAAGAGTGAAGGGGATGGAAAAAAGATAAAAAAAAAAAAGATTAAATTTAATTAAATCGTTCTGTCTACCATCTAATGACTATCTCCCTCTCACAGGGCTGCTGGAAGAAATAAGCAGTTCCTTTGTGCAAATTGTGTCATCATTGTTGTTTTGTGTAAGATTTCCTTCGTATACAAAAATAAATAAAATAAATAAATAAATAAAATAAATTACAAATAGCTATGAACATTAAATTAAATTTTATGGATGAGTGATCGAATCATCATGCCAAATGATGGTGAGACGCATTAAATTGCGATCATCATGGTAACTGATGGTGAAGTGTATTAAATTGCAAGGCGCATTAAATTGCGAGGTGCATTAAATTGCGGTTTTGCATTAAATTGCGATGATCTAAATCAATGATGGTGGGAGTCGCATTAAATTGCGAGGTGCATTAAATTGCGGTTTTGCATTAAATTGCGATGATCTAAATCAATGATGGAGGGAGTCGCATTCAATTGCGAGGTGCATTAAATTGCGGTTTTGCATTAAATTGCGATGATCTAAATCAATGATGGTAAGAGTGGCATTAAATTGCGAGGTGCATTACATTGCGGTTTTGCATTAAATTGCGATGATCTAAATCAATGATGACCCGTGTGTCGCAATGATTGCCATTCCGGATCGCCGCGCCGAGGGTCCTGGGTTCGATTCCCGGCGAGGCGGAGGTTTGGATGATGAGTTTGAGTTTCTGTTCTCGGTCTGGGTGTGAATGTCTTTGTCTGGTGTGTTGTCGGTGGCACCCGCGACGCAGGGAATCCTAGTGTAGAATTGACATAATATTTGAAGTGAATCTACGAAGAAAACTAAAGACACATCCAAATTGAATTGCTGGCTCGTGATCGCCTTGGTTTGTCATTGTGGCCACCATTTGGAACTTAGCAACAGTTTTACCGACGCTGCGTGCTCACGGCGAAGATAGAAGTCAGTTACAAGTTGTATCCCGGTGTATCGACACAATCAGTTACTTCATTTGCTATGGTAGAAAATGTTGCCAGCCTTAAGAAAATCTACTAATGGTAGCTTTCGAAAAAGACTTTCCGAATTAATGTTTTTATGAAGACTGAAGACCCAAATTAATTCGAATATTAATGAACATCGATGAAAGTCACAAAATTATTCTCAAGCAAACACAAGTTTCTCTGCAACAATACCGCCGAAGAAAGATGAAAAAGAAAGTGAAGATGAAGATGTTGATGTGATTGTGATTGATTTCCTTTAAAGACTTAAAAAATTCTATGACCATTTTTACTGGAGACGACACTTACCCTGTTGAGACATTTCTCGATGAATTTGAAGATACTGCCCTATACTGACTTTAGACGGAATTGCAAAACTTTTTAAAGTATGCGATTGATGGTATACGTGATCTTGAGACCAACAAACCCATTCTGTATGGCGCGTCGGATATCAAAGATTTCCGGGAAAAGCTGGACATCTACAGTGACATTAGAAAGACGGTGCCAGGCAAACCCGCCCGAACTGGCCATTCAGTTGCGCATCAGTCAAACCGCAAGGTGCCTCACGTGAAGGGATGCTTCAACTGTAGTGACCTAGATCACCAATCACCAGCCTGTCCGAATGTGAATGTTCACCAAGACAGCCAGAAGTATACAACTTTTGTTACACCTCAAGGCCAGTACGAATTTCTCAAAATGCCTTTCGGACTGTACACATCGCCATCTGTATTCCAGAGGTTTGTCAATGACATCTTTAGTGACCTAATTACCGATGGAACCGAAGCAGCTTATCCTGACGGTCTGATTTTACCATCTAGAACGGAAGAAGAAGGATTGATAAAGCTCAAAAGTACTAAGAAGAGCGGAAGAATTTGGTTTGGAGTTTAACTGGAAGTAATGCCATTTCTTATAGAAAGAGATTGAACCGAGATACGGTTACATCATCCGTGACAATGAAGTAAGACCATCGAAGGATAAAATTAATGCTGTAGAGAAATTTGAACAGCCTGAGAACGTGAAAGCCGTCCAGTCTTTCTTAGGACTTACCGGCCATTTTAGAAAATTTATTAAGGATTACTCACTGATAGCAAAGCCAATGACCGACTTACTGAAGAAAAATACTCCTTTTAATTTTGATTAAAACTGTTAACAAGCTTTCAAGGAACTCAACACATTTATACACACACGTCTCTTTTATTTTGCTTTGTTAAAATGTTTAAGTGATTCATTATATTTTGTCTTCGTGGATGAGCCCTTGCAACTAGTATATAATGTAATCTGTGAATCAATGAAAATATTTTCATTTTTTCATTTTCAAAAAGAAACTGTGTGGTACACCTGTACTTAGAATTTACAATCCTGATATCCTGATGCATACTGAATTACACAGAGACGCCAGCGCTGACGGATATGGAGCCGTACTCTTACAGAAAAGCCCGAATGATGACAAACTTCACCCAATCCATTATATGAGCAAAAAGACTACCCCGACTCAGAGAAATTACCATAGTTGGTACTAGCTATCGTGGAAGCTATCAAAAAATTTAGAATTTACCCACATTTTAAAATAGTAACAGATTGCTCTGCATTAACGAGGACCTTACAGAAGAAAGATTTACCACCAAGAGTTGCTCGCTAGGCTCTGCTACTTGAGGAATATGATTACGAGATCTAGCATAGACCTGGATCAAGGATGAAACACGCTGATGCTTTAGGTAGATATCCAATTTGTTTAATGATTGCGGAAACTACAACATGTATCAAAAAGCTCAAGACGAGGACAATCACATAAAAGTGTTGAAGAAAATTTTAGAGAAAGAGCCTCATCAAGATTATATTTTACAAAAAAAACACACTCTACAAAGTGAAAAGCGGAAATAGATTGATTGTTGTACCTAAGAAGATACAATTTGAATTAATCAGAAGGAACCACGAAAAGGACACTTTGGAGTTACTAAGACTGAAGAATTAATAAATAGAGAATACCACATAGAAAAGTTACAAGACAAAATTAGAAGGATTATTAACAATTATGTTGAATGTATCCTGATAAAAAAACAAGAAAGGGAAGAGAGAAGTCTTCTTGCACCCGATAGGAAACGCAGAGAGGAAACGGCCGAGAGGAAATTATCATCGCTGTGTTGAGTAAACTCACAGCAGATGACCCGACCAAAGATCGGTACCAAAGGTATCGCAGAGTACCTAACGTCCAACGCTGTATAAATAGAACTCACCAACGAAGCATTGGAATGACTCCGTTTGAATTATTATTTGGAGTTGAAATTAGAACCAAAGATGAAGAATTACTGAAACTAGAAACTACAAAAAAAAAATCAATTAAAATAAGGAAGGGATGTAGTGTATCGATATCGAGTAGGATATCGATATCATTTAGTAGTTTTGCAATCTAACTAGATTGTCATCTGTCAACTGACAGATGTCACTTTTCTGTCGTCTCGGTCAAGCACCCACGCGGCCAGCGCACAATGAGTCAGTTACGAACTGTCGGGCGCGGAGTGTAGACGTGGTGTTTGCAGCGAGCCGATATTTATATATATGTATTTATTAAGTGATTAAACAATAATCATGTGGCGTAACCGCGTTTCCTAGTCTATTACATCGAACCAGTGAATATACAGAATTAGTGGTCTAACGGAACACTACAAGGATATTGTATTAATTACCTTGTTACATGATTAATCATAATTTAATTTAAGAATCTAAAATTTTGTTTATGTTATATTTAAATTGAACACTGAATTCGCCTGCCCACGCTAAATCATAGGTTAGGTATTAAATTTTAGTAAACATGTTCCAGAGAGAGTATGTACAATACGTTTTAATTGACTTTGACATAAAGAATTTGTTGTCTGATAAGACTTTTTGAAATAAAAATATTTAACTACTTCTTAATTTCTGTATCAGTAGCTTCAATAACAAATGAAATGATACTACATTATTACTAAGGTACGACCCGAAGAAAAATACAGCACATAATAATTTAAAAGAAACATTCTTAACAAAGTAGCTCTCAATGTAACAAATGTGTACAGAAAAATAATCTCTATTGGTTTAGAATAAGGATCATAACAAAATGAACTGTACAGAAAAAGCTCAGATACAGATCAGAGCCGTCGGTTAGCTTGCATGGTCTAGGGTTGCACCTGTGTACCATGTAAATAATACTATGGCGTAAGTTGTAAGGAATAGCGGTAGCGGGTGGTAGAATCGCCCGGATCACTACCACCGCCTCACATATTTCTGCCCTTTAACAATTGTCTTTTAATAAGCAATTGTGTTCCAGTCGGAAGGGTATAAGTTGCCGGTAACATTTAAACAAGGCGGTCACCTGTCCTCAGGGGTAGTATAATAACGCATCTGTGACGTACCTCAAGAGGGACAAATACTAACAATTACCAACTGGACTATTATTAATGTTACAGGACTAACATATAGGTCCCAAGTAGCACGCGGGGCTGTATAAGGGCTGTCTAAGGGTTCACATGTGAACTATAAGCGGTATGTCAGCTGTATATGAGCTGTAGAGCACGCTTTACAGCCCTTATACGACTGATTTGGGCACAAGTTATACAGCCTTAAGTTCACATAGCTGCATAGTAGCAGTATAACAGCATTTAAATAGTAGTAGGTTAACATTACACTCTTATACAGACCTTAAACAGCTTTAAGCGTATTTTTCGCCTTTATACAGCTAATACATCACAGGTGAACTCATATAAGAGTGAATTAATGCTTTAAGTTCACTTGTACGCTAAATGTGAACTCTTATTCAGCCTCGCGTGCTACTTGGGGTACTAGCCATCCTAACTTTCACAGTCCTCTCACTAACGATTATTAATTGAGAATAAATGATATTCTTAGTTGTTACTCAGAATATCCTGTTAGTTTTATGTGTTTCTAACACCAGACCCTCCTACAATCACAGATTTGTTGTCAATCACGAAGGATGGTGACAAAGCAAGTTCATTTGCTATTGTAAAGAGTAATGCTCAGTATTTTACTAATGGGAAAATGCGATGAATCTGTAAAAGTAGCTTCTAAGTTGCTTACGTCTTCATTAGGTGTAAAGTTTTCACATTGTTTCAATAGAATCGCTACCGCTTCACAATTTGGCCACCGCCCAATGCTATCTCCACCTGTCAAGATCGTACCGTGTGCGGGCTTGTATCAAGCAGGGCTTGAATACCCATTGAAATATCTCTTTATATACTTGCTCTAGTCGGCCGGTTTATTGCCATTGTAGTACGTGGTCAAAGAACCTTATGTTTGATACAAAATAATAATGCGTATGATTATAAAAAAAATTAAAAGCTGCATTTATTTATTTTATTACAATCACATAACCTAACCTATACTAGTAATAATGTTTAACATAATATGATTTTAGTTATTAAACTGAATTTAATTGAAAATATTTTTTCCCATGCTTCAAATTGGAACAATATAGCGGAATGTCGTAAAGGTTTGTAAAATTTTGTTGATTAAGCTGTTGTCTTAATGCCCTGAAAATACTTCTAACAGTTTTCCTTAAATTAGTACTTAAAATATACAATGTGTCCGGTCACCGGTGTCGGAGCCTTTAATGGGATAAAATATGATCAAATTTATCGACAAATCACCCTTCATATGTTATTTTTCTCCAACCATAGTGAAATGGCAGGCATTTAAATTTTTGTGTACCAAAAAAAGGGCCCGTGTGTTAATTTAGCCATAACTTAACATTTGGTGGTCTTAAATACACTAAAAAGGTCTTAATTTGTAGCTAAAGACGTAGTCAATTAATTAACGTTAAAAATTTTACCAAAAATTATCAATAAAGTACAAAAAAAAAACTTTCAATTACATTCTTTTATAAAAATGTTGATTTTTTTTTTAGTTTTCGTGATTTACTGAAAAATCCAAGCCATTAACCCATTTTTTTTTCATTTTTATTTGATACTTGGGGATATTTTCTAAACATAGACACCAAAATGGTAGCTCTAAGTTAAACAGTTTAGGAGCTATGAGAATTTGAATATGACCCTTTTAAGACGGCGTTTATGACGGCGACCCAACAGCAGGTAACTAAAAATCCTGATTCGGTTAAAAAACATTCTGGGAATTTCTACAAAGGACGAGACCTTGCATTGTCGAAGCCTATTGTAGTGTTATTACATTAGCAATTATTTTTTATTTCTCCCTGCTGCCGGATCACATTATTCAAATTGGATCACAGTAATATTCAAATTGTCATAGCTCCTTAACTATTTAACTTAGAGCTACCATTTTGGTGTCTATTTTTAGAAAATATCCCCAAGTATCAACTAAAAATGAAAAACAAATGGGTTAATGGCTTGGATTTTTCAGTAAATCACGAAAACTAAAAAAAAATCAACATTTTTATAAAAGAATGTAATTGAAAGTTTTTTTTTTTTGTACTTTATTGATAATTTTTGGTAAAATTTTTAACGTTAATTAATTGACTACGTCTTTAGCTACAAATTAAGACCTTTTTGGTGTATTTAAGACCACCAAATGTTAAGTTATGGCTAAATTAACACACGGGCCCTTTTTTTGGTACACAAAAATTTAAATGCCTGCCATTTCACTATGGTTGGAGAAAAATAACATATGAAGGGTGATTTGTCGATAAATTTGATCATATTTTATCCCATTAAAGGCTCCGACACCGGTGACCGGACACATTGTATATTTACGAAAATTAAAACCAAATTTTTTTAATGCGTGTAGGGTACTACAAGTTTTTTTACAACTTTACAGCAAATTTTCGGCGAGAACTACGCGCCTATGGGCCAGTGTGGCTGCAACAGCAGTACCCTGTTAGCTCTTCTGGAGACGTCACCTGAGCTGCAAGGTCCTCCCGGCCCGCCAGGGTTGGTTGGTGCTGATGGAAGAACTGGTGCTCCAGGGATTGCTGTATGTATGATGAAACGGTGACTCACACTAGGATGCCTTATGTCGCGGGTGTTATGGACGTAGTACGTACTAAGTTACTAAAAGTGTCTCTAGCAGACCTCAATTCGATTGCTGACATACGAGAGATTTTATGTGATAGGTAAAAAGTTGGATCGTAAGTTTGTATATATGATGTCACATTTGTCCAAGGTCCATGTCAGTCCAGGACAGTCGACACAGGATATCTTAGTAGAGATCATGTTATAAAATAAACGACTTCCACATCATTATTTTTACAACAAAAGTGGAACTTGCAAGTTGTAGCGATAATGTTTAGCAGAGGGGCATTAATTTTTAAATTAGATGATCTTCAAGCGAGCGTCAAAATGAAACTTACAACAAAAATTTCAAATTATACTATTGACCTTAATTCCTGTTGACAGGGTCAACCGGGGACCCCAGGGGACCGAGGTCCGGCAGGGCCAAGAGGTGAGAAAGGTGACAGAGGTGACGTTGGACCTCGCGGACCTGAAGGGCAACTGGGTCCTAAAGGAGAACCTGGTATCGACGGCAGGCCAGGCACCCCAGGACCTCCGGGACCGCCAGGCCCGTCCCCACCATCAGACTTCAGTAATTTTGATGTGAGTGTAACTAAATAGTATAATGGTATTAGTTGACTAGACTGCTTCAAGTCTATGCAATAGTTAGATGGGATACATTTTCGTAGATTGCCTAAGTACTTTAATACATGTCTGTGACTTTAATAAATAGACGATAGACGACAAAATGTATGGAGGATTACATTGAGAATAAGTCGTGGAAGTTAGCGATATTTATCATTATAAATGAATATGTATTGGGATTGGACCTCATATCTCAACTACGTGTTATTTTGCTAAATTGTTGTGAAGTGTAACTTAAGAATTTATTATTAAAAGACATTTTAAATTAACAAATCTTAATAGGTTTATCTATGTGTATTTATTAAAGGTATACTGGACCAAAAAGATCGGAGTCATTTAGGTTATTCTCCATCGAACAATGTCACATGATTGTGATGTCACTCAATTCAATTATCACTAACAAAATAAAATAAAACAGAAACTGTAGCATAATAATACTTGTTCAGATAAATTCTATACAAAATTCAATATTTGATAATTTTGTTTTCGCACTTATTATTATGTAAACAATTTTTTCTTTAAAATTATTTCTTAAATGAATCATAGTTGAATTAAATACTTATTATTCTTTTTCAAATATCTTCAAATGACGAGTTAATAATACTCCCTTACAAGATGGAGGTCATATGAGTTGGTATTTTTTATTGACGCTTAAGATAACGTACTTAATTATCGATAACCAGGTAACTTAGCAAAAAATTATGCCTTATTCGTAACGTTGAAGTGTTTAAAAATTGTAGGCTGTAAAATAACTTTACTACATACTCTCATCATTTTTACTCAATTTCATGCTAACCGCTTACGTAGTCGAACTGGAAGCATAGACACATTTATAAGGTAAGTTAACATCGCTATAAGTGCTTATAACCAGTAGATATAATTATGTCAATCGTAAGTGATCAAGCAATAATCATAAGTATTGAAAGTAAGCTTCGGCTTAGTTTAGACACCAGATCTCCCGTAAATTATCACTATGGACCTTTTTGGAAAATTTTCATATTATTATGATGATTCATGTAATTTGTGGCGATAAAATAAACATTATTATTGTTATTATTATTATTTACGTAATGCTACGCTGATTAGGAATCCCTGCTCGGGTCCTATGGAGAAGCGATCGGCAGACCGGGTGCGCCCGGGCCTAAGGGTGATGCAGGTCAGCCGGGACCAATAGGCCTCCAAGGTGAACGAGGATTTCCGGGACAAAAAGGTGAAAGAGGACAGCCAGGACAGAATGGGGCCAAAGGAGACCGCGTGAGTGTTTGTTTTATATCCCTTGTGCCCTTGTACTGTATACGCCCTAACGCAATTTATTCAATATAGTCACTTTGATCTTTTTACGACGTCGAATAATATTATTTGGACTGTCTTTTTGGCGTGTTATGCCGGTTTCTTTACGGATTATTGCTTTATATAAATAGAATACAGGATATACAGGAATATTATGTCTGTTTAGGGGTATCCTGGTCCTCAAGGAGAAAGAGGTTTTAAGGGAGACCGGGGCACGTCTGGTCTCGATGGCCGCCCTGGACTGCCTGGGGCTAATGGAAGACCGGCTGAAAAAGGCGAAAAAGGTTATAATGTTTATTTATAACAATTATTAATGTATCAAGATATCTTCATAGTACTAGATAGTTACTAATATACATATTTACATAAGACGATCTTGAGTTGTAGCTATTGTAGAGGCAAAGGATATCTTGACCTTTAAATCAATCTCATTGTGACATAATAATATTATGGTTATGGTGTAAATAAAAAAACAATAACTGTGACTTATTGCCTTGATAGATTTAACATTATTTTTTTACTAACTTACATATAGATATTATTACAATTAAGCAAGTAGCAATTACGATAAATTTTATTTTATAACTATAATAACAAAATACGTATGTAACTCATATTCAACTTTTTACTATGGACAGGTGAACGAGGGTCCCCGGGCCCCCCAGGTCCCCCGGCACTTCCTACCGGCATGATCACTCAAGAGGACGCTGAATACTTGGCCGCTGGTAAGTTTCACAAGGTAAATCGCTATCAATAGCAGCATACCTTTATCTTTAGTCATTCAATAAAGGTGTGGTTAGAGTACAAGCGTTCATTTATTTATTTATTTTAACAGGACAAGCTATAGTGGGACCAAGGGGGGAGAAAGGGGAAAAGGTAAATTCTTGTTTCCTTTGTGTTCTTTTTGTCTTTATTAACCGACTTCAAAAAAGGAGGAGGTTCTCAATTCGACTGTATTTTTTTATGTTTGTTAACTCAGAACTTTCGACTGGGTGAACCGACTTTGATGATTCTTTTTTTAATCGAAATCAGGTGCTTTTCATGTGGTCCCACATTTTGAACGAGATCTGATAAGTAGTTTTTGAGTAATTTTGAAGTCGGTTATTTTTTGTTAGTAAAATTTAGATTATAAAATTAATATGTTGTTTAACGATAATGTTACTGTTATAAATAATACACTCATTTTATTTAATTCAGGGTGAAAAAGGCACACGTGGCAACGATGGTCCCCCAGGATTTCCTGGTAAAGACGGCAATCCGGGTGACAGAGGTGATATTGGACCTTCTGGAATGCCTGGAATATCTGGACCCCCCGGTCCTCCAGGGTTGAAGGGAGACAGGGGAGAGCGAGGACCTCCTGGACCTGTCAGCATCACATCCACTGGATCTGATATTATTACTATCAAGGTATGTTCATATCTAAAATATTTTTTTTGCCTCGAACAAAGATGGCTGTAATGATTGAAGAATTTTTCAATAATTATTATTATTAACAAGTATGACGTCTAAATATAGATACATAGATAGTAAACGTGTCACTAAGCAAAACATTACTAGCCTATACCTTTTGTTGTAAAACATGTAAAAATATAATACGTATAATGGCAGATTTCAAAGAATGATAAGAATAAAATTATAATGGTAGTTTAGTTTCCGGGTGTTGTTGAACGAAAATGGAATAATGGTACCGATGCAAAATTTTCAGATCACATTATATTTACATAACATTGATATAAAAATTTTGATAACCAATGAACGATTTCAATTAATTTAAGAAGTGGAATTTAGCCTTCGTAGATTTATATTTTAAATAGGTACTTATAATTAAATTTTTGTATAATTTTCATTGGAATTATATTTCTACGTATCTTTTATAATTAATTATAATTATTTAAAGGAGGTGGCCAATATTTACCCCGGAAATGGTTAAAATACGTTTTTTTGTACAAGGTTTTAGTCCTCTGAAAAGACATATTTTCCATTTATTATAACATAACTAGAATTTTAATTTTCTTCTGAACTCCGCCGTGAGTAGTTATAATAAATTAACAATAATAATAAGTTGTATTGTATACAAATATACTTTTACTACCTCCATTGCTATCACCCCGGTCACTCACATGCGCGCAAATGTTTGACATTTTTACGAATGTTTGCACATATGTGAAGGGCGGTCAGGCATGGGTTCGCATATGAGTATACAAGCCCATTTCCGCTTTCTCCTACACTTTGTTCACGAATGTTCAATCTTGCTGTTGTTATTATGTTGTAGTCATTCAAATCCATTTTCAATACAGAAAATACACAAACCACGAAAAATTAGGAGATACATCACCTTTTTAGTCGTGTGCGCAACTGGTCGCACGAATGTGTGGGAGACTGACTACACGAAGGTTCGAGGTTCGCGCGCTTTGATGTGCGACAAAAAACCGACACAGCTTGGAAAACCCCGAATGCCTCCAAAACTTCGCATAATCATTCGCGAAGGTCGTCCCACACTTGTGGGTTCGCGTATTCGCGCGAATGTGAGTGACCGGCATCACTGGAGTTTGACAATTGGCTGACAGAAGTGCCAATGTCTACTATATTGTCATTTGCCAAAATAATATTTTTCAGTTTCATTTCTGCAAAATATTAATTGTATTTGATTTTTTGCCATGAGGTGCATTAATTGCGCGGTTGATATTGAGCGCATGGCACGTCACTCCATATCTTCCTTAGCAAGAAACCTGCAATCCATATTGGTAGAATGGATCACTGAAGTACAGGCAAAGATTTCTATACATACAACATCATTGAGTACAGGTATAGCATTTTTCTTTACTATTAAGTAGTGCTTACTACGATTAGGTTCACGCGGCAATGTACAATATTCCTGTTTTTTTTTTGCAATAGGTACGTTTAGAAAATAAGTTCTATTTTATAATAGGCTCCTAACATTTTTTCTTTCAACTTTTAGGCAAAGGCTACTATACTGTAGATGAGTACATAAATGACAAAGACGCATGGAAATGACCAGCTCTGCAACCAGTTCTGTACAAGCTGTATATTTTTTTGTAATAAATATATCAATGTATTTTTATTTTTAAAAGATGTGTTGAGGAGATTTTTTACAGCTTTTCTTGTCCTCCATGACAAAGCACCTTTGCGAAAAGCTGGTTGATTAAAAAATTACGTACATATGTGTATCAATGATACCTAAACGAATAAATGATTTTGAATTTGAAAAAAAATTGAATGCATCACCTTATTTGCCTTATTTGGTACTATTGTTATATTTTATTCCTTAATTTTTACATATGTGTACCTAAATGTATATAATGAAACACTTAATAATATCAATATGCAGTTTTATTTATATTACGTTTGCTTGTGAATATTTACAGATAGGTAGGTGACAAGTTAATACGTATATTTTATTTAGTACTGCTGGTACATCTTTTTGTAGGAATAAGGTCATAAAGTCATAATTAAAGTAAAAGACATATATTAATTAATTATCCAAAAGATAAATAGTATTTATTTAATACAAAAATCGCTCTTTAAATCACTTTTTCACGATTACATATGTTTTGCAGAATGTCAAACTACAAAAGCTAAAACTGCCCGTAAAAGGAGAATCCCGAGTTCTAGAGATTTTTATTGATAAAATTATCAAAGTAGATATTGTAAGCTTTAATTTAAGGTAAAAATAATATGTGTACATTATACTTCACAAATGGGGCAAATGCCCATACAGATGTTGGCCACCTCCTTTAATAATAATTTATATCTTTATGTGTTTTTGTGGTGTAAAAACAATAAAGAGTTTATCCATCTATCTATATTTTATTAGTTTCAAAGTAAATATTTATTTTTTCTGAAATTACCGCCAGGAAATTAAATAAAAGTAAGAAATCAAAGGTTTAATTTACTTCGGAAAACTAAGTGCCTACCTATGCTTAAGTGTCCTCATTAGTTAATTGATTGAAGAATATTCTGTAAATGTCTTGTGAAGCCGAATGGAAGGTATAATTTTATTATGCCTTGTGAAGCCGAATGAAAGATGGGTCTGAACATCTATTATCTGAACAGTTGCGCTGCGTGGTAAAACATGGTAGTAGTGATGACATCAAGCATGCAAGATATCAAGGACATGAGGATAGACACTAATGTTTAGTTACTGGGTACTCTTGGACTTTTGGAGTTAGTCAAGACTATACAAAAGAATTTTGGTTCAGGGTGACAAAGGTGACGCTGGCCCGCGGGGAAGGCGAGGTAGGCCTGGCCCACCAGGTCCCCGTGGCCCACAAGGCCTCCAAGGCCTCGCTGGAATACCAGGCCGACCCGGTGACAAAGGTGATACCGGCTTGCCAGGTTGGATGGTATGTATAAAACAAATCTTTGACACCGTCATAATCATCACTAAAATCCTTGAAAATCTAGTAATCATTAAAAGTCGTCTCTTCTGATAATAAGTATTTGATTCAATCGATTGCTGGCTAAGTACCATACATCGAACGTGATTAGTTCTATAAGTGAGTAGCTATGGAACATATCCCACCACCACACCACCACGATGTTCGTTTGGATTCGTACATTACCAGGCCTGGCGCACTCCGCAGTTTTGGTACGAGTAACATGTTACAAGTACGTGCCGCGTTCGACGTATCGGGCCAATTTCAGAAGGGCTGCCACGCGCCACCACGCCGCGCCAGCCGTGTCATACATTCGTAATCTATCACACATGTCATCACAAAAAAGAAGACAAGTCTGACGTTGTCGGAAAGGATAAGAGTTATGATTAGAAAGAGAGGTAACGTCTAGATGTCAACGTCTGTTGACGATTAGCGCTGTGCGACCTGAATTACACTTTATTGTGTGGAAGCAAGAGTCGCTATTTATTTAAATGATTTTGCGGAGTGACTCTTCTATACCAATAGGTAATATTAAGTATTCTGTGGCGTTACTAGATAAGTGTCGGAAGTTATTATAATGCTCGAATGCCCAAATTCATAATCATATGTTTTTAGGTGATATGCAAAGCCCTATTTGTATGGTTCTATATTTTCAACAAATCATTACAAAGGATTTCTTTTTATAGCGTCTCCTTGACTTAATGATTTAATAGGTATTACAACATTAAATTAATCAATATTTTATTTTACATGCAAACAGAATCAGAAGGTAATTAAAGTGATCATTACTGTATTAATTAACTTATCACTAAGAATTTTATAGCCCAAGGCGTTAAGGTACTGGTAAATTACAAGGCTATAATATTTTAATTAAGTTTTCTATAGCCCTGTGAATAAAGTTTAAAGATATATGTATAAAAGTATTACTCCTATACTCTAAACCAATGATTTAAGGTCTCGTATAAAATAGAAATTTCTTCCAGGGCCGACCGGGAACTCTAGGGCCACCGGGCATCCCAGGGCCTGTGGGTCCTAAAGGCGAGAAGGGAGATCCTGGAGTTAACATTCTTGATGTGTCGATGGTAAGACCTAATTATTCGTAAACTAATGTAGGTAATATATCATGCGAGACAAACAAAAATCTATGGAATCTAAATATATTTATGGAAATAGCCGAAAAACGAGCTGACTTGATGGCAAGTGGCTATCGTCGCCCATGAACATCAGGAACACCAAAGGCATCACTGCATCAGCATCATCGGCATCACACACAATATGGTGAAAAAATAAATATTTAAGTCTAAAAAATTACAGTGTATTTGGGACACAAAAAAGTAAGTTTTCACCAAATTTCGTGATTTTTTTTGTAAAAGATAAACATAAAAAACCAAAAACTTGGTTATTTGAATTTTTCACATAAATTTTTAGGTTATAATATATCTTTTTTCTTAGATCGCCCGTAAATTATTTTTCCTTTCTTTTCCAAATACTATAAATTTTTTTGGTTTCAAAAATTATCGACCCTGATCTATGAAGACCTAAAGACTTATTTAAAAAAAACAAAAAATCGCGACTGCGTAAAATAATCTAAAAAGAAAAACATAAACGTAACGTGTACTTTTAAGTATGTGTGCGCGTGAGAAGTTATACTTCTTTGGCATTAAAAAAAATTCAAAAAAAATTTGAATCAAAATTAAGAATTAGTTAATTTAAATTAGTTAGTTAGTGAAAACAATTCCAAGTAAATATTGCTTAATTTAATTCAGTCTATAAATCAGTACGTTTCTTGAATTTTAGAGGCAAGCCACCTACAAAGCCTTCTGCTACGATGGCACTGGGTTCGGGTCTTGGGTTAAGCACGCTATTCGATGCTGGTTCAACTGTATACTTTTGAAGTACTGCCACTATACCAGCCATCGACTGCATTTGACCCAGTCTGGCACCTGGAAATGACAAAAAATAATAATTAATGAAACGTAGAACGTATAGAACAGTTAAACTTATAAAACTAATCCTTATAATAATATTCTGCATGTAAATGTGAAAGTTTAGACGTTTGTGACTAAATCACACAGAAGCCGCTAAATTGAATAAAATTATATCCTACACAAATAGTTTTTAATCTGGATTCAGTTATAGGACACTTTTCATCCCGGGAAATAGATCTGTTTCCACGGAATAATATTTATAATGCAGTGTGCAAGTTCTCTAAGAGATTAATAATTAATGTCTTTACTTTTAAGTAGTTTTATCCAGTCTTACTAAACTTAAAAAAATATAACGGTTGCTAAAATCTGTAGCCATTATGGTGCAGGACATCAGTTTCATGAAGCGAAGCAGGGCGGATTATTAATTCAATTATAAAATGAGATGTGTATCATCATGTACCTAATTAATTAAAGGTCGTATTATTTTTATGGCTATTATCTGCAATTAGTGTCATATTATTATTTTTTTATTTTAATATCACTCAAAACACTTCCTTGTGAAATACCGAATTTAAATTTCAGTGTCTTGATTAACTCTTCGTAGGTTTTGTTGTATCATACTAAATTGTGTGAATTCCCCCCCCCCCCCCCCCCCCATTTTTAATAATCAGAATTTAAGACATTATAGGTTTTTTCGTTTTGGAAGTTACTTAATTTATGCAAGAAGCAATGATAATAATTTATTGTGATCCACGTAATCAAAACTTATGACTCTGAAGGCATGACTATCACAAAATTTCAAAAATATTTTTCTCTTTCTGTATCTTACTTAGTTTTCATTTAATAGATAGATAAGAATATTTTGAATATTGGAACGGAAGTTTATAGAGTTATTAAAATTATAATTATATGTTACTAACATAATTTGCGATCACGTGAAAGTTATTTGATTCATATTTACTATTTACATTTAATTTGTGAAGTTATTATTTCATATTAGTTATATAAATTAAAACTTACCAACACACGATCTAGGACCTTCTCCAAAAGGTATATATACAAATTTTTTGATATTTTGCATATCGTTAAAACGATCCGGATCGTACTTTCTAGGATTTGGGAAGTATTTCTCATCGTTGTGAATAGCTTGCACTGGTATTACGACTTTAACATCTTCGTTTATTTTTAAATTTATCTCTGGGAATGTGTATTCAGGTGACGTGCACATCCTCAAAAGAAATGCTACTGAAGGATACATACGCATAGCTTCATAAAACGCTTTTTCTAAATAGTGCATCTCATTTATAGCGTCATATGTTATTTTATTATCATACTTTTTCAATACTCTGTCAATTTCTTCTTGTACTTTCCTCTGACAGTCAGGATTAAAAGCTAGCTGGTGTAACGTATAACTTGAAGTGGTAGAGGACGTCTCAAATCCAGCACCAAAAAATACAAACACTTGAGCAATCATGATCATATCACTTAGTTCTAGGGACACGATTTTCGGTGATCCGTCCGGATTTTTCTCCTGTATTGACTCTCCAACTATTTTCCCTTTTTCTTTCAACTCTAGTAACATATCAATAAAATCATTTCTCCCCGATGGCTTGTAATTTCTTTCTCGGAACATAGCCTTCACTATAATTCTCATTGTTTTTTCTAATTCAGGACTAAGAAAATGAAAACTTTTACAAAGATCAGGGAAAATAAATTTTAAAGCTCCAACTAGAGCATCTCGCGGGTTTCTATGGAATATTCGTTTACCTAACTTTCTGAAGTCGGAGTTTTCGTCGTTTAAAGCTTCCGTTTTGATGCCAAAGCCACATGCACCAATAAAGTCTGTTGTGTATCTAGCCATAAGCTCTCGAACATCGTACGAGTCCAAACGCACAATATCTTCAGCAATTACTTGTAGCCTTTCCGCTCTGTCCGTAATTAATGGGAACATTGCCTTTAATTTGCCTGTACTAAAAGCAGGGCTAAATCTCTGTCGCATCAAACGCCATAAATCACCATCGGCGAAGAAAAGATTCTTTAACAGAGGTTCGATTACAGTTTTATGTGTATTAAATCCTCGTGCATAAAAATGTTGAAAGTCCGTAATGAGTACTCGTTTTATTAATTCTGGGTCACGAATAACTAGTTCTGGTCTCCTCCCCCTGAAAAAGCCGACCACTTTTTCTTCTGGAAACTTATTATAAGTTTCCGTAGCCATCATAGCAATGCTGGCTTGCTGAAAGAATTGCTTCATGTTATTTCCCAGAAATGGTAATGGAGGTTCATGTTTGATGCCTCTTTTCTTCCAATAGTTAAAAGTGGATGTTCCATAAAAGTAAAGAGCTATAAGCACTAGCACTACTACAATAAACATTTTGCTGTGGTCATTCGCGGTGCACAAAAATAGATTCCTCACGCACTTCACATTATCGACTGGGTGATACCGCGAACTGTTAACTTTATATAACTATACGTAACAACAAGTCAAGTGCGACGCGGCATTAAACGGGTTCAGTTTCTTTTTATACTAACACATCACATTGTATCTCTTTCTACATTGTAACTCCTATTATGGTTGCATTAAATAATTACGGAAGAATTACGTAATAAATACCACAGGTGACCATCAGATTACTTATGTTTGTCATCACTTAATTTATTAAAAAAAACTGAATTGGCACTAAAAATATGCGAGTTTTAGTGACATTTCCGAGGTATCTTGGTTGAGATAAAAAAAAGTTACCAGTAATATTTAATGCAGGTGTTACAGTTTTTGTGTTCTTTTTTGGGGCTTCTTCGGTAATTTATAGAGCGACTTAGTGCAAGCTACACGTTGCAATGATTTTAAGAAATCTTACCACCAGAGAATTTATGTATTGCTAAGAGTTTGTTTCTTCTTCTTTAAGTCATCAGTCCCATCGGTCAGAGGATGTCTTATAGGTACTTGTTCTTCTTCAAATTTGGCTACTCCGACATGTCAATATCGCTAATATTTTGACTGATTTTTAGTGCACCTCTAATCATCAGGTACCGCAGTACTTTTGGTTAATGCTCATTAAACGTCCATCAAGTATGTACCTCAGACCTTCAATTTCTACCCACTGCTAATTTGGTAAATGCTCATCACATAGAATAACTTTCACCATGAAGGCATTTCAACATCTTTAATGGTTTGGCTGATCCTTTGATGTTCCACGTCACCTAATCCAGGACTTTGATTTTTTCCCATTACAACCATTCTTAGGTAATTATAAATATTTTAAAACAAAAATCAGCCAAATCGGTTCAGCTGTTTTCACGGTTTCCGGTTACCAAAAAAATAATACTAAAATTATTTTTACTCGTAAGATTGCCACTTAATTCGAGCAAAAATTATATTGTATTGTTTAGTATTAAATCAACAATGGTAGCATTTGCAATAGTTTTTCGCATATCCAACGGTACCCTAAAAACTTATATTATCTGTATTATCTCCAAATAGCTTCAAATACACGCAAAAGAATAATAATAAATACCAATGATTAAAAATATTTGAGTCCGAATATTATCATACGATAAAGCATTCTAATGATAAATTGGATTTCCAGTCAAAGTACCTACGAGTAGATAAACCCTACAAATGAAATCAATGTAAACATGTAACAATTGTAATGTTGACACTCCCCGGCTGGATATATTTGAAGTAATGGTTATATTTCAATATGTAATATATGTATTATTATTATCATTGTTTATACCTACATAATTATTCAATGGTAATAAATTTTAATTTTGAATCGACCTCAAACGGTATTTGAAACGCCTGACGTTATTAATTTTAATTCAAAATCAAGTTCAATAGTCTATTAAAATTAAATAAACCGGTTCGCAATTTATCGTTTTTTATTGGTCCACAAACAAACAATTTTTTTGTTTTTTTTTTGTTATTTAATCTTATACAAATTCATGAATTAAAATAAATTAATAATATTTATAACTACCTAAGACTGAAAGTTTGAAAATCGTATATTAGGATATACAAAATTTTATGCAATCACAACTCGTCGTGTTCCGGCGCGGCGACGCGCGGCGGGGAGCTGAAGAGCTGCAGTTCTTTCTATCTTTTTCTTCTCTCTTTCATGGCCGGCAACGCATCAGTGATGCCTTTGGTGTTGCTGATGTCCATGGGCGACGATAGCCACTTACCTTCAGGTGGATCGTCAGCTCATTTATCGTCTATTTCCATAAAATAACAATAATAATATTCATTTAAGTATTTATAAATATAATTAATTTTAGTTGGCTTACATTCTTGGTAAGGTCTTGGAAATCGGCGTGGTACACATCAGTCTTTTAGAAGGACCTATTTCGTTCCTCATAGCAACGGAGGTGTCCAGTTAATTTTATCCATCCGCGGCTCGGCGTTGTCATTTGCTTTGCTGCTGGTCACGTCTTCTCCACACCAACCTTCCATCTTCTCCATTGGATCTTGGGACCGGCTATGGCGAAGCATCATAGGTTTTAGCGATATCCAATTTGTGTTTTCCATGCCAACTTGCGGAGCTGTGGATGAACGTACACCTATTAAATTTATTTCTGATCCTTCCTAAACCTTCTGTCTGAAATAGTATTATTACTTTAACCAAGAAATTTCAGTCATCTTTATTTTCAACAGTTCAAAGGCGAGAAAGGAGACCGGGGTGTAGATGGTATTCCAGGTCAAAAGGGTACTTCTGGACCCCCCGGTCCACCCGGGCCCCCAGGCCCAGCATCCAGATCCGACGCTGCCCAATACATCCCAGGGCCTCCAGGGCCTCCGGGACCACCGGGACCACCTGGGACACCGGGGATCTCGATCGTGGGACCTAAAGGCGAACCCGGCGTGAGCTATTACGAGGAACATCCAGTTCATGGAAACACAAAGTTCTTTGGAAGACCAGGTAATCTTCACCCATTTATCGATATAGAGATAGTGTAGGTAAATTAAATAGAGACACTAGTTTACTAATGACCATTTTCAATAATCTATCTGCCCATTATCTTTGTTAAGTTAGTAGCTACAGTACAAAAACAGGCGCCTTAATGAACTTTTTGACTTTTTGAAAATTATTATGGAAATCACTTGAAGATTTATAAGTGTCCAAAGGTTGACTGGGAGAGAATGCTTTTAGCATTAAGTCCGCCTTTTGTTCGTATACATATTAAATACAAAAAATGTATTAAATATCGTAAATATAAATAATAAATAGATAGAATATTGGATATTGGAAAGGGCCCTAATACGTTTTTGATGCAGGTAATTATCTATGCGTTTGCGGTAGTGCGAATAACGTTGGCGGAGCCGGAGGCGGATTAGCCATAATTTATCTATAATATCAGCTTAGTTGAAGCTAACAAATGAACAAATATCTTCCATCTAATCATACAATAGGTATATAGTATAAATGATAATATAGTGATAATATTTTTGTACCCAATTATCTGTAATTATGTAATACTTAATATTATTTCTTATTAAAACATGTTTTATTACACGCTGCTGGATTTAGTTGCTAGAAGTTCACTTGACGAGCTTAAAGCTCTGAAGGATTTAAAAGATTTAAAAAATAAAGACGGGAATGGTAAGTTTACCTTATATTATGCAACTAGCGCTCTGCCACTTTACCTACATTTTCCGGGACAACAAGTGCTATATATCTTATTTCAGATCGTGGTCTACCTGTGTGCAAAATTCCATGAAAATCTGTTCAGTAGTTTTTTGCTTGAAACTCTTTCAAACATCGATACGTCCTCACAATCTTACACATTTATAGTATTAGTAGGATTTAATCAAAAAAAGTTGTTAACATTTCAAGGAAATCCAAGTTTATAATGGTTTATAATAATTACTGTAGCAACTTGAATAACAACGGAATAATATTTTTAATTTACCATAATAATATGTACTAGAACCGGGTCTGACGTAATTTGTTGATGTTTACTGTTGTAAATCCTCACAATCAGTACCTAATGGTGAGTTGTAAACATTAATTTGTTCATTCATGTCATCCGATCACGTTTTGACTAGTAACCATACATAATATATATATAATATATCGATGGTCATACGTTGACAACTCGTAATCCACTTTTTTTCGCAAAATGAGTTACATACTCGTATTATGTAACTTATGAATTTCGCAAAAATGAGTTATATATTATGTATGCGTTTACATTTTTTATTAAAACGATGTTTCCAAAACTTCACGTCCCGCCCGTCCCCGTTCCGTCCCTGTCCCGTCCACGTTACGTATGTATCGACCTTTAAACATGATCAGGACCACAGCCAACCTAGTTACGTATAACGGACATTTTATATCCATTATTCTTAAACATGGTAAAATCTAAAAATACTACTGGTCGAATGGTCTATATCTATAGCAAAATCTAAAAATGTTACTAGTCTAGCCCGCAACTTAGTTGCAGATTCGATACGCTTTACTTAACAGGTCAATTCAGGTGCATAATAAATTTCACCTTGGACCACGAAGATTCAGTATTATAACATAAGATGCACGTGTACTGTAGCATGATTTTGGCGTGACGAATTGAAAAGATTAATTTATTCTTCCCTTATCTTTTACAAAGTTGCATACAAACTTTTTTACCTAGTATCAATGTCAGTTTGGCATATTTGTTTACATAATTGACTGGTTCTGTTGAATTAAACATATACATTGCGATTCGTTTTAATATTCCACGACACTCTTGTATTTCCGTATACAGCACAAAGTACATAAACACTACGTTTTAGTATACGGTATCACGAAGATTGTCGAAAGTCGAAACACTTTAATAATAAACGCTTTGTACTTTGGACTTATTTATTACTGAAAGATTTCACCACAGGATATCACAAAACCTTGTCACTTACGTTAGTAATTAGTTTGATAAGGGTCAAGTGTTATTTGTTAGATCAGATAATATTATCAACGTGATAATACAATTGATTGATCATACTTTTTTTGCTTGAGTTTTTATCCCGAAATTTTTACTTATTGTGTTTTGGGGTGTAACTGGTATCAGGGATAACATCGATAGTAACTATCGATGTCGATAGTCTAGTATCCAAGGCTACCAAGCAGGGACTTAAATATATGGACATGCTGTTCAGTACTTACAGTTTGTTCACCTGAGGTTACCCCAATTGGGTTCACCTCAGTTTAAGTATATTTAAGTCTGTGCTACCAAGTGTCCAAATTTGTCCTGACATATCCGGATTTTTAACTTTTTGTTCGGCTTTTGTCCGGTTTTCCAATTTGTCTTGCTTTTTGACTTGTCTAGCTAAGTTGAAGTTAAGATAAAATCTTATTTTATAATATTGTTTTATTTAAGTCCCATATTATTCCTTCTAATCTAAAGTGTTCGTTACATTTTCTCATAGCACCTGTACACATTGACGGCAGATACCATCATTCAGAAGCCAGGAGTGTTCCTGCAGTAGATAATAATAGTGGTAAATCAGTACCGAATGCAGCAGTATTCCAAACCACTGAAGAAATGTTACGGGTAAGAATAATGATATCTATAGTTAAGATAACATAAGATAATACATAAGATAGATTCCCTTAATTTACCGTGGTCGTCGATATAATATGGAAAAATTATGGAACCAATCTAGAAGCCAGGGAAAATAACAAAATAACTGTG
This sequence comes from Thymelicus sylvestris, assembly GCA_911387775.1. Lineage (NCBI taxonomy): Eukaryota > Metazoa > Arthropoda > Insecta > Lepidoptera > Hesperiidae > Thymelicus > Thymelicus sylvestris. The sequence goes on along the minus strand of OU426898.1, from coordinate 11,020,641 downwards.
CAAAATAATATTCCAAACCACTTGACAATAATTGATAACTAACTGAGAAACGGGTCAAGAACATTGAAACCTCCGTTTTTGGAGTCGGTTAAAAATAACACCAATTTTGTATTCATCTATCTATACACTATTCCAGAATACAGTATCTATATAATAGGTACAGTAATATGTATTGTAATACTTATATGAAAAATTATCATTTATTTTTTCTTTTTTCCTATTTTTTTTTCTTATTATTACAGCTAGCATCAACGAGTCCTGTTGGATCACTTGCGTACGTGGTGGAAGAACAAGCATTGTTCGTTAAAGTTAATTCCGGTTGGCAGTATGTTCTGGCAAGTACAAAGTTTAAATTCATTCATCATTTAACTCTTTATCCATCCAGTATGTTTCCAAGCTATCCACTGCAGCCGCGCCCTTTTGAACAGCAAAATTAAATAAGGCTATGACGAGCAAGTCCCTTGTGTCGTATGAAGGTCACTAATTCACTATATTCTGTACCACCTAATTTCCATGATATTGTGTTTTGGTGGACATATTGTATGTGATGCTGATATTTACCCGCCTTTGTACCCCCTTAACTCCATTTGAAATCGACTGACATGTTATTTGTTTAAATTTACTGTTTCAATATTATTATAAAAATTAATAAGTGAAGCAAAAACTTCGTACTTACACCTTTTTATGACAGTTACGAGGCTCCGTATGAAATTAAGAAAGGCACAGTTAAAGACTGCATGGAGAAGAAGTGCAGAAAAATAATATTTTTGTATAATATAAATACATTACATATAAATTTTACTAACAAAAAATAACCGACTTCAAAGTCTCAAAAACTACATAGTTGTCAGATCTCGTTCAAATTTATGTGAGACCACATGACAAGCGCCTGCTTTCGATTAAAAAAAGAATCATCGAAATCGGTTGGCGTGATATTGAGTTATTCGTCAATTTGTCGCGCACATCTTAACACAAATTTACGACTTATGTAGTTTTCTCATGGATGCCGTTGTCAGATCTCAATAAAATTTATGTGGGACCACATGACAGCCACCAGCTTTCGATTAAAAAAGAATCATCAAAATCGGTTCAACCAGTCCAAAGTTCTGAGGTAACAAACATAAAAAAATACAGTCGAATTGAGAACCTCCTCCTTTTTTGAAGTCGGTTAAAAAGGCTTAAGATGAAAATTGCAATTTACCAGGAGAGAAAAAAAACTGTTAAAATATCAGTAAGTAGTCAAGATTAATGATAAAATTTTGAAAAAAATTGATTATGCAGCTTTCGTCCCTCTTTCCAATCATATTAATACCTAAAATTCAAAGTAACACGACTCAGGGTTTTTTTTCCACTGAGGGTGCGACATGCAAGTATATAGCAAGCAAGCAATCAAGCAAGCAAGCAACAACCCATAATTTGTCCCACTGCTGGGCTCGGGGTCTCCTCTCAGAAAGTGAGGGTTAGGCCATAGTCTACCACGCTGGCCAAGTGCGGATTGGTAGACTTCACACACCTTCGAGAACTTTTATGGAGAACTCTCCGGTGTGCTGGTTTCCTCACGATGTTTTCCTTCACCGAAGCAAGTGATAATCAACTTCTAATACGCACATAATATTTGAAAATAAGAGGTGCGTGCCAGGATTTGAAATCGGGCTCCTTCGTTCGGGAGACCAACGTTCTACCGCTAGGCTATCAATGCAAGTATATAGGTTACATTTAAATGTCAATATGAATTGAATGAATTTCACACTGTTTTTGATGGCAGAACGGATTTCTAGTTATAAAGTCGATGGCACCGAAAGAAACGGGTGGATATGACGATTGATGAATTTACAAGGAAAACTGTCTCGGCTTTGTTAGCTTAAGCACTACTACATTGCGTGTGGCCTGACACGCACTTGTTTACTATGAATAATATATAAACAATACATTGTTTGCTGGCATTAGCAATTAAGTAGATAAGCGGTAAAAATAAACATACAAATCTATTCTAAATCACTAGGATATGCTATGCGACAAAAACAGAAAACATTTATGAATCTAGTAGTAGAAATATAAAACATGGTGTTCCTCAAGGAAGTGTTTTGGGGCCTCTTTTGTTTTTACTATATATTAACGATTTACCAAACGTAATAAACAATGAGATGACGTTATTTGCTGACGATAGTACCATCTTATATACGCAAGAAAATAATTTTGACATTGAAAGTTTAATTAATAGCTCATTGACATCCTTAATGACATGGTTCAGTAATAATAATTTACTTATTAATTTTAATAAAACCAAAATAATGAATTTCAAGCAAAGACGCCTAACAGACAATAATTTGACTATTAATTACTTAGGCTCATCTATTGCTGAAACTGACAGTATTAAATTTTTAGGGCTACAAATAGACAAACAAATGAATTGGAAAGAACATATTGATGATCTATGTAAAAAATTGAGTAAGTTTACTTTCGCACTACGCAATCTACGCAAAATTGTTCGTATTCAAGCTGTTTTGACAGCTTATCATGCATATGTAGGTGCAACTCTTAGATATGGCATAATATTCTGGGGCAATTCCACTGATAAAGACAAAGCATTTTTAGCCCAGAAAAAGTGTATAAGAGCGATATATGGCCTCAAAAAACAGATTCACGTAAAACCTTTTTTGTAAAGTCTCATTTATTAACTCTACCAAGCATATATATCTTAGAATGTGCAAACTTTGTTAAATGTAACATTCATATGTTTGAATTTCGGACACGAGAGCGCCATAAGGATAAATTATGTACAATACCAAGCAAAACTGCTTTGTATAAGCGTAGCGTCTTTTGCATGGCTCCATTGATATATAATAAAATACCAAGAAATATTAGATGTATTTCAGATTATAATGTTTTTAAAAATAAAGTAAAAGAATTATTGCTCACTAAGAGCTACTACTCAATTAGTGAATTTTTAAATGACAAAGAAATATAATCTTAATACTAAATAAATTGTAAATTGACTGCGATATAAAACCGAGTTATTAGAGTTCGTTGTGATAGCTATAGTTATGGATTTCAAATTTATTAGGACTATTAATTAAAATGACGAGTTATATTTAAATAAGAAAAATAATGTTAAGGTATTTATTTTATATTGTATACCTGTCTCAGGTAGGACATAGAGACCTGAATAAAATTGTATTTGTACCAACCATTATGTACCTATTGTCCACAATAAAGCATCTTTGACTTTTGACTTTTTTTGACTTTTATTCTTAACTTCATTCGTTTAGACAAACACATAATTATATTACCGACAAGACAAAGACAGGACTTAACTACTGCTTATTAACTAGGTAATTGCAGCTACTAGAAGTATTAAAAAACTTAATTATTACTGATAATAATTATTACTGATAATTGATCGATTTTTTCCACAAGGATTCGGTTTAATCTCGATTTTATTTTTCTTTGTTTTGATGCGATCTTTGTTTTTCTTGGCAATTTTCCTAGTTGTCTTTGATAAATAATTATCACTGATGCGTTTCTGGAAAGAAAGAGAGAAGAAGAAAAAATCCTGGCTCATAAGCCCCCAGCCGGAACACGACGAGTCGTTTGGCGGCTGACTCAAGCAAAACAGTGGAAGCTTTCCAGGCGAACCATAGAGAAATAATTATAGTAATAATGGTATCATTAATGTACTATTAAAATCAATATTACCAATAAAATCTCTCTGAGGGCTCTTACCACCAGTGGGCTGGATTTAATCGCTTACGACAACTGTGTGTAGGGTTGGGGTTAGTACCTATTCTAAGCCGCAGTTTCTTTATAATATTGTTTTGCCCACAGTTGGGGTCTCTGGTGACGCAGTCAGCACCACCGTCTACCACTCCCTCACCCCCGACGCCGCCGATGCCAGCTGCCAGTCTCGTCCACGCGCCACCCATATCAAACTTAGTCGAAAATGCTCCTGCTAATGTGCCTGATTCTCCCACTGTTAGCATTCATTTGTTTTTATTATTTATAGCTTTAAATGAATCCCGATAATACTACCTACTACTAGTTTCATTTACAGCTATAAAATAAATTAAACGTAAATGTTGTGTTTTAATGCAATTATTTATAGCATTATTGAATCCAGCCGTTGATACTTTTTAAAAAGAAGAATATGGTTTTCAGCTATATAAGTAGTTTTGAAAATGCGTTTATCATTTATTTTTTATTATAAACATAGTTAAATTATTATTAATCTTCATTATTTTTACTGCTTCTTCATATTTTGAGATATAAATATTTTTCTTTTATGTCTCGAGTATATACATTATCCACTAATGAAGTCTGAAATATTAATACATTTTTGTTATTATTAGATTCATTGTCTTTAACAAAATTATTTATTTATACATTCCAGTTTGTGGATGGTTAGTCTTAGGACTAATAATGCACATGATTCTATAAACGCTAATCTACATACATCTACATTATCTAACAACATCGCCAGACTAATTATTGTAATTCAAAGTGTTTCAAAGTTTCCACAATTTTTCTTGAATATGATGATGGTGTTACATTTTTTCTCAGCTCCGTTTAGTGGCGCTGAACGAGCCACTCCCAGGCAACATGCACGGAATTCGTCGAGCAGATTATGCCTGCTACCGACAAGCCAGACGCGCTGGCCTGAAAGGAACCTTCAGAGCATTCCTCACAAGTCGGTTAGTAAAAGACGTCCATTTTTAGACGTATAAAGCCCAATGCATACGTAACTTTTTCCCGTACGGGATTCCGCTGCGTATGCACTGTCGTATACATTTTCTATGAAACGTACGGAAAAAAACCCGTTACGTATGCATTAGGCTTTAATAAGTAAGCAATCTTACAGGGCCTTTTTATCGTAATTTGTAATTTATAAATAAGGCAATACAAAAATCATTTTTAATTTTAAAATGAAAAAAATTGTTGTTGTCCTGCCAACAAAATGTTGTATGTGATTAGTATATTCGTTTGAATCTTGTTATAGTAAAGTAGCGACGCGACGGTTGATACAATTCTTTCTTCTTTTTCTTCTTTCTTTCTTGAATTACAACGCATCAGTGATGCCTTTCATGTCGCTTATGTTCATGGGTGACGATAATAAAAAATTAAAATTAAAAATATATGTTCCGGGGAACATTGAGAATAAAAATTATAAGTTGCATTTATTTTTATAAACATTAAATTTTACTTTTTGTAGAGTTACATATTCATTCCATGTTGTTGAGGACGTCTGTTCCTACGTTTATTGGTTTCTCGTTGTTGTAACAACAGAAACTTTTTAAGAAGGAAGAAATAAGGCAAGGTGGGTAAAAAATAATAGTTTTCTTGCATTAAAATTGCACGGAGACATCATTATGTAATATTCGTATGCGCGTCCGACTTGCTCTTGGCCAGTTAATTTACTTTATATCTATTCTATTCATCCTGTTATGAATATGACTATGTATACATGAATATACATATATGGATAGTTATTCATAGTACTTTCAATTTTCAGAATACAGAACTTGGACTCAACGGTGCGATACTCAGACCAGCATCTACCAGTGGTTAACACACAGGGCGACGTGATATTCAAGGCCTTCTCCGATATATTCGATGGCAGCGGAGGTCTCATGGCGGGACCACCGCGAATCTACAGCTTCAGTGGAAAGAATATTATGTTAGATCCTAATTGGTGAGTGTTATGTTCAAGTCTCTATTACATATATTATTTGCAAAAGCATAGATTATTTGTAGCTACCTTTCTATTACCTAAATTTTTTGCTGTTTTTCTGAAGTTTAAGTAATTTAGTTAACTAATTTAAGATATGTGATCGTGTATCCACTTTTGTTACGAGAGAGTGAATCCTAGCTTCTCACAACACAGGGAATCCTAGTGTTGGAGCTAGTGCACTGAAACTGTGCTGTGTGTTGCTGAATAATTACTTTTTAACAAAAAATAAAACCAACGAAAAAAAAACTGAAAAGCAAAAAATAAAATAAACCATTTAGTATTATAAATTAAGATTCGAAATTAACAGTAAATAAATAATTTTGAGACCGTGCCAAACAAACAACCAAAATTAATTACATAAAATTAATTACACAACTTTTCGCCGTTTGTTTTTTCATTGGTTTGGCACCGCCTCAAAATTATTTATTTACTGTTAATTTCGGATCTTAATTTATAATACTAAATGGTTTATTTTATTTTTTGCTTTTCAGTTTTTTTTTCGTTGGTTTTATTTTTTGTTAAAAAGTAATTATTTTTTAATTTTTAGTTGCTATGACACTTACAATTAATAATAAATTATTGATTTTATGAATTATAGATTCAGTTACCAGGTAAAAATGTAGTAGGTGAAATATCAATCATCCCCTATTTTCGTACCTATAGAGGTAAAATTTTGTTTTGAAATTTAAACCAGAGTAACCTCAAGGTATACACTATTCAATAAAAAAAGAATCATCGAAATCGGATTATCCAGTACAAAGTTATTGGGGTTAACATGTAAAAATACCGAGTAAAAAACGGGTGAATAATCAATCATTCCCTATTTTCGTACCTTTAGGGTGGGAATAAAATTTTCAAAAAAATATGGGACCAACTTCAGGACATACCCTATCCAATAAAAAAAGAATCATCCAAATCGGACCACCCTGTGCCGATTTCTGCGTGATCATACAAAAAAAAAAAAAAAAAAATATACGTGTCGAATTGAGAACCTCCTCCTTTTTTTTTCGTCGGTTAATAAATCATTTTTCATTTTCATTTTCATATACTAGTAAATCTGTATTATTTATGTAGCTATAACAAAACTTCAAGGGAAAACCTTTTTACCACTTTTAATGCACTCACGTAGAAGTCTTAATTTTGGTATAATTAAAGTTTATGGAGAAGAATTGCAGAAAGATAAATTTTATGCTTTAAATTAACTAACTTCTAACTGCCTACGTCGGTTTGATATTACTTGTTTTTAAATGTCATCAATTTACAAATCGTATTACTCACCAAAGTTATGTTTTTTGTATTAGGCCGCAGAAGTTGATCTGGCACGGTTCCCACGCAAGCGGTGAGCGAGCGTTAGACACATTCTGCGAGGAATGGCAAAGTGGTGACCCCACGGTGCGAGGCATGGCTGCCTCTCTATACTCACACAAGTTGCTGTCACAAGAACGGTTTGTATTTTAAGTTATTTTTATATTGCTAATCAATATTACTATAATTGAATAATTTAATAACGATTTACATTTAATAACTTTTATTATTATTCCAATCAAAGGTCTAATTTAGAGACGTGCCGTAATTTGATACAGACATTTTTTGTTCTAATTCTCTAGATTATATTTATGATAATATCATAATTTTAATTATTGCATGAATATCTTTTTTTTAATAAAATACGGTCCATTAATATATGTTTCTATAAGTGAAACACTTTTTAATTACTTAAATACATTTTTTTAATAAAATTATGTCATCAGTTATAATATTAATTATTATTATAACACGAATCAGTTAGCTAAGACATAACTACTCACGATTTTAATTTTTAAGTTTGTGCACACTGTGAGGCTCAATAAAATTATACATTAGTTAAATTAATAATATAATTAATGCATTACTGTTTCTTTTCCAGATACTCTTGTAACAACCATTTTGCTGTTCTATGCATAGAAGTTACGTCGCATTACAATTTGCGAAATAAAAGAGATACTTCTTCGACAAGGTAAAAGACTTATTTAAAGTTTATTTTAACACGTATAATCATATTCGGATAAGCTATTACGATATATTAAAAATCATCTGTAATACCATTTTGGTTACTGTAACTTAAGAAAATCTTATGAAACAAGACTTATAATTTTCAGATTCAACGCGTCATCGCTACTAGACGATGAAGACTATCTTTACAACGCAGAAGAATACCAGCAACTGCTAAACGAAATATTTGCTCAACCTTATAGACAGCGTTAAATAATTAAAATCTACAATTCCTTGGCTCAAAGCCCATAGAATGCTTAAAATTGCAGCCAGTAGATTTTTGTTCTGTTCTGGAGTTATTAAACTTTGCTTTAAAATACTCTCACAAAACAAAAACTAATGTTATTTTTAAAGATAAATAATTATTAAATATTTATATTATGCTTGTAAGCACAATTATCATACGCTATATTCAGACCTATTGTTGCGAGAATGTTTTCCCAACAGGGGTCATCTTACGAAAGCTTTCTCAGTGATGATGGCTTCACTTACCATTCCCCATTATGGTAATGTTACCCCGAAAATGAGGGGTATTAAGGCCTTGGACAGCACATTGCAGTGTAAAATATTATGGCCTTAATAAAACTGACTGCGTAGGACGTTGTCGCAAGCAAGAGATAAGTGTCTAATAGTCTAACCCACAGTCGTAAGGTTTGAATAGTCTCTTAACCTTTTCGGGATTTGAGCCACACATAGTGTTCATTTTTATGCTTTTATCGCCACTCCAACTTAATTGGCGTCATTCATCTTTAGCTATGGCTTAAATGAAAATATTACAGATATTGTAGATGAGATTATTAATATTGTTGAGTCCAGTTCATATGAGATTCCTACTAAAGTTAGCTCATAAGCTTAAGCCAATTGTTCTGCGGTCTTGTATGAAATTAATGATGGTTAGATTATTGCATGAGCCATCCTATAAGGTTTTAGTGATAATATTAACAGTAGTAGAATCGGCCAGTTTCTTTTAATCATGATGCATCGGATTGGGTCATTTTGAGAAATATTTTTTGAGAAATTGTTTTATACGTTAAACTCTTTTCGTAACCTTTCACGTTATAATTTAATGCATTAAAAATTTTACATTATTGTTAGTTACTCTATTAAAAGTAAGTTATTTAAAACAAATAAACTCAAAAAAATTTAATCATACTAAAATTATATTCGTTATCCTGATTTGTCTTTAAATCCGGTGCTATCGTGTGATTACGACTTGAATTAAGATAAATAATTATAATAATGTGAAGAACATTGCAATTATTTTATATTACGCACCATAATCTTTAAACAATACCACTTCGATGTGATAAAATCATACTGATTCATGTATCCAATACCCGTTTGAGACTGTAAATATTATGTTTAATTATTCTAGTATAGAGTATTGTCGGAATTAAAAAAGATATTAATATGTTATTAAACTTAATACATTTTCTTAATACAATTAATTCGCTTGAAACCCTTTAATTATTATTTAGAATTCTCGTCTTACTATTTCAGGTCGCTCTCTGTACTTGTAGATCTAAAAAGTTGTGTTAATGACAGTAAATGCATTTTATCTTTGACCTGGTTCCAACACATTAGTCCATAGCTGGGCACGAGTCCTTTGGATTCGATTGGTGAAGGGAACAGTGGCCAACCAGGCCAAGGTGTCAACAGTTTTAACGCATCGCAAAAGCCTACGTCTTGGGTCATAGGCTATCTAACGATAAAGATAATAATAATAATAATTTAATGTGACCTTCAAAACACGAAAACGCTTAAGAGATTTTAAGCGGTCACCAATTAAGCTACTGACATCACCGCAAAAGTTCGCTTGTCACAAACAGTCGAACAATTGCTTGAGATTTTCTATTTTTCAAGGCTAGATGGTAATTATTTTTACCTGTGTGATCAAGTAGCAACTAGCAACCGTAAAACTTTTTTTCCGTCGAGTATCTAATTAAAAGCCCTCATTTTGTTTTTTCTTGGGTATTGCTAACAACTGATGGTCATCTGCCATAAAGAGGTCCATTTCTTTCTTACTAACATGACAGTTAATATTAATCCCATTAACAATAATTATATTGCCTGTGTCACTGTCCGGAAATATGTTAAAAAAGCACATACCTACATAGATAAAATTGAAGCATAGAATGTGTTAACTGCACCAATATAGGTATATTAAATTAACAAATGCTTAGCCAATGTCAGTAATAGATTAGCTAATAAAATCGTAATTTTCAATATTTATTTACATGTTATAATAATATTCTTCTAACAAATACTTATTATATTCATTGTTCTGTATTCGAAAGCAAATATTTCTAAACATCACGTTATATTTCCAATTGTGTTCTAACATTTTTTATTTATATCATTTATCTTAGGTGCCATTGGAAGAAAATCAAATGTACATTGTTGTAAAGTCTGATTTTATTTGCTAGAAAAAATAACGTATTTATAATTAGTAATTGTATTATTCTCGTTTTCTTTACCATTAGTTTTAGATTAGTGTAAGTGCTAGTCCCAATTAAACTGTTTTACTGTTTTTAAATACGATATCACCTATAATTTGTATGTTCACTATTTGTAATTATAAAGAGCTTGAACGTGAATTTAGTTAGTTCATTGCACCGAAACCAAAGAAATTGTAACTTCAATTAAATTTTATTTATCATCACAGTATTCTTAAATGTCGTATGGAAATAGTGAAACAGCATTATTATATTAATTATTAAGTAAATAATATTAATAAGACATGACATACCAACCAGCATTTACGTAAGTACGTATTGTAGACTAAGCTTTCGACATCGAATTCGTAATTCGTGTATTATACGATCGACTGTATTTATACAATGAAAACAAAATAAATGTTTTGACAACAATACGTATTTTATTTAAAAAAATAAAACTATAGTATGGTCAATTTGCAGCCGATGCAAATGTAAACAATAGGGTTTTTCCCCAACTGATATGAATTTGTACCCAAAATGCGTTTTATTTAGACAACGTACTCATTAAGGTATTTGTGAATTCTTAAATAAATACATATTATTATTGATCGATAACGAGTAAATACTCGAAGTTTATAATTGTGGAAACAAACAAAATTAAATAAATAACACTGTCATAATTCAAAAACTTTGCAATGACAACTTTATTTCCAAGAAGCGATTTGAAACCTTTAAATTAATGTACTCTTTTGCCTTTAATGAGTAGTTTGTCTAAATAAAACGCATTTGGTGTACAAATTCATGTCAGTTGGTGAAATCCCTAGAAAAATATTTTAAAGGTTTGTTTACATTTGTATCGGCTGCAATTCGGCCATACTATAGTAGTGCTTAACACAGTAAGAACTTCGGTTAGTCAAATCGGTACCGATTGCGTCATTGGTTTAAATTCAACCCTCTTCAGGGCACGGGCAAGACCCGTGATACAAGACGTATCTGAGGTACTAGAGCACACTCCACCACGCTACTTCAGTGTGTATTGCATGTGCGTCATCACCGCAGGTTAACGCACGACACGATACAAAAAAAATTGTATGTGTCAGCACAGATCAGTGGAAATTTAATCAATGAAATTGCTAGGCAATACTAGAAATATCCAAATTTTTAAAGATCTACTTCGTTTACTTACTAAGAGTACTGTGACTACGTATACATATAAATCATTGCAAATATCTCAAATCATTACCAAAACCATTGTACTACTTAAGTACTTATTTCATCTTCGTGGTTTCAAAAACATCGTAACACGTCGCGCGACTTACAAACTTTGCCAATCCAGAAAAGTTTTCTTATTAAAGTGTGACGCAATGAAACTTTTATTTCATCTGCAATTTTTCATCTCGCGGTCTTTCTGTACTTCTTTAGCGCCACGGGACAGCTTATGATATTATTTCAAATATAATATTCGTAACGTATTAAAATTGTTCTTAATTTTATAAAGTTGTGAATTTAATGGTCACATTAAATTGTTCTAATTACTGCGGGGTTCTATTTATATAATTTTAAATTAGAAACAATTCAACAACATTTTACTAATTCTTGAATCTTTATCATGTACCTAGTTGTGATAACCCGTATGGTATCGCGCAATGGTTATCATGCCGGTTACTTTGTTCGACAATCAGAGAGTCCCAAGAGTTCGGTTCCCAGCGTGGCTGAAATTTTTATTATGAGTTTTAATTTTTTGGAACGAAGTTGCGAAAGGGGGCTAACCTGCGGCTCGCGAGCCACATGCGGCTCTTTGGATGTGAAGCTGCGGCTCTTTAGTTCCATACGCAAATAATATTTATTAAAAAAAAATCATTAAAAAATTTTTCGTTCTGAATCGATTAACGAGTATCAGGCACCATTTCTATCTTTCAGCCATGAAATCAAATCAAATCAAATCGTGACACGCGTCGTCACTGTCGTTAGTCCGTCCGAAGTTCTTGAATGACGCCATCGTCGAATGTTTCTATGTAACTAACCAACGACCAAATGAAAATTTAGAGTCGTGTTTGAAACTTAAAAGAAAATTTTGCCAACGAAAAATAACCGACTTCAAAGTTACTCAAATACTACTTGTCAGATCTCGTTCAAATTTATGTGGAATTACATGACAAGCATCTGCTTTCGATAAAAAAAAGAATCATCGAAATCGCGTGATATTGAGTTATTCGTCCATTTGTCGCGCACATACTTAATAAAAATTAGATTCTAATTTGTTGTGAAAAAAGTGGCCAAGTGCAAGTCGGACTCGCCCATAAAGGGTTCCGTAGCAGCAAGTAACATAATATAAAAGATCTTGTAGTTCGTTGTAACTTTGATCGATGTTTTTTGCGGTTTACGATTTAAGACGTATTAAAAAAAAACTACTTACTACATCTCGTTCAAATCAATTTTCATTGAAAGTTTACATGGTAATGTAGGTACATCATATATATTTTTTAGTTTTATCATTCTCTTATTTTAGAAGTTACAAGGGGGGTGACACACATTTTACCAATTTGGAAGTGTCTCTCGCGCAAACTATTCTGTTTAGAAAAAAATGATATCAGAAACTTCAATATCATTTTTGAAGACCTATCCATCGATACCCCACACGTGTATGGGTTTGATGAAAAAAATGTTGAGTTTCAGAGCTATGTATGGGGTACCCCAATATTTTTTTTTCTATTTTTGTGTAAAAATCTTAAAACGCGGTTTACAGAATACATCTAAGTAGATGTATACCGAGTTTCAACAATCAAGTTTCAACAGTATAGTTCTTATAGTTTCGGAGAAAAGTGGCTGTGACATACGGACGGACAGACAGACAGACAGACAGACATGACGAATTTATAAGGGTTGCGTTTTTTGCCATTTGGCTACGGAACCCTAAAAACACTACTTACATATGAATAAACATATATTTTTCTTATGAATAAGTAGATTAGTGTTTTTATAAAAAAAAATTGCAAGTAAGTACATACTATTTATGGTTGGCAAGAAAAAATTTTGTGGCTCTTTAAAATCTGAAATTTTGTAAATTGTAATTTTTGGCTCTTCCGACTCAAAAGGTTGCCGACCCCTGGGCTAGACGGAAAAAATTAAGAGTAAAAAGTTGTAACGACACTTTTTGCCGTCGTTACAACTCGTGCGGCGTCGTTACAAGTCGGCGCATGTTTCTCTGTCTCTCTCTCTCTCTTATAGAAAGCAAGCCAGATATTTTCGTTTTGTCTTTCTATTTATTAGTGAAGGAATTGTAATAAAATTTTATTTACCTTTAGTTTGTAATGATTTCTGTAATATTTTCTTAGAAACATTTAATATTATGTTCATTGTATTTCATACATGACAGGATTGACATGTTATGACAGTGTAGTAAATGTAGTAATGTCCGGGTGCCCCTTGACTCCTCTCATTTTTGTTCTCAGTCTGTGTGTTATATTTATCTTTATATATTTATATTTGCTTACCGGATAAAAATATAAAAATAGTTTTATATCAAATATCATATTATGTAAAGAAAAGTATCGCGAATGGGTTGCCTAAAAAAAATATGTTCAGGACTATCATTAATCTATATACAGGGTGGAAAAAAATGTGGTAGGAGGAAAAGTACCCTAACTATTATACAGGGTGTCCCGTAAGTAGTGGATCAACCGAAGGTGGCAGATAGCTTGAAGGTTGACCTATCATATGTCAAAAATTACCTCAGTAAAAGTGTCACCGTTTTCGAGATATTGACCATTTTTTTAAATTTAGAAAAATCAGCTCCTTTGCGCTACTTTTTCCTGTTGAGTCCACAAATGAGCAGATATTTTGATAATTTTTTTTCCCTAGAGCTCTCAGATAGTTGCTTTATTATAATCAGTATGTAATGTTGTTGAAATTTTTAGGAAACGCTGAGAAAATAGCATCTACTTTGGATATTTTTGTTTATGATTTTCTTCGACACAACTTTAATGCGAGGTGGTTGAAAAATATGTACTGGGCAAGAATTCCCCAGTATGTTAAAAACTTGTCTGTTAAATGCAGATTTTAAAAAGGTACAATACAGGCTACTTTAATAGGGAAAAATTTCAAGTAAAAGCTATTTCAGTGTCAAAGGGGTGAATTTGAATCAAAAGTTATTTTATTGTTTACTGTTATGTGATGAAGTCTTTCAATAGTGATTGCTTAAAATTACGTTATGTTAAATTAATGCTCTAATAAATAATTAAAATAATGATTATTTTGCGATATTTCAACCTTTTAAAGAAATTTCAAATTACCTCAGACTCTCTTGCTTTAAGATTATTTTTGTATGAATATTCAACAAAAAAGAATGAGAAAAAATGTATGTAAAACATTTATTTTTATTTATTTTATCATACAAAAATAATCTTAAAACAATAATTTACAAGGCTTCCTGATCATCAAGTATTAAAAAACCAGTAAATAATAGCATTATTTTTGAAATAAACAATATTTTTGAAGTAATTCAGAGGTAATTTGAAATTTCTTTAAAAGGTTGAAATATCGCAAAATAATCATTATTTTAATTATTTATTAGAGCATTAATTTAACGTAACGTAATTTTAAGCAAACACCATTGAAAAACTTCATCCCATAACAGTAAACAATAAAATAACTTTTGATTCAAATTCACCCCTTTGACACTGAAATGGCTTTTACTTGAAATTTTTCCCTATTAAAGTAGCCTGTATTGTACCTTTTTAAAATCTGCATTTAATAGACAAGTTTTTAACATACTGGGGCATTCTTGCCCAGTACATTTTTTTCAACCACCTCGCATCAAAGTTGTGTCGAAGAAAATCAAAAACAAAAATATCCAAAGTAAATGCTATTTTCTCAGCGTTTCCTAAAAATTTCAACAACATTACATACTGATTATTATAAAGCAACTATCTGAGAGCTCTAGGAAAAAAAAATTATCAAAATATCTGCTCATTTGTGGACTCAACAGGAAAAAGTAGGGTAAAGGAGCCGATTTTTCTAAATTTTAAAAAATGGTCCATATCTCGAAAACGGTGACACTTTTACTGAGGTAAGTTTTTGACATATGATAGGTCAACCTTCAAGCTATCTGCCACCTTCGGTTGATCCACTACTTACGGGACACCCTGTATAATACAGGGATACAGATATAGGGAATCCAACTGTGGCGCTTAGAAAGGTAATAAGTTTGGTAGGATCCGCTGAAAAATAATTAAAATTATTATCTATTTATAGGCAATACTTAGCAACAATTTATTGTAATTCGACGAATTGTTTTCGAAGAATTCATAAACGACAAATTATTTTCGTCGAATTTTCCGCAAATCAGCAAAATGATTGCCTAGTTTAGTAAATTCAATTATCTGGGAGGGTTCTAATTTCCAATCGTATACCTGCGCGAATCAATTTATCTGTCAACTGCAGCAACGGACAAAGGCAGCTGAAGCATAAATCAAGTTCGTAAGGATGAGGAAATCAATAGCGAGTACAGTCAGCAAAAGAGTATGCAGCATATAAAAAAATATTATTAGCATAAAAATTATTCAGCATAAAAAATGCAGTACATGATACAAAAATGTTCCGTAATGTTTAAAATTACAGAATGTTTTTGTTAATTTATTATTCATGGTAAATGCTACCTAAATAGGTAATGTTAAATCATACTCACTTAAATAAGTTCATGGAAGCGTTGATGGAAGGAATGATTTAACATTAGGGAACTCTTGCTGAAAATATAAGAGTCTTCTAAGATAATTTTTAGAATTAGGAGTCCGTTTGCGAAATATTTGGCTTTAAAGTGCTAATTTTGGTTAGAGTCAAGTGTCGAAAAACTGCTGCATACATCCTCATAAAATTTTTCATTATAATATTTGTAGTATTCCAATTTCCAAGAGCCCACGACAGCCACACCTTCCTTACTTTATACAACCTGAAACATCATCTGTATATATCCCCAACATAAGATAACTCGTACTGTTATCTATTCTGTGCTAATAGATATTAGCTTACTATTACCTAGAAACAATTACGTATTTAGCTTATTATCAGGGGCGTAGCTACCGCCGTATCAGCCTTATCAATTATACGGGGCCCCCAACGTGTAGGGGCCCCCACTAATACTCCTAAAAAAAGCTCGCCAGTGGCCTGCGGCCGCTATACAGTTGGCACTCCTTTTATATTTGACAGCTGACGTTGAGAGGGCCCCACAACAAATATTGATATGAGGCCTCCTTAGGGCTAGCTACGCCACTGCTTATTATTTGCTTAAAATCTTAGTTACTTAGTTTAGCTGCTATTAACTAAACAACAAATTGATATCAAACAATTCTTTCACTTGTATCTTTCACCCAATAAATTAACATGTCAGTCTTTGATACCTGGCTCGCTACCTGGGCGCTCACGAATCAATTAATTTGTCAATCACAGAAGCCACAAGAGCGAGTTAAAGTACAAAATAATATTGCTTTGAGCAAACAGAAATTACTTGTTTTATACGTTTAATAACGTAACTACTTTCAATCATATTTAGCCAAAGCGATTAGAAAAGTAATCTAATGAACGTCAATAAGTAGGTAGGTATAGTATTTTTTCAATAATGATAATTATATTTTCAGTACTTAGCACTTAAGATATTATAGATTAAAATAATCGACATTTTACGTGATTTCGTATTATTGTTAAAAAGACACGTGTTTACCATCATTCATGGACATTAGTAAGACTAAAGGCTAAATGGCTGGTCAACAAAGCGGTGTAGCAGCCACACTAATTGAAGAAAGAAAGGAAGAGATCCGTGATATTTTATTTTTCTTATAACATAATATGCAGGTGCCCCATATCTTGTGGACCAAAGGGAAGTAGGTGTGAAAGAGCTCATTCCGCATGAGAATCTTATGATTGAATTGTCCTAGGCCACTTTTATCACATATATAACATTGATCCATAACATTCGGGACACATATTTGTAAACAGTAATTACCCGACGCTTCAGCCACCCGAAATTGCTGCGTAAATAGCAGACGTGTCGGACTGACGCGTCACTGAACTGTATGACTCTGAACAGTCTGAACCTGTAATGGAATCGGTTATGTTCGGTTTACACGTACCTATTAAGTAATTAAATAGATAACTAAATTTTATTTATTTTCATTTTTTACACCCTAACATTACAGGCCTTATCCCAATGCGTTAGGCAAATAAATTCAAAACTAATATTAATACTAATTAACAATATAACATAAACTAGTACCTATGTACAACACAATAAAGACAAATTAAATTTAAAACTAATATTAACACTAATTACAATAACAAATAATATGCAGTTTTATTCCAGTGATCACTAAAAATATAAATCGTATCATGGACCCTATTTGTTACCTTTATTGCCCGTGTTATCGGCGCCTTCGCCAACAAGTTGGTCTTGGCCACCGGTACAACGAGCAATTGCGGTTGCCACCGTCTCTCCACATAGTTATCAGGCACATATACGTATATTTAAAAGACGCAGGACTCCTGGGTTGGACTCCTTCCCACACAGTATCTTAATCAAATACGAACTAAAACGTTACTTACTACTAAACGTTTAACTAAAAAGTTACTAAATTGTCTGTTTACACGTATTAATTTACTTAAAATTTTGTTATCTACTTAACTAGGTACTTAATACGTGTAAACCAGACTTTAGGTTAGGTTAGGTCGAATGATTTTATTTTACGAGAACAATAGGAAAAATTGTAATGTCATGTGAGTTGTCGAATTGACAATAAAATAGTATTTCAACTAATCTGACCGAAACTTTGCGTAGCAAATGATTCTTCTATAGGCGTGTGGTACATACCTAATTTAATAGCAGACGCGTCGTCATGACACGTCAGGTATTAACACAGAAAAAATAATAGTACATACTAAATAATGGTATTACAATCGCCCGAACGGCAGCCAAAACGTCCCGAGTGGCTGAAGCATCGGGTATTTTCAAATACGTGTATGCATTCGGAACAGGCTGGACTGTACAGCAATTGAATTCTGTATTATTTCTTCAGCAACACAAAGAGGATCAAGTAAAACACGCAAATAGCTGCATTGTTTGTTATCTATACAGATTTATGTTTCTTGTTTCCTCCATCTAACCCGTCTTCTAACATTTTCTTTCGTATTCCTAGTGACAATCCTTCCTAATCCGGCCATCTTCACGACGCTTTGTTATGTCAGTGGATTACTTTGTTGAAAGTCAACTAAATATAATTTAGACTATTTTATAAGAGAATTTACTTCCAAACTAATAAGTGAAAATGTTACCTATCAGTAAATATTCGACTTAATTGTGATTAAATAATTCAATTATCTCGTTTTAATCTTAAGTACAAAGTCTAAAGCATTTTAAAACCTATAGACACGTAGGATATAAACTGGCTTATGATATTCAAAGATAATTTATATTTATAACTACCTGACCTAGCTGACGTTGCTCTATTACCTACATGTTCTTAAAAAGAAAAATACTGCAGTTTCAACTTGTGAAATTTGACACCAGTTTAAAAAGTGTTCACACTTCAAAGTTTTAATTAAAAAGGACGAGTAAGGTCCCAAGGTGTCACTTAGGTGCTTTAAATATTGTTTTTTTTTTTAAGTTATATTCTAATTTGAACATAATTTTGTATTCAACTTGGTGGATTCGACCAAACTTAAACTTATACACGAGTAACTATACGAGAAATAATCTATTCCATGATTTTTATCTCGAGTAAATACATAGCCGTTTTTCCACGTAATCGATAGTATACTTGCGTTACGAATAACAATACGCGAATAGCAGAGTGAATGGTGAACGAAAATAAAAACCCGGCAAATAAATGTTGTCCTACAACGGGATAGCGTAAGAGCATACATCATGTCAACTCGATTTTGCCGTATTATAGTGTGAAAAAGTAGCTGTCATGTAAGCTAGCTAGCTGTGAAACGTTTTATTTGTTTTTTGTTTGAGGGAATTGTCAAGTTTTGTCGTGTGGTGACAGAAATCAGATGATTGGACTGACTGACGCCATTACATTATTCTACGAATAGCTCCGTTATTCCGTGCGACGCGGCGGTATAGAAACAATTCCCGAATAGGCCCACTATTCTTAGAATTGTAGATGGTAAAACGTAAAATTGATTTTCTGTCGATTAACTGACGATTTATTCTAAGATTAAGATTTATTCTTGTTTGGTCGAATCCACCCTTAGTCATGTTCCCATAAAACAAAGAAAATTTATATTTAGATGCCTTTGCGACTTCTGCATAAAGCCGATTCCTTTATTATGCCAGATAAATCCAGGTTAACATTAAACCGCCCTCGCCAAGGGCATTGTTTAACCAAGTTAGTCGGAAAGGAATCTGAACTTTCTTTGTAGCTATCAGATCCAATAATCATCCCTCTTTGTGCTGAAGATCGGTTTTAATTTCTTGTTTCCTTCTTAAGTTTCTTCTTTTGTTGAATTTTCTTCCTTACTCCGTTTGAGAAATTAATGAACTGTGAAAATGTTAAGTTATTCTATTAAATTCTTGCGTATTGTAACTTACACAAAGTATTATGAATATACAGGGTGTCCCGTAAGTAGCGGATCAACCGAAAGTGGCAGATAGCTTGAAGGTGGACCTATCATATGTCAAAAAATTACCTTAGTAAAAGTGTCACCGTTTTCGAGATATTGACCATTTTATAAAATTTAGAAAATTCAGATCCTTTACCCTACTTTTTCCTGTTGAGTTCACAAATGAGCAGATATTTTGATAATTTTTTTTCCTAAAGCTCTCAGATAGTTGTTTTATAATTATCAGTATGCAATATTGTTGAAATTATTAGCGAACGCTGAGAAAATAGCGTCTATTTTGGATATTTTTGTTTTTGATTTTTTTCGACACAACTTTGATGTGAGGTGGTTGAAAAAAAATGTACTGGGCAAGTATGCCCCGGTATTTTAAAAACTTGTCTGTTTAATGCAGATTTTAAAAAGGTACAATACAGGATACTTTGATAGGGAAAATTTTCAAGTAAAAGCCATTTCAGTGTCAAAGGGGTGAAATTGAATCGAAAGTTATTTTATTGTTTAGTGTTGTGGGATGAAGTTTTTCAATGGTTTTTGCTTAATATTACGTTACGTTAAATTATTGCTCTAATAAATATTTAAAATAATGATTATTTTCCGATATTCCAACTAATAAAGAAATTACTTATTACTTGAAAACATTGTTTATTTTAAAAATAATGCTATGATTTACTGGTTTTTTAATACTAGATGATCAGGAAGCCTTGTAAATTATTGTTTTAAGATTATTTTTGTATGAATATTCAACAAAAAAAGAATGAGAAAAAATGGAAGTAAAATATTTATTTTTGTTTATTTTATCATAGAAAAATAATCTTAAAGCAATAATTGACAAGGTTTGCTGATCATCTAGTATTAAAAAACAGTAAATAATAGCATAATTTTTTTAAGAAACAATATTTTTCAAGTAATTCTTAGGTAATTTGAAATTTCTTTGAAAGGTTGAAATATCGCAAAATAATCATTATTTTAAATATTAATTAGAGCATTAATTTAACGTAACATAATATTATGCAAAAAATATTGAAAAACTTTATCTCAAAACAGTAAAATATAAAATAACTTTTGACTTAAATTCACCCCTTTGACACTGAAATGGCTTTTACTTGAAAATTTTCCCAATCAAAGTAGCCTGTATTGTACCTTTTTAAAATCTGCATTAAACAGACAAGTTTTTAAAATACCGGGGCATACTTGCCCAGTACATTTTTTTTCAACCACCTAGCATCAAAGTTGTGTCGAAGAAAATCAAAAACAAAAATAACCAAAGTAGACGCTATTTTCGCAGCGTTCCCTAATAATTTCAACAATATTGCATACTGATAATTATAAAGCAACTATCTGAGAGCTCTAGGGAAAAAAATTATCAAAATATCTGCTCATTTGTGGACTCAACAGGAAAAAGTAGGGTAAAGGAGCCGAATTTTCTAAATTTTAAAAAATGGTCAATATCTCGAAAACGGTGACACTTTTACAAAGGTAATTTTTTGACATATGATAGGTCAACCTTCAAGCTATCTGCCACTTTCGGTTGATCCACTACTTACGGGACACCCTGTATTATTGTATCGGTTATCAAAGTTATCGACGCATAATCGTATTTGACGACCAGTGTGGCGCAATGGTTACCATGCTGGATCGCTGCACCGAGGGTCCTGGGTTCGATTCCCAGCGAGGCGGAAATTTGAATGATGACTTTGAATTTCTGTTCTCGGTCTGGGTGTGAAAGTCCTTGTCTAGTGTGTTGTTGTCCATAGCACCCACGACACAGGGAATCCTAGTGTGGGGCTATGAGTGTGAAGCGTTTAAAAAAATCATTATCAAGTATTGAATTGGAAAAATTCAAAAACAAACGAAAAATTGAATTTTACAGTTGAAATTTACAGTTGATGAATTTTACAGTTGAAAGTTTATATGGAAGTTTATTAACTTTCACGCAAAAACTACTGAACGGATTTTCATGAAATTTGGCACACGGATAGACCACGATCTGGAATAAAGACATTGTGCTTATTTTTGGGGAAAACGTCGGCAAAGCCGAGAGCAGAATACTAAAGTAATAAATAAATGAACAGATTTTAGAATAGGAATTTAGGAATAGACTTTCGACAGTCAGACAACGAGGCTAAACTATCGTTAATTTTGGATTCCTCCGGGAGCGGCTTTTAATAAGCTGAGAGTTGGCGTCACTCCTGGACTCCTGGTGCAATCGATTTGAACTAAATGTTTTTATCTTTCCACCGCAGACGCCCAACTTAATTGAAACTCGAAATCCTCTGGAATTAAGACTGGTGAGGACGCTCGCGGCAAATGCTGACCACATAGCTTAATTAGAAGACATTAAAGCCAATTAAAGTTTCATGTTGGCAACTAGTCTAGAAAACCTTATTATTAAAACAGTATGAGCACTTGCAGCAGTGATAGCCTAGCGGTAGAACGTTGGTCTCCCGAACGAAGGGGCCCGAGTTCAAACCCTGACACGCACCTCTAATTTTCAAATATTATGTGCGTATTACAAGTTAATTATCACTTGCTTCGGTGAAGGAAAACATCGTGAGGAAACCTGCACACCGGAGAGTTCTCCATAAAGTTCTCGAAGGTGTGTGAAGTCTACCAATCCGCACTTGGCCAGCGTGGTAGACTATGGCCTAATACCCCTCACATTGTGAGAGGAGACCCCGAGCCCAGCAGTGGGACAATTATGGGTTGTTGCTTTGCTTTTTGCTTTGCTTGCTTTTATGAGCACTTACGGCATTTTTTGTAAACGCATAATAAATCTATTTCAGCTATTGCCATTTGAACTGTAGGTATATATTTTATCCTTGTCGTTTTTCATAACAGTGAAAGAACACTTTATAAGCCTTCTATAACATGAAAGAGAACATAATATTTATTTTTGTTTAGATAAAACTATTTGAAATAGAAATTAATTTCTAATATTTCAGAATTAAAATAGTCTGCAATGATCATATCCAGCAATTTTGCTAGTCGTTTTAATGTGGCACGTCAATTTCTTGGGCTTCTTTCATTTTAGCTTTAAACATACTTACCGATAATTTTTACGAACAAAATCCACAGATCCTAAAATTAACATACACGTATGTCAGAAATATAAAAGCAGTGATAGCCTAGCGGTAGAACGTTGGTCTCCCGAACGAAGGGGCCCGAGTTCAAACCCTGGCACGCACCTCTAATTTTCAAATATTATGTGCGTATTACAAGTTAATTATCACTTGCTTCGGTGAAGGAAAACATCGTGAGGAAACCTGCACACCGGAGAGTTATCTATAAAGTTCTCGAAGGTGTGTGAAGTCTACCAATCCGCACTTGGCCAGCGTGGTAGACTATGGTCTAACCCTCGCTTTCTGAGAGGAGACCCAGAGCCCAGCAGTGGGACAATTATGGGTTGTTGCTTTGCTTTTTTTATGTCAGAAATATTATTTATTTATTTATTTAGGTCACCAACATTCCATACACCATAATATATTTAGTTATCAATAAATTAAAGTACAAAGGTAAGTGTTGGAATAATTATAGGCAACGATTAGGTATTGTATTATTATTTATTAGGTATGTCAGACCTTTTATTCTTTCATCTGAGTTTCAGACATTGTTTTCTATATTAGCTAGTTAAATATTTAATTTTACTTACCTATCTACGTAATTTCTTTTTTACAGTAACATCATGAGCATCTTACAAGCCGATCTGCCTAATTCTAAAACCTTTTTTATTTTATTCTCATTAAGGCATCCCTTTGCTTACTTTTTTTTGTTTTATCGGTCTACGAACACAATGCTAAATTCAATTATTCTTTGACATAACGAAATTGTTTGGCGTGCCCAACATAATTTTCTGATCCTAATTTTCAACATCCTACGTACAGCGATCGAAAATTTCAGAATATTTGCTACAAAATTTCATTTCAGATCCCTGTAGACAATCCCAAACACGGCAACCTCGAAAACTTTCAGAATCGTAACATAACCGACACTGAGTAAAATTGAAAAGTATCTGTGATATTTAAAATTAGAACATGATTAACAATTACGCAAGTCTATTGGCATAAATTTTCCTAAATAGATGTCTGTAGTAGCTAATTGAAAAAAAAAGCTATAGAAGTAGTCACTAGTAGGTTATTACCATGGAGTATATTGTACATACCATGGATATAGAGATAATGACTCTGTTGTACAAAAGTGTCCGTGGTGGCGCCACAGTAGCAACAGGGTAAAGAACTACGCAAACAGTTCAAGTTTGCCCCTTCTGAGTCAGTTCTCCTTTACCTTTATCCTCCTTAGTAATTAATTATTAAGCCTGCGGCCGTGGAATGCAATTTGGAAGATTGAAGCATACTAAATCACTGTCTAAAATGTCTAAATATGTCGTTAATAAGTTTTTACGTTGTTATAGAACTGCTTTACAATCAGATACTATCACAGGCATGTGAGGCATGATATATGTACAAGTAAGTAGTGCACCTATTATTGTTTGGGGTCCTGATAGTTAGGTAAACGTGTAGGGGATAATTCAAAGTAAATAAAACTATCAGGTATTTTTTTTAATTTATATTTATTGGGTATGAAGTCTTATATAAAATAAATTCCCTGCTCTCATGTTTTGTTTAATATTTTGTTTCATGTTAAATGTTTAACGTTTTGTTAAAATCTAAATTTTCGCAAGAAAAGAGATCTCTTCTATTATTTATAACTAACAAATATCGTTAATGGCCCTTGATTATTGACATAGCGACGATTACAGTACATTTACCCTACAGTACGCTCCGACCACAGATTCAAATAAAGAGAACTAAGTCTTTACAATCTCAAGGGTGTGAGAACTTAGGAATAGGAACATATGATTTTTGAACGGAAGAGGATAAAAACATTTTTTCATTTAATATTTTTAATTCGTTCATTAAACAGTTTGTTTTGCTTACCCTCTTTGTGTCGGTTAAATCTTGTAAGCTTAATTGGATCTATGTACTTCCTTCTGTCTTAAATAGTTGAAATATTGCATGTGACTTTAATTCTGATGACTATGCATTTTTTATAAGGTTGATCTCCAGATAAGGGAAGGGATTTATTTAACGGTTTACAGCACAATAACAATTTATATAGGTAAGACTGTTAGAGTTTGACTACAATGATAGTAGTTATGTATGTACCCAGATCACTAAATGTAATAGAGCACATGATAATGTCATGATTTTCAAAATCAATTTATTATTTACACAAGATTACAATTTATTATTATTATTACAAGAAAGTATCTGATTTGACTTCCGACGACAGTAAACTCCTGTGAACTCTTGTGTGTACCTAAATGATAAATAAATAAATAAATAAATAAAATTGTCATTAAAGATGGCGAAAAATAAATATCAACGGAAACGGACGTTGGCTAGATTTCTAAAAAATAAGAATTCTTGGTTACTTCACTTTTATTCGAGCATTAAAACCGAACTGCAGAGCATATTTGTGAGAATTATTATAAGTGCGAAATATTATAAGTACCTAACTATAAGTATGAGTGATTACCAAGGTGTTTCATTTTAATATTAAGAAACGAACACCTAAAAAAATATCGGGACGTCTCCTCGAAGCACGCCAGCCTGGTATCCCTGATCATTACTCTAACAGAGCTGATCGGGCCAGTTCTCTTCCGTTGAATTAGCTGCTAGTATGAACGCCCGCGGTTGATTTCCCAGGAGACGGGACTGCGCCTCGTACTCTATAACATTTGCCGTAATTGCCGATTCTTTCAAAAGTTGCCGTTTCCAGCACTCCTAATAGCTGTTGGTTTAGAACGATGTTCTTTGTACCACTTCTTGCTACGATTAGTTAGTATTTTTATGTTTTATTATGTAGTTATTATGTAGTTATCAAAACTAAGTTATGAAGTAATCGTTTTTTATGACGATAATGAAGAAGCTGACCTACATATGTTGATATGTTATAGTAAGGTTTGTAATAAGTATTACAATTTTAATTTTTTTATAATTCAGAGATAATCGAAATGTCTTTTTGAAAAAGTTATGTACGTACATCGTCTATAGAACATTTTAATGCATTTTGTAAGTAGGTACCTTAATGAATGTGAGCATCGGTATCGGACTGTCTATCTGTGTGTCAATCTATGTAACCTGTCTTTTATCAGCAAATGACGAATGAAAGGGAAAAAGGAAAAACTTTTAAAAATTAAATTGTTTTTAATTTTCTGACTCCGTTGTATGAGAGTGCGACTTGACGGTGTCATAACATCTAAAACACAGAATTACGAGTACCTACATATTGCCGGTAGATTTCCCTAGGGAGATTTCCCTTAATTGTCGATCGTTTGAACAGTTTTCATTAACTAATGCTCGCGTAAAATCACAAGTCTGTGTTAAAATCTAATGACAGAGGTGCATAAATAAGTGGCAAACAGGAACGTACATAAAGTACAATTAAGTGGCTTCAACTCATTAACGGCCCACTACTGGGCACGGGTCTCTCCTCTTGAGGTGGCCTAGAGCCTCCACCATAATGCTCCAGTTCGGACTGGTCTCCACTAATCCCTCCCCGCCAATCACGAACCCTCTGGGTTAATAGCCAACCCAAGTGTCAAAAATTTTCATGCGGCCCGAGTGCCTCCGACATGAGCACATGGCTTAACGACTGTTAACTTACGATAACAACCAGAACTGAAGGCTTTACCCTCCGAATACCTTGGAAGTACCAAAAACGCTCAAGAATTTTTTCCTACTGTCGGTCACCCATCCAACTACCGACCGGCGACCGCACCGGTCTCTTAGGATCACAAGCCCCCGGGCTATAAGCGCTTCAATGTTATTAATAAAATATTTGTTATCTATTAAAAATACCTATAACCTATGAATTTAACATTTAGGAAGTAATCTTATTAATATTATGTTATAAAAACGACGTTAATTTTTGGGCTGGTAGCTCCATCTGTGCTACACATTTTGTTTTACATAACAATATTAAGTTTCCATAACACTTTGATAGATGGCGCTGTACCTTTTTCTGAATCACGCTTACGAATGTACCTTGGAGATTACATAAATACAAAACCTAAGGCAAAAATTGTTCGGACCTAATGGACTTATAGTCCAACGGCTTTACGTGTATTTTTGCTGAATGCAAAAGGATTTAAACCCTTTTGTTCGATAATATTATTATGAAATGAATTATGTCCATCCATACTACATTGTACTCGTCGTAAGTACTAAGTCGTAATTCGTTTTTTGCCCCACATCTAATAACCTAATAAGTGCAATTTGATAAAGATTAAAGTCAAAACCATGGAAATTAGAATAGATTTATATTAAATTTTTATATACCATGGTCAAAATTATTAATTCTGTTTTTGTGGTTTGGGGGCAATTTTTGTCTTCTTTTGTAGGAATATTCGCTACAAAAATTGGCCATCTTGTGAATTTCAGGTGAAGGCTACTTAAAGTGTTGGTTTGGTAGGTATATTTAATTAATTTATTCGTGCTAAAAATGCATCGGTTGTTAAAAGGATCAATAATATACATAAATCACGTTGTATAGGGCGAAGATAATTTTATATGATTAATAAAATTACATATGTAATTAGAGATTTTGACCTTTTTTTTTTGGAATTGTGGTTAAAGTATACCTATGCTTATGTAAATGTCTTTTGCGGCATTTTGCAACAGGATTTTAAATTATAACAATTTTGTTGAGTGCAAAGATATGTATCTTATAATTATGTATTACAGATAGATGAGATAGGTATCACAATAAAAACTGTTACGTCATAGTGAACTCTGATTAGAACAGACTAATCTAAAGATTTACGTTTTATTATCTTCAGATAAACGTTGATTTTCGATTATCACTAAGAACGCTTAAATAATAAGTGGCGGTTTTGGAATGCAACCGCCAACCGACCATCAAATACGGAGTAATTTATCGTACGTTAGTCACTTGTCTCACTTATTATCTGTTTATTATTATTCTAAGTGTCTCACTATATAGGTCTAATATCATCTGTTCAACTTCAACTGAAACATTTCTTCGCAAGATTTTGCTTGAGTATGCTTGTAGCTGTTTTGGAAAAGTGCTGTTTTAGGGAAATGGCGAAAGAAACTCCTCAGCTTAAAAACGGAAGAACGAAAGGAAATCGTAATCTTTTTTGCGTTGTGGTATACGTTGCACTTTTTCTAACAATACCGTCTCTGCTAAATCTATAGAAGTATCAAAATTAACTTTATCCATCCAGAATGTGACAGTACACAAAACCCTACACTTCTCTGGTCTTTTAGTCGCAAATGATGAGACGAGTCTGACTGTACGACTGGTCGTTAAGTCACGTCACGGTGAAGTTATGAGATTCTTGCGCCTGGCGGTGAAAATGTACGGCCAACATCACAGCATCACATGAATCACGGGCTATCTCAATGAGAATATGCATAAAATGATACCACTCGTGCACTCTAGGCAAAAATAATTATAATGTCGAAATGTAAGTTTGGAAACCCTACGAAGGTGCTCTGAAAAATTAGTACCTAATAATAATAAACCGTTCATTTGATACCAAGACAACTCAGCGTCCGTAATTAGTATGACGCAAGGAAAAAAAAAATATACATTATTAGTTTTTGTTTAAAGATTTGTTTTTTAAATAAATAAAAAACTGTGAATTTATAACATAACGTCTTTTAAGAATTTTCAATTTTCATGTATTCTAATACAATATACTAATCATTGAAAAAATATTAGGCACAATGGATGCTAGCCGAGGGAGGGGGTGCGTTTTCTTGGGGATATTTACGGATTTTTATGATTGTATTGTATTTTTTGAATTAAAGCGAACGATATACAGCGTGTCCCGTAAGTAGTGGATCAACCGAAGATAGCAGATAGGTTGAGGGTTACCCTATCATAATTAGGTAGTCAAAAAATTACTTCAGTAAAAGTGTCACATTTTCGAGATATTGACCATTTTTTAAATTTATAAAATAATAAATTATATCAAGCCGTGCATTTCTGTTCGAAACTGATATGATTAAATTCATTGCGATAAATAGAACTAGATTACATTTTTATCAATTTGTATGATTTTTATCGGCTTCGCACTAAAAACGTTGATTTCAAATTAAATAATGTATTTTTTAATTTGACTTGTACCTACCTAGTTTCTTTATAATTTAAATTTATTAAGACATACCTAAGCAACATATTTAGTAGTAGCTAGTATATTAATAATGGAGCCACACATATAGGTTTCTGTGAATGGATATAGATTATGTGCTATTATTATTTATTTCGGTGTTACGGTACCAGTCAGTACCGTAGAAAACATGATAATGCCTATGTTAAGAAGTTATGTTAGATAACAGGTACTGTACCGTTTTATTGACATTGAAATAGGAACGTCGTAAAGTAATGAATCATAATATCATTATTATTATCATTAACTTGATTGTAATGATTTTGATGACGAAATATAGTTCTCATTTCCACAATCTGTTTTTTTTACAGAAGTTGAATTTTCTTTTATATTATTATGTACTTTTAAGAGAGATAAGTTACTAGTGATTTTCCTTTGTTATCTTTTATCTACTTGGCAGATATATTATTCAATCTGTAGAAATTACAACCGACATAAGTGCTTAGATAAAAGATTTGGCAAATACCTAATGTAGGTGCATTGTATAATATCTACTTTATTTACCTACATTATAAATCTTAACGTTGTTGATATTGCTTGGTATGTAGGGCATATAATAAATATGTGAAGCTAAAAAGACGCAAATATTATTCAATGAGCTTTAGGAAAATTATTATTTTTTGCCAATAAAGTCTTGAACCTCGCTAAATAATAAAGTCATTAATTTTGACAGGGATCTATTTATTTCACTTCAAACACTAGCCTTATTAAATTGATACTTCAAAATAAAGTAAGTATCAAAGAGCAAACTAGAATTAGGGGAATGTGGGGGGAAACCGGACAGGGGGTAAAAACAGATAGTTGCTATTTTACTAGTAGGCATATATCTATCTCGTTCTAAATAGTCAACAGTTATTTGGGAACACTCGCACAGTTTGCTTGCAAATGGCGGACACGATAGAATTTCATCGCGTGCTTGTACTCTACAAAATATAAAAAATTGGTAAGTTATCTAATATTTTGTAATTTTTGACGTAATCTCATTTGTTTTGGCCATGTACAATCATAATGTAACATTCTTTTTATAATATCTTGGTTATTTATGCTAAAAAAACTGCATTAATTGTTGCTGTGAGTCTAAGAATAAAATTTTTGCAAGTAGTATTTTAAAAGTGGCATCTGTGGGGTACGACCGGACGGGGTGATATCGGATATCCGGTGTCATACCCCAGTTATTGAATAGGTTATGTCTGTTTATTTACCTAAAATCTTAAACCTTTCCTGCATCGGTGTTCCTACTAAGCTTTGACATGGAGTCCTTCAAGAAGCGGGTCTATTGTTTTCTTCGAGGCTGGCAACGCATTAGTATCGCCCTTAGTGCTGCTAATGTCCATGGACGGCGGTGATCACTTAACATCAGGTGACCCGTCTGCTTGTTTGCCTGTTTACTAAGGCATAAAAAAATCCTTATTCACCCCGTTGACTAAAATTACTACGTTACTATGGGTATCCGGTTTTACCCATACATATGGGGTGAATCCGGATTTATGTTTTTTTATTAAAATAAATTTCTACTGCTTTTTATCTTCATTGATTTTGGATATTTTTTGGTAAAGTAATGTCATACTTATGTTCTTGGAGAAGTGTTGTTGATTTTTGAAATATATAACATTTTAACGAATTTATGGTGTTTCTTTCTTAACTATCCGGTGTCCCCCCACATTCCCCTACTATCAGAAACCTGTTGTTAGCTCTTTACATATTTCCTGGACTAGATTCTCAAGTACCTACGTATTCAGTAATCTGTCACAATGAAATTATATAATTTTCTATTAGCCACTTAAAGTTCTATGAAACACGAAATATCTAGATCAAAGCAGAAAAAGCTTATTTATTCTAAAATCGTCTATTTAAATGCAATATGTACCTAGGGGTAAATGTTGTTCGTACTTATAAATATATCATTCGATCGTTATCAATAACGCGGTAATTCCCTTAATCGCTAAGACATGATTATTTAATTAACACTGTGTCTAGACTTCGCTTTATTTGGGCTACAATATTCTCAGAAGCATAGCGAGAGCGACCCTTATCATTTATCTACATTTCATTATAAAAAAATGTACCCACATCATTGGCAGGTGGGATGGGAACGCGGACGCAAGCAAGCTATACCAGTCCTTCGTGCTACGCATAACGAATGACGAGACAAACCGTGTCGTCAATGCCGGCGGGAATTTCATACTTCTATAAGGGTCACCCGCCGTACATTGTGTCGTACATATGACAGAGAAACGGGGATGGGTGAATTATTTCAAGTATTTCTAATTGCCTTAAATAGACACGACAAATTTATAATTCAAGTGGTGTTGCCACACTGCAGTTATATTTTTTTTAAAACATTCCAATTCATTCCTTATTTATTTACAGTAGGTATGAAAATATTGACTGCTCTTAAACAAAACAATGATATGAATAATATCCCGGATGTGTAATGTCATAATTTTTATTTTTATTGTTTATCATTGCAAACAACGGACAGCTACTTAACAGCTAATCCAAAGATAAAAATATTAATAATTCTTAATAAGATTTTGGGACATTATCTTATTGAAATTATATTATATTTTATTGCCAAAGTGAGGCCTAACGATACGAAGAAAAACGCTCAGTTTCATACTTAAAGTATGAATTTATATAATGCAAAAAGTTCCTACAAATAGATTCCCTTAATTCTTGGCAGCCAAGTAGCCAGTCACTTGTGAAAGCTTTGGGTTCGTCCAGATAGGATATCTTTAAAAAATCCTTTTAATAATAGATGTTTAAGAGAAGTGGTATAGCTGAAATCTACTATTTCTGTCCACATTACAGGTAGGTAATCGGCAAAAATAACCTCGATAAGATAAAGGCTAAAGATAATGCTATTCAATAATCAATATGGCCAATGGAGTGCTATGGACAAGTCGTACGCTTGGCTAACAAAAAAATTTAAAATCATAAGTAAAAAAATGGAGGCTAACGGTGTTGTGAAAAAACAGTTCGCAAAGTTACATGAAAAGGTTCAAAATAAATACGACGAAATGCAAAGAAAGCTAGAAAAATCAAAATCAATCGATATGTTAACAATGTGCGACGAAGATTATACATACAAGGACCAAAAAAAATTTCTTAGTGTGAATGATCTCACCAAAATAGATGAAGAAAGTTTGTTTAGTCCTGAAAACGGAAAGAAAAGCTTTAGTTGTGAAGTACTAGATGATGAAGTATATTATAGAAACAATGTTGTGTTTAAAGAAATAAGTTTTCGTGAAGCAACAATAACTGAGTCTGTATCACAATTAAGCTTATGTGATAAATCTGAAAGTGAAAATGACGATAAGTCAATGGAACACTTCTTTGGCAATAATTTCTTGAACACAAGCCTGGAATCGTAAGTACAGTATTTTTAATATTTACAAAACAAGTAGGTAGTAGTTCGCAAATACCTACCTACACTTAAACACTTTAATACAATACGTGTAAAATTATAATAATATTTATATGTTTACTAACCTACCATAATTGTAGTTAATGATATTTAGCATACGTTTTATAAGATTATCCAGTTTCAAATTTCTTATTTATCATCAGGAAATCTTTCCCTAATATTATGGATTACGGTAAAACGTTGACAAATTAAAACATTTTGGTTATAATATGAAACTAAATAGTAGGTAATACATATAACTGAAATATTACGTAGGTACTAAGAAAATATTTTTATAGGATTTTATGGTAATTATTCCGTGGAAAAAGATTCGTTTCCCAGCAGTTTCATATCGAGTACAAAACCTGACTATATTAAATATTAATTTTTTTTTAATATAGAAATTCAATCTTCTTACAGCTTTGTTATCCGAGTTAGAAATTAAATTAAATACGTATAACATAATGTTTAATCATGTTAATTCAAGTATTTAAAGTAGTTATGTATCCCCCTGAGGAAATTATAAGTATTATCGTATACATACAGTACATATTATTTTATTTCCAGTTTGAACGAATTATCTCAAGGCGATGAGTCTCTTCCTCCAACTCCGCCTCATAAAATTATTCGTAAAAAGATTAGTTGGCTGAGGACCTCTAAGGAAAAGAAGAAACGTGACGAAAAGGACAAAACAAGCAAGACTAGACATAAGGAATCAAACAGGGATTCTTTCAATAAAGTTGATCAGGTAAGAAGTATGATAATAGAATAGAATAATTCTTGCGTCTTAAACCAGCTTACTGAAGTAAGAAAGGTTTATAATGACAAAGAAAACGTTAATGTTAGTATTTTTATGTCCAGCAAACAAAACAATCAGGTGATAGAAATCATCTAATATTTGTGGGGGAGTGGGGTTACATTAACTTTTAAATTAAACGATCTCTAAGCGGTAACTGTCACCATTGTCAACCCATTGACGACTTAACATGTAGTCTCTGGAGTATTTTATATTCACGACATTGCTGGACTTGAGCATGATTAAGAATGACTGTTCTTCACTAGACTCGTAGACATACATAATACAAATGGTGTTTGCAATGCGTTAGGGCTGTCAAGAAGAAAGAACCGATTATAGGCTAGCTCTTTGACATTGTCGAGTCATACAGAACCATTCAAAACGACGCAAGATTAAAAAGGATTATAACATTTGCATTGAAACTTAATCAGTTATTTTGTAATTTTTCAGTTCATTCTCTGCAATACCCCTAAACACGAGCCACTGAAGACATTTAAGAGAACAAAAATTGCAGCTGTCACTATTGCTCTGATAGAAGCTACAGGTTTAGATATTACTCCTGAAGATAAGCCCCGAATTTTGTTATGTCGACTCCGGTAAGACGATTATTTAAAAAAATCTAAAATTAATTGTCTTCTATTAAAGCTCAGAATATTTATTCGGTTATGTCTCAACTCTCAACTGTAAGCATTCATATTAAAATACATTTTTTCAGTTTAGGTTCAGAAAAACGCAAATCAAAGTCGGCCAGAGGACATAAAAACGCTATTAAGTGGCAAGAAATTCACCACTTCAATATGTTTGATGACGATAGTATTTTAGAAATATCACTCAATGATAAAGATAGCTTTCTCGGCAGGTAAAAAAATAAATTAGCGTGTCTAACAAACTTACTTAATAATATCGCAAATAGTACAATTTAATTAAATTGAATGACTTAAAACGTTATGGAATTGAAAAGTAATTAACATCTAACATTTTGTGGAATTCTAGAACGCTAATCGACTTATCAGAACTCAAGAAAGAGAAGACGCACAAGATGACTTTGAAGCTGGAATACAGCGAAAATATCAAGTTATTCCTACTGGTAACAATATCGGGTACCTCTATAATAAATACAGTATACGACATCGATGAAGCTGCACGTATCCATAAAGAAAACGCCATCAGAGATAAATACGTAAGTAAAATAGTGGCTTCATCCCAGTAATGCAATGGCCTACTACTGAGAATGGGTACCTATCTCTACTTGAGGATGTCTAGAGTATACTCTACGCTGCTCCACTGCGGACTGGTGGAGGGGTTAATGACCAACCCAAGTGTCGGAAGTTTTCATGCCGCCCGAAGGCCTCCAACATAGCTTAACGACTATTGTCAACCGCACCCGACGGCTTTACATCCTCCGAAGCACGGAAACGCTCAAGAAATTTTCGCCACTAGCGGTCACTCATATAAGTACCGATCGCGCCCGTGTAGCTTAATTTTGTCGATCATTTAGGATCGACACACACCACCGGGCTATGAGTGCTTCAAATAATAACATATCAGTACTTATTATAGTAATATATCAAAGAAACGTCATCAGCTATCAGATAACGAATAAACAAAATGCCAAGAGTCATCGAATCCGTTCAGTGTTCATTGATTCGCATGATTATAGCAAAGTTGAAAAAAAAACTATACCTATCTAAACAGCGAATGCCCGCTGTCTTCTTCAGGTCGTCAGTCCACCTAGTTTGGGGGCGTCCTATCCTCCTTTTTCCGAGACGTGGGCGCCATTTTATAGTCCTACATATAGTAGAAAAGTTTTGTTTTACAGGCGTGGTACCGCATGGATGGTGGATTCACGAACGTGGGCAATCTCTCAGTGATCGTGTATGGCGCGAAAGGTCTTCCTGGGAACGATTGGTACTGCGTTCTGAATCTGAACAATGAACGGATACAAACAACAACTGATTTTAAAACAACTGCCCCCACTTGGATGAAAATATTTTCGTTGTGAGTGCTAATATTGTTATAGATAAAGTTATTACGTTTATCAATTTTAACTTCAACCAGTTACTTATTCTTATTTATTGTCATTTAATTTATCGGATTCATTAACAAAGAAAGTAAAATCATAAAATATATACTCGTAACTCGAGTTTCAATGTATCTATAATTATTTGCATTAGTTAGGACAATATTTCGCCAAATTATTGATTGGATTATAATTTTAAATATTTCGGTACACTAGCAGATCAAACCATGATAAAAGACTATCAATCAGTGTAGTACAACTTATGTACATTACAACTTAATACATTAACATTATTTACTGATACGTTTCAGCACATTGAACGATATAACGTCAATTTTAGAGGTCATCATTTGTGACGAAAAGAAATATGAAGAGCACGGTAAAGTAACTATACCTTTACTTAGTATAGAAAATGGAAAGAAATGGTACGCACTCAAGGAAAACACACAAAGAGAAAGAGCGAAAGGCAGTAATCCAAGAATATTATTGGAAATGGCTGTTACTTGGAATCTCGTAAGTAAGATTTTTATGTAACCCATGTTTTTTCATACTTCACACTTCACAGCATGTACCTAATTGAGCAAAAACAAAGGGTAGATAGTTCCAAACAAATAACAATTCCTTTGGTTCTATCCTTGCCCAATTCTCTTTTCAGTATATTTTAAATTCATAACACATTATTATCTCAGCTCTCTTAAATTTAAGCGCTACATTAATTTCCATATAACTTCATTACTTATTTAATGCCCAGGTAAAAGCTTCCGTACGTGTTATAAATCCCAAGGAGGTTAATTATTTGCATACGGAAGACAAATTAGACAGGCACGTGTTTGGAAAGAACCTGACAAGATCAAAAGCGGTACTATCTTGGGTGCTCGACGCTTTTCAAGTGTTCAGGTAAGGGAAATTATATATTCAGCGGGCTGTAGGCTTTTCTTAAACAAAGAGTTTGGAGAATAAGAATGCTTCTGAGAAGAGTTAAATGTTCACGCGTTCGAGATCGATTTCAATAAAATATTTTTAAGAATTTTATTGTAAGTGTATTTTCATACAATTAAAATGTATTTTTAGAACAGCTTTCGAATGGGAATCTCGGAAATGGAGCTTCATAGCGCTCATCATCTGGCAATTGTTTTGCTGGTTCTTCAAGATGTGGATGCTGCCTCTCTTGTTACTGATTCCCTTCGTTTGGTACCGGCCAGAGGAATATTATTTATTCAACTGTAAGTATAGCAAGGCGACTCATTGACAAGCAAATTAATCTCTTTAAATAAAAATCTCGTGTCACGGTCTTTGTGGTTGCACTCCTCCGAAACGGCTTGACCGATTTTTATATTTTTTTTGTGTATATGAGAATAGGTCGTTAAGTATATTTCATACCGCTAGGTGATTAGAGTGTCCCTCATCCAGAAATTTTTTGGAGAACAACGTTTGCCGAGTCAGCTAGAAATAATATCATAATAATTATATCATATCATAATCATATAAAAATAGTTCATGAATACTCTTTGTAGATAAAAAAAATATATTTAATTTCAGGGGCGAAGAGGTACATGCAAAGTGTGGCAATAATACCTGCGGAACAAAACCAGCATAAGGTTATATTATATTTTAATATACGTGTATCTTTCTTTTAACTTGCATTTTATAATCATGGTGAAATAAAAAATCTAAATCCTTTGTCATTTCATTTTAGGAGGACAAAAACCTCAGCTTAAGACAAAAAATTACGAATTTCCAAGAAACGTTACAGACGGTACAAAACGTTTTAGGGAAATTTGCGAGTCTTGGAGAGAGGTTCAAAAAGTAAGTCATTTCAGTTAACGTTAAATACATTCGTATATGAAAGTCAGAAATAAAAGTATAACAAAATATTTTAACAAGGTGTAAAAAATATTTTATTTAGGTAATTTAATTTTAATTATGTGTAATTACTACCCATAATAAAATTGTTATTGTCCCGATGATACTTTCGTACCTTGAGGTAAAAACCAGACTTCAATTTTATTCAAGAAACCTTTCTATCTGCATGCACAGAAATTATATTAAAAAAATATTTTCTTAATATCACCATAAAACTCTACAACTTGATTTTCCTAACATTTATTTTTAACCCTTTTATTTCCAGTTTGTTCAATTTCTCCGTACCATTCGTCAGTTTGTTGGCAATATTTTTCATCTCGGTGATAGCATTCGTCATATACCTTATACCTCTCAGATTCATAATGATGGGCTGGGGTAAGTTAATTATCAACAATTTTTAATTAACTGAACAAAACTTTGTAAAGAGTAATATGATATTTTAATACAATATTTATTTAGGATAAAATATTGTTCTATGCAAGCTTTTACAACGATTTACTTTTACAACTTTTCAGGGATTCATAAGTTCACAAGAAAAATATTGACACCGAATAGAATACCAAATAATGAACTAATGGACTTGTTGTCAAGAGTACCTGATGATGAGACATTGGTAAGATTATCATTATCGTCGTCGTCGATAACATGCATTAGATTTACATAATAGATGAGAACGTGATATTTTTAATAGATTAATTATTTTATGATTCACTTTTATAAAAATATGCAACCGTTTATTTAAGGCGATATTATCCCAAGAAATGGTATTTTTGAAGGTCTTTTGTTCATAAATGGTACATAATACAATTCTAAAAAAAATATATGTTATTTTACAGTCTTTGTTCTTTCGTTCCCTCATACTTGATACACGATAGCAATTATTTCATTGGATAGAAATAAATCACAAAGTGGGGTCTAATCTGGCATAAAAATGGCGTTTTATTCGCGTTTTAATCGCTTCCAGATAATAAAAAATATACCACAGTATAGGTCCTATAGATACCAATATTTCTTTCTGATCATAATTTGAAATTTTGAAAAACTTCCCTTTCAATTTCTATTTTTTCCCTTTCCACGAGCAACGAAACGCCCGACGCGTTAATTTACTCAATTTTACTCTCGCGCCAGTCGCCTTCGAGGCAATGATATTATAATAGAGGTAGATATGTTACTAGCGCGCCGAAGATGAAGAGCGTAACGTGAGCTAAGTAGCCCACCTGCTCGCAGTCACTCTGTCAATACTCTGTCGATACGCACGCTTTTATTGTTGTCAGAAGTCCTTGAGATTTGACATACAGCGTTAAAATGCCCTCGTGTATTAAGCGTAAATGCACTAATTACACAAGTAAAAGAAATAAAATTCATGGAATAACATACCACACGTCAGTTATCATGATTTATTGCATTTTATTTAATTTCATTATTTCTCTAACAAAATAAATATGGCGGCATGACAACGCCGGCCGAACGTAGGGCGGACATAGATTAACATACAGAAGTGACGATATATTGATGCTGTCCCCATTTGTATGTTCATTGTTAAGTACAGAAGAAACGATGGATAATTTTCTCACGAGTACCAGTATCATAATAAAGCCGTACCGTATTAGTATCGAGTATTGTAATAGAGCCTAGCAAAAAGAAGTTCATAAATAATATAATATAACATAAAAATAAAAAGTACATGTATAATACTTAAAACTTTTTTGTATCCGTCGATAAGCAAATAAAAAAATTGAACACTTATTGTAAAAGTATTCCGGTTTGGTTTAACATATAAAATTAACGTAATAATGTGGTTAACTGCTGTTATATTAGATTTCCATCGGACGAACTAATGCGCCATAATCTAAATTTTACTAACAATAATCAAAATTTTACTAACAAAAAATAACCGACTTCAAAGTCTCAAAAACTACTTGTCAGATCTCGTTCAATTTTATGTGGACTGGGACCACATGACAAGCACCTGCTTTCGATTAAAAAAAGAATCATCGAAATCGGTTGGCGTGATATTGAGTTATTCGTCCATTTGTCGCGCACATACCTAATAGAAATTTAAGACTTATATGGTTTTGTCATGGAGGCCATTGTCAGATCTCAATAAAATTTATGTGGGACCACATGACAGGTTCCAGCTTTGGATTAAAAAAAGAATCATCAAAATCGGTTCGCCCAGTCCAAAGTTCTGAGGTAACAAACATAAAAAAAACAGTCGAATTGAGAACCTCCTCCTTTTTTTGAAGTCGGTTAAAAAATAACCGACATCAAAGTTACTCAAAAACTACAAGTCAAATCTCGTTCAAATTTATGTGGGACCACATGACAAGCACCTGCTTTCGATTAAAAAAAAAGAATCATCGAAATCGGTTGGCGTGATATTGAGTTATTCGTCCATTTGTCGCGCACATACCTAATACAAATTTAAGACTTATAATTATGGTTTTGTCATGGATGCCATTGTCAAATCTCAATAAAATTTATGTGGGACCACATGACAGGTTCCAGCTTTGGATTAAAAAAAGAATCATCAAAATCGGTTCGCCCAGTCCAAAGTTCTGAGGTAACAAACATAAAAAAAAACAGTCGAATTGAGAACCTCCTCCTTTTTTTGAAGTCGGTTAAAAAATAACCGACATCAAAGTTACTCAAAAACTACAATTCAGATCTCGTTCAAATTTATGTGGGACCACATGACAAGCACCTGCTTTCGATTAAAAAAAGAATCATCTAAATTGGTTGGCGTGATATTGAGTTATTCGTCCATTTGTCGCGCACATACCTAATACAAATTTAAGACTTATATGGTTTTGTCATGGATGCCATTGTCAAATCTCAATAAAATTTATGTGGGACCACATGACAGGCTCCAGCTTTCGATTAAAAAAAGAATCATCAAAATCGGTTCGCCCAGTCCAAAGTTCTGAGGTAACAAACATAAAAAACAGTCGAATTGAGAACCTCCTCCTTTTTTGAAGTCGGTTAAAAAAGAATCGTTGTTGTTTAAAATTAATGTTTTAAAGAAATGCGTTTTATTATCTACCTACAGAATAAATAAGATGCTATGTAATAATAATGAATAAGACGCCATACCTACTGCTTAGGCTGACTTACACATGAAAAAGGTCGTGGTCCCTATAAATACGCGTATTTACTTTATTCGTAAATGTGTCACCATAATTAATATTTCATCACCGAAATCCCAAAATATTGCTTTAAATAGTTTTGAAATTACAACTTCCTTCCTTAAGTTTATTTTTAGGTACTTTTAATCTACTGACTGTACTGAATTTGTTAGTCTTTGCCGAAGCCAGCCAATCAAATCATCTGCACGATAATCTCCACAATATTGTGCAAATGGACAGAGTTGCCAACTCTAAATTTTTTTCGATATCTTCACAGTTTTTAGTTTAGACCACCAAAATTAAATCTAGTTTAAACTGAAAATCAAGAGGATGTGCAGATTGAAGACGAGTCAGTTTTAGTAGAAATAGTTAAGATTTAAAGTTGATTTACGAATATAAGTATAATTTTCATAACGGTAATATTAAGTTGTTTTGCACAATTTCATTTGTTGGCAACACTGGTCAACGTTTGGTGACGCGAACGACAAACACTAGCTGTCTTTTTCACTATTATGGTTTTAGTAAAGCTATCCCTTTTACATCATTTACCAATGTAGTGATTGCCCGATTGGTGTAGGGAAACAAAAGATAAACGTGTGTGTGTTTCGGAACAAATTTTTCGGTTGATTTGTAAGGGCGTAACGTATCTTTAATTAATACATCATTGCTTCGAGGTAGGACCTGTGCTAATCGGCATCGCAGCCGCACGTTGTCGAATTTCCGACACTAATTTTAATTTCGAATTTGGCGCGCGCGCCTTCTGAACTTATATTACGTATTAGGTACTGTCCAAAGTATCCACACTGCTGTAATTTGAAATAATAAAAATTTTTCGTTTTTATACTTTAGTTACTATTATAGTATTTGGGTATTGGTATAAGTCAAGTGCTAATTACACAATTATTATCTAATACTATCCCAAGCCGGATGGGTGTCGTAAAAGGCGACTAAATCCGGCCCGCTGGTGGTAGGGCCCCTCGAGGGATTATATTGGTAATATTGATTTTAAATTTAATACCATTATTACTATTATTATTTCTCCATGGGGTTCGCATGGATAGCTACCACCCTTGAGCATGTGTCAGTCGCCAAACGACTCGTCGTGACGGCTGGGAGCTTGAGAGATAGTTTTCTTTTTTGAAGTTATACCTTATTTAGGCGCGTTATGAAATAAATGGAAAATTGTTTTGAAAAAATGATTATTGAAGTGAAAACTTCTTGAAGTCAAAAAAGTCGAAAGTCAAAAATGTCAAAAAAGTCAAAAGTCGAAATTCAAAAAAGTCAAAAAAGTCAAAAAAGTCAAAAGTCAAAAGTCAAAAAAGTCAAAAAAGTCAAGTCAAAAAAGTCAAAGTCAAAAAAGTCAAAAAAGTCAAAATTCAAACAAGTCAAAAGTCAAAAGTCAAAAAAGTCAAGTCAAAAAAGTCAAAGTCAAAAAAGTCAAAAGTCAAAAAAGTCAAAATTCAAAAAAGTCAAAAGTCAAAAGTCAAAAAAGTCAAAAGTCAAAAAAGTCAAAGTCAAAAAAGTCAAAAGTCAAAAAAGTCAAAATTCAAAAAAGTCAAAAGTCAAAAGTCAAAAGTCTAAAGTCAAAAAAGTAAAAAAAGTCAAAAAAGTCAAAAAAGTCAAAAGTCAAAAAGGTCAAAATTCAAAAAAGTCAAAAGTCAAAAGTCAAAAAAGTCAAAAGTCAAAAAAGTCAAAAGTCAAAAAAGTCAAAAAAGCCAAAAAAGTCAAAGTCAAAATTCAAAAAAGTCAAAAGTCAAAAGTCAAAAGTCAAAAGTCTAAAGTCAAAAAAGTAAAAAAAGTCAAAAAAGTCAAAAGTCAAAAGTCAAAAAGGTCAAAATTCAAAAAAGTCAAAAGTCAAAAAAGTCAAAAGTCAAAAAAGTCAAAAGTCAAA
The DNA here is from genome assembly GCA_911387775.1 of Thymelicus sylvestris. Lineage (NCBI taxonomy): Eukaryota > Metazoa > Arthropoda > Insecta > Lepidoptera > Hesperiidae > Thymelicus > Thymelicus sylvestris. The sequence goes on along the minus strand of OU426898.1, from coordinate 10,978,535 downwards.
AAAGCCAAAAAAGTCAAAGTCAAAATTCAAAAAAGTCAAAAAAGTCAAAAGTCAAAAGTCAAAAAAGTCAAAAAAGTCAAGTCAAAAAAGTAAAAAAAGTCAAGTCAAAAAAGTCAAAAAAGTCAATAAAGTGAAAAAAGTAAGAAAAGTCAAAGTCAAAAAAGTCAAAAGTCAACAGTCAAGTCAAAAACGTCAAAAAAAGTCTAAAGTCTAAAGTCAAAAAAGGCAAAAAAGTCAAAAGTCAAAATTTGTGGAGTGGAGTGGAGTGGAGTGGAGTGGAATAGTAAAACCTACAATTATCATCTTCCCGAAATTTTACATTCGTCTCATTATCTTGAAAACAAAATTTTTGAAGGTTTCACTTCTAAGTTCTAAAATGTGTGAATGGCACACATTTTAATTTTTTTGTTTTTATTATTTTTTACGTATCTTTAGGTATTTTATTTTAAATTATTCTTATACTTTTTATCATTCTCAACATACTTGTAAAATATCTTATCCAAAGGGTTTGAAGATTTTTGTACGGAACCTGGCATACCTACAAGTCCGCCATTTTGAAAAAAAAGCTCGTTTCGATTTTGAAGTTGGTTACTTTTTGTTAGTATTTAGATGATATTAGTCAATTTTGTATGTAAGTACCTACTTATTTGTAGGTGAACCGATTTTGATGATTCTTTTTTTGATAGAAAGCTGGTGCGTATCATGTGGTTCCACATAAATTTGAGGGAGATTTGACAAGTAGTTTTCGAGTTATTTTGAAGTTGGTTATTTTTTGTTAGTATTTAGATGATATTAGTCAATTTTGTATGTAAGTACCTACTTATTTGTTATCCACTCACCTTTAGTCTCCACTGGACAGTTTCGTTTCATAAAATTTCAAGTCAGTCTGCACTCACCTCTAGTCTCCACTGGACAGTTTCGTTTCATAAAATTTCAAGTCAGTCTCCACTCAACTCTAGTCTCCACTGGACAGTTTCGTTTCATAAAATTTCAAGTCAGTCTCCACTCACCTCTAGTCTCCACTGGACAGTTTCGTTTCATAAAATTTCAAGTCAGTCTCCACTCACCTCTAGTCTCCACTGGACAGTTTCGTATCATAAAATTTCAAGTCAGTCTCCACTCACCTCTAGTCTCCACTGGACAGTTTCGTATCATAAAATTTCAAGTCAGTCTCCACTCACCTCTAGTCTCCACTGGCCAGTTTCGTATCATAAAATTTCAAGTCAGTCTCCACTCACCTCTAGTCTCCACTGGACAGTTTCGTATCATAAAATTTCAAGTCAGTCTCCACTCAACTCTAGTCTCCACTGGACAGTTTCGTATCATAAAATTTCAAGTCAGTCTCCACTCACCTCTAGTCTCCATTGGACAGTTTCGTATCATAAAATTTCAAGTCAGTCTCCACTCACCTCTAGTCTCCACTGGATAAGCTAAAATTATCATTACTCTTATTTTATTACACCTAAAATTCCAATGAATAAATCAAAATAAAGTATACTTACACCCCAACTCAGAGCAGTTACTAATAATAATAATAATAATAATAAAACCCTTCCACACTCATACCCCCGCAGTAGGTTACAAGTATTTACCTGTGTCGCGGGTGGCATGTACTACACATATAACACATCACAATAACAGCCATGACACGAGTACAAATATTTATCTGTCACATAAATATTTGCCCCGGCCGGAAATCGAACCCGAAACCCCTCGCTTCGCAGTTCGCAGGCAGGTCCACTACCAACTAGGCTATGTAGGATCTACAGCTACGCACGGGGTCATTAACCTCACAGCCGCGCGCGGCCGGCTCACGGCGTGGCGGTCGAGTTTACACTCAGGGGAGCGGGGTAAAGGGCAGTGAACAAAATGCCTACAACGGTCGAATACGCTCGCCTTAACAGAACATTGAACCGTGTAAAATGTGTCATCAATATTCAGCCAGCTATTTAGTTCATTCATGCATTCTGCCATTCCGGTTTGTTTTGGTGCTGAATAGCTGACTATACATGTATTTCCTTATCCACTTATCAATTAATAAAACATTTCATGCTTTTTCTAGATGGCCTGCGAAGAATTGCCCTTAGATAATAATGTATCTGATGATGAAGAATTCTTAACGTGACGCAGATCTGAAAAAACAATTTAAATAATAATATCGATTATGTAATTATAAGGAATTGTAAATATGAATTAATGTTAGTAAAATTAATTATTTAATTACAAGTAATACACAATACATAAAATATAACTTTTATTAAAACGTGCAATATAAAATTACAATTAATTTATGCAACTCCATCCATTTCTTTTCTCTTTTATTTTTGTGCCTCCTGTGATAAGTGATCTAAGTCGAGTTGTACCCTTTTTGTGATTTTAACATAGAAATGTATAAGAAAAATTACGATTTTTTGGTCTACCCCACGTTCTTCTATCTGCTATAGTTTTGGAGATAATTTTGTGCAAACTGATTTAAGTGCACACTGTTTTAGCAAAAAAACCGTGAATATAGATATACCTATCTAAAGTTGTAACCGCTATAAATAATTGCTCTACAGATACTTTTTGTGCTTTGTGCTATAACTGCGATTCATACTCATTTTCACGTTTTATTTTTCAATATATTTATCGTGAATATTGATTTATTTAGAGTTATAGCACTATAAACCAATACTGATTGGGGTACAATTCTACATGATTCTATATAGAATTGTACCCTAATCAGTTATATATCAGTTTACACAAAGACAATTTATTGGTGCAACATAATTTAACTCTTGTACGGACTGGCCGTAACTAATATGAATTTAATAAATAAAAGATAAAATAAGATATAAAAATACTGTATTAAAACTGAACTTAATATGAAAATAATGAAGAGTATGGAATATGAGTAGCGCGCGGTGCTCTTAATGACCGAAATCGTACTGACTCTAATTTTATACAAAACTAATGAAATTAATAAAATGATGATGTTGCAATGCGATGAAAGTGCAATGTACGCGCTTGACCGTACATATTCCCGGGCGGGAAAGATGAGGCAGATAAGATGAGAATGATTAACAAGGTGATTAGACAATATTATCTTAAAATAAACTTAAAATGTAGAAGTGTCCAAGTCCGGTACATTGAAACGTGGACGACGCACAATTGGGGACGACCCAGTGTCTTTCCCTTGTAATCGCACACTATGCACTTTAGGCAACATGGACTCACTTTTCACTGCACTATGATTAGAAAACTCAGTAACACTTATTTGATTTAATTCACTACACTGAGAAGTAGAAGGGTGCGTGGAGGCCGCCGGGGCCACCGGACTTCGCCCGGGGGCGGGGGCGCCGGCCTCCGTCGCCTGGACACGCCTGTTGCACCTGCAGCGCCTGCACAGCCACGCTGCTCCGCCGACTCCAACGAGCGCGAACAACACATATATCGCCGCGTAATGATGGACATCATGATAGGATATTCCGTTTGCTAAAGGTTCGGTATTTTTCATGATCTCAAGATTTCGTTGAATCTCCTGGAGCTGGACGGTATTGTTAACGCTGAAGTCGGAGGTATAATTTAAAGGTAAGTGCGGTAACGAGATGTTCACAATGTAGTTTATTTGTGGAATCTCAGGCGATGGAATATTCGATGTTAGGCTCATTTTGCTCTCATCCTGTCTATGTGAGTACGTAAAGAAGTCGGGTAGTTTAATAGTGCATCCTTGGTCGATGCTAAAAAGCCCAGAGTTAATTAACTGAATATTTGAAATTCTATCGTTGCAAACAAGTTTTATGTGACATGGTTCACAACAAAAGTAGAAAAAATTATTTAAGCCATTTAGAGCCTCCCATCTATTCTTGCACGTTGATATAATAGTGTCGCACTTCCTGGATTGTGGTAATGTTACGCAGAAACTCTGGTCATCCTTAATAAGATAAATGGACTGCTTGAGGTGACATAAACTTAATGTAGGATTTTGGTCTATACATGACCTTAGATCAGATTCAGTCAATTTTATAAAAGAGTCATGCTTAAGATTGACGGCCACATAGTCGGCCACTTGTATTACCACCATCTCGCGGCTGCGGCTCACGACCCGCGGCACCTGGATTATTCTTAATATTTCATACACGTTGTCATCTATTAACGGAATCGTGATTTCAAATATTATAAATCTATAGTTAGATGTCACTCTTGCACGGACTTGCAATAAATTATAAATCTGGGTTAGACTGTCGTACTTCTTAACTGGTAGCGACAAATCTTTAGGGAGCTGTTCAGAGATGATTCCCAGTTCGTTCCTCAGTTGGTCGGGCGTCAAAAGGTGAAAGTCAAACTTGCCATTATATATGTTGGTGACAGCACCGAGAAGAGTCTGCTGAACGTTTTTCAGGCTAAATATCATAGTGTTCGTAAGCATAGCCGTTGTCAAAAAATCATTAAGAAGTGACATGTTCTGAGTTTCTGTATTGATTTGGTTAACTGCGGTCTCTAATGCATTAAGTTTTTTATGAATTAACTTATGACTTTCTTCAATAACGTTCTCAGTGCGCTTTAGCAGGTTGAATTCCGCCTCAACGACCGAGGTCTGGTTCTTCCAGAGGGAAGCTAAATGATTCTGATTTTTTCTAATTAGGTCTATATCTCGCTCATATTTTTGAGCGAAACGGTCGTCTAGGACACCGAATAAACTGTTGGCTATATAACCTACCCCATTAATTAACCCACGTCTTTGACGTGTGCCATTGTTTACATTATGATTCATTAACAGGTGATTATAGTATTGCAATTCACTGACCTCGTGACGCACCTGCAATAGGATCCCGTTGCAATGTGATCGCGTTTGAATCTTTTCACATAAATTGTCTAAGTACTTGATATACTTTGTGATAGCCTTATTGCCTTCTAAATAGGGTCGAGTGTCATAATAAACAACTAATCGCCAGTTATCTCTAATTATTTGCATGTCCTTAATACGATCAAAATAAAGGCTATTATTACCTTGTAACGATGTTATATTATGAGAGCAGTGACCTAATGAAATTGTCATAAAAAATAATAATAAGGAAATAGCCATAGTGGCGAAGTTATAAGATTTACCCTTTTTTGGGGGTTGAACTAAATTTTGTTGTGTTGGAGTTTTATTTTCATTTGTTTTTAGTTTTGAATCGTCATTCACCGGTAGCCTACATAATTTTACGACTGGGCGTTTTAGTAAACCGTTTTTAGTTTTTAACGTCACGACTCTTACATAACCGTCGCTACCGGGGTGCAGCTCTGTTACGCGACCTAAGGCCCACTTCCCCGGTGGGAGGTGGTCATCCTTAATAATGACAATATCACCTAATTTAATATTAGTTTTAGGTTCCCTCCACTTACTTCTTGCTGTAAGCGAGGTGAGGTATTCATCGCGCCACCTATTCCATATATCATTATATATTTTTTGAACAAGATGCCACCTAGTTCTAAGATCTGTCTCCGTATCGTATAACGTCAAAACAGGACCACTAGCTAAAAAATGGGATGGAGTTAAAAAGTTTAAGTCATCGGGGTCTTCGGTTAGGGGACAGAGAGGACGCGAATTTAAGCACCCTTCTAGTTGACTGAGAAGCGTTGTAAACTCTTCATATGTAAGGTTTTGTTCCCCTATAACTCTTTTCAGATGGTGTTTCAGGGACTTTACTGCGGACTCCCAGATTCCACCAGCTGATGGCCATGATGGACAGTTAAAGTGCCATTCTATTCCTAGGCTAGCTACCTCTGCCCGGAACTCATCATTCAACGTCTCTTGGATCTCTGATAACTGTTTTAATAATACATTGTTTGCCCCAATAAAATTTTTCCCTTGATCACTATACATATGACCTGGAACACCTCTTCTGGCAGCCATTCTACGTAAGGCTGCTAGAAAAGCCGACGTTGTTAGGTCGGAAACCAGTTCCAAGTGTACAGCCTTGGTTGCCATACACACGAATACTGCTATGTATCCCTTTGTGGTCTTAATGCCGCGGCCCTTGCTGGCCTTGACGGTGACGTGGCCCGTGAAATCTACACCACAATGATAGAATGGACGCGATGGATTAGATCTTGCTGAAGGTAAGTCCCCCATTAATTGATACTGAAGGTCAGGATTCTGTCTTCTGCATCTAACACACAATCGAAGCCGTTTTTTAGTAGCATTATTACCACCAATAAGCCAATATTTACGCCTAATGAACGCGGTGGTTAATCGCGCTCCCCCATGGTAAGTAAGCTCGTGTGCTTGGTCGATGATGAGATCCGCTAATCTTGTGTTACTAGGGATGATGACAGGATGCTTCATCTCTGGATCGATGTTCACATGCCTTAGTCTGCCACCGACACGTAAGATACCGTTTTCATCTAACACGGGATTTAAATTAAATATTTTACTATCCTTACTAACATCCTTTTCTGCTTTTAAACTATTTATATCTTGTATAAGACTTTCTGCCTGACAACTTTTTATTATTAAATTCTTAGCTTTACTTAACTCTTGTACGCTTAAATAACCTAACTTTCTATTTTTTGCCGTGAATCTTAATAACCACGCTAAAATTCTAACTGCTTTACTTAATGAGCTATGCTTTTCTAACAATTGCTTAATAATTTCATTGCTACTTAAAACTATATAAACTTGCTTAACGTTTTTCAAATCCTGATCGGTAGTATAATCCTGTTGATTATTTTCGGGTACATAGGTTGGTAGCCAGGCTGGTCCCAGCCACCACAGCTTATGCTCTAAGAGTTGGGAGGCCATGAGACCTCGGCTTGCGCAGTCAGCCGGGTTCTCTTTGGATGCTACATATCGCCAGCATTCAGATGGCATCGACGCTGTGACTTGTTTCACTCGGTTCGCGACGAAGGGCTTCCATCTGTCTGTTTGTCCATTTAGCCATCCTAGTACCACCATTGAGTCTACCCACCCATAAACAGTAACCTTGTAATTTAAGAGACAATTCCTAATTTTTGTTATTAATTTTGACAGTAAAACTGCGGCGCATAATTCTAATCGCGGAAGTGAACAAGTTTTACTAAGAGGTACTAATTTTGTTTTGCCAGCTACTATGACTACTGAAATTTTATCAAATCTTTTTATTTTACAATAAACTACGCAACCGTAGGCTTTTGTGCTTGCGTCACAAAAACCATGTAATTCCACTTGATCATTCTCGAGAGTTTGCAGCCACCTTGGTACTTGAAATTGGCTGACAGTATCAATATCTTGTTTTACTTTATACCATTCCTCCGAGATGTCGTGTGGTACGGGTTCATCCCATTCTATGTTCAGTCTCCATACATCTTGAAAAAGTATCTTAAGTTTAATAGTAAGTGGAGAGAGCCAGCCTAGCGGATCAAAGATCTTAGATATGTTTGACAGAAGCGACCTCTTCGTAAGTTTCGATGAAGGTGGTATATTTGCCTTCAACGTGAAAAAGTCACTTTGTGGATTCCATCCGAGGCCCAGAGCTTTAGTTGACTCCGCTTGCTTGAAGTCAAAGTGCTCTTCCTGTAGTACAGATGCGTTGACATGCTCCAGCAGCTGTGACGAGTTAGATTTCCATTTTCTTAAGTGGAATCCACCCGATTTTAACAGCGCAATCATGTCAGTTTGTAACTGTCTGGCCGACTGTACCGAATGGGCCCCATGGATGAGGTCGTCCATATAAAAACATTCCTCTAACACCGTAGGCGCTGAACTATCTTTAAAGTTCATTTTCTCGTCATGCGCTAATTGTTTGAGCGTCATCATGGCGAGAAAAGGCGCCGCTTTGGTCCCGTAGGTAATTGTAGCTAAAAGATACTCCATTAATTTTTGATTTTTATTATCTCTCCACACAATCATTTGTAAATATTGATCGTCCTTGTTGACCCATATTTGCCTAAACATCTTTTCGATGTCGGCAGTGAATGCGTATTTATATTGCCGCCATTTAAGAAGGAGGCATTGTAAATCTTGTTGCAAATTCGGTCCCCGAAACATTACGTCATTTAAACTTAAGCCTGATGACGTTTTGCTTGATGCATTAAAAACAACACGTAACTTAGTTGTCGTGGAATCGCTTCGGGTAACACAATGATGCGGTAAATAACATTTGAGTACTGTATTACGGTCGTCGACCGAGGGTGTCATATGACCGAGCGACAAGTATTCATTAATAAATAACTTATAATCACTCGCAATCGATGAATTCGACGCGAGTTTTTGTTCTAACTTATAAAATTGAGCTACTGATTTTGACTTAGAATAACCTAATTTTTCTTTGTAGTCGGGCTTCATTGGTAGCCTAACTTCGTACCTGCCGTCATTTCGTCTAACTGTAGTAGAATGATAAAACTCAATACATTTTTTATCTTCTGAGGACAGATCAGCTTGTTCCGAAATATCCTCGATTTCCCAAAATTTTTGAATATCTTGCATATTGTGCAATACAACATTACAATGAAAAGTTTTTGTGTTGCCACTCAAAATCCACCCGAGCCGCGTCTGTTGTGCGGTCGGTAAGGTTGAATTTGCTCTACATATTCCATCCATTAAAACAGTTGAATATATGTCGGCACCTAATAAGATATCTACCGGGCGGCTCCTATAAAACTCGGGATCTGCTAATTTAATGTGATCTAAGTATGACCAATCAGGCTTTGTAAATGTATAAGTTGGAAGATTTTTAACAAGTTGTTTCATTACTAGAGCATCAGTTTCAAAAGTAAAATCACTATCAATGGAGGAACAGTTTAGGGTGACCATCCCCTTACTATTGCTTGCCTTATCGCCAATACCTGAGACTACTCCCTTACAATTCTGTCTAGGTATTTTTAACAGTTGGGCTGCGTGCTCTGTGACCAGGGACGTCTGAGAAGCTTGATCAAGCAGGGCACGCATGACATGGAATGACCCATCTGCGGCTTGAACCTTAATCATTGCAGTAGGAAGTAGGACTTCGAACATATCATCCTGAACTGACACGTGTGAGCTACGCTGGACACGTTTCCCTGAGGTGGCATCTTCAAATGTATCAACTAAGCTACCCCCTCGCGCGTCCGCGCCCTCACCGCCGCGACCTACTTCCGTTGCTAAGCGCGTGTAATGCGCTTGCGCAAACGCCTCGTGTAATAAACGATTATGATTATTATTACATTCGCGACAAGTTTTATCCGAACTACATTTCTTTCCTTGATGATTTGACAAACAACTTACGCAAAGATTTAATTTATTAATTGTTTTTAGCCTATTCTCCGGTGTCATTTCTAAAAATAGTTGGCAATAATAAATTCCGTGATCATTACTACTACACATCGGACACCTAAATTTAGAAACTATATTATTTTTATTAATCGACACTGGAGGAATAATTTTACTACTAGTAAAGGTTGTTTTATAAGCGTTAGGCTTAAGATTACTATTAAAATTATTTTTATGACTAACTGGAATTTTTTGTGAAGGGTTATCTTGCTTCCTACGCGACGACTCTAATGAAATAAATTTAGCTTCTAAAAAGCTTAAAAATTCTGTAAGACATGGTAAATCTCTCGGGTTTTTAATTGACTCCATGTAATCGGTAAATGAAGCAGTGTCTAATTTTTGTGTTAAAATATATACGATGATAGGGTCCCAGGAACTAATATCTACCCCTAAGTTTTTGATCGCATTAAGGCACTCTTGCGTAGTGTCATGCATTCGTTTTATTAGAGCGGCTGTTTGCTGCTGCATTACAGGAATATTCATAAAAGTGTTCATATGAGATTGGAAAATTAATCTATTATTATTATACCTCTGGTTTAAGATGTCCCAGCAGATCGCATAATTATCAGAACGGACATTTAAATGTTGTATCAGTCGTTCAGCTTCCCCTCTTACCTTGGACTTGAGGTACTGCATTTTCTGAGCGCTGGACATGGTGTTATTTTTATGAATAGTTTCATTAAATAAATCCTTAAATGATACCCAGGTGTTATAATTCCCACTGAATGTAGGAATTTCTAACTGAGGCGTGGATTTCTCCATGTGGGCTACAGACCACATTTTCTGGTTGATGGCCTTCTTAATGGCCTGGTACTTACTTTCATATGAAGAATAAGCATTCTCGTACTCCTCATTGGACCCGTCCAGCAGGCTGTCCAGCTCCCAGTGTAGCGAGTCTATCGCGGACCAGCGTGACTGGACGGTGCGGAGCAGGTCTTCAAACTCCCATCTTTCGCTAACAGTATCTAGCCGAATACCTGTCACGGTGCGATGGAAAGCCTTAAAATTGCTGTGCTGCTTTCTAAGCATGTCCTCGGTCCTGCTTGCTGTAGCACTCGAGGACTGAGATGTAGTTGCGCTTAAGACCTGGGGCTTCGGCGTAAACGTAGGCGGTCTTATTAATGGAGATTGTGATTTCTCCTCCGCTGCTGCAGTCCGACAACTTTGGATATGAGCCTTAATGCTAGCATACCTTTCGTTTGTTCGCTCCAGATCCTTGTTAATGAGCTCACGCATGTTTGCGTCCAGCTCCATCGCCATCAACTTAGTATGATTGGCTTCATACTCGAACCAATAGCTGTCAAGTAAGCCTAACCTTTTCTTGACATATTCAGGTGTTTTCCTACTAGCACCATCTTTGTTAAAATTTGTATATACGCTTTCAATAGCTGACACCAGCTGCAGCTGAATCGCCTGGATGTCGCTAACTGATGACATTTTAAGTTGTTCAGTATAATAAAATGGACAGATCTTACGTGACTGCTGCACTCGCCCAAACCCTTGTTGCTCAGGCGCTTCTTACTGCACTTCTTGATCGCACAGCAAGATTCTGGATAGCCGCCACCGCTCTTCTTGATTGAGCAATAGCGAACTGCACGTGTGTCACTGGTATGCGGAACCACGTGTACAAGGATCCCGCTTTACGGAAAGCTCGAAGGACCAATGTACGGACTGGCCGTAACTAATATGAATTTAATAAATAAAAGATAAAATAAGATATAAAAATACTGTATTAAAACTGAACTTAATATGAAAATAATGAAGAGTATGGAATATGAGTAGCGCGCGGTGCTCTTAATGACCGAAATCGTACTGACTCTAATTTTATACAAAACTAATGAAATTAATAAAATGATGATGTTGCAATGCGATGAAAGTGCAATGTACGCGCTTGACCGTACAACTCTACTTGTATAATTTATCACGTAATATTAGCACATATTTGAAATAAAAAAGGTACAACTCACAGGTTTTTGATGAATTACTTTAATATTATAATATTTACTACACAAAACTGAATGTACGGTGACAGTAAATGTTTCTATCTACAAAAGAATTTAACTTGTTTTCGTCCCCCTGTGAAGTGTCGATTTTTCACTCGTATCACTTATCACAGGAGGCACAGATTTTCACTGCGATGGGCCTAATCATTGTAATTCATTGTAAAGTTTGTTAAAAATACTATGCATTTTAGCATATTTATTTAATCCTAGTTAAATTATAAAATCAAAAATCAAACAATTTTCTTCCACTTTTGTTTTTTTTGTCCTAATTGTTTGTACAAAAACGTCAAATAAATGTGTTATTGGTCATGAAGAGAGAAAAAAGAAAACAGAACTGGCTCTAAAGCTCGACGTGCCATTTGAGGGCTGACTAGCTGGCGGCAGGGGAGTGTGGTAACTAGCCAAGCTGACTATATGGAAAGAAGATCGCCAAAATTGGGCCATCTTCATTGTTCATTACAGAAACCATAATACCTCCAAAAAAACTAGATATTTGCCTGTTTAAATCGCTCACCCAGTAATACAACATCTACGTTTGTCATATTTTACAGAAATGAGGATCAAAAATCTTATAAAAATGTTTAAAATAAATTTATGAGTTATTTTTACGTTTTTTACAAATTGTATGGGTTTGGTTACTAGTATACATATTTACCACTATGTAGATTATGCACTTTTAAACACGTATACCATATAAACTCAATTTCGCATTTTTTGCAGATGTGCCATTACATTACTAGGTGAGCGAAATATAACAAAAAATAACATAAAGGGATCTACAAATATACCCATCTATAACATTTATTTATTTCTTTTCTGATAACACTAAATTGGAGAAAAACGACACTATCACAAGATATATTTATTATGATATATTATACTATTTATTAAACATAACATTAATTTCAACAACATTACAACCTACTTTGTAATTTGTTTGTAATTTGTAAGCTAAATCACAGGTTATACGATGATTCGATGTTTGTACAAGGTTAAAAAACACATTTATATTGCAATAAATTGTTTAGGATTAGACGATTAAATCAGATCCAAGTCTTTCAAACTCGTTAGCAAAATATACCATATCTTTGTGGCCTAGAGCTGAATTTTGAAACACGATACGGAAGAAATTTACAAGATTGCCTTGTGGTTGGTACGTGACCATCATGCACCCTTCCTTTATCATGCGTTCCTTTATCTTTGGTGCAACCTTGTGCAGCCTTTCATTATAGTCAGGTTCGTTTTCTCGATTGCGCAAACATTTTGGTATATACCAGAACATAATGTTAGTGCACTCAGGGTTATCCAAAACCAAACGGAATCCTTCTCTATTCTTTATGTGTTCAAGAAAGAATCTAGCATTATCAAATAATTTATCGATATGCTTCTCAAACCCTTCGCTTCCCTTAGCCTTCCACATAAACCAGAATTTAAAGACATCAGCTCTTCGACCACACTGGATATGTTTGTCGCCGGTATCGTAAGAAGTATCGTAGAATTTGTCCTTCTGGAAGAGGTATTTCGCGTTGGAGGAGTGCCCCTCCTTAAGAACATTCTTGTGTCTGACGAGAAAAGTCGAGCATTGTTGAGGAGCTGCGAGGAGCTTGTGAGGATTCCAGGTTACAGAATCCGCTCTGCAAAAAGTTAAATATTTAGTTTTATTAACATGGAAAATGTCTCCCAAAGTATTCTAAAACACTGCGTAGAAATGGCATAGGCATAAAGGCTTTCAACACTCATTTAATTTCCTTCCTGGACTATAACGAAGAATCGGAATTATCTTTAAACAAAACAGGAAAACAGGAAGACAATATGAAAGATTTTGAAAGAGCAATTTCGTTTAGGAAAACCCATTGAATTATTATTAGACTACCACTTAAATATCATATAAATCAACTTACAGTTCAATTCCATTTAGTAAATATCTGTGTTTTTTTGACATTAAAGCACCACCTCCCCAAGCAGCATCGACGTGCAGCCACATATTGTACTTCTTGCACAGGGCAGAAATGGGCAACAATGGGTCAAAAGCTCCAAAAACTGTAGTCCCAGAGGTTGCTGTTACCATAAATGGTGTTGCTCCTTTGTCTAAAGCATCAAGGATATTTTTCTCCAAATCACTGACGTCCATTTTGCCGCTCTGGTCGGTTTTAACCAAAATACAGTTATCATTTCCAATGCCCATGAATGCTGCCATCTTTCTAGTTGAATAATGCGCAAGCTCTGATGTGAAGAGGATCAGATTGGGTACAGCATACACTCCTTTGTTCTGAAATTATAATATCGATAGCAATTTACTAGTTGCATAAAATGTAGAGAGGTTATGTATCGTTATATAATTTAGGTTCTCAAAAATTTTTCATGGTCATCATAACAATTCAAAGTTTACATGAAATTGTACCTTATTATCAAAATAACTAGGCCAAGAGCGGAAAAAATATAAATTTTATGAATGGAATTCCTTGACAAAAATGCTAAGTTTAAAAGCGTTTAAATAATAGATTCAAACAAGATAGGAAATACAAGTGTTTCAATCGATATTATCACAGTAAAGGAGATATCTCCTTATACCTACTGTGATATTATTATGTGGCTTGTCATAATATTAAGTATTTTATAGTTTCAATGAGGCAATTCAATGAAATTCTTTCTTAATATTGTCATTTTATGGATTCGAGTAAATAATCGGCAATCACCATTTTGAGAACTGCAATTTGAGAATTGAAAATTACTGTTATTTAATAAGAATACGGGTCAATTTCAACAAACACGGATTTTGCCTAATTACAGTGGCGAATTTAAATTTGCTGTTTTTGATAAAAAATTTTGGCCCAAATAATAGGTAAATATTAGTACTACTTAATCATATACTAGAGATCGAAAAAAAATTATTAGTTCATGAGATATTTCCATTTGAAATTATCAAATGCCACCGAAATTATTAAAGGACCACCGGAATTAAAATCCGAGCCACCGAAATTGATTAAATTTAAACCTGCTGTTTCTAATACATTTTATTTTGCATAAATAATATGTAAATAGTAATAATAATTAGTCACATAGTAGAGATCGAAAAAAAATTATTAGTTCCGGAGATATTTTCAAATTACATCATCAAATGCCACCAAAATTAGGACCACTGGAATTAGAATCTAATCCACCGAAATTGATTATGCCAATGAGGAATAATAAAGGCAAGATCATCTAATACTTTAAAAATACATTTTGAAGAGTAGGAGTCTAGATGAACGGACTCTTTTTAGCGGTGATTAGACACGCTTGTGTTTCTGTGGCCTATTAGACCAGTGCCGATAGCTTCAAAAACAGTAAAAAGTGAAAAAAAATATATATAGTAGGATGAAACCCATTGCAAAAAGAAGAGGATATAACAAAAATTAAAGGAAAAATAATTTACGGGCGATCTAAAGTCGGGAGGAGGGATGGGGGGTTTAAGGGTAAAAAACGGCTTATCTCGATTTCCAGCAAAACTACAAGTCAAAATTTATGTGAAAAATTCAAATAACCAAGTTTTTGGTTTTTTATTTTTATCTTTTACAAAAAAAAAAAAATGTCCTTAACATACTGTAATATTTTTGATTTAAAATATTTCTTTTTTCACCTTATTTTGACTTAACATCGAAAAAGCAACCTAATTTTCAATCGAAAATTCTCACGTCAAAATATCTATTTAAAAGAAAAAAATCGGTGAGATTTTTGCTCGTTGGAATCTCTACTTTCTAACGGTATATAAAAAAACTATAAACTACTAACGACTACTACTACTACTTACTACTAACTATAAATTACTATGGTAAATGTTCTCCGAATATGCAATGAAACGACAACTATTTTCGCATGTTTTTTGCAATCTTTATGTTTTTGTAATTGTTTTGTCTAACAAAGTAACATGAAATCTTACGTTTTTCGATTAATTAAAGTGTAAATTTTGATAAATTGAGATTTTTTTTGCGAAAATAGTTGTCGTTTCATTTTCACCAAATTTCGTGAAATTTTTTTTTTTGTAAAAGATAAAATAAAAAACCAAAAACTTGGTTATTTGAATTTTTCACATAAATTTTGAGGTTACGTAAAAAAAGTGTAAATAAAAAAGTTGTAGATCTTTTTATTACTTACAACATTGCTATTTAACTTTTTTCTACAGGACTTGTAGTTTTGCCGGAAATTGAGATAAACTATTTTTTACCCTTAAACCCCGCTCTCCCCCACTTCCCGAGCTCAGATCGCCCGTAAATTATTTTTCCCTTAATTTTCGTTATATTTTCTTCCTTTTGCAATGGGTTTCATCCTACGATTATTTTTTTTCGTTTCAAAAATTATCGGCACTGGTCTATACACGTCCTTATGCGCTTTGATTTGCCACCGGAACCACCGAGATTAGGCCACCGGACTTAGAATTAGAGTCAAAACTTGAATTTTAAAGAACACCGTTATTCTCAGGTTAACATTTATTTCACAATTATGGCCGAAAACCTTTAATGGAAGCCTCCATAAAATTTCTTGATAATCTGCTTTGTAGTTTTACTAATATACATGACATCGGAATTGGATGATTTTGTATTCCTGCGCCACCGCAGTGAGTACTTACGTGTTTGGCAGGAAAATTACGCAGCCAGTCGGTCATCCTAATACGCAATTTGCAAGAGCACAACTGAACGGTGCGGGGAGAGCCAGTAAGGTGTCTTCCAAATCGTTTCGTAACAAGATAGGAAGTGTACAAAATGCGCCACCGGTATTGCTTTTTTTTGTAGGACATTTTTAAAAGATGTTTTAAGAGCTGTTGCACTATCTTAAATTACTCCATAAATATATATTAGTTGTGTTATTTAATGTATTTCTAAAAAATATTCATTTTTAATAAAATTTATTTACCAAAAAAAATTAAATTTATAAAATATGTAAATAAATGGAGGTCGGACAGTACACCGGAATTAGATTTTAGGTCTTACATATTTTTTTATTAAGAATCTATGTATTAAATACATCTGAATACTTTGCTATCATGTAGATCACTATTTAAACTACCTATATAAAATTATACATAATTGTAGTTTACATCCACACATTAATTTTCAACCTCGCCGTCTCAAAAATGCACTTGGGAAATTCACCCATACATAATAAGCTACTATAATTGCAATAAATTATTGTTTAGACTTTTAAGGGTCCCGAAGTAAAATCCGTCTGTCCGTAGCAAAGTGCCGAGACCCTTATATAGTGCTAGAAAGCTGTTATTTGGCGTGGATATACATATTTATTAAAACTCCAGAATCATCTAATATATTAAATTTTTAAAAACATTTTATTTTCAGGGTATCTCTCCTAACAGGTAACGTGAGGATGATTTTTTATTCCTCGCGTACCGTATAGTGTGGGGTATCGTTAAATAACGTAAATAACGCTTCACACTCATAGCCCCACACTAGGATTCCCTGTGTCGTGGGTGCCATAGACAACACACACTAGACAAGGACATTCACACCCAGACCGAGAACAGAAATTCAAACTCATCATTCAAATTTCCGCTTTGCTGGGAATCGAACCCAGGACCCTCGGTGCGGCGATCCGGCATGGTAACCATTGCGCCACACAGGTCGTCGATCGTTGAAAAGGTCTTTCAAAAATATTATGGGTCTTCTAAGACCATTTTTAAAATTAGGTGTCCGTTTGAGAAATATTTAGGTCCCCCTCCCCCCCTGCCGGCTAAACATTTGAAGTTGGACAAGTGAAAAAATTCTCAAAAATAGGTTATATGATGAACTTACAAGGAAAACTATCACAGCTATGTTGGTATAAGTAGTCAATGAGTATTAGTCGATAAACTTAGTTACTACTTCCCTACTTCAGAACCCTACATTGCGCGTGGCCTGCTACACACTTGCCCGGTTTTTTATTTCATTCTGACTCAAAATAATAATTTCAATTTATTTTGAGTGAACAATTCTAATTACATCATTGATTTATTAAGTAAAATTAACATTTGTCTTAATTCAAAAAATAATAAAAAACATAAAGTGAACGTCCGTACACTAATTAAAAAGAGTACACATGATATTGAAATGTTTAATTCATTGGGCTCATGTATGCTTAAAAACTGTTAGTGACATCTGTAATATATTATGTACATGAAAGCAATAAATAAATACAAATACAAATACAAATAATCGATCACAAACACAAGTAACAACTCTTCATAATATAATAATTTATCTCTTGCCAACGAAAAGAGATTATAAAAAAGATCACAATAAAAACAAACAGCCATGCCATAAACTTTGGATTAACAAGTAAAATACCAAGGTCTCGTCAAAGTAGGTTCAACATCATGCGATTAATAATAATCTAAAATCGAGGTTAAGGCGACTACCGAATGCTTCCGACAAAACTTGTAATCAGCGCCGAGTTCGCTAATGACTATGGTTTGATTCCTAATCATGACGACTTCTATTTTATTCTCATTCATAGCAATGTTTTTATAATAAATTTAGAGCTTTGCCCGAGTTTTCCGAAGTATCCTATATCTTAACCATGCTACCTGCGAATTAAATTTCGTGAAAATCTGTTTAGTCGTTTTTTGCGTGAAAGAGTAACGTTTGTTTTTTGGATCTTATTTCATAAAAAGTTTTACGTCATTGAAAATATTAATAGGATAAGATTAGGATGTCATGCGTCTATTATAAGTAGTCTTTGATATGTTATTATTAAAGACCTAAAAACAGCTCTGTTTATAATGATGGTAAGTTTCTATCACCAAAAGCATTTCCTGCAACACTTCAAAAGATATTAAACAATTAAGGATGACGCTTTCCTTTGTTTTTTAACACCAACTGATGAACGTTTGAAACAAGGATGGATCTTTTTCATATTAATTTCACCTTAAACCGCCGAAGAAATAATAGTACTTATAAATAAGTACTAAAACTTAATCTGAACGTGTGAACTAAACACGGCAAGATCTTCGCGTGTTTACGGTAATCGCTGAACAATGTCCTAATTAAAGACAATAAGTGCGATCATTGAGATCAGTAATTATGTCAATAGTTGAGATATCTTTATAATAAAATCTTCATAATAGTCTCATTTATATAAAAATTTAAATTTAAATAGCGGTCAAACGAGCAGAAAAGCCATCTGCTGGTCATCGCCGGCCATGGACATCAGTACTAATAGCAGTATTAGCACAGAAGACATCGGCTGCGTTCCAGTAGACGCTCACATCGCTCACAACGATCAAAACGCGTTCCACATGGCGACCACGGTCGTCATGGTCGCGGTGAAAACGTCATTGATGACGTCATTAATTTCGCTCACGGCAGTTCACGGCACGCTCAAAACAACCCACCTCACGGGGTGGGTCGAAGTGCCCGTTCCACTTGGGTGTATGATTGTAACGCTCACAAGCTAGTGGAACAGGAAAAACCGCGGTCGTGAGCGTGATCGTTGTGATCGTCTAGTGGAACGTAGGGATAATAGTACTTATAGTAGGTATTAGTATGTTTTCCCGACTGGCTCACTGATACTAAGCTACGGGGTTTTCAAAAAGGAGAACAGTGAATTAAATACAAATAAAGAGTTCAATTTACCTTAACTTCTGGGTAAAAATAAAATCTTGCGCAGCTGATAGCATATCCATTAGCAATGGAGCCGCCAGGACAGAAGATTCCATCGCCATCGCCGTTCGACCATCCAACGAATTTCCTCATCTCTCGAAGCACTTCCTCCTCCATCAGAGTGAATACTGGAGCCACTTCGTAAGTGTAAACGCTAGGGTTTAAGGCATCTGTCAACCATTGGCCAACCAAACCGTAGGGGTCAACTGAAGAAAACAACTGGTTCACGAAGTAAGGATGCGCCGTGTTGACGGAGTAGCGAGCGACCTGGAGAAGATTAATAAATTCTTTTTAGATTTCATAAATATCAATACATAATAATGGTTTATATTAATCATAAATTGTTATTTCAATCTATATAACTGGTTTTACATAATAATATACCTACATGAACAGATTTTGACTTAGCAAAAACAATAATCCCCGCACTAGAAATACCAGTATCGCGGGCGGCATGTACACTACTATACTAACGCCCCAACTCAGAGTCAGTAACGGTTACTTAAATCGCTCCTTAGTACAGAATTTTTATGGAGAGAGCGATTAAATTAACCGTTACTGACTCTCAAGTTGGGCCATAAGACATCTCACATCACTTACGTCCTCGACCAAAGAACAAAGATTTAACTGTATCCTGGCGAGGTTCGAATTCAGACCGCTACGTGGGCAGGCTCTATCAACGAGGCTAAGGGTTACTAGTATGAGGGTAATTAGTATGGTAGATTTTATCAAAACAATGGTCTTCAGCTGCATCAGAGTTCCACGCCCTATTGGGCTGCTAGCAGATTAGAAGGTGAGATGGAATGAAGTTTCGCATTAGATTATAGGTACAATAGAAAAGTTCATTAATTACAATAACTTTTTTGGGTACGAATTAAACGAAATATTTAAATCAAAATTTGTGTATCGAAAAGGTTTAAGAACCAATGTCCCAAACAACAAACATTATTATCATAAGTGAGAATATCTTTAACCTCGGTATAAGTTAGTCGGTATACTTCATTTCATATCATCACCCATCAACATTATCAATCTTTCCCAATTTAAAAATTCACGTTTAACGGAAGACATTATAGTTTATTGACACATGCGTTACAAGGACTTAGTCACAAGGGGACTTTTAACCGGAAAATCCTCAGTAGGAAAGGGAATCATCGATGCAGTCACATGAAATTGGAATTCCTACACATTTATGCCGCGTTATACGCTGCTGAGGGTTTTTAGCAAGCTGGGGATCTCTCCGCAGATTTTATAGGTACTAAAATAATCAACATAGATACAAGATAGATAGATGAAGGTAGACACTTAAAAACCTAAGCATAACAAGTAGCATGAACAAACACAATTATCAATAAACTAAAATAAAATAAAAATAAATCAATCAATCAAAAGGAAAAATGTCTGGTTTAAATTTGTGAACTGGAACCAATCAAAATCACTTCGTTACACACTAACCACTAAAATACATAAAAGGCTAATTGAAAATTGTGCTAAATTTGTGATAAATGATGCTAATGTAAACTAACAATAAGATAAAATAATAATGTATGTAGAGAAGAATTTAAAGAATTTGCAACTACACTTCACGGCTTAATTAAGATTTCCGCTAATTATTACCTTTTTAAGAATCTTGCAATAATGTTGCACTTTGTTGTGTTTGTATCCATACTAATATTATAAATGCGAAAGTGTGTTTGTTTGTTTGTTTGTCCCTATTTCACGTCGTAACTCAGCGATGTTATGGTATGAATTTTTGTGTGGAGATAGTTAGGATGCTCGAGAATAACATAGGCTACTCTTTACCGCGGTAAAACAATATGTCATTCCCATGGGAAGATCCATTATGATGCGTATTTGAATCACTCCATAGTCCATACTACATAACAAAGTGTTGGTCCTCTACTCCTCTATTTGTATAAAGTTCGTAAAAGATCTATGGACTGATGTATGTAAATTTATAGTTAGAAATATTAATATTTTTATACCTTATAAGTTAATGCTTGACTACAATCCCACCTGATGGTAAGTGGCGATGTAGTCATGAATGATCATATATAAATATTGATATAACTTTATATTTATAGTTGGAAGGTCGAGGAGGGTCATAGGTTTTACAGTTGGTTCCTCTTAGTATCTTTTAAATTTTGGAACTGTTACTTATTTATTCTTGCACTAGGAATGTGTCATGCATGTTAAACAACTCATTGTTACTTCCCTTTGAACACGCGGGCGAAGCCGCGAGTAATAGCTAGTAGTTGTATGCTTACTATTTATTTGAAATACAGTTTACAACTTAACCAACATAAAACATAATCAATTATTAAAATTTATTTGACTTGACACATGAAATTTAAATTATGTGATTATCAAGTCAATCCAAGCCAGTTTCTCACCGACCGGATATAAAATAAACATTGACATCAGGCAACATAAAAAATCATTCCGCACATATTTACATTTACATTTTACACTTATTAACTTTATTAAATTTATTTAACAATTAAATGGGACCTTGATTTTGCCTTTAATTATTTTTATTGATATTGGAATTGTTGTATATTACTTAATTCATTCATCTTTCATTAAAGACGAAAGATTTACATTATCACTTACTTTCATATTTTATAATCATTAACCCTAAAATTTTAGAAAATTTCAAAGATTAAATAACTTACAAATAAGCTTAAAAAAGGTACTTACATCTGCCATCATCGCCAAGAGTTCTTCATGAGTTGAGGGCTCATTTCGAGGCTTCAAATCGATGGCCTTCTTGATTTCCTCAGGAGCTGCCCATTCCACAACTTTGGCGGTTCTCGAAGCTCTTGCAAAAACCACTCTCTCCACTAGAAGATCCACAGCCCGCCGTAAAAAGTCCTCGTGTTTCTCTCTTTCTGGAAGACTTTGATAAAGATCTTGCATCTTCCTGTCGTCTCCTTCCGTTACAATCATAGTTGAGTCGGCTGGCATTTTTCCTTTTTCTTTTAATTTACCATAGGCTTTATCTTTATCAACTTTTTATTTTATTGTTATTTTATTGGACGTATACGGGCGGCCGTTGCCATTAGCGGAGCGGTTTAGCCCCGTGCGCTCTGTGTAACCTTCTTAAATAGTTACCTTGCTGCCAATTCACTTCATAAGGTTATAACACTTTAATTGCTCTTGCAGTTAAAACAATAATAATTGCGCATGATGGACTAGCTAACTAAATTTCGATTTTATCTAAGGCAGCCGTGATATAAATATTTGCTCAACTTGTTATACTCGTATGTACCTATATTGTAAAGATTTGTGACTTATTAGAAATCAATAGCGTCGATAAGCATAGTAAAGCAAGGATTTTAGATTAATCCGATGCATTTGACACATCGGTAAATACTCATTAATATGTTTATTTATTTCGCATTGTGACTATTATTAACAGGTAAATAGCAACAATTAAGCCTAGCGGCATTTTAGGGTTAAATTTTGTTTCACCAACTGCAATCATAACGATAGTTATCTAGTTAGTATTAGTGAAAAATCGGGGTTATTGTAATTATTTCTAGTAAATACCTATAACAACAGCTTAACAAGTTTGACACATTTTTTTCTAATATTTTTTAGTTAAAATCTTTATCATAGCGAAGACTGCAGAGACGTGCAACAGAATAATCTAAATTTTACTAACAAAAAATAACCGACTTCAAAGTCTCAAAAACTACATAGTTGTCAGATCTCGTTCAAATTTATGTGAGACCACATGACAAGTGCCTGCTTTCGATTAAAAAAAGAATCATCGAAATCGGTTGGCGTGATATTGAGTTATTCGTCAATTTGTCGCACACATCTTAACACAAATTTACGACTTATGTGGTTTTCTCATGGATGCCATTGTCAGATCTCAATAAAATTTATGTGGGATCACATGACAGCCACCAGCTTTCGATTAAAAAAAGAATCATCAAAATCGGTTCGCCCAGTCCAAAGTTCTGAGGTAACAAACATAAAAAAACAGTCGAATTGAGAACCTCCTCCTTTTTTGAAGTCGGTTAAAAAGTCGCATTTTAACTGTTTTTAGCACAGTATTTTTACAAAACTAGATTAACATAATTTACTTAAGCCACCCACATATTATTATAGTCCCAAAAAAATAGAAGTTTTTTGTCAAAACCGTTTTGTGGAAAAACAGAACATTTATAACGGCTTAATTATAGACATTCTGTTTTCAATTACAATTCTAATTATTACATAAAAACGTTCATACTTTACCTGTTTCAGTTCTTCCTCAATTAGGATGATGAGCTATTCAGTCTAGTTCCATAGCCTAACAAAGTTACATACAGTAGGCCGATGAAGATAAAGTTTGATCTGTGGTGCGGAGGTATCGAGTTTCCGAAACTAGATTTTTGCTTGAGAGCCAATTCTTTCTTTCTTACTTTTTCTTCTCTCATTTTAGCCAGCAACAAATCAGTAATGCCTTTGGTGTCGTTGATGTCCAAGGACTACGACAGCCACTTACCATCAGTCAGTTTGCCGGTTATGACCTTAAAAGAAAGATTCTCGAGCCAGGCAGAAATTAATTTTAAATCATCGATGGGTGTTTATGAGTCTTGTGTGTTTTCCACGATACCCGCTACACAGAGCGGGATTACAATAGGGATGTTGACAATATCAGTAAATTAAAATAAATTTATGTTTAAAGTATCAAGGAAAACATTTAAACATCTAAAATATTATTCTTTTGTCGAAATCAATCAATATAAATTAAATATAATTATTTTAAAATGTTAAAAATAATACTCACTGTCACGTGACCTCAAACACCGTTTGGAGCTTATGACGTCATTGTTCCTATTTTATATCCTATTTAATATCGGCTAGTGACGTCACGTGACGTTTTTGGCGGGAAATTTGAAAATGATTTTTATTTATCAATTTTTGTTTTTAAATAGAAGATTATTATTTTTATAATATTTTTTTCGTGAATCTTAAGGTTCTATCTATAAAATGAAATTGAATCCTAAAATTAGTCAACATCCCTATTGTGCGCGCATTTTTTTATTTTTCTTAATCAAATTTAACGTGTCAGTCTCCGCAAATTCGCTAGATTTAGCATCGACTATCAACGTACAGTAGAGACTCGATTAACCGGACTAATTGTTGTCATTAGGTATTCGGATAATCGAAATTCCGGATAATGTAATGTGTGAAGAAAAGCGGTTTTTGTAAACGACAGATTAAAGCATAATTATTAAAAACAACAAAAATAAATTAAACTTATTATCTCAAATCAATGTTTATTAAAAAAAAGGATCATTACTAAAATACTGCAACCTTAAAGGGTTAAAGTATTTGGTAATTGTCATTTGACGTGACTTATTTGATCAAGTTTTATAGTCCGGATAATCGCGAATCCGTATATCTGAGGGCCGGATAATCGAGTTTCCACTGTATATAGATGCTGTTCAGCTGCTGCTAGAAGCAGCTCCACAAAGTACTTTTGTACGTGTTTTCGATACCTCATCGCAACGAAGCAAGTCGCCAGAACGCGCTACATCGATGTAAACGCGAGACGCCGCGGCGCCACCCGCCCCAATACGACAGAAATAGGATTTGTATTTTTTTAAGTAATTAGTCACCAAACGAGCTGACGAACCACCTGATGGTAAGTGGTCATCGTTGCTCATGAACTTTAGTGATAACAAAAGCCGACCGAAAAACGTGTTATCATATTCTACTTAATGACATGTAATTTGTTAAATTACGGTCGATATTTGGACGGTAGTGCCTAGCCAGGCGGGTGAATTAAACTGGATGGTACAAAACACAGCGATCTCCACAGGAGGGACCTGGGACCAAAGCGTCCGGCATTCAGCAGGAGATGCTTGGCCTCAAGATGAAAGAACTACTTACATCCCATGTATTTTCCTAGGCCTTAGTGTCATAATATTTTTTCATCTTATGAAAACCATCTATGATGCATCATGCAATACAAGGAAACCGGGTGCGGAATTGTCCCCTCAATCAATGAAGTAAAGTATAAAAGATTGTATATTTATTTAATAATCATACGTGGTTATTTCCGTATGTTATCAATATCAACACGTGTTAAATTCTCATAAGTAATCAAGTATTTTTATTCCGTATAAATAAATAAGAATTCACCAAATTCTCTTTACTAGAACTGTGATTGCACAATTGATCGCAAAAAATTTTGAGCAATTTCAAAGAAAATTTATAACAGGTTTCATGATCTGGTGGCCAATATTCTTACATGAACAGCATCTACTTAATCACGCAAACCGTCAGCAATTCCATTCAATGTAAATATTTCAAAGTGTTTCTGTTTCACGATCTACAAAGAGAGGAGTTACCTACTATATTTTCGTTATTTTAGGCAAAAAAACTATCACTTACCTACCGACGTGGTGACGTCAGAGTATAATATTTTACTAGGACTTAGATTTAGGTATCTATCTTTAATATAGGGTGTCCAGTTAAATCGACGTCAAGCCGTAAACCCGTGATAGGCCAAGTTACAATAGTTTAGTTATCAGAAAAATAAAATAAAATCCAAGTAATGTGTCTCGAAAAATACAAAGCTTTTAAAAAAATCGAAAAATCGACATCTTGTAATGGTGTTTTAGTTCCCAGCACTACAAATTTCTACTTTTTTGTGATTTTTTTTTTTTATGTAATACTGAATAATGCTTTAGTAAAGTGGTGCCTAAAATTTAAATCAAACGACTCCGACTTGAAAGGAAATGAGGCTTTTTGCTCAAACCAATGATTCTAATTTAATAGTTTCCTCGATTTTAACTGACTGTACTGGATAAAAATGTCTTTTATTTTTTATTTTTTTTCTGATAACTATTGTAACTTGGCCTATCACGGGTTTACGGCTTGACGTCGATTTACGGGACACCCTGTGTATTATTATTATCATTAGTATTAGGTACTGATATAATCAACCTGGCTAACTACGGTGCCGTCGACTTTATTCACCGACTACCCTAATGCTTAATCAGCCGCCAAACCTCCGGCTAGGGGCTTTGATATCATCATAATCATTGGCTTCATTATTTAAATCTGAAGCTTATTTTTTTTTTTTGGAAAATTGGCTGTCTATCGCGGTGTGCGGCACAAATACATAGATGACTCATTTCATGTTCCCATTATGTAACCTAACCTAACCTAACCTAAAATACAATATACTTAGGTACTTCCTACTAGACAACATTAACCCGTTGTTTTGTATTATGCAATAGTTCCTATTACTTTCAATTGAAAATTAAATTTGTTAAACTGCATTTCCTTCTTTGCCTTCACAGTTACTTTTTGCGGACGTAATCTTAATGACCTTTGTTACATGGCTAATCAAGTGAGAACGACCATCGCCCAAAAGTCTAATTAAGTTCGTTATAGATATTATAGCGTAACCACTAAATAAAGAGTTAAACTGTGTCAGCAGCCACGATGAATCACTGTTATCTTACCAGATTTGGAGTCATTCACAATTCCGCTTAATAATAGTTTTGAAGGAATTTCCGTAAAAATATTGTATGTCGCTAGGAGAGACATTGTAATACATAGATAAAGTTTGCTGTTTAAAAAGAAGCTCTTTAAAGATTTATGGATTTTTTTGATTTATTTATTTATTTATTTACACAAGCTGCTTATAAAAACATGACAGATATTACCCAATGCGTTTTTAAAGCTTTGCTATTGGTTTCCTGCCGCAATCAATTTATGTTACGAATAGATCAACTTCCATATTTTATTCCCTGGTTGTCAAACAATTTTCGTTTAAAAATAGTATTGATAAACTTAATTTGTTTTTCGATTTGTTGTCGATTTTCGACCACTAGGAGAATACTATTAAAAGTCAAAGGGAATAAAAGGGCATGGCCTTACTTAACCTTAATCTAATAAATATACAGTGAAACCTGGTTAAGTGAGACATCAAGGGACCTGCAATGTCGTTTCACATATAGAGGTATTCCACTTACCCAGTGTCTCAGATATACAGGTATAAATAAATATCTGTCTCATTTACAGAGGGTGCCATTAATAGAGGTGAGAATACAGGTTATTTCAGTTATACAGGTGCGAATGTGTACTTGTGGGTAGAATAAGAATGAGTAAACAAATAATGTTATCTCAGTTACAGAGGTTTATGCATATAAAATTTACTCGCTGTCTCAGTTATAGAGGTAACTATGATGATAAATCGAAAGAACAAATCCCAGATATAGAGGCTTACCTCGTCCCACTAACAGAGGTAATTCAGTGCCAAAGTGTTGGGAACTCAGCAAGAGTTCCAGTTATGGAGGTTTCTCACTTATCCAGGTCCCACTTAACCAAGTTTCACTGTAATTGGTCGTCGCTATTTTATTATATGCACGGTCTATCGACCAATTTGACCATACCAGGAAAAAGGAAAACCATTTCAGGAGAGAACATATTTTTTATCCGTGTTTTGTATTGCAATTTGCAAGTTTAGTCACTTTTCCTAGTAGTCTGATCCTGCTAATAAACGTAGGTAATTCCCTTCACTGTGACAAATTAACTGTGTTTTCCAAGTAAATGATTGATTATAGAGCTCAAGGATAGAACTTTATTATGGTGGCCACTCACGGGCAGTCCATCGCGTCAAATGGCGTGATATACAGCCATTTGATCGTAAATGTGAAAAACTGATGGCGTGATATAAAAATCTGTATGTCCAATCGCGCCATTTTGACATATGTCATTTGGAGCCACGCCAAATGGCGCGATTACTTCATGCAAATAATTCAAATATTATCCTGTAGTATCTATGTATTACAAGCAATGTATGCCAGCACAAGAAAATGTCCTAGGATTCCCTGACCTGCGTAGTGTCGACCTACAGCCCTACACGAATGAGAAATCTCGAACAAAGTAGTACAACAGTAAATAGTACTTACGTACATTTCATTATTTTCATTTACGTGTCAATCTGAGTGTGTCACGAACCTTAGCAGTTTTTACACGCTTTATATTATTAAGTTATAATGCCCTAGGGTACCCATAAATAACTAAAACGAAAATAAAATTCATATTTTAGAAGAATAAAAAAATGTGTTTGTGCTGTTGGCCGCTGCGGAGTTGACTGGTATGGAGCCATCCCTGAGCTTGACAGTAAGGTTGTGATGGAGTCAGGACTTAGAACGACTGACCTGACTGACTGTAGATCATTGAATGCGTGTAATAAAATTTCATGTCTGTAATGTTATCCGACAAAGAGTTCCCTCGTCTGGAGCCCACCTTGAGCATAGTAGACTGGCTGGCTTCAACCCATTAATGGCCCACTACTGGGCACGGGTCTCTCCTCTTGAGGAGGCCTAGAGCATACTCCACCACGCTGCTCCAGTGCGGATTGGTGGAGGGGTTAGTGGCCAACCAGAGTGTCGGAAGTTTTCAAACCGCCCGAGGGCCTCCGACATGGCTTAACGACTGTTATCTTATGATAACAACCGGGACCGACGGCTTTACGTGCCTTCCGAAGCACGGAAACGCTCAAGAAATTTTTGCCACTAGCGGTCACCCATCCAACTACCGACCGCGCCCGCTGTTGCTTAACTTTGTCGATCACATGAGATCGACGCAAGCCGCCGGGCTATGAGCGCTTCGTAGTAGTAGACTACCTTTATCATAAAAATGCATTATCATCACAACTTTAAGTAAGTGACTATACCTAAGCAAAAAAATAATAATAAAACCTTGTAAAAATCCACAATTTTTACACACTTTGTGTACCTATAAGATGCAAAAGTATAGGCATGTGTACGCATCACGAAAATCTAATGACTGTGTTCACTTGTCCAATTGACATTGAATTGGATAATTCCTCAATCAAGGTCCCCTTTTAATTTGTGATATTTATTTGATTAACCCCCCTTTGTTACGTAAATCCATCCTTATGACCAGTGTACCTAAAACGTGAAGACTACAATAATTCAATTACGATTTTATAATTTACAAAGTAATACCCAATAATTACAATTTATTATTCCTTCAAAAGTTCAAACTCAACCTAATCGAATAAAAGTAATTAATTGTAAGTAGGTACCCAGTTAAAAAACTTGAGAGGTGTCAAGGGACACCGAAATTTAATACCTTAGATTTGTTTTGGCACACTCGCTTGCATGTTTTTGCTATCCTAGTACTCTGGCTTGCTTTCTATGTTAAAAAAACTACAAGTGTCGTTACCTGTCAAAAAGTGTCGTTACCAAATTTTCCGCCTAGCCCCCTTTCGCAACGCGCGATAAGGAACTTCGTTCCAATAATTAGTTGCTCGATGGTTGATGGATGGACATTGGACACACCCATCGGTCACCCGTGACTGCAATTTTTTTACTTTTTTCAATGGGTCGAAATCGCCCCTTGGGCAAATATGGTCAAATAATGTGCAGAAATGTATAGGTAAAATAAAACACATTTTGTACTCGGATGGAACGAAGTAAGTACTAGGATAGCAAAAACATGCAGCAAGTGTGCCAAAACAAATCTAAAATTATTAAATCTCGTGAGAAATTTAATACCTTACTCTGGCTTGCTTTCTATTTAAAAAAAAAACTATGACGGCAAAAAGTGTCGTTACCGGCAAAAAGTGTCGTTACCAAATTTTCCGCCTAGCCCCCTTTCGCAACGCGCGATAAGGAACTTCGTTCCAAAAAGTAGAACATTATTATTTAGCACCAGGCTATATAAAAATAAATATATCTGAATATTGCGGTAATATGGGGATATATAAAGGGGTTGGTTTGCTGTAATGTCTGAAATAAATAATCATAGCTTTCACTTCATACTTTATGACATAGAAAGGGCGTACTTTTCGCATTTTACCAGTTACCTACTTTTGTTTTACTATAAAATTCATGGATATATTACTCTAACTGGACTGGATACATAACTTCGCGTAGAGGTACTTGAAGTTGGATGACGTCACAACGGAATGACTATTCGACCTATCACAGACCAGATTGAGGTTGTCCTTCATAATAATGTAGTGTCCAAATCTACATACTTAGAAAATATTGTATATTAAATAATTAATTAATATGTGCTATTTTGACATGTACTTAATGGTAAATAAACAGGTTTGTATTCGTATTTCATAAACTTAAACAAACATCATCAAGGTCCACATTGCTGACTGCCTATCACGGATATATTGCGTCTGTACTTCGATACGGTCTTATTATTTGGGGAAACTCACCAGACATAAATAAAGCTTTTATTGCACAAAAGAAGTGTATCAGGGCCATTTGTGGTACACCACCTTGGGAATCCTGCAAATCTTTGTTCCGCGAATTAAAAGTGCTTACGTTGCCCTGTATGTATATATATTAGAGTTAGCGTTATTTTTAAAACATAATGAAAGCATTGAGGTAATACATAGAGAAGCTATCTCAAACAAAATGTGTGTTCCACCGCCGGCTTGCCCTCCGTTCTCTTTTCAAACTAGAAGCCTCGTTTGCACACTTGCCATAGAGTAACTTTGAATATGACACTTGTCGAACCAAGACAAGCAGTCACCGATTCCAAATCTTTACAAGCTCGTACTCCAACTTTATTTAACGTGCAAAAGCGTTTAAACGATTTCAAACGTAATTACCATTGATTCGTGTCAAAAAATCCAACACTTTAAATTGGTCACAAGCGTCTCGTCGGCAAGCTTATTTAGTCCATTAACACGCTAGTGGCTTGCCAGGTTAAAACGCTCCTTATGATTTTTTCATTCAAAATGGCGGGAACATTGCTCAATAATTTAATTAAATTCGTTTTAGTTGATTTAAGTTAAGCTTTTGTTTTCTTACTGATGATAAAGTGATACCATTATCTTTTTTGTTTTTTGTCGTGCAATTGTGACACATTCTTATTACGCACGACGGCATTTTTTCAGTTTTTTCATAAACAATTTTGGCATGCGGCCGCAATGAGCGCAGCCGAGTGACAGCCGAGTGACAGAATGAAATGCAGCCGGCCGGCTGCAATGCACACCCCCGAACCCAATGTTCGCGGTGTCTGTTCTATACGCTAGTAATATTAATTCTATGAATGAAAGCCTTTTTTGCTAAAGCCAAAGACGTATATGCAAATAACATGCGTAATCCAGATCGTATTGTATTGGGGTAAAGAATCAATACCACACTTTATCAAAAAAAATCGTTATGTGATGTGTGGCAGAGTTTTTAATGCTTTGCCGAGTAAAATCAAATGTTTACCGACACCAAAATTTAGGAACGAATTGAAAACCTGGCTTACAAAAAAATGTTATTACTCTGTGACGGACTTCTTCTTCGCGAAGGTCGTCCCACGCTTGTGGGTTCGCGTATTCGCGCGAATGTGAGTGACCGGCATTAGATCATGATAAATAAAATTATAAAAAAAAATTAAATGACTAGAAAATTATTGACAAATTATCATTGAAGTATTATTACTAGCGTATAGAATGGACACCGCGAACATAATGTATGTTCCAATGAATTGACGCCGCGCAGCTTCAATTGCCAATGGATTCGTTCGATTTTGAAAGGAGAACGGGGGCCCAATTTTGAAAATAAAACCTCCAGGCGGGGACACACATTTTGTTCGAGATGTCTATTCTATGATATTATACTTCAATGCAAATTATAATATTATTAAGAATGTAATTTAAGTCGGAGATCATAAAATGGAATGTACTAGGATTTTGAAGATAGCAACACTATGCAAATTGTCTACTGTCATTCGGACACGTGGAGGCGGAATAACCGAGCACAGAGTACTTAATCACTACGTTTTATAACCGAGGAGAGCGATTGACTTGTCAACCACGGACGGACCTGTGGGACGGACTTCGGAGACAGCTTTCAGTATATACAAATGTACTCTGTGGAGACAGCCTTCGAGCCGAACGGACGCCTAGAGAAGAGCGTAGTTACTTTGAAGACGGCCTCCGGGCTGAGCGGAACGCGACTTGTAAATTGTTCGGTTGTGTCGGTGAAAACAATATTCGGAGTCGGATGGCGGATTGACCAGTAACAGGATCAGACCAGGGGTTATGCGAGGCATGGGCTGGCGATTAAGGGGTGGTTGGAGGCCAGTAGAAAGGGGGGTTCACCCCTCATTCCTGACTATAATTGTGTAACGTGTCTAAAGTGTGTAAAACCTGTGTTAATGAGTTTCTGACTAAAGTGATGTAAACGCCCACTGTTGTTATTATTTCCCGAACCACCACCCACACGTTTCTCCGACATAATATATATTTTATATTGTGTGCTAAAATGTAATGTTAATTTAATATAATGAAAAATATGAATGTTAATGTAATAGATAAATTAAAATTAGTATTAAAATTATTACGAGGTACACCCGTAATGGGTCCCTGTTGAGAATATTTCATCCCTGTATAACATCTTACGTGTACCAACAGAAACAATAAAGATCATTTCTATTTCTATTTCTTCAAAATGTTTTCTAATAATTTTTCTCGTGGTAAGAAATTAAATTAAATCCTTATGTCATGAAAACTGATGATTTTATATGATAAATTTTGTCTGTTTATATGTCTGTGGTTTAAGGTGATAATGAAATGAAACAATAATTAATTTAAGTGCACAACAATTATAAAAATACTTAAACACAATCGAATGATGATTGAGAATCATGAGAATAGCTGATAACATGGACACAATATAAAAATGGTCATTCCGTTGTGACGTCCGCGTCATCGATCTCCAAGTACCTCTACGATGAATATCCAATCATGATATTTAATAATCTTGGGCCAACAAAATAACGTCCAAGACCCAAATCTATCAATCTGATAAAAAAATCGGACGTCAACTAGACATTAATTTTATTCATGTCACTCCCTACGTTCCAGTAGACGATCACAACGACCACGCTCACGACCGCAATTTTTTCGTTCCACTAGCTTGTGAGCGTTACAATCATACACCCAAGTGGAACGGGTATAGTGAGCGACGTGAGCGTTCAAGGTCAAGCCACAGAGTATTTACACGTTTTAGCCGTTGATACAAAATGTTCTCTATGATGTTGAGAATAAGACAAGTCTGAAACATTAGAGGTTAAGTTATAATTTTTAAGCTATAAATAAACGTTACATAATTAATTATCAATTTTATTTTTATACTAGCAAAAAAGTATATCTACAAACAAAACATTTTTTTTATGAATAGACAAATTAATATAATAAAAAATTGCATAATAATTATGTTAATGATATTGACCGACGAGGAAAAATGTATACATGGCTATATGTATAGTTAATTAAACATTAAAATTATTTACATAATTTAACATATTTATATCAACTTGTGACCCCACGTCGAGCATCTGCTGGAGAAACTACTATAATCCACTAAAGTATCTCTTGTCGAATCGTATACAGTAATTTTTTCCATCACCATCCTTATCTTTTATAAAATTGCGCCAAATTTCTATCACCATCCATATCTACCCAGTGTTGCCAGGTCTAAAAACTGGCGAGAGTAACTTCGTCGTATCTGGCAACACTGCAATTCGACCACTTCGACCCACCCCGTGAGGTGGGTTGTTTTGAGCGTGCCGTGAGCGAAATTAATGACGTCATCAATGACGTATTCGCCGCGACCATGACGACCGTGGTCGCCATGTGGAACGCGTTTTGATCATTGTGAGCGATGTGAGCCTCTACTGGAACGCAGCCACTGTTAAAATAAATGACAAACAGAACTCAGATTGTCATTGTCGTAGTGACGAGTAGGGTTCGAAGTATCGGCCTCTGGTATCGATACCGAGTACTCGTGCGGTATCAAGGGTAAGGTAAAAGTATCGGCCCTGAAGTATCGATACTACTCAGTATCGAGTACTTGCCAGCATCACATTACGAGGTAAAAAAAGGTCATCGGCAGTTAATTTCATATCCCTTTGTTGAGAAACATGACCTTTTTTTTTCGTCCGGGCGCTGAACCAATATTAAATATTGGCAGCACATGCCACGGCCCACAGTAATATACACGACCGTATAAAAACTTGCATTAATAACACTGAAAAGTACTCAATATTACTCGATACCGACGTTTCATAATTATGAGTACTTGCGAGTGAGTAGGTACCAGGTGAGAGTATCGAGTACTCAGGATCGAGTATCGCGAACAAAAGTATCGATACCTACTTAGTATCGAAAGTATCGTTCGAACCCTAATGACAAGATTGACAAGTTGACGACGACATGATGACGGGTGAATTCGCGAAAGTCGTAACAAGCGATGTTCCGCTTGATAAAAAAATTAATTTACTACTTTTGTAAAATTTTGTTTTGCTAACTGCTTTTATGCATATTTTTACATAACGGCCTACATATAAGGTTACATAATTTCAAGTAATTTATATATAAAAATTGAATAACACGCCCGAAACATCATTACCATTTGAAGGAAAATTGCTGATATTGATATTCCAAAATATTTTTTGAAAAACCTGCCTTATACATTGCGTGTTTAATTTTATATTTTGAAACAATATATAATTAGGTACATTATAACATATAATATTATATAATCAGCAGTGCAGAACTAGTAAAAAAAATATATTAAAATTTTGTCACGAAAATTCGTCAACTCCATGTCAGTACCGTCAAACGTTATATTTCTCAAATGTTTTTTGGGCTACGCTATAAAGTACCCCTCGTTTCTCCTCGTCTGGTCCATTGTAAAAAGTGGAACAGGCCAAATTTTTACTGCTGCATGGAGAAACAACTTTTATTCATGAAAAACAACGACGTTCAGTACTTTGTCCCGATTTTGAATCATCGCCATTTACTGGACTTACAAGGTAAATATAAATTATACATTAATTTTAATACTCCACACGTATGTGTAATAGGTACATGATTTTCACTGGCACAAATAGTTCATAAATTAATGATTATCAAAATGAATTTTAAGCAAAAAAGAAAAAAATATCATTACCATATGCATCATTCCCATTTGTTTTTTTGTAAATGGGAATGATTTTGTGTAAATGGTAATGACGATTGGAGATTTTGAAATCAATTTTGATTGAGTAATGAGACCTAGCAATTTCTTTTTCAACGATAGATTTTTGATATGTGTGTTGTAAATTAAATTTGAGCTACAAGTTGTTGGTAAAGAACCTACAAAACTTTTTAATTTTGCATTATCTTTTTAATTAAATAAATTATAAACGAAAATTTAATGCAAATAAAGGCAAAAACCGTTAAGAGAAATAAAATTGCTAGACGGAGGAGATACACCGAAATCAGAGGAGATTGTGCATTGTACGAAGAGGAGAACAAAGAAAGAGATAAGAAGAAAAGTATTAGTGAAAAGAAAATAAAGAAAAGTTTCTGAAGAAAATTCTCTGAAGAGACATATAAATAAAAGTCTCCTCACAAAAAAGAGAAAAAAAAACGCGAAGCTACCAAAAGACAAAACAGACAGAAAAGAATAGATAAATAATAAGTTTATAATTACTAAACCAGTGGTTCTTAAAGCATGAGATAAGAAAAAAAAATGAATGAATTAATCTTTTATTCATGTCGATATCACTGATACACTTATGAACGTCATTTTTGTAATCTAACAGCATTTCGGAACGGTGCTTTGTCATGGAGGAGAAGAAAATCCGTAAAGAAACTCCACAGCACATCTTTTAAAATAATGAAAAATTACACAAGATGTTCTAACTGACACGGAACTGGATGCAATACTAATTTACATCTTTGTCAATAACATATTCATTTATACTACAGTATCCTTTGCCTACTAGCTGGGATTTCAGAGATCTCTTAAACATTTGAATAAGCAAATACTTAGGTAATTTAATGTAAAAACGTGCACTGAGCCCCTTAGAAGAACGTTGTACTCTACGTAGGCAAAAAGAATCAGTAACCAGAAGTATGTCTGTTTCAAGTTAGATGATTTTGCGTATCACTATTTTGCTTGAAACAACCGCCGTTGTTTTTTATGAATAAAATTTAATTGTAAATTAATAAATTGAGATGTTACTGTTAATATGCCTATTTTTTTAAATCTCTCCCGCAGGTAGTGGCGTAATTTTAATTTATAAATGGTTCTAATTGCCCTTTTCTGCAAAACAAATATTGCATCAATGTCAGCTACTGCACCCCACATCAATAATATCAATATACCATAGAACATGAGGCTATGAAAGTGTGCAAAATAAACAAGTTTAGCAATTTCTACATCAATGGCATAAACTGAGTTACTTTGCTTACTCGTGAGAGCCGATATATGATTGCCCCATTGTAGTTTAGAATCTAAGGTGACACTTAAGAAAAGCTTGGATTTTTCCATAGTTATAATTTCATTATTTATAAGGTGAATCAAATATAAACCGGACTTTTTTTACTGGTCGCAGTGTGAAGTGACGCACT
Organism: Thymelicus sylvestris; assembly: GCA_911387775.1. Classification (NCBI taxonomy): domain Eukaryota; kingdom Metazoa; phylum Arthropoda; class Insecta; order Lepidoptera; family Hesperiidae; genus Thymelicus; species Thymelicus sylvestris. Next base: position 10,942,244 of record OU426898.1, on the reverse strand, counting down.
TGGTATTGCTGTACGTGTTAAAGGGGACTGTCTCGTATTATTCCATTTGGTAGCAAACATTCTATATACTTCGTTTATTTAGCATTTATCAGTAAATTATTTGTAGTAAATCGGTGTCATAAACGAAACTGAGAACTTTTACATCGTCATTTATTTTATTTCTATTCGTCTTAAATATAAGAGAAGTGACATCAGCAACCAGTATAATGTCTGCATATTTCTTAATTTAATACGGTAGATCATTTAAGTATACTAGAAAAAGGAAGGGGCCCAGAAACTAGCCCTGTGGTACACCCATCACAGATTAAATCTCGATAATTTGTTATCATTAAATACTAACACATTGGATTCTACTCGTCAAGTACGACACAATCAAGTTAAGTGAATTGTTATTGATGCTGTAGCGCTAAAGTGCTTCAGCGTTTAATTTAACTTAATTATTTTCGAATACCGTAGGTAAAATAGAAATAGGTCTGTAATTGTTAAGGTCTGTTTTGTCCCCAGATTTAAAACTCGGTATGATCTTTCTGTACTTCATTAGATCTGGGAAAGTATCTAGATTTACACATTTATTTACCAACCTAGCTAAATAAGGGACTATCACATCTTTTATATTATTTATAATTTTAACAGACATTCCCCGCAAAATTTCAAATTCATATGCCCCCCCCCCCCCCTTATCAGAGGTAATTTTATTTCCATTAAATAATAATTCATATTTAGAATTGCGTAATTTATTACTACCAATCTCGTTACCAATAATACTCTAGTTAGTGGTTTTACCTTGACATTTTTTATCTTCAAATGCAACTTAAAGACATAGACTATAATACACACAACATAAAAGCTATAATACATATGACGCAGAAGGGGTAATCTACGGTGTTGGTTATTCAATAATATTCCTTTTACTTTGCTCCATGATATTATATTTCCATTTCTCCTACCGTTCACATCAATAACAATCTCTACAACTCCGTGATCGCTATCCGAATCCCCCACCATGTCCCACACGTATTGTTCTCAATAGATTGACACATTCCTTATTCTAAATATTATTTAGTTTTCTTCATGACTTCTAGTATGACAGACCAAAGAGGTCGCTCGCCGTCACATACAACATTAAATTTTTGTCATTCCCATTAACAAAAAATCATTACCGTTAAATAAAAGTCATTACCAGGCTGCTAAATATCATTACCATTTCTTCTAAATTTTTTTACGAGCCAATAACTTTTGAATTGCTTAGTGAATTTTGAGGACTTTGTAGGCTTAGAAAGGATATTTTATGTGCTAATTTTTTTCCTGGTTTTGCACGCATTTCCACATACTTTTAAAAAAAACCAACAAAATGATACAAAAACGCGAATTCACCCTGACACTCACACAATTGGCTATTAGACAATTTTTGGAAAAATATTTTAAAATTTTCGTAGTTTTATTTTATACCTCTTACAATATTTATTTTTCTCATAAAAGTGTTATTTAGTAGGAAAAAATAACTTTTAATCCATTAATTTTAAATTCGCGTGAAAATAGTCCGCCATCTGTCACTTGCTGGCTGTGACGTCACATTTCAATTAACAAAAGTTTACGCTCTAACTCTGAAGATATTTTAAGTGAAAAACTTACACCTTTTTCACTGGAATTGTGAAAATGACAAGCTACAAGACGTGTGCAGTGCCTATGTGTAGAAGTACTACAATTAAACCTGACAAATTGTTTATACCTACACGTTTCTAAATGCCCTCAACGTCGAAAGCAGTGGTTATAATTAGCACGTCGAGACCCAGGGTTAACATCTGTTATATCAGCAATATTCTTTTGTGAGGACCACTTTGATGTAAGTATTTAGAAGAAATCAACTTAGCCTCTGATTTACTAAAAAAACAAATTAAACCTAACCTAATATTGTTCATAAACATAACCTATAAGTAATTTAAAATCATTAGTAATATGGTGTCGTTAAGGGGACGTTGAGGAAAAACCTACAAAAAAATCCCCCTGTGACCACTTAGCAAGACTGACCAATTTTACTTTATTAATTTGAGTACTTACAAGGAGGTTTTTGCATTCCGAAACTCGGTAGAGCAAAAGTCAGGGTTACACGCAAAGAAATTTGCGACCATAAATGAATCAACTTGAGGCAAATTCGCACTGTCAGCTTTTGTATAGCCTGACTCCATTTTACAAAACCTCTCAAAAGCAGAAATCAAAATATATCTTATTAATTTTCTCAGTAAATTGCACATTGCACACGATATAGTTAGTAGTACACGACGCTTATTTTTTGAATTGTGACGTCATAACATGCTCAATCATGGCCGCCCGCGTTTCGGTTCTCGTATCCACAGGTAAAAAAACTCAAATCTATTTTTCAAAAGTAAAAATATTTACAATTTATTTTCTTGCAAGAAACGTATTGTATAATTATTGTTAAACATTATGCAACCATATTTAACACATTTCATATTTTACCGTGATAACTGTCAAAAATAGCCAATTGCCGCGTTCCACTAGACGCTCATAACGCTCACAACGATCAAAATATCATACTAATTTGACAGTTGTGAGCGTTTTGAGCGTCTAGTGGAACGCGCCTAAAAAAATATTGACAATGACAATATTGACATAGTCACATATACCCTACGTTCCACTAGACGATCACAACGATCACGCTCACGACCGCGGTTTTTCCTGTTCCACTAGCTTGTGAGTGTTACAATCATACACCCAAGAGGAACGGGCACTTCGACCCACCCCGTGAGGTGGGTTGTTTTGAGCGTGCCGTGAACTGCCGTGAGCGAAATTAATGACGTCATCAATGACGTTTTCACCGCGACCATGACGACCGTGGTCGCCATGTGGAACGCGTTTTGATCGTTGTGAGCGATGTGAGCGTCTACTGGAACGCAGCCATCGCTATCGCTAATGCCATAAACATAACCTTACGGCTTACGCGTAAATGTGTAAAAGCGTGATAGTTATTACAATATTTATAAAGAATAAGTGTGCAAAAAGTTCAATTATTTTATGAGAATTCTCAGAAACGGTATTGATATTGTGAATGAAAAAATGTCCGGATCCGATGGTCAATTTAGTGACTACGAAGAGGATTTAACCGTAAAGGTTAAATCTGTAAGAGTAAGTAAATTAAGTTTTATATAATGTAAGGTAATTTGTAAACTATTAAACTGGCTGGGACAATACCACCAGTCCAGTTATGTCCAGAAGTGCAGTTAAAGCTGTCTTTAGGATTACACATCCACAATAGATCAACAGAACCTTTATGTAAGATTACACAATCTTTACTTTAATTGATGTCTATGAGTATTATTTTATATCCTATATTGTCCGCACAATCGTAAACAAAATACGGAATCGTCAAAATATCATTATAACATTTTGTTACAATATTATTTGTATAGTATACTATACACAAACGGCTATGCCTTGTTAAATAATTTTATTACATTGAAATGTTTTATCAGTTTGCAGAAGAACCACAAATCAAGACTCTTAGCAGTGAAGATGACATTGATTCAGATGACTATTTTTATGATTCTGATGATCCTTCACAAGGATATAAGAAAAAAGAAAATGTGAACCCTCAGGCTCCATCCAACAAAATAACAACGTACCAACCAACAGAGAAACTGTTCAAAAAATATATCAACAAAATAAATGTAGATAAATATGAACCAGCCTATAACGCCAGTACTCAGAAGTTCATGGATATAAATGACAGAAAAGCTGATAATGAAAGAATACGCTACAAGGATAAACACGACCGAGCTACAGCTGAACAGGTAATGGACCCTCGGACGAAAATGATACTTTTCAAACTTCTTAATCGAGGTATCATTAATGAGATAAATGGTTGCATATCCACAGGCAAGGAAGCCAACGTATACCATGCAACGTCAAAAGATGGAAGAGATTTTGCCATAAAAATTTTCAAAACGTCCATTTTAGTTTTCAAAGACCGAGATAAATATGTGTCTGGGGAGTATCGGTTCAGGAATGGTTATTGCAGGTCAAACCCCCGAAAGATGGTAAGGACATGGGCTGAGAAAGAAATGAGGAATCTTGTAAGAATGTTCAACGCAGGACTCAATGTACCGGAACCTATTATTTTAAGAAGCCATGTGTTAGTCATGACGTTTATGGGTGAACAAGGCTGGCCTTCTCCGAAGCTGAAAGATGTAGAAATATCACAATCCACTGCTCGTTCATTATACAGAGACTGCATAACAATGATGTGGAAAATGTTCAATGTATGTAAATTAGTTCACGCAGATTTGTCTGAATTTAACCTTCTTTACCATAATGGTAATATTGTAGTCATTGATGTATCACAATCCGTAGAGCATGACCATCCACATGCATTTGAATTTTTAAGAAAGGATTGCACAAACATCTCAGATTTCTTCCGTAAAAAAGGAGTCGCCACTTTAACAGTGAAGGAGCTGTTTGATTTTATAACAGATGCATCAATAAATGTAAATAATCTAGAGGATTGTATGGAGAAGCTCTCCGAAAAGGTTGCTTCTAGAAACTTTGAAGATATGTCAGCTCAGGAGCAAATTGAAGAAGAGGCATTCAAAAATATTTACATTCCAAAAAGGCTTACTGAGGTATGTATTTCTTAAAAACACCGCACAAAATAAATCAACCTTCTTTAAAATAATGTTTGAGTTTTAAACAAGTGTTGACCAAAGTCTGCTAACAAATTTTTATCCTCTTCAAAATGAAAATATGATTGCTTTATAGTTCATACTCAAAGTGCGATAGTCACTTATGTCATTAATCAATAAGCATGCATTTTAATGTTATTTATTTATTTTAAAAAGTCAATCAATAGGTTATGATTTCTTTACTGAACAGAACAGAACAGTTTTCATTTAAAATTTCTCACTATATAAAATTTCAGGTTATCAACTATGAGCGAGATATAAATAAAGCCAAGAAAGGCGATACAGAGGATTTAGCATACAAAAAAATTGCAGGTTTCAATGAAGACCTGACGGGTACAGTGGACAAACCTGATATCTTACAGGAAGATGACATATCTGGCAGTGGTTCGGAAGGTAGCTCTGATGATGAAAACGATGATGATACCAGTGAGTATATTTTATGTATATAGCTGACAAACAACTTGATGGTAAGTGGTGAATAAACCTTCATGGGTTTATTAGTAACACACATGTGTATAAGACAACACTAATGTATGAGAAGATAATTATAACTTGCCCTAGCAATGGTCAACAAACTGAGGAAATCCACACCTGTTACATATACATACGTAAGCTATGAGCCCAGTAAAGATTTACTAATACTTTAAATGATAAAAGATAATTTTATCATTCCAGAAACTAAATTCAAGAATTCTAGTCGACCGCGAGACGAATCTCCAGACAGTAAGAAGGCACGAAAGAAGGCTATCAAAGAAGAAAAAGCTGAAAGGAGAAAAACTAAAACTAAGAAACATATCAAGAAAAGAAGAGATAAAGGGTCTGGGAAGAAATAAGTATACATTGATATGTAGTCTTTACTCTTTGTACAGTTAAACATCAGTGTGCATGTACAGATTCAAAATTAATTAAATCTTTAAGATTATTATTGATAGTGTTGTTGAAAAATACCTCTTCAACCAATCTATTTCTTTTTACTAAACACATAATAATAATATTTTTGATAAAAAGAGTAGAATAACCATTGTGTGAAGCAAAAACTTAAAAACTTTCATAGTCAGTTTTACTATTGTAATTTCTAAGTATCTTTCACATGTTGCGATTATCAACATTAAAAAAATGAATAAATTATAAATAGCTTTTATAAGTGGTAGGTTTAAAAAATTCACGAAGGAAATTAAAGTACAAACTTATATTCAAGTTATATTTTTTCACTTTATTATAATACTATAAAGGTACATTTTTTAATATTAACCACAGTTGTATACCAATTATTTAATATTTTATTAAAGCTTACATTTTTTCCGAAAATACATGAAGATTTCCGTAATATTATAAACATTTTTGTACATAATTATTAAAAACTGTAGGTAAAATGCCAAACAAAATGAAACAAATGTATTGTTTTAAATTAAAAATTGTAGAATATAATATAAGATAAATGTTATGCCAAACTATTTAAAAGTATGTCGATGAAATTTGCACTGATATAAACTTGGAATGAAAATATCTTATGAAAATGATATAAGACAATAAAATCATAATAAATAGATTATAGATAGCGAGAAAATATTCCTTAAAACTTCGTATAAAAAACAAGTAAGTACTTAATCACATTACTTCACTTACATACTACATAGTAATATTAACTGGGAAGTTAATTTTATTGTTGGCACGTAACCATACTGTAAACTGATAAAGATACAAAAATGGATTTGTTTGTACAATGCAAGGTTGGATGTAATTTCTTCCATATTTTAACGTAGAATTACGAAATAATTTACATTTGTGATATTCCTATCCTAAATTCTAAATACAGAAAATCTAAGATAAAATATCTAAAATCTACTTTTACATAATGCACTACGGTCTACGAAACAAGAAGTCATCTTTTAAGAAGATTGAAAATCACCCTCTGCATGCTTATACAGATAATAAAATTGATTTAAATCAAATACTTAATTTTTTAATAAAGCAAATGAATAAATGTCATTTATACACATTTAAACTTCATCACTTTCTCAGCCACACGCCCGTATGTATGTAGTACATACTAGTAGTATTATACATACTTCCTAACCCTAACCTCACTCCTTCGGAATTTTATTTTATTGTAAAAAATTTTGCTTTAATTTGCACTTAAAAAAATACAGACTCTTTTTTGGCGCGCCGATAAATATTTTAGTTTTAGTATTGACAAATACCGACAGATAAACAAAATTTTTGTTAAAATCATATAATTAAATATCTGTGTCTCCATTCCGTTAGCACGTTTCTCTCAGCAAAATGAATACTATATTTACAATTAGTATATTCGGCGGTCGGTGATGGTGATTAACAAATGAGACGACATACTTTGATCATATTATAAACATCTCTTACTAAATAATTAAGTAAACTTCTTTGGCAAGAATAAATTAATTTTGCAGATGAAAAATCTGTTTTTAACACTGTAAATATATCTATTTTTCATAATAAGAACAGAATACCTTATAACTACTTATCAACCTCAGACCAATTTAACTTTGAATAACAACGACGTTAATATGTATAACTAATATGAGAAAAGACACTGTAAATCAGCAATAAATGCATTTCTAAATGGATGGTCATTTTAACCATGTTTTGTAATAACAGTATGGTGATAAACAATACACGTATACTTATTTTGTACTGTAGATACACCGCACTAATTTAAAATATCACATTGGTTGGAATAATCTAATTCATTCGCCATTCCTTTTCATCACGTGGCGAATCGTCGTCTGAGGTTGAGATAGCAAACTAGTCTGCAAACGAATAACATTCCTACCATAATAAGAATTTCTAGCCACACTGAATTCCCGTCTACATCCAAGTATTTGAGCAATACATCGGGTTTTGCGAAGTGGCAGTATACGTCGTTACATTCGAGAGGAGTTCTACCGAAACCGAAGATCGTTAGGACCATAGCGACGACACCGCAACGAATGAACGAAGTCTTCATAATGATTTTCATCAGAAGTGGGATGCGGTGAGCGAAGTCGAATCCATAGATGGCCAGGCCGAGGAATGGAGCAATCACTGCTGGTCCGATCGCGCAACCATTCTGAAATAAGTTTTTATGCTTTGTAATGCAAGTTTTGAGGAATAGGTACCTCATAACTATTGAGACGATTGTATAAAGAAAGGATCAGTACTAAGTTGAACAATTTATACTATCTTACTTCTTACTAAGTACTAAGGCGACGCTTGTAGGAAAAATGTTTTGCAGAGATACCGCCTACCGTTGCTAAGAGCAGATGGCTGGCCGATAACCCTCAGTAGTCAAGGCTTGTCAGTTATCCAATCTTAATGGTAGCAGTTATATTAATGGTAAATTACAGCCATAGTCAGGGAATTGGATTGTGGTGGTTTCGGCAACCCTACATTATTTCAATCGTTACAATGCGAGTAAAATAATTCTTAGTCTATTCAACAGGTGGCGTTAGTGACTACGGAATGATGAAAAAAGCAATGGCAAAAAACTCGATAATACCTACCTAATTACTTAGGGGCAAAACTTTTTGAGATGAAAACACATCACGTACAGTACGTATTGATTAATAAGACCAAGACCAAACCGAGTCTTGGTATAAAGCATTTTGTACTCACCCTAACACTAAACATAGATCCAATAGCCAGTCCAAACCCTTCAGAGACTAGGGACACCACGTTTCCTATCAGGCAGAATGCTATGAACCTCTGCACTGCGAAGGGAACCCCAACCATGAAGTAGACGATGGCACAGAACTCTATGTTCAACGTCACTTGTACTGGAAGCTTGGATATTGTGAGCGCTGCGTAGTACGGGGTCAGACTGTACCAGCCATTGAAATGTTCCTTCTTCACCAGTTTTACCTCTAGAGGGTCTGTAATAAAAGAGATTTTTGAAGATAAGTATTTTGATGTAGGGGAAGGGGGGGCATAGTGGGGCCACGGGGCATAGTGGGTCAAGCCTTATGCAGCTCGAAGCAAATACGATAGAAACTGTCAAATGCGTCGCTATGATGGGTCGTTAGTCGGCGCATTACCTTCATAGTCGAGCCACGCCATTTCGGCAAGCGTTTGTGTGATATAAAGAAAAATATCAAAACAAGTGTTTTTCTTAAATTTTTTAGTGAAATTGAACAGCAGTCCTTTCTATAACGTACCTACCTATGTAATGTGGTGTGTTATAATTTATTATGAATCAGTTCCCTTCCGGATTTCTTAATCAAAAAGCACAAGATCATTGAATCAAAGGGAAGATGCCGTCAGATTGTGTTTAATTTTTTATAATCCAAATAGTGTACCCCACTTTGCCCCAGGCACCATTTTCCACTATGCCCCACCGGCTCATTCAAAATTAAACACAAACTAACGGCATTTTACCTTTTATTCAATGACCTTGTACTTTTTGATTAAGATATCCAGAAGGGAACTGATTATACGAGGGAAAACAGCAATAATCACAGAATCACCGTACAAAAACGAGCTTCTAGCCCTCTATTTTTATAATATCATTGCTTCTAGCCATAAAAAAGGCTGCAGAACTAAAAGAACAGAAAAAGAGGGTAGCTAAAGATTTAAAATTGAAATCCATCAAAAAGAAGAAGAGAAAGGTCTAGGTGTGGACTTGATAGATAAATTTATGAAAAGTACCTACATATACATACCTAAAGTTTTAAGAAAATATACTTACATACAAGCACTGGGACCATGATTTGTGTATACGCGAAGAATATGACTAATCCCACACACATCTTCAGATGGTTGAACATCTGAGTGCCGTCATTGGCCATGTTGAAGAAACAGAGGCCGATGAGGACGGCGCACATCGTGTGATGCACTGTTTGGATCCACAGAGCTGGAAGGAATTGAAAGAAATAATTACCTGGTGATCCTTTCGATGTTAGGAAAATTTAATTTTCTCCAATAATTTTGTATAAAGAAATTGTTTGTAAATCAAAGATTGGATGTCATAGCAGTGAAAAATAAGTATTAATGAACACAAAAATGAAAAGAATTTAAAGAATGATAATTATTTATTGCCAAAACTGATTTCTGTTTACTATTATTTTATTAATTTAAATTAAGTGCCAAGATTGTTTAACAAAATAAAATTCTTCTAGTAAATGAACTTTGGTATGAGTATTATCTATTTCTGACTCACCTTGACGATTCCTCGAAATTTGAACAAGCATTCGACAAAGTAATATTCGAAACTGTTCAAAATACGTCGTAGGATACACGCAGCCTCCCGTAGTTTTCTGGACTTTCATCCACGCTAACGACGAGTTATCTATTGATATCTGACTGGTAAGTGACACGGAGGATTGTCTGGTTTCATATTGTTTTACTTTGTAGGAACATTTCTCATTCGATAACACTATTTCTCTTTCTCCAACTTCGTCTTCGGTTTGGTAAGTGATCTTCAGAGGCATGTTGTTTAGTGGCTCGTTGGATGCGTTGTCGAGTTTCGTTGACTTGTACAGTTTCCCGTTGTGTATATTATCACTGAGTAAGGTTATGTTGTCTGGGTTTTCCGTTATTTCTATGACTGAAAAAGAAAGATACAGTTGTTACAATAACATGCAGCAATGGGTCGGAAGATGAATGGGCGGTGGTTATTGTTCGCATTTGCTCCAACTTTTTAGAGCCATAGAATGGAATGTCTCAATATCGCAACCATGCTAGTATGCTACAACGCAGAGAGATGGCAATAATATGATGCCCGCTTCATATTGCGGATAGCGGCGGAATACACCCAATACAAGAAAAGAATCGATTACCAGCTGACCGTATAAATAGTGTGGTATTGTATTAATTAATAATAATAACGCTTCACACTGCACTCATAGCCCCACACTAGAATTCCCTGTTTCGTGGGTGCCACGGACAACACAGAGAGACAAGAACACTCACTCCACACAGCGAGAACAGAAACTCAAACTCATAATTCAAATTTCCGCCTCGGTGGGAATCGACCCCTGAACCCTTGGCGCGGCGATCCGGCATGGTAACCATCGCGCCACACAGCTCATCATAAAAAGTATGTATAAAAAGTATACGTATTTATACCAAAAAGTGAAGTAAACAAAACCCATATTTTTGTACTTACTAAATATTTTTTACAAGTTATGTACTTGTTGTAATCGAATATGAAGCCGTTCATTTAGGGTTGCCATCTTAATATTAGAGATGTCCGGGGAATTAGTTTGGTATTACTTATAACAAAAATTCGGAAATTTCTAAAAAAATCAGTAATTTAAATTACAAGAAAATAGTAAGTCTTTCAGCGGCCTTGGATACAAACTGAAAAGTCCTGACATGTCCGGACATTTTGCAACCCTATGTTAATACCAGCTTCTTGTTGTAGTTCAATGCAAAAAATATTTCAATTTGATCGAATCAACCAACAATAGTTCAAGGTCTTGTGCACATAGAACAGATAAATAAGAAACAACATGATTGTAATGTTTGGATATCACTCAAACGGTGTAATTATGAGTCTGCTAATAGGCCCCGTAGTAATGTACCAATATTTGTACGAATGTGTTTTACAATGTAAGTCAATATTCTACCCAGCCTTTTTTGTCGTTAGGTACTTAGGTACCTAAAATCCTTTTTGACGAGTCCTATTTGGTAAACAAGCTACGTAATTTGCAATGAAAAATAAGACTGACACAAAATGAACAACTAATTTGTATTTATATTTCATTAACTAAAGAGTTGTGCCAAGATTGTTTATAAATAATATTCGTCTAAGGGCTTGTTTCACAATCTTCAAGTAAGTCCGAAGTAAGCTATTCGTTGGTTAAGTTGACATTTATGTAAAATGACACTAACGTCACTTTAACCGGCGAATAGCTTATTCAGGACTCTACTTGGAGATTGTGAAACAAACCCTAAAAAAATAGAGTACCTATATGGGAGACCTAGGAGGGTTGTGACAATTTTTACATTACCTGAAATATCTCAGCCAAGAATAGCCCCTACCTCCACGAAACTTACACGTGTAAATAGCTAGTTTATTTGACTAATAGAAATTAATAAATTGTACGGAAATATGAGTATGAAAAAAATTATTACCCCTGCAATAATATAAGGCTAAATACATTTCTTTAAATTATGTACCTATTTCATATTTCTGTGCTCTATTTAAAAAAAAGCAAACGCGGCCGGGGGGGACTTTTTGGACACTGAAATGTAGACGAGAAAAAAAAATCATACCCACTTTACCTGTAGGAGAGTTGCCCTAATTTTTTTTAGCTTTTCTACAATTGTAGTTTTCATAAATAAGTAGGTACGAGTAGGTATATCCATGCCAAATTGCAGGTTTCATCACTAAGGATCTCTGCGCTATATCATGACGAAACTGTAAGATTTCAGTTTTGACTCCAGACTCCTAAAAACTACTACTTACTGAAATCAGCAGGATTGTGATGCCTCGGGCACGGCAGGCCAAGCCCCCGTAGATAGGGAACCATGGCCTCTGTATCACCTTGGTAAATGCATCGCCCATCCGCTATAACATACACCTGAAACCAAATACGTAGATAGATAACATCATTGATATTATAATGTAATAAATAAATAATAGTCTAAAAAACACGCTTTTACAGAAAATCCAACTAAAAAATAGAAAATAAATTTAAATTAAGAATCGTGTAATTTGTAATTGTAAAAAAAGCGTGGGGTGCTTCTGAAGATAATTATTATCCCTTCTACTCATTGACACCATAAACGGTAAACCCTACGTAAATGAATCTATTCATTTACTGTGCCTACGTTTTTATACTTACTCGTAATAGGCACTTTTTTTCGCAGTAAAACAAAGCAAGTATCTATTATAGAAACCAACATCAGCTTTCTACAAGATAATCATAAATTTCAGATTATAGAACAAAATAAAGTAGGTAGGTATTTCAATTACGGCGAATGACATTTAGAACAATGGAGCAAAGGTAGGTAAATCACGAGTTAATTAAACTCGGATTGTCTTAATTATGTAAATGAATCGTGGCTGAAAACAATGCTAGGCACGCTATCGGTCACGATCATCTTTTTCTACTAATGAATCCTTTGAAGTGCTAATAGCTCCATGGCGTGAATCGTGTGTAGTTAGGTGAATACGTAGTTGCTAAATCGCTTAAAATTTACCTATTCAAGAGGTAAAATTTATTGTAATTACGGTGTGGGATGGCAACCACGTAGGTTAGGTCAAATGTCATTAAGGCATTACGAACAATTTTCTGACAAGTAGGTACCTACCTAACAGGGGCGTAACTACCGCCCCGTATGAATTATACGGGGCCCCCAGCGTACAGAGGGCTCCCACTCCCACTCCCACTAACACTCCTAAAAAAAGCTCGCCAGCGAACTACGGAACCCTACATCACGCACGGCCTGATATGCACTTGGCATGCACTTGCAGTTTCGTCATGTTCGTCCCTCAGTCCGTCTGTCCATCCGTTTCTGCGAAGCATAGCGCCTAAACCTTTAAGCTTAATCTATATCTGTGGCTAGAAAGCTGTTATTTGGCATGAATATACATATTTATTATAACTCCAAAATCGTAAGATAAAGTATTGAAAAATATATTTTTTTCAGGGTACCCTCCCATACATGTAAGTCAGGTAACATGGAGATGATTTTTTTTTCGTCGCAAACCCCATAGTGTGTCGTTGAAAAGGTCTTTTCAGAAATATTATGAGTGCTAAAACCGTTTTTCAATTCAGGGGCTCGTTTGCGAAATATTTGGCTTCCGCCAATTTTGCTTCCGTGAGAAGGTTTCTCACTTTGCCGCTTTTAGGAGATTTGACACTCGACTTTTTAATTTAAAGTATCTTTGGCTTAATATTCATCAGCATTGAAAAAAACGACTTCAAATAACTCAAAAACTACTACTTATTCCTATCTCGCTCAAATTAAAAAGAACCATCAAAATTGGTACACCCAGTAAAAACACATAAAAAATACAGTCCAATTGAGAACCTCCTCCTTTTTTTGAAGTCATTAAAAAAATCAAATAAAACAACAAAACTGGTCAGTGGTCACCTACATTATTATGGTGGCCACTCACGGTCAGTCCATCGCGTCAAATGGCGTGATATACAGCCAAAATTTGATCGTGAATGTGAAAAACTGATGGCGTGATATAAAAAAATTGTATATCCAATCGCGCCATTTTGACATATGTCATTTGGCGTGGCTCCAAAAATGACGCGCTGGAATGACCGTGAGTGATCACCATTAGTTTACCGATTTTATTAAGTCGTCATAAAAAACCCGCCGTTTAACACAAAATCTCGTTTTGTTATGAAGCTGATTAAATTTTTACGATATTAGGTATACTGATCGGCTTCTACCTATTTCCGTCTTACGTCAATTTAAAGTAGGTTCGGTTCGCCTACAATCAATAATTGTCGTATTCTAATACGTACTTAAAAGACCATTACAAAATACGTAAGCAAATATATTTTATTCAATAGAAAATTAAATAGATTTTAGGGTAAAGGAGCTGATTTAAGCCTATCGGAGTTAGAGGCGGTTTTATTCATGATTGGCAAAAATTGTAAAGAAACTGTTATTATATGTAATTAGGAAATACAAACGTAAAAACATAGGAGCATATTATGTGTGTAAAATAAAACAAAACAATAAAACGTGGCCGTCTGTTTTTAACCGACTTCGAAAAAAGGAGGAGGTTCTCAATTCGACTGTATTTTTTTTATGTTCGTTACCTCAGAACTTTGGACTGGGCGAACCGATTTTGGTGATTCTTTTAATCGAAAGCTGGTGGCTGTCATGTGGTCCCATGTAAATTTTATTGAGATCTGACAATGGCATCCATGAGAAAACCACATAAGTAGTAAATTTGTGTTAAGAATGTGCGCGACAAATTGACGAATAACTCAATATCACGCCAACCGATTTCGATGATTCTTTTTTTAATCGAAAGCAGGTGCTTGTCATGTGGTTCCACATAAATTTGAACGAGATCTGACAAGTAGTTTTTGAGTAACTTTGAAGTCGGTTATTTTTTGTTAGTAAAATTTAGATTATCAATTACATTATAATCTAATAGAATTGTTTGTATTGTATGTATGTACCTATAAATTAAATCTGAAGTGATAGTGACAATTACAGTTACAAGTATATCCTACCTAGTACCTAAATGAATAAAATAATATACCTACATATATTTTTAATAAATCTACCCTATCCGTGTCATATTCCTTTACCCTATATGTATAATGTAATTGACCTTTACGAAATATTTTTTACGATAACACTTTATCTATAAATTACATACCTTTTTCATACTTTTAGTCATAAATAACCACGATGTTATTACTGTCTTGTAAAATGCAAATGCAACAAAGATAAAACATGTACCTACTATACACAATTACAATAAATCAATACCCGTTTAAGTATAAAATGATAGAGCATGCAGGTGTTGATGTTGATAGGCATTTAAAATTGATGTTTAAGTTCTCTTGATGACTATAATTCATACGTAACAACTACCATAGTAAGTAGCATATAATTAATGTTATTTATTAACAGCAACATGGCTTGTTCCATCCGGGATATCTTAAATCACCCGTAGTAAGTACTATTATTTCTTCTGTGGTAGTTAGTAGTTATCGAAGTATAATGAATCCCATCAAAAACATAAATGTAAAGTGAGAGTCAATTTCAAAAAAAAAAAAGAATTGAGATCTAAATGGGTGCCAATTTCTATGTAGAAAAGCCTAAAATTTTAGTCACAAGAACATGTAATTCAAGCTCCACATTTGACTTGGTTAGTTTTCACGTACCTACCTAGGCTATATTATATCTATGTAATTAGCTTCGTCAAATCTGTTAGGTTGATGGCTTATGACACTCTTCTCTAATTTGGTTTATTGGTTGCTAACTAAAGAAAACTAGCCAAGTCAAATGTAAAGCTTGAATTACATGTTCTTGTGACTAAAATTTTAGGCTTTTCTACATAGAAATTGGCACCCATTTAGATCTCAATTCTTTTTTTTTTTTTGAAATTGACTCTCACTTTACATTTATGTTTTTGATGGGATATCATTACTTTTTGTATAGAAATTATTAGTAAGTACTTATTCATAACGTTACTGATTAATTTTAATACATGAACTGTTATAGTGCTCTTCAACTTAATCTGTAGTTAGTGCGCCGTGGTCCGAAATACGGTACCTATTATTTCATTATTTATAAGTAATGATCTTCCACTATTGATGTCCGCTAAATATTGAAATAATAATTAATACTAAATCCCAATTATAATATCGTAATAAATACGAAAGTCGACTATAATCTTATTAGTCACGAGTGACTGCCCTCGCTTTGCTTTTGTTTTCTTATTTTTTTACACCTTGGGTTACGTTATTGGAGTTTTATTAAGGATCCCTAATTTATTGAAAATATAATATAGCCTATGTCACTCGGGGATAGTGTAGCTTTCCAACAGTGAAGGAATTTTTCAAATCGGTTTAGTAGTTTCGGAGCCTATTCAATGCAAACAAACAATCAAATCTTTCCTCTTTATACTATTAGTACAGATAAGTTGTTTATGTTCGATGACATCGTGCAACAATAAATTTTGAAACAATACTTCGAATTACTTTAAACTGGTATAATTACGGAAATAATACAAAATTTTGTGGTGTAATCTTGTAGATTAGAGAAAAATAATTTTCCACACATTAAAAATAAAACGACGTAATACACTGGAAATAACGTCTCCTGACGAACCACTAATCTTCACGTAAATGTATATGTGCTGTGCACTTCTCAAAGGCACTTGGGACACTGAACATCTTCCTCCCGTTGAAAGCTTCAGAAAGTACTAAAACTGATATGTTTCGTTATATATTCACCTTGGAATCCACATAATGACCAGACGTCATCAATTTTGATTGCTACTCTTAAATTTCAGGCATTTTAAGTAAGTGTTCCTAATAGAATCAATTTTTTGAAAAATTATCATAAATTGATAAAAATTTACTACTTTCAGATTTATTCCTTTGTATTCACCCGACTACCTATCTGCATGCCAAATTTTAACTTTCTAGGTCACCTGGAAGTTGGATATAGTTTTGATCTATAGGTCAGTCAGTGTTAAATTTCTCGATTTTTGGACGTTAATATCTAAATAACCGTTTGAGATGTGTTTATGAAATTTGGAAGACGTATGTATTTCGCAAGTCTTAATAAATAAGCCAAATTTGACAGGTTTATGTTGCATAGTTTTTGAGTTATGAGGTGGTCAAAAGTGGCTCCAAATGGTTCGTGTAATTATTACACACGGTGCTGCTCGTCAATTCTGTTAGCTAAGAAATTGACTTGACACGCTCCGCGTGTCTAGATATGTATTTAGCAAGTCTCAATAAATGAGCCCAGGTTTATGTGGAATAGTTTTTGAGTTATGAGGGGGTCAAAAGTGGCTCCAAATGGTTCGTGTGCTCACGGTTACACACGGTGCTGCTCGCCAATTCTGTTCTAGCTTGAAATTGGCTTCACACGCAACCGCGTGTCAAGATGTACTAAAATACCAGAACAGACATCGTAAAGACATCGACAAAGTAGTAAGAGTTATAATTATTTTATTTTATTGTGACATGATTATCTTTACTATTATTGATTTATTTAGGTATTATGATGATTTACTAACTATGACATGATTATTTTTATGATGATTTTGATAACAATTTTATTTATTATGTTGCTATTGTATTTTTGGCCAAATCAGTTTGGGCCAAATCAGTTCTTTCACAATTAGAAATCCCGCCAATATCTTCGAGTCATCAATCTACTTGTGCTCTTTTATACTCAGAAACAATGACGTAACAATATTAAGGATTTCCACGATTTATGCAAACATTTCAATTCCAATCACGATAGATTGCGAACGCTGATTCACTGGTCTCTAGATGATGTCCATATCGGTATACCTTCTGTAGATACGCGTAGCTAGCCGGTTCCTTACTATACCTATATGAAATGCAAATAAGGGAGTCATTGGAATGACGCACATATTTTTTTACGTCAGTAACGCTTCCGTTTATCGGAGATAAATAATACTCAATAGTATTGAATAAATACTATTTCAATACCTACCTGACCTACCATTATTTTATAATTTAACATAAAAATAATATTAAAACGCTTGCACCACACTCATATATCACACTATGATTCCCTACGTCCCACGTGAAATCTAAATCATAAATACTGACTAGACTGAGACATACCTAATTATAAATGCCCATGACCCGAGAATCACATAATTTCTACCCCGGCCGGAAATCGAACCGCGACACGTCCTTTCCCACTACCAACTAGACTACGGGTATGTCCGTCATCAAAGTCGTGAGACACGACAAAATATTGAAATATGTCAACTACAGTTCATTTACCTGATCGAACTGTTCCAAAAGCGACGCAGTAGGTTGGTGTATCGTGCAGACCACCGTACGGCCCTGTCGAGCCAATTGCCGCAGCAACTTTATACACTGGCCAGTGGTGACTGTGTCCAGACCGCTCGTTGGCTCGTCTAGGAAGAATACTGGGGGATTGTTCACCAATTCCAACGCTATTGATAATCTGGAAAAGAAAATTTGCATGGTTATCTGGGAATTGAAGATGCTGTCAAATCAAGCTACTTACAATAGTTACAACTTACAATATACGGGACCTCAACATTGCCTCCTCACTGTCTCATTAATTTTATTAGAGGTCGAAGCATACGTAACGTGGACGGGACCTGGATGGGACGGAGACGGGACGTGGACGGGACGTGGTTAGTAAACACTAACGGGGATTTTTAATGCATACGCAACGTGACAAGTTTGTGTCAAACTCACACAAAGTTGTGACAACTCACCTTTTCTTCTGTCCTCCTGACAACTGATCAGTTTTGGTATGCTGATGTTCCAAAAGCCCTAGTTCCTGGAGTATTTCTTCTGAATGCGCCTTTACGCCTTTGGGTAGTTTGAGGGTCGCTGCTACGTCCATTGCCTCGCGGACCGAGAGCAGTGGCTGATGAAGGTCCTCTTGCGTGATGTAGCACGACATCCTCTGAAACTGCTGCTCATCACGGATTTCACCGTTGACCAGCAATTCGCCAGTCACTCCGGCTGATCTGAACATGTATACAACAGTAAACTGCTGAGAAGTTTCTTTCCCTAATTCTTCTCCTCGGTAACAAAGCATCTTTCCAAAAAGATAATAAAGTTATACCTACATGAGAATAAATGATTTTGATTTGACGCCCCAGAAACAAACACGAATACGTCTACGGTAAATGATCGACGGAAATTTTAAGGCGTCAAAAAAAAGATTGTGGTGGCTAGTGACAAAATTTCTTCTTTAAGTACATTCATCGTGGCTTACACAACAAGGTTTGTGGTTGATACAGTGCCATCGTCAAGCCATAGCACTGGCCGAGTGGCCTCTGGAGTCTGGACTCATTGATATGTGAACTCTTCAATTAGCATTGAATTGAAGCATATATCCGTAGATCCTCTAGGTCGCATATGTTTTAGCATTTTAGCTCTATTTTTTGCTCATTTATGCTCCGGTACAAGAAAGGCAAGATTTTCAAAATTAAATTAAATAATAACCTGTATCCAGAAATAGCATTAAGAAGTGAGCTCTTCCCCGCGCCCGAGGGACCCATGATGGCTACCAGCTGGCCCGAAAGGAACCTGCCATGGACTCCCTTCACGATTTCTCTACGGGCTCCTGAAACAAAAGGTTTTTATCTTAAGATACGATTGGATGAAAGTAAGGTAATGTATTTTTTTTGTTTTCTTCCTTGGTCGACAACGCGTCGGAGATGCATTTAGTATTACTTAATTACTTATGTCGGCCTAAAAAATTTACATTTACGTATGCCACAGCTTATAGAAGTCTTTGAGCTAAGTCATAGACAGACAGACAGGCGGACAGAAAAAGTGAAACTTTTAGGGTTTTTCTTTGACTAGGGAACCCTTAAAAGCTATAAATAACGCGCATAGCCCCACAACAGAAATTGAAACATATTATTAAAATATTTGCTTCGCTGGGAATCACATCTCCCGCCAAACAGGTTGCCAACAATTTAAATAACTACCTTAAAAAACAGTTTTTTTTAAAACTACAAAAACATTACAATTGTAAAAAAACTAGCATTGCATTTATACATGGAGTTTTGCTCTTTAAATCGGGTTTTGCAGTGCTGCATACCGCCAAGAACTCGGGTACTGGGTACTAACTCGTTTGATAGAATAAAAATAATATAAAGAAACATACTGACATTTAAAAACTGGATAAAACATGTGATCTGCATAATAATAAACAAAAATATACCAATAAAAAACCAGATGAAACCGAGTTTTAAGCTTAAAATTACCAATAAATGTAGTAACAGTCAAGGATTACAATTTTTATGATGACTTTGATCCCTAATAAAAAACTAATTTAATTTAATTGTTCTATTGGCTGTCTTATTTTTACACTAAAAATAAGTTTACTAATGTAACTGGTATTAAAAACTGGTATTATTTCTAGATAGTAGTTTAGAGGGCGAATGTGACTTGGACTTGGTTAATTAAAAAAATACAATGTATCCTCCATTTATTTCCAAGAAAATGAAACACTATAAACTAAATATTCACCCGGAGGACGCGATATTATATTATGGCCATGTCCTTTAGAACAGGGCATTGAACCCTGCTGTAGGGTCTTGCTCTTGTGCAAAAAACAACTTGTTGTTTGTATTTTCATTCGGTTAATTTTTGTTCTGCATCTTTTAAATTATCTCCTAAAATCGTTACTTTAGTAACCAACCTATACCATTAAATGAGCAAAATATTTGTATGTAGGCATATGTGGTTGAAATTACGTCCACGAAAACAACTCAAAGAATTTAGATGTGCAATACAGAAGTTTACTACCTAGTCGATCTATTTAGGTTAGGTCTAATATGTTTCGGAAATCATTAGGAAAATTCTTTAGGTATCTGTTTTCACCCAAACTGAGGTCGCCCAGATAAATACTTGTAACAATATTTTTATAATTTTTTATAATACAAGGAACACAGTGCCCTTCCGCAAATTGCGAATGAGAGCCAAGTCAAAAAATCATTAAGTTGTTGCCAACTTCTGATTTCTGGGTACGTATGTTCCTAATAAGTACCTACCTTTAATTCTATTTTAAGCTACATTTCCGTGTACATTTAGCAAAACAGGAAGTTATTTTAACCATCGAAAACGTTATATTCAATCCGACAGATATAAATCTATTTATATAAAACACAAATAATATTTATTTATACGGATGTCCTTCATGGGCGTAGCCAGGGGGGGGGTTTCGGGGGTTCAAACCCTCAATACAAAATTATTATATATATTTATACAAATATATATAATAATTTTGTATAAAATATAAATTATATATATATTTATACAAAAGTTTTTAGCGTAGTGGAACACGCCGGGCATTCACTAGTTCTATATTAATTGCTTGTGGCCGCTGTTGGTATATTCTTATTAATGCTCATAGAATAGGTACGTTCTAGATCCATTTCACATTAATATCATTAAAACCGGCTCTTAAAAAATGTGTGTCTGAATATGTATAAAAATGTATGGGAATAAAAAACTTCCTCTTTCTTAAAGTCAGTAAGGAAAATCCGTCTTAATGAATATAGAGTTAACCTTACACCTTGTTTTGAATTTAATTAATTATAAATTACTGATGCTGATGACGTAGGAGTTGAATAATTATGTATTATAGTAATGTTTTACTTTTTGTTTATTTCTTCTAGTAGATTCATTAAGTAAATAATAACGCTTCACACTCATAGCCCTTAAAATTAGAATTTCCACCTCGCTGGGAATCGAACCCAGGACCCTCGGTGCGGCGATCCGGCATGGTAACCATTGCGCCACACGGGTCGTCATTGTCACAAATGCACAAAGGCACAACTACAAAATTACGAATTCACCAAGCCTCACCATATCAAACTTTTTTGAGTTAAAAATATTAAGTTAAAACCGATATTTTGCTTCGTGGTGGTGTTTGAACCGATAATCTATTTAAAAACCGGGCAAGTGCGTGTCAGGCAACGCGCGGTGTAGAGTACCGAAGTAATAAGTATACCAATTATTTATTACTCATTAACTACTTAAGTTAACATAGCCGTGATAGTTTTCCTTGTAAATTCATCATAATAACCTATTTTTGAGAATTTTTCACTTGTCCAACTGTAACCGTTTACGCAGCTGAGGGGGAAAGGTGACTCTAACCAAAATTAGCAATTTAAAGCAAAATACTTCGCAAATGGTCCCCTAATTCCAAAAATGGTCTTAAAAGACCCATAATATTTTAAAAAAGACCTTTTCGACGATACCAGACAGCCATGGGCGTAGCCAGGGGGGGGGTTTCGGGGGTTCAAACCCCCCCCCCGAAATGTTAAGGGCTGACATTTTTATGTGCGAATAAACCCTTAAAAAAAATTTTTCTAGACGTCATTCCGAATCGAATGAGCTATCACACATATTTTTAGGAGATTTATTTCTATTAAACACGTTTTTGAACTTTTTGACTAAACTAATAATAGATGGCACTACATATGTACGTCGCGGCGTCGTGAGAAAAAATAAAGTCTCAATTTTCTTTAGGGTTATTTTATGTACTTTTAGTCGTTGTATTTTCTTGAACCCCCCCCCCCCCCCCCCCCCCCAAACTAAAACCTGGCTACGCCCATGCCAGACACTACAGGGTAGGCGACGAATAAAAAATTCATCCTCACGTTACCTGTAGGGGAGGTACCCTAAAAAAAATGTTTTCAATATTTTATTCTACGATTCTGGTTTTAATAAATATGTATAACCATGCCAAATTACAGCTTCCTAGCACTACTAAGGGTCTCGGGGCGCTTTGCTTCGGATAGACGGACAGACGAACGGACATGTCAAACTATAAAGGTTCCGATTTTACTTCGGAACCCTGTGGAAACGGAAAACGGTGTTAGACTGACAGAAAATAGCCTAAACCAGTTGACATCGAAACCTCACGAAACATGAAATATTTTGCAGATTCCTTATACATAAAGTATGTACTCCACATAACTACATACTAAAGATTATTGATATTGATACCAATACCAGTATGTACACATGCGAAGTTATGAAACATGAACATTTGAATTCAAGTTCACCTAGGCCCTACACTTAAAGATTGCGATATTCGTTGTCCTTGCAGAGACAGCGCAGTCCGCAGTCAGGTTAATGATACGGCATTCATGAGCTCGTTGCCCCGTTAGCACGCCGAGGCCTCGACCGGTCCGGTAAGAATATTCCTTTATAAGTGTATCTGTATAACTATAATTAGCGTAAATTTCCACACATTCGGTCTATTGAAAAAGTCAATTTTCCGCTTTCTTTTCCCATTTAACGAAGATAATCACCATCTTAAATGTCGCATAATACAGACTCTTCAAAAATCTGTCATTGTCATCAGAAAAAATTTTTGCGGAGTGAAACATGCTGGATATCCACTAGTATTCTAATATAATAGTACCTAGGTAAATGACGATACGGTGCATAAAGTGGTCTATTACCTACCTATTGAGAAAAAAATGGTTGTCTGTAAAGTTGGTTTACGGACGGTAGTTTAACGTGACAACGTCATGACAGAGCTCCGCTCCGCCCCGCCCTGCTCCGCCCCACCCCGCTCCGCTCCGCCCCGCCCCACTCCGCCCCGCTCCGACCCGCCCCGCTCCAACTCAACTACGATCGCCTACGGCATCGGCTACGATACGCCGATAGTGCTTCTCGTTCGCTTTTGCCGCTCTCTCGCTCGCGGAACGCTACATTTTTTCATAGATGCGCCCGGCGCTCATCGTTTTAATAGACGTTAT
The DNA here is from genome assembly GCA_911387775.1 of Thymelicus sylvestris. Taxonomy (NCBI): domain Eukaryota; kingdom Metazoa; phylum Arthropoda; class Insecta; order Lepidoptera; family Hesperiidae; genus Thymelicus; species Thymelicus sylvestris. Next base: position 10,918,619 of record OU426898.1, on the reverse strand, counting down.
CACGTCAAAAAAAAATTTACTTAAAAAAATTGTGAATGGTAGGAAACAAAATATTATTATAGTTGACACAACAACAATAATAAAAAAATACGCACGGAGTAGTAGGTACCTATTTAGCATAATTATTCAACTTGGAAATCGGAATCGTAAATTAGACTATAATACCGCTTATCAGAATTAGAAATGATTAATTCTTGTTCATATGACTCAGAGTGCGATGGTTCAATAAAATCATTTATTTACTATTGTTAACACGTTTCCTGTCCGATTAACCACATCGCCGTCCGGCAAAAAAGCGTCAATATAACACATATCTAATAATCATTTTTTGACATCTTTGTATCATTAGACAGCAAATATTTCATTTGACCGGTAAAATCGTCATTAATGTTGTATTTAGTTACCGAGAAATGGTGCTAAGTTCTCTTTTTCACTAAGCTCGGTTGACCAGCATGAAAAGTGTCACATTTGTGTTGATCCAGAGCAGTTGTGTACTGTGTTGCCAAAAAAGAGTATTAATGTGTGATGTGACTTTCTATCTGTAAGTTTTGGAACTTTGTTATTTAGAATTGTTAACTTGAAAAGTGCATCAATGATCAAATTGTGCTATGACAGTTTTCTCGAAGAAAAAAATATGTTGTCGAATGCTTAATATTTAAAATTATTAAAATATTCTTATGTAGTGTAGTTTAGTTACTCTTTTTTTAGGCCGTTTGAGGCATGGGCGTAGCCAGGGGGGGTTTCGGGGGTTCAAACCCCCCCCCCCCCGAAAAGTTAAGGACTGACATTTTTATGCGCTAATAAACCCTTAAAAATCATATTTCTAGACGTCATTCCGAATCGAATGAGCTATCGCACATATTTTTAGGAGCTTTATTTCTATTAAACACGTTTTTGAACTTTTTGACTAAACTAATAATAGGATATAGATGGGACTACATATGTATGTCGTGAGAAAAAATAAAGTCTCAATTTTCTTTAGGGTTATTTTATGTACTTTTAGTCGTTGTATTTTCTTTAACCCCCCCCCCCCCCCCCCCGAAACTAAAACCTGGCTACGCCCATGGTTTGAGGTGTATATTTTAGTTGAAAATAAAATGCAATAAAGACATAACACATTTAATGACATTGTTATGTCCACTTTCTCCAAAAAAAAGAGTGTGATCGAAATAGCAGACTATCTATCTTGGACTACAAGTCAGTACGTTGGCACTTCGTATCTGATAAATTCAAAAAAAGGGCAAACTTCTTATGCCACGTTACAGATTTTCTTTTAGGGTCGTAATAGCTTGAAAGCTGGTCTGATAGATCTATGCCCTTCTCCCAATCATTTTAGAAGAGCACTGCATTCGATTTCGGCTTCGACGTTGGGCGGTACCTGAAAGACATTTGCATGAAGGGTCGCGACGTGACATCAAAGAATATTTGACCCTGACATTTTTGTACACAGGTACTATCATTGTTGTAAGTTTGTAAACATTGTAAATGTACATAAATTGTATAAATAAAGTGTAAACAATCAAAAATATTTATAATAAATAAAAACCCGTTAAAATTATAAAAACATCCCTGAACTACATACACATACATACGGATCATAAACGTGCAGGAACAATAATGGCACTCTACGCTCCTGAACCATACTTATTTCAGGGTAGTAATACCTACTTCCGGTTTTTTTTAATTTTTTTATTTACTTGTGTTTTCTTTTGACAACATAAAAACAATTTTTCGCAAAAAGTCTATTGAACTTGCGGCTCAATTTTGCTTTTTTCTTTGGGACAGGGAACGTGTTAAATACACATCGCACTCAAACTACGCTTCGACTCATAACTCCGACATAGGTTTCCTATGTACTATGTAGAACAAATGTGATAGCATTCCAGGAAGTAGGTACCATTTTATTATTATGATGAGATCATTGTGGTCTGTACTCGTATAATATACATAATTATACAGTCGCAGCTATAGGGTCGATGTGCCAGTAGCCGACCATGTGCTAGTACCCGGCCACCTGACGGACTGCGTTTCTTCATGATTTCTACATGATATACCTAATAGTAAAGTTAAGTTTTAAACGTATTTCAGATAATGTAGGAGTTACCTAATAAGAATTTGCAATATTTACTTTTTTTATTTCACATTTTGACTATAATTATTAGGGATCCAAATAAACATAGATCGACTATTTTGCATGTAGATATCATATATTTTCACTCGCCCAAAGTAACCGCTAAGAGGCCGTATAATGGCACATCGACGCGACCCTACCTTCTTGTTGAGTCGAAATCGGCAGTTAGGAAGTTAGGAAAATTAGGAAAATATTTTTACTCATAGTTTTCCTGTAAATTGTGGCTGTTTTTTTCCTAAAATGTTTATTTGATTTTTATCTCTATGAGTTCTGTGACCATGATTCGTTTGTTATCAACAAAGAACGATCAACCGATAGACAAGCAAATAAGAAAATTAGAATTTTCATCATATTAACAGTATTAAACTCTTAAAGACATCGAAAAAATTAATAGGCAAAACTTAACAGCATATTATGTAGGCAAGGATATTATAATGTAAAAAGAGGTAGACATGTCACTAGCGCGCCGACGATGAAGAGCGTAAGAACAGGCAATTCACCGTGCTCGCAGTCGCTCTGTCAATACGATACGCACGCTTTTGTAAAGTGCTTGACATTTGACATACAGCGTTAAAATGCCTTCGTGTAATATACCAATGTGATTGGTGTAGTGAAACAAAATATGTGTGTGGGTGTGTGTGTTGTGCTCTTTTCGGAACAGATTTTTTGGTTGATTTGTAAGGGCAAAACGTATCTATATTTTTTAAATATCATTGTATTTAGGTACATTAATAAAATGGTATAAGCGATGGAAAAGACAAGGACGGGAAAGGTTGGAAATGGTCGTCTTCCGTTTCCATTATCTGGAAGGCAATCCCGGTCGCTAACCTTGGCCATCAGGCGGCAGTCGTAAGCTTGAACTTCCAACACGACACGAGAGTTGTAAATTAACCCTCTCCCCCTCTCTATCCCCTCTACAATACATGTCCTCTAGGGGGACTAGGGGAGACCGGGGATAGTTAACTAGTTTTTACTTAAACGTTTTTTTTTGTGTTTTAATATACGTAGACATAGAATTCTGTATATTAGAAACTTAATTAATAATTTAAATAGCCATTTCCTAAAATGAAAAAATATCGTACATTATCAATTAACTACATAACATTTGTATTTATATGCCACGTTGTTACACAAATATGATCAGTAAATGCATTAATGATGAAAGCTAAATTAAGAGACAGACATCCAGGCCGACTAACAAATTTATGTATCCGTATATCCGAATATCAATACAGAGAGACGAAAATTCCAAAAACACTATTATTTGTGCTGCCTGAACTGCCTCTACCTACAGGTACCTAACTCGCCTACCTACTTTACAAATATCAAATAATATTCTATGATCACGTTCATGGGCGTAGCCAGGGGGGGGGGGTTTCGGGGGTTCAAACCCCCCCCCCCCCCCCGAAATGTTAAGGACTGACATTTTTATGTGCTAATAAACCCTTAAAAAACATCGAATGAGCTATCGCACATATTTTTGGGAGCTTTATTTCTATTAAACACGTTTTTGAACATTTTCACTACATAGACTAATAATATAATAGATGGCACTACATACGTCGTGAGAAAAAATAAAGTCTCAATTTTCTTTAGGGTTATTGTATGTACTTTTTGTCGTTGTATTTTCTTGAACCCCCCCCCCCCCTCGAAACTTGAACCCCCCCCCGAAACTAAAACCTGGCTACGCCCATGATCACGTTACATTTATAAGAGTAAAAGGTAACATGGCATGGTACGGAAAAAAATGTTTATACGGTTGACTCAATCTGTATTAGTCAGTATGTTCCAAAAAACTGGTTAAACCGGTTACGAATAATGAAAAAACTGTGACCAACATTATAATAATGCATTCAGATGATTCAGACATGTACATGTAGATAAAGATACAAACCCAGCTTCTGCTACGGTAAAATGTCATCTATTATTATATAATATTTTATTTAAATATTTATTTAATATCTGGATAACCGAGCTTTGCTCGGTGTTTTAGAATTGTTTAACAACGAGACGAGTGCGCTAGACAAAAAATCTCGTTTTGCATCATCATGTGGACAAAAAATATTTTAATTAACTTACGTAAATGCTAAGTGCTTTATGAGCCAAGTAATTAATTTTCATTTCATTTGTTTTTGTGTTCCGCATGAGCAACTGTAACCACTAGCACTACTCTTCTTATAAGCATTCATAACACGAGTTCCTCTAAAACCATTAGGGCCGACCTTTGCGTTACTGTTTGTATTGTAGCTAAAGCATATTAATGGTTTTATTAGCCCTTTTTACTGCGTGGCATTTTACCGTTGCTTAAGTTTTTCTAATAAGAGTAATAATAGCACACATTTATATGTGGCCATAACTGCATCCTTTTATTTGGCAAGATGTTTTGGAAGCACCCAAAAATAAATACAATTTATACCTATTGTTGATTTCAAACACCTGATCAAATCATAGAACAATAATGTTGAAAAATATTATTCTGGCTATGAACATTCTAGGCTAGCGTCAGGCTTCAAGTGTCCGACATTATGAAATTCAATAGGATAAATGATATTTAAAAAATATAGATACGTAATGCCCCTACAAATCAACCAAAAAATCTGTTCCAAAAAGAGCTACAATACACACACTTTTATCTTTTGTTTCACTACACCAATCACATTAGTATAATACACTAAAGAATTTTAACGCTGTATGTCAAATGTCAAGCATTTCCGACAACAACAAATGCGTATCGTCTTGTATTGACAGAGCGATTACAAGCAGAACGGCCAATTGCCTGTTCTTACGCTCTTCATCATCGGCGCGCTAGTGTCACATCTACCTTTTTTACATAAATATCATTGAATGGGATCTAAATTCTGAGACCTATCTAAAAGCGCATAGTTACGATACGGTATAATTTTATGCAAAGAACAAAAAACAGTATAAGTAAGCACCGTCCTTGACCATCCGTTACTAGGTGGCTAACGACGCGTTTCGAGCCAAGACAAAAGCAAATAATTATTTTATTGATTACATAAAAAACACTATTTGAAGATAAACTACGTCTTCTTTGTAACACGAAGCTTAGCAGCCATAATAGATGTACCATTACGAGAGAAGGCTGACTGACTGCCATAGAGTAACTTTGTATATGCTGACTGCTCAAGTATAATAGTCAAGTACAATAGCCATTTTTATCGCTACATAATTATGCAGTATAATAAAATTATTGAAACATTCATCAAATAAATTCTTAATTATAATAATATCTTACTGTGAACATATTATACATAATTATACATATATTATGTGCTCAATTCGATATAGGTAATAAGTTTATACAAATAAGTAACTATTTAGTACTGTTGATTATAGTGGATAGCCTAGACGGAATATACAATTATACACGTATCCATTTTTTTTCTAGGCGATCCGTCAGCTGATTCGATTGTTTTTGCTGTAAGCGAGATAATAATTAAAACAGGGGTTCTAGTGGTTCGAACGTTTTTCTCCTTTAGAAGAGGATCTGGGTTCGTACCTTTAATTTGCGAAGTAATGTGCATTTTAGAAATCAAAATATATCATACGCTCGTTTGGCGTCACCCTAAGCCTGCATTTCCACTTACAGTCAGGTGGGTTTGTGGATTAAATTTCCGTAGAGCATAATATTAGTTAATGCACCCGAGAAATAAGCACAAATCGGATATTGGGACACTCCTTCAGTAAGATAAATAGTGATGTCCGCGAAATGCAAATATGTAATGTAAATTGTTTACATCAGTAGTCATAATTTAATAACTATTTACGTTGTATTATGACACCGAGATAAATGTCTGGGTCTCGACTCTCGAGCTTAACTGGGTCACTGTCAGTACTCGGTGTTATAATAGCCGAATGACTGATTCCAATATTTCTAATAATATCACTATGATAAAAGGATAAGTATTTGTGCATGTGTAGGCCGTGATTGTTTTTGCTGCGAATGTCGAGAACGCAGGTAATATTTCAGCGTTTGATTTATTAAAATAGAAGTGTCAATATTAAAACTATTTTAAATTTTGGAGATTTTCGATGTAGCTCTCTAAACTTGTCAATATTTGTATCTATATAATAAAGTTATTTATTTAGTAATTTTATATAATTTATACAATGTATACTTGCACAAATTCATAATAATATAGCACTACACTATTACAAGTTCAATGAAGTTTTTTAATAATACATTGCGATGATGGTACGACATGATTTGCAGCAAAATTACAGTAATTTACATCTGATTGTATATTTCACAATAAAATCTGAATAAAAATATTGCACCTAAAGTAACCATTGTTTTGAATACCGACTCAAAACATAACATTGTTCTTGTTATCAGATCTCAAGCCCATTGTTGTGATGAACGTGATCTAGTCAGCGAAACGTTCAAATTATAATAAGTAGAACTAGCTGCCCGAACAGACTTCGTTCTGTCAAAAGTTTTTTATAAATTGAGATGTAAGCTATCCTATCTTTCAAGTTGGATCAAACTGCACACGGTGTGCAAATTTGATTAAAATCGGTTAAGTAGTTTAGAAGTCCATCGCGGACAAACAACGTGACACGTAATTTATATATATTAAGATATTAAGATATAGGGAGATAAAAGTAATCACAATGTGAAGAAAAATTATCAACAACGTGGACTACGAGGAAGACTTTGATTCTATCAAGACCTGGCCTGATACTTGGACCTGGGCCAGATACTTGGGCCTTGGGATACTGATACAGCGGTGCCAGATCGACTACCGTTATATCGAGGTGTTGAAGTGTTTGTACTCATCTGCCACCATGTCCGTCATAGTACACGACACAGCAACGAACCCCATCCAACTGCAGAGAGGTGTCAGACAAGGAGACGTCATATCTCCTAAACTGTGCACCGCTGCGATAGAAGACGTGTTGACATAGCCCGGAAATAAGCCGGCTGTAGTGGCAAAGGGCTGACCATATAGTTCGAAGGGCCAATAACCGTTGGGGAAGAAAGGTCCTCGAATGGTGACCACTCCTCGGAAAAAGGAGCACAGGACGCCGACCAGGTGGACTGACTGACGACCTGAAGACAGCGGGTATCCGCTGGATTCAGAAGGTTTAGTACCGATCAGAATGGCGCTTGTTAAGATAAGCCTATGTCCAGCAGTTGACTTCCAAAGGCTGACGGATGAATGGATGGATGAATTAGTATACTAAATATTAACATCTTTATTTAGTTCAGCAGAGCAAATATCACTCTGCCAACATTGATATACATAAATACCCTGAAATGATTACTTTGTAACGAAAATTTGCGTTCACGTGTTCTCTTTACACGTGTCTAACATAGACATTGTAAGAGAAATATGCTCTACTATAACGTATAATACGTTTTCATTTAGGAATCTGCAACAATATGTCTTGGATTCATAATACATTGTGTTGTGATGCTATTAAAAAATACAAAAATAATAATATTGTAGAATCTAAAGAACTTACGTTAAGTATGGTACTAGAACTAGCACATAGTTGCCAACTTCTTCAATATACTATTGTACTATTATGTATGTCAGGAATAGGTGGTCCAGAAATAACAGATACAGACAATGATTATGTGACTTTATGTAGGCGATCTTTTTCCACTTTTATGTCCCCTTTAATCCGTGATCCATTACAATCCAATGTACGGGTTTGTGGTAAGGGTCTTAACTCTTGTGAAGTGTCTGTTTGCGATTTAGTAGAAGAATAATTGAGGAATTTTCAAGAAAGGTTTATATTGTACGGTTGTAAGTACCGCATTTTAGTAAAAGATATGTCACTCTGTAAACAATAGGGACGTGGCTCATTTACAATTTCACAATACTTACCTATTTACATACATTTAAAGACAAAGGTAAATTACGTGGGTGTGAGAGATTATTACTATTACTACTTTTTACTTGGAGACGATTATTTTGATGAAATGCATCAGTGCATTTTCTATCTTCTGTTCTATCTTCTGCTCGTAGTAGGTCTCCTCGGAGGGATTATATTGGATTTTTTTTAATATCTCATAATTCCATTATATACCTATCTATTATTATTTATCCATGCGGTCCGTCTGGATAGTTCTCTGGACCGTCTTGTTTGAGTTAGCCGCCGAACGACTCATCGTGTTTCGACGCGGATCTTTCTTTCTTTTTCTTCTCTCTTGGCCGGCAAAGCGTCAGTGATGCCTTTGGTGTAGCGGATGTCTATGGGCAACGATAGCCATTTACCATCAGGTGGATCGGCTAATTCTATTAAGTACATATCTGTATGTGTATCTCAGACTCACCTTTATTTAGTCTGCTCTGGACCGTGTATGTCAGATCTCGGAACTCCAAATCCATTTTTACTGGCTGAAACAATAAAATTAAACTTTTACAAATAGGAACAATAGGTAGGTACCGAAACAAAATGTTGGAATGTCATACATTTTACTATTGTATGCAAATGAAGTGACGTTTTAAATAAGGAGTTTTGTCGATTCGGTGAACAAAACTTGAAGTAATTGAAAAACTAACACTTGAAATAATTATTTCGGCTTTCGAATGATTGAATTCATGTTTAGTATATTAATATATTTGCTAATTTTATTGTTGTCAATATAGTTATAAGTCACATTATTTCTCTAATATAATCCTAGTAATTATAACATTATCTTATAATACAATTTTAATACTTTACAAATACTTGTATGATGAATTTACAAGGAAACCTATTACGGCTATGTTAGCTTAAGTAGTTAATGAGTAATAGTCGATAAACTACTACTTCAGAACCCTACATTGCGCGTGGTTTGACACACACTTGCCCGGTTTTATAGAAATGGCAGTTTTTTATGGTAATAGAATAATGTCGCTTTTAATGACGTCAACCGGGAAATGAGCTTAAATAAGGCCTAATGACTATTTGATGGCTTCAAGTAAGTCAGTTAAATCATTCATTAAACAAAAAGTTTATTATAGAGCTGGCAGGTATAACACACTTATTACACAGGACGATTTACTGGAGAATGTTAAACTATTTTAAATAAAAAATAATATAATAGGTACTGAAACCGAATATGGTTTTTTATGTTTATAAACCTCCCGATACTGATGAAATTTGAAACTCCGCTTGAATCGATTGTTAACTGAAAAATAGTTGAAAAACAGTAAGATATTTGGTTTTAACAACTCAACCCGTGGTTTGAAACGCAGTGTTTGATACAGTATAATTTCGGCCAGAGAGACAGTCGTGTATTTATGCTTAAAAGTATGAAAAAAAAATTACCTAGGTAGGTACTGTATCCGCACTATAATACGACTGGTTTTTAATTAATTGTCTTTAGGGTTTCGTCGTTAAATGGCAATAATTTGACAGCAATTTTACTCGAAGATAAATAGGTAATGACTCAAAATATGTGTATTCTATAAATTGGTACACAATTGTGTAGTAACATTACAAATAGTCTTAAATTTAAATTTAAAAAAAAACGGAGTAGGTAACGATGCCACAGGCAGACAAAGATACACAGATACACAGACACAGTTAAAAACATTACCAAAAACATACTGCGCATGCATGTAATATAAGAATATTCTGCTACAGATATTTCAATGCTAAGAGGTTTTTATTTATTTTTGATTTTATTCAAAAGTCTAAGATTTTGAGCTCTATAGAAAAAAATCCCCCCTATGCCCCTCTAATTTTTTAAATAAAAGAAAAATGCTAGTGAACCCTTCACCGTCCGTGATCCGACACACACTTAGCATCACGGAGCATGCTCCTCAAGTTGAAATATTTATGTAGTGTTTAAAAAAATATATTTTAAAGTTATGAAGGTAATAAAACAAGGACTAACTGCAACAATAAATTAATAACACGAAAATATTGCAACGACATACTTTTAACTTGACGTTATCATGACATGTAATCGGGCGGAAATAATGATCCAATTACAGTTATTGGTTATTGTGTGCAATATTAAATAATGAACAATCTTTTTATTACATGACACTAGCTTTACATGCGGCTTTGCTCACTTTTTCTAAATAGCACATACTCTGTACTCCGTTTTTTTTCAAACAATCTTAGAACGTAAACAATCTTACAGCGTCTTTTTATTATCATTAGTAATTTACAGAAAATGGAAAGAAATTTAGATAACTGTAATGTAATGCTATTTATTTCTGTTTAGGTACTAAACTTTTACAACGTTTTTTTTAATTTTACTTTTACAATTTGAAACTTGACTAAGCAAAATTCGCTTTTTAAAGCCGAATATTTCGCAAACAGGCCCCTGAATTGAAAAACGGTTTTAGTAGACCCATAACATTTTTGAAAGACCTTTTTAACTATTCTCCACTCTATAGGTGTACTTACGCGACGAAAAAAAATCATCCTCACGTCACCTGTATGGGAGGTACCCTAAAAAAAAAATCAATATTTTATTCTACGATTTTAGAGTTGTAATAAATATGTATATTCATGCTATACATACAACATCATTGATATTCATGCCAAATTACAGCTTTCTCGCACTAAGGGTCTAGGCCATAGAGGTATTATTATTAGTATAGAGGGAGTGTAACGAAGTGGGAACAGTAGGCACGGGTGAGAACAACACGACGTTCCCGTCGCGAGCGCTTGTAGTCGTGGTTGATTGCTAGCGGTGTGCGGTTCTAGAGAGATTTTTAAATATTTACGTATCAAAATGGTCAAATGTGCAGTTCCATCTTGCAAAAACGATAGTAGGAAACACACAAAACTGAAATCCAGTATCACATTTCATCGGTAAGTTGATTTTTATATTTATTTTTAAGAAAACAAATCACGCATCGCGGGTGTGAAGGAGACGTGAGGGGAGGGCACGGAAAGACCGCCCGCGCACCGCGCTCTCCTCGCGAGACTGTAGTGATGTGATGCGACCAACGCTGTAGTCGATATTTAAAATATGTTTTGAAATGTTTGCTATGAGAACAACGTATTATATTTATGTAACTTTAATAAAAAAAATCAAAATCTTATAAATATTTATTATAAATCATTGTAGTGTGTGTTTTGTATGATATACTTTGTAATATTTATAATGCGAAAGTATTTTAACGTTAGCTAGGAATGTAAGTATAAGGGCGTATTCACGTAGAAAGCTGGCTACCGGCGCCGATCTGCCAGCGCTTATCGGGACCGGTTCGCCCAGGTAGTCGGCGCAGGTAGTCTATAGTCCATTTTTTTGGTCGAGTCTAAAGTCGTAAACAAATATGGCCGACTTCTAATGTCAATTTGCCATAGACAGTATATATAATGAAACTTGGAGTCGGTTCATATGATACAGCGACTAAATTTCATTATCTGTTATAGAAAATGACTATGGGAATTGATAAGTACCTAAATATTTCTGTTTAAAATTATTTGCCATGATGCGAACGAAAAATCATTGTCATTGTAACCTTGAGTAATAGAAAAAGACAAAAATAACAATTCACAGTTTTAAAAATATGTCTCTAATTTTCAAGCGTAAAGTTAAAATATTATTATATCGATCAAGAAATCATTCAAACGATTTAGAATATCGATTTGTCTTTCAATACTTATGAATCAACGACAATCTTAAGTTCCTAGCTGTCAAATTGTCATCGATATATTGTTGCTGTGCAAAGAAGTTTTGACAATGTTTCGTGATAAATAGAAGTTTAAGTGAAATTAAATTAAATTAAAACAAGATTAATATTAAAATGGATGATTTATTTAATTGAGTCTATGTCTATATATATTTTCTTCGATTGTTTGTACCATAAACATTTACTATCTAAATAACAAGAATACTCGTGTAAAACTAAAAAACTGAGTGACTTTCGTATTTTAAATAACCAACAATATAGATCACACTAACAGCTCCATCACTAGGAGAATCTGCTATTATGGGTGCCATAGGTACAATTAATGTACTGTAGTACAACAAATGGTGTAATAAGTACCTGGGCAAATGAGCTTGCTCAAGTGAAAATAGAGAAAACAAATTTTCCCAGATATGAGAACTAGCTAGATCGATTAGTCGCCCTCGTAAACCATAACTAAATTTCTTCGAAATTCTAAATTTCATCGAAATCGTTAGTGCTGTTATCGAGAACGTGGTAACAAACAAATATATAAATAAATATACATACCTATTTATATAAAAAAAATCTCGTTTAATAGTAGGAAATAAGATAAGTTATCGAAATAGCTTATCGATACCTCGTTGCCGATCGGCACGTAATTGATACATCCCTATCCGTCATACACGTATCGATATACGTATCTATAGATCATCTGCCTACGATGCGTACCGTTCCATTTGTGTGATACCCGCACTCTATACTAATAATAATACCTCTATGGGTCTAGGCCATAGAGGTATTATTATTAGTAATAATACCTCTATGGTCTAGGCGCTTTGCTTCGGACAGACGGACGGATGGACGGATATGACATGAAACTATAAGGGTTCCGATTTTTCTTCGGAACCCTAAAAACGCACAATACGACTATACGTCCTATTCTGTACACTTGACAATACACGTATTGCAACATTTCAGGCTAAGTTGATGCCTTCTGTGTTATTGATTTTCATGACAGACGGTACCTATCTACCACCAAGAATTTCCTTTGTTTATACTATTCTCATTTTCCTGTATTCGCAGTAAATAAACAACAAAACTGATACGGTATGCAACAAAAATGTTTTTTTTTTACAGTTACTCATCTTGTGCTAATTGGTATAAAAATTTCGCATCGACGTGTGAATAAATGAGAAAGTAAATAACTTAATATGTGCACAGTTATGTCTTTATTGTGTCTATAGGTTAACACTCATGACTCATGAGCCATGGTACAGTTCTTTGGCCTCTTGATGAAGTGTTAGCAAAGGGAGATCTCCCAAAGGCAAGAAGGTTAATTTTCATGTATACGGTATTATTGTTTTTTAACCGACTTCAAAAAAGGAGGAGGTATTCAATTCGACTGTTTTTTTATGTTTATTACCTCAGAACTTTAGACTGAGTGAGCCGATTTTGATGATTCTTTTTTTAATCGAAATCTGGTGCTTGTCATGTCGTCCCACTTAAAGAGCTAGATCTGTCGAGTATTATTTGAGTTATTTTGAAGTCAGTTATTTTTTCGTTGGTAAAATTCATTTCGTATTTAATGAAGTTTGACATCAGCATCACTAGGGTTGTCACCAACGCTTTGCCGCGAAGGAAGTGATGGACCTGCTTCTTTAAGGACTCCATGTCATAGCACAGTGGGATCTCCGATGTAGGAAGTTTGTTACAGTGGTTACTGGCCAAATATGTGTCCCCCCGTAAATGAGTTCCCTGACATTAATCTTATTGTTAGTATTGTTCCTAAGGACAAACAGTCCCATAAAATAGAAACAATAAATCGTTAAATGGAACAGAATTCACATCAAAAACAGTAAATACAATACCTACTCTCATTGAAATCATTAAACTTATTATTCTACATAGTCTTCATTCAATTCAATGTATAAGTGATTGATTGACCTCGTAAGATACATATAGGTACAATCGTCATTGGTAAATTTGATTGCGTTCCTAAACCAATGGATCTTTCTAGAAGGAAGCACATGCTTTCACAAGCTTAGCGCAAATACTCAAACAGCAATGGTGAAGTAAGGTTTAGTAACCGTGCTGATTGCTCCATCGCAGAATAAGAGACATTTTTACATTCTAAACCTTGCCTACTACTTGACGCGATAGATTATTAATTTGATGTCCAAATACTCCTAATTAATGAATTTATAATTACTAGGTTTGTTTCGTGAGTTCAACGCAAACTACATTTTTCATTTGTAATTATTCCAATTTTTTATTTATTGACACACTTTCAAACTACGCGTGAGGAAAACAAACAGAAATTGATGCTAGAGTTTATCGATATTTCAAATAAAATCAGTGGGCAGAATACTGATGTTCTGTGAAACACTTCAGCTTTTTGTGGAGGCTCCATTGTGCTATTATTTATTTGTTATATTAACAGGAAAAACGTATAGGAAACTTCCAAAGTTATCTGCAGCAACAAAAAGTAAGCATTTACTTAGTTGGTCATGCTTAAACCTTTTTAGGGTTCCGAAGTAAAATCGGAACCCTTATAGTTTCGTCATGTCCGTCCGTCCGTCCGTCTGTCCGTCCGTCTGTCCGTCTGTCCGAAGCAAAGCGACGAGTATTAGTGCTAGAAAGCTATAATTTGGCATGGATAAGTATACATATTTATTAATGTCCGTAATAATTTACGTCCTTATGCTCGTAATATTATACTTACATTACCGTCAGTCTATTTTGTACACCGAATAAGTGTTTGAGCATTATCTCTCGCAAAACCCACACAATACACAAAGAACATAGCCCCGACCTTAATAAACCTTTAATAAAGTAGACGCACAGTGTAACTATTAATTCATTGAAGATTTTTCGAATAAAAACTATCCAACTCCCAGAGCACTCTTTAGGGAAAACTAAGGAAATAACTAATGCTAATGCTACTGTAGAAGGGTATTGACCTCAATAAAAGGAAAGTGTGTTTTACTGTTAACGCACTGCAACCTTGGCTTCGCAACCTCAAGTGATAATATTTTATCATAGATGCAACATTTCCCGTAATAGGCTTGTTTCCACTAAGAATAAATCCGATGGCTTAGAGTTTCTAATGATTAACCATGATAATTAGTAAACAAAAATGCAACTTTTCTATTAAAATAATAAAAGATTAATAATATTTTTGGAAAATAAAATCGACAAATTGAGGCGTTTAATCATGTGACATTAAACACCTATCAGAGAAGCGCATGGAGGCGTGACGTCACACCTCGCGAAACACTACGTTGTAGCTGTCATTTTCGTATAAAGTGAACAGGTTATTTGGAGTTTTCAGCAATTCTTGTTAAATTAATACAGTTCGTTTTTAGTTTAATCTTGAAAGACAGGTATAATTTGCCATGGAATCAGGATTTAACAAAGCAAACAGCAGTAATTTGCCCATTTACGCCGTTATGCTTGGCAAATTTTTTGCAATGATCACCGACTTTTGTTCATCGGAATTCCGCAATGTTAAAACTTCTGTGTAAGTATAATGTGAAGAACAAACAAAGTCTCATTTAATTAGCAGTTACCAGTCAGAGAGTCGCATTTACCTACTATAGAATTTAAATATATAACTTATTTTGAGGTTAACGAATACAAAGTTTTAATAATATTTTAACTCAAATACATCATAAAACCCTATTCAAGTCATAACATTTTATAGGTTAAGTGCATGTTAAGTGTGGTATATTATGGTAGATTTTGCAAAATTCATTTCTTTTACTATACATTTATAAATAGATACATCAAGTTGTGTTTAATACTTAGATCAAAATGATCTTCACAGAAATAAATTGTGGAATCAGTTGATAAAGTAAGAGCATCTTGCCTCCTTGCCATATTTAACCACTTTCTTCGTATTTGTTTATTGTTTGGAACGTATATGAATAATTTGTTTGGCGTTTTTATCGTTGTACTTTTACATTGGGGCACTATAAAGTTTTTATAATGCGAGGAATTCATTATTTATTAAAAAACACAATTGACTGTCATATACAAACACGGCTGTTTCGCGAGGTGTGACGTCATTCAAGACGCCATGACAGTCTTGGCCTTTTTCGCGGTCAATTTCAAGTTCATTTCTAAAAACTCAAAATATTAATGTAAAAGACTTATTTTTCTTAGAATAATATATTTTTGGGGTGAAATAGATGCTAAGCTATAGTTTTAAACTAATTTCCAAATTTTGTCAACTAGCCTATTTGCTAGTCATAGAGTTACGTTCGCGTTTGTGAACTGATAATAACCGAGTTTAACTTAGGGTCTCGTGTGTAAGGCACTGAAAGGTCTTACCTACACTATTTTAGTTTTTATGTAGATAATAATTGTGTCGAGGTGATGACCAACGAACAGACGAGTCATTCTATGGGACCCATATAATGACTCGTCTGTTCGTTGGTCATCACCTCGACACAATTATTATCTACTATGGGACGTGATACAGGTTAGTCCAAACCAAACTTCCAAAGGCATCACCGATGCGTTGCCAACCAAAAAATAATCAGAGAAAGTTTCATTGCTTGTGGTCACCACTTACCATCAGGTGGTCCAGCAACTTTAATGTGTAATAAGAGTAATAACATTAAAAAAATAGTTCAACACAAAAATAAGACGTTAAAAATAAAATGCTGATAAACTCTTCATATTACCTTATAAATAATTAGGAAATATACTAACTGATACTTACGTGTATCTAAAATGAATATTATTTAAAAATACACCCAAGACCTAATAACCTCACGAGAAAAAAAAATATGAGCAGCAAAAGAAGCGATTCATACAAAAAAGTGCCGATGTTTGCGTAAATACTCAATTATTATTCTACAATCAAACACCATGCTAGCGAGAAGATTGCTAATATCGTAATATCCATAGAACCAACACACAAAACGCTTCGATCATTATCTGAAGATAATTAACGCATAATGAAATGCGGGTTGCGTCTTTTTGCGTGCGTTGCGTTACCGACTTCAAATGACACAAAAAAGATAATGAACCTTAAATAATAGCAATAATTACCTTAAAAATAATAAAAATAATCGGCTTCAAAGAAATCTTCGCAAATCCTATAAAACATACCTATAAAGAGCGCCATATTTTTGTATGCCAATAACATTCAGGAGTTCGATCAATAAATACTGCATTAATTTTAATCAGAATCAGAACAATTATCAGAATTATGGGATATTCTGGAAGTACCTACCCCAGAAATAAAATAATTGGTTGATAAATTAATGAGTTCTGAGGTATCTAACTATAAAAAAAGGTAAAAACGTTGAAAATATGGTTTGCAAATTTTTATACATATTAGAAGCAAGAGATAAAAGATCACGTTTGCATAGACAATCGACAGGAGATGCGATAAAAACCAAAGGTATGTTTTTAGAGTAGATAAATTCTAGAACTCTTCTAAACAAACAACTCGAACGACCTTGCTAATAACAAACCATTACCACTCATTAGTTACCCACTATTCTCTAGTAATGGAGAGAATTCTTGGAATTTCACAATGTGTTACACAGTCTTCTACTTTTTAACTCCATCAATCCGCATTGGTGAAGCATGATAGAAACAGAATCGTCATATTATGTACTCAGTTGTATGGAGAAACCCGTGCTCAGTATACCCTGTTCACAAATCTTAGAGACTAAAATGACAACCACTAATATCAAAGTTTGAAATAATGATACCAGCTAAATTTGTGCGATCTACTTTTCCGGTTTTTTGAATCGTAAACTATGTCGTAAGAATAGTGACATATTAGTAGCGACACTCATATCTATCTAGATATTTAGTATTCGGCTAAATACTATAAAATTAGCTGTATACCGAATGTAACCATAACCAAATACTCGTTCTTGTAAGCAAAATAAAACAAACAAAAAAACTTTAGTAAGTAAGGGCAAATATATTATGGATATATGAATGATAATGGTTGAATGAATGAACACTTGTTTTTATACTAGTTTTAGCCTTGACCTTCCATAAAAGCTTTGAAAATTTTTCCGATTTACTTTTTGGTTTATGGTCATCACTATTTAATTTGCACCCGAAACTGGTCACCCACGAAACGTCATTTTAGTCTCTAAGATTTGTGAACGGATTATATAGGGCAATGATATTGTATTCTAAATACTAACAAAAAATAACCGACTTCAAAATAAGTCAAAAACTAATTGTCAGATCTCGCTCTTTAAGTGGGACCACATGACAAGCACCAGCTTTCGATTAAAAAAAGAATTATCAAAATCGGTTCACCCAGGCGAAAGCTCTGAGGTAACACACATAAAAAAATAAAAAAATGGTTGTCTGTAAAGTAGGTTTACGGACGGTAGTTTAACGTGACAACGTCATGACAAAGCTCCGCTCCGCTCCGCCCCGCCCCGCTCCGCTCCACTCAACTACGACCGCCTACGGCATCGGCTGCGATACGCCGATCGTAGCCGATAGTGCCTCTCTCTCGCTTTTGCCGCTCTCTCGCTCGCGGAGCGCTACATTTTTTCATAGATTGCCCCGGCGCTCATCGTTTTAATAGACGTTATCACGTCAAAAAGTCGAATTGAATACCTCCTCCTTTTTTGGAGTCGGCTAAAAAGAGGGTATAGGGCCATTAATAAACTGAAACATATTGTATATTTTAAGTCGTTAAAGGGAATGCGGAAATCTATGGACAGAGCTAAATGTAGCGCAGCATATTATTAACCTGTCTCATAAGAGTCATGAGTTAACATTAGGAATAATCTTACTTTTACTATTACTATTTCCAATGAATTCAGTCCCGCAGAATACGAAAAAATAATTATGGATGGAAATTCTGAGATTAGTAACTAATAGTGAAGGTACTTTTAACCTAAAGATATTCTTAATCATAAAACTAAAAACGTAAAACCACACTTATCGTAGCGGCCTTCCGATTTCATCACTATTGCATTGGCATCCAATAAACAAAACTAATTTTATTTGCAAAGTTTTGATAACACAAAGACAGGTGAAACTAAATGAAAGCTATTAAATAAATAATAATTTATTATGTTTCTCAATTTCAATTATAATATGTTTCTTCAAAGGGGTGAAAAAAATTGTTTCCGCCCGCAGCTTCGTAAGTGGCATAGTTGTTTCATAAAGCAAAATCACAAACATAAACGTCCTAATTAATCCTAGAAGCATAGTACCCGGATAAATCTATAGTACTTCATGTACTATTAATCTGTCTGTATGTGTGTCTTTCATCTTAATCAATACTAAGTACGGTTAGCGCGTTGGAAATACAAACATCTTCTCAAACTTTCAAGTTATGTATAATGTTAGTAGTCATTTATATATTTATTTAGTTCTAAAGTCACAAAGTTTATGGCTGAACAATGGAAGCTTATCAGAGAATATGCTTATTTAGAATTAGTAGTGCAATTGACGTGACGCCTATTGTAGTGATATCACACGGATCACACTGTCACTCCTGTTTCAAACTTCTAAGAAACATAGAAGTATAATAATTCTAATAAATTGTTATGGGATGTACTATATAAATACATACTACGATATTTCGTACTGCTACATAAAACGCTATTGCCTCGAATACATGGCTTACATCAGTTGCAGTTTTATTATGTGTATGATGATGATGATTGTGATTATCCATAACAATTCATTTACGATACAAGCCATAACTGGGAGATGAAAAAACAGCTTACTCGTATCTCTCCATCCATACTCGATTGCGAGATCGCAATAGTTGTTTGAAAATAATGAGATTTCGAAAGACTGTGAGAATTTGAGTAATGTTTGTCGTTAGTGCAGAATATACTCGTATATGTAGTTCCAAATATGTAGTTTTTAGCGCATTGAGAGCGAGAGCGAAGCTTGTGCAGTGGAGATTATCAGCTGATGCAGATGCGTTCACACTACCATTATAGTTTTTGCTGTTGGTTGTGGAATGTTTCGTATGAACACTTGAACGGTTTCACCACATAGTGCTGCGGACTTAGGTGTAGGTACCTACTCTCACATTGTGATAAAGGCCATAGCTCATCACGCTGCATGTAAAGCCTTTCCACAATTTTTTGTCCTTTCTCTCTTCTATCTTGGTTGGTTTGGTGATTCTGGTGACCAACGGCGAAAAATGTTTCTACAGTCAGCAAAAGAGTTGGTATGCATAATGTTTAATAGGAACTATGTACATAATTTTTGTACTAGTATCAATATTGGCACAAAACATAAACATTCTTCCTTACTTATGAGATGATTAATTTCTAAAGCTTAATTATTCTAAATTTAAAAACAACTGGTGGACGAGGTACCCAATACATGCCTGTCTGATAGCGGATCCAGGAGACCATTGCTCAAACGTTAGCAATCACTGCTTTCAGGGTAATTAGTAATTAAAATACAATAAACAACTGACGGGCCACGGCCACCGACATTCGCAACACCGGGAGAAACGAATGTTAACTAAGGGCCACAACACATTGCCAACAATCGCCCGTAACAGCTACTTCCAACAGTTCCAACCGAGGTCCTTGACATTGAAGAAGCTGACGATCTGACCGACGATCGTCAGATGTTTTTGGAAGACGACGGAAATATTAAAAGTGAAAGCAAAACGACACTTGTTAGGAATGATGTTTTCTAATTGAGGATAATACCATCGAAAACAAGTAATAAGCAAGTTTATCAGAAGCCTTCATAATGTTTCCAAAAAATACTTTGTTTTTTTTTATAAATATAAACCTGTACGTTGCCATTTACAATACATGTATGTAGGTACAAACAAACTACCGTATTATGCTTCAACGCTTAATAATAATTAAGATATTATGAGGGGTTCGACGGACAATGACCCGAGAACAGGAAGCGATTCAGACTCCCTACTTCGAAACAAAATAAAAGTTCGTCGTATTATAATGTTACTCGACTTAAAAGAATTACATTGCTTACATTGCTTTTAATTTTAGATAAAGATGTCATGTATCGCTACAATTAAACTCTTTCATGGCAATAGTACTGCTAGCTAGAATGGTTGGTTGGCTTATTGACAAAACCACATACTTAAATAATTCTTGACAAAAAATAACCGACTTCAAAATTAAGGATAACTCAAAAACTACTAGTCATATCTCGCTCAAATTTCAGTGGCACCACATGACAAGCACTAGCTTTCGATTAAAAAAAGGATCATCAGAATCGGCTCACCTAGTCGAAAGTTCTGAGGTAACAAACATAAAATGAAAAAAATACAGTCCAATTGAATACCTCCTCCTTTTTTGAAGTCGGTTAAAAATTTAAACACTTGCTACACTTGTTGACTTGGTTTGCTTTCTAATGTTTAGGTACCTCGCAAAGATAAAAAAAAAAATTAAAATGTGTGCAATTCTCACGTGGTAGAAGTGAAACCTTCAAAATTTTTGTTTTCAAGATAATGAGACGAATGTAAAATTTCGGGAAGATGATAAATGTAGGTTTCACTAATCTACTTCACCCCGCTCCGCCTCGCTCTGCCCCGCTCCGCCGCGCCCCGCCCCGCCCCGCTCCGCTCCGCTCCCCTACCCCTCACTCCCCTACCCTACCCCTGTATAATGCTTCCTATCTCACTTTAGAATTTATGTGTTTGTCTCTTTTTACTGGACAGTTTCGTTTCATAAAATTTCAAGTCACCCCCGTACTAAAGAAGTTTTCACTTCAAAATTCAATTCCTTCCCCTGGGTTGCCAATATCTTTGACACTGTATCGTTGAATTTCACTTTTACTGTGCAAACGGGTATTTCTGCCCATTCAGGTACAGATAGTAGATACTTACTTTCACCGTTCGAAAGTGTTATTCGAGACTCGACGCAGCTAACTAGAAGGTTAAGTCGAGCTTTAGAGTAAATTGTATGAGCGGTTGGAAATAGATTCCGACCAAAGACAATTTTTTGTACTAAATAGTTGATGTAGGCTACGCAATTTAATATTGTAAAGTAATAATAAAGTTACTGCATTTTGTATATTTTATACTATTTCATTGTGAAATTAAATAAAACAGAGCGCGTCCGAGGGACCTCTTTTGTCACAGAAACTACTGGCAGTTGATGTACTAAATTTAAATTCAATAGCTAGACAGCCAAGAACTCTACACGAACACGTCAAGGCACTCGGTTGCGCTATAGTGACAATTTTCTCTAGTTTTACTTCCATCCTTCCATCGCATATAATATAGTTGATGTGCTGGAAAATAGAGCTATAGTCTACACCACAGAACATCTAATTAATAGGTGTTCTGTGGTCTACACTATGTACCTACGTGAGCCATCAGATTGAGCTGATTATTACAGAACCCAGATAGACTACTTCCAAAATTTGGGGCCTTAAAAGTTCTTTTGACCAAAGATTAGAATAATAACGCCGTTACGTAATAAGTAGTAACGGCGTTATTATTCTAAGGACCAAAGTTTTTCTATGAGCAAGCAGTTTTGTATACATTCGAGAATGAGAAATTATGAATTGTAAACAAAAAATTGTAAAATGTCGTCCTTTAAACTAGATAATTTTACAAACTATAACACACTTATTGCGTAATGGAATAATACCTTTGAAATAAAGCGAGATCGTAAAATTTAGACATTTTAACCTAAATCACATTTTAGGCCTTGTATACAATAACGTTCGCGTTGTTTTGTCGGTACAGCAAGGCTATTCTGTAAGGATGTTTTTGTAACTCGACAGCGGAATCCGCGATGAGTTTCAAAATTCCTATTCTCTAAAACTCGACAGTACAGGTGGCGCCGCAGTGTGGAATGCGGTGGTGAAAAAAACTACTTGTTCAGGCTAATTTGACATGTTTGGTATTCGGTAAGGGATTTATTATTCTCGATCATCGAATTACGTCACCGTCGAAGCTCGTGTCCAATTGTCAAACGAAAAGTGAGCTTCGATTCCAATAATCAAACGAAACATCGATTTCGAGTTCGTATTTTAGAGAATAGTCCTCCAGAGCGGCGCGGCGCGGCGGCGTTCCTCGTGGGATTTTTTACTGTCAGTAATTTTATTAGTAGAAGATTACTAGGTCCCTAAAACCTCGATAAGTGAGAAAATATACCTTAAACCTGTATAAGTGACAGTCGTTTTTTCACTCGTGAACCTCTATAACCAAGATTGCTATTATACTTGCTTGTACCTCTATAAGGGCAATGTCTTCTCAAGCCTACTGTGTACTCTTTCCACAGGCGATTCTTGATCGAGCCGGTGTATAGTAAAATTGTTTTAGTTACTGCCTACAGTGCCTACTTAAGAACAACAAAGTCGGACTTTGGATGTATTTGAAATAGTTTCGTTCGGGGAAGCGAAAACTATGGAAATAAGAGATCAACGACCTTTTACCCCAGTTGGTAGTGACCTTGGCTACGAACGAGAATCTGGGTTTCGACACCCAACTAGGGCAGAAATTGTTATGATATGACAGATAAATATTGTTGTCAGATCTTGGATTTTTGTCTTCTGTGATAAGAGAAGAAGAAAGCACCATTACTGATTTTTTTTTTATTTTTAGATTTATACCATTTCAATTTTGTTAAGGTTTTTTTTGTAGTTTTCCTTGTTTGTAAGTACAAGTCCCATTCTACGTATATCGACCGGTATTTCAGTGCCAATAACAAGTGCAGAGTACAGACTTCGCAATGTGATAATGATAACATTTGTGCGTGTTTACAATTTCATTGTGTCATCTGACCCAGTTTTAATTGAGTCAAATGTGCCCGAGATATTGATGGTCATTGAGTCATGAAATTATTGTACATCCAATCAGGTCATTTTTTTATCGTTCATTTCTTGCTAAATTGTTTACTCGTAGTTAAGAAATTTAAACCTTATCTATACCAGCAATAAGACTCGAAGTTAATTTACTTATCTGTTAGAAGTTTTATTCGCCTGTTTTATTTGTTTGTGAGAGTTATTTTATCAATAGGATCAAGGACGATTAGGCCATAGCCAAAGTTGGACTACGACCTGAAGACTACATGCACAGCAAAGAACCTAATATTATCATGGTTTTGAAATAGATAAATTAAGATTCTGATTTGATAACATTCGGCCTTGTAGCCTATTTGGTCTTGGTCTTGGTAATGAACTTCATGGTTGCTGGATTCGATTCCCGGCTGTTACAAACCGTGACAGATAAGAGTTTTCGCGGGCCGTGCAATACCTGCATCATAATCCAGACATAAATTGTGAGTTACTGAACATTATTAGATATTATTGATAACAGCTAAGGATTCACGCGCTCATCTGTGGGTAAATTGATTCTTAGTCAGGGGAATCCGGGCTGTCACTGAAGGTGACTCGCATCGTCTTCGAAAAATTCATCGAAAACATTTCGTCGAAAAAACAGTTGTACGAAATCTTCGAATAGCATTTCGTCAAACAATAATTCATCCAATGACAATTCTTCGAATCGCAATTCATATTATTTACAATAGAAAGAAACGTTATAAAAATAATGTTGTACCAAATTGCGATTCAATACTAAAATTTAACCGGTCTCATAATCCCATAGTGAATATGAGTTGCCAAATCTACATCAATTTAAATTACATTAAACCACGAATACATTTTTATAACAAGTTTAATAAGACGTAGAAATAACATTTCTGTAATCCGGGTTCAGGGAGCACTTTCGGCAAATATTCTCATCACAAATATCGTAATAATATGTTTTTGGTTAGGGAACAGCAATTTTGAAGTGAAAACTTCTTTAGTACGGGTTATGAAACGAAACTGTCCAGTAAAAAGAGACAAACACATAAATTCTAAAGTGAGATAGGAAGCATTGTACAGGGGTAGGGTAGGGGAGTGAGGGGTAGGGGAGCGGAGCGGAGCGGGGCGGGGCGGAGCGGAGCGGAGTGGGGCGGAGCGGAGCGGAGTGAAATAGATTAGTGAAACCTACATTTATCATCTTCCCGAAATTTTACATTCGTCTCATTATATCTTGAAAACAAAAATTCTGAAGGTTTCACTTCTACCACGTGTGAATTGCACACATTTTAATTTTTTTATGTAATGAGGGTAACAAATGAGTTTGCAGTGCAGTCGGTTAATAGGTCCTAGTGTTGGGTGATAATGAGAATATTAATTTAGTAATTATTACAGGTGAGACATGTTCGTAAATACATAATATAAGTATTAAAATTTAAAACCGACCAAGTGCGTGTCAGGCTCAGGCCTCACGCAATGTAGAGTTCCGAAGTAGTAAGTTTATCGAGTATTTCTCATTAACTACTTATGCTAACATAGCCGTGATAGTTTTCCTTGTAAATTCTTCATACTTATAACATATTTTTAGAATTTTTTTATTTGTCCAACTCCAACCGTTAAGCTAGCAGGGGGGGACACTTGACTCTAACCAAAATTAGCATTTTAAAGCCAAATATTTCGCAAACGGACCCCTAATTCCAAAAATGGTCTTAGAAGACCCATAATATTTTTAACGATACCCCAGACTATAGGGTACGTCCGCGACGAATTAAAAATTCATCCTCACGTTACCTATTAGGGGAGGTACCCTGAAAAAAAGGTTTTTCAATATTTTATTCTACGATTCTGGAGTTTTAATAATATTAATACTAATATGCATGCCAAATTATAGCATTCTAGCATTAAGAGATTCGGGCAGACGGACGGACGGATGGACGGGACGAAACTATAAGGGTTCCAATTTTTCTTTGGAACCCTAAAAAGGTCCAGTTAGTATCGTCAGTATTAGCCTCAATCGAAGTCTGGTCTCAGAACGTTGCTACCCCTTACTGGCCCTTAGGAGTTAGGACAGATGGTCGCCTCTTATATAAGCGTAACCGGCAACCATTCAACCTTAAATCCGGCCAACTGCCGCATCTCGTGGCGCAACCTGCTTAATCACTAGTGGTGTTTTTGCACGTCCCTAAACTATATGCCTATGTTTTCCCGCTTATCTATACTTACACAAAAAAATGTGTGTGTCAGCTCCGACGCATGACTGGAGTTTAACGCCATCTAGTACCTACGCAATCTTCAAATCAGTAACAACGGTTGATGTCATGATGTCTGATGATAATGATGATGTTTCACATCATGAGAATAAGATGTACCGAAATTATTATTGGCATTAGATGGCGTTGTTACTGATCCAACGCCATCTAGATTCTGTGTTACAAATTACAAACATAACGCGTAACGTAACGGAGAAAGTATGATTTTACTCCCCATAGAATCAATTCTCACTTTTTTTCGAAAACTTTTAATTCGTGGTTGGAATTCAGCCGCAACGCAAACCATAGTTAGATATTCTTCACATTTTTTGTCGAGTTTTGGGAATATAGTAGAAAAGATGCAGGGGGTCCATCGGAACCAGCTATATTTTGAAACTGGTCTATAAAAAAAAAGTCTGGGCACCTCTGATCTAAATCGTGCATTTGAGCCGAGATCGGTTTATGAATACGGGCCATAATGTAGTAAACTGCGTAACCCTACCCGAAACGGTAGGGTTACCAGATTCAAACTAAACATTTCCGGGACAAATCTAGTAAGCTAACGAAGTAAGGTCGTACATACTTAAATATATAAAAAAAATCTGGGTGCAAAAATCGGTTATCTATCATGTCAATCCTAGTTGATTTGATAAGTCATGAACATATTACATAAATAATATAGGCAACTAGCCTAATCCGGCTGGACTAGTTTTCAATACAGGTTTTTATATTTGTCACTAACGATTTTTATTTATTTTATTGAAGTTGTACATCCGACATAGAAAGGAAAACTTATACAGCTTTTTCCGCTTCTGGCTAGCAAAATTAACCATACGTGACTTATTTTACGAAGAACTTAGAGGAACGAATAACTTCCTCCGTTTTTCGGCTGGCAACGCATTGCAGATAGCTTTGCTGGTCTTAGAGACTAACCATAATATTTGATAATTAGATTTAGATTAGAAGAGTCTGTTCGTATGTTGGCTATTTAATTTCATGAAAATTATGTGACTTAAAAGTGTGCTCACTAGTATTTACTGATATTTTTAACAAATCTCAAATACCTACTTCGATAGTTTTAATTAAAAGATACTGAAGAAATAAACCGAATTGACCAACGATCATGAGTATTATTTATATGCGATGTCGACATTCGTGTACTTTACCTACAAAGATGTAGGGCAATGTCGAAAACCGTCATAAAAAATATCAGGAAACTCTCTCATAGCAGTTTGAACTAATTATAGTCTGTTTTATATGCATATCCAATGTTGTGAAAGCAGATGTCAGCTGTTACATTACATAATTATCTATAGCGGTTAAATCATTTTTATCTTTCATCTATTGCAGGGCAAGTCTACCTTTTTTTGGATGGAAAGGCCATTGAGAGCGACGCGACGGTATCATTGATATTTAAGGTCGATATTAACAAGCGATCTCAAGATTCGGTTTGAGATGCTGAAATATGACAAATCACACACAAATTAAAATCTTAGAAAACACGCAACGGATCCATTTCCGTGAAAAATCTATGTAAGTATTGTTAACACCATTTAGTAGGTTAAGTGTACCTACAATATTAACAATTATAATAACATACTACTTGATAATAGATTTTAATGAATGACGCATGTTACATGTTATTTAGTAGGTATATAGTGTTACTATATTACAACAAATACTATTGTTTTGTTTGAGTTGACTGATTTACAGACCAAAATGATAATTACGACAATTTAAAGAATCAAGTCGAAACATTTTTTAGAGTTTAGGTTAGGTCCTTACCATAAAAAAACATAAAACACTAGCCATTATTTATTTGTACATACTTGAATGTATAAATATTGAGAAGAAAGACTTTATTATTGTTAAAGGTTCATTAGTGGATCTGTCGAATTCACTGCATCGTAAACCGTCCAAGTAAGGAAGAAAGACATTTTAAAAATGATTCATGATTTTAATTGCTTCTTCATTCCTTTTTTCTTTTTTTAAAGTTCAGGTAAATGTCGAGTGATTGTTAAATAAAATAGGTAGGTATTTTTCTTACTCTTAAAATATGAGATCATATTTTTTTAATTGGAACCCAATGCGACAAGGACATACAGTTTGACTTTTACGGTTTTTGACTTTGACATATTTACTCGAGATAATTTGCATAATCTATATATATAAAACACAAAAAATGTAGATATCCTTAGACTGAAACTTTCCAACCGATATGCTTAAAACGGCCTACACACGGCCCTAAAATCGAGGCAATATCGGGGAAGTGGTGGGGAGCACCCTAGATCGCTCCTTAGATCGCCTCGTGTGTAGGCAAATCGTAATCACTGTTATTATTACTACCCCTACTTCAGAAATTGGTTCGGGCGACCTCACGATTTAGGGCCGATTTATTGCCACTGATATTAGGGCCGTGTGTAGGCTGCTTAAGATACGTCCCGCTTTTGGCGAGATTGTCCCGCTTTCAGGCTCTATCCCGTCCCGCTGTCCCCCGCGAGAAGAAAAAGTCCCGCTTTCAGGCTGTCTGTCCCGCTTTGTACCAAATATATACCCACTTGCTTGTGTACATGAAATTCATGTCAACTTTACGGGTTCCTTTGCGAGTAGACACACCCAATGACCTTTTTATTAATCTGCGCTGAATCGAATTGACACGAAAAAAATGGTCACTTTAGATATGCCCCAAAATGGTTTCATTTGAAAGTCAATAATGCGAAGATGGTGATCACTAAAACCATAGACATGTATTATACATGTCTATGACAAACAATGCATTACTGCATTAGGCACATTATCGATTTTCGACTTTTTCTGGATGCAAAAAGTCATATAAATAATAATAAAATATATAATGAAAAAAAATATCATAATTT
This sequence comes from Thymelicus sylvestris, assembly GCA_911387775.1. Classification (NCBI taxonomy): domain Eukaryota; kingdom Metazoa; phylum Arthropoda; class Insecta; order Lepidoptera; family Hesperiidae; genus Thymelicus; species Thymelicus sylvestris. The sequence continues at coordinate 10,890,007 of OU426898.1, read as the reverse complement.
GCAAAAAAGACATGAAAAAGAAAGATAAAGATAAGATATTTTAATACTTCTCGATGTGATAAACAAACATACTGTACTGTCAGATGAGTCATGCCTGCACATATTTAAGTTTGTTGTGATTTATTTTGTGAAAAAATCTACAAGTGAAATATCAAAAAATTATCATAAATGATGTAGTGACAGCATACAATCTGTGATGTAATTACACCATTCAACTATTATGAAAGTAATTTAATCTACACACTTAATGTCAATGTCATGTGCGAAATATAGACAAATGTCACGACAATCAAGAAAACTGACGAGGAAATATCACCGTAGTTATAATTAATTACATTCTCCACCGGAAGAAACTCATTAATGTCACGATCATTTCCATAAACAAGTGAAATCTATATACAGGGTGGTCATGCAATCGTAGGAGATATTTCAGGGGGTGGTTCGCCTCGCGATTCTCTGCCCGAATAAACAAAGAAATAATAAAAACATCCATAAATCACAAAGATAATAATATCAAACTAAATACAAAAAATCTCAAAACGTGTGGACACCTTAGCAGCGCGTTGAACTCGCGTTATCAGGTCACTAGGTGAATGACCTGTTACGATTATTTGACGTTTGCGGAGTGTCTTTGCGACGTGCCGACAAAGCGGTGCGGCGGCGGTGCGACTTTTAGGGTCCGTTCACACAGACCGGCTCGGAGAGCATCGGCCTGCTTTTTTCTTTTCAACAGACCGGATCGTATACGCTTGTAATTGGCCGGAACGGAGCCGCCAACTATTTCACATAGACCGGCTGGAAGAGATCTGAAAGCGGATGCGGTCGGATGTGCTCGGAGCCGGTCAGATGCGCTCGGAGACGGGTGGATACACTACAAAGGCAGTATCAGTATTCCGCGCAGTCCAAGTTTTGTTTTCGGTGTGTTCATGTGCACGAAATCGAAGCCGACAGGCTGCGCGAGCGAGAAAGAGCACGCAATCGGAGCCGACAAGCTGCACGATCGAGAAAGAGCACACAATTTTTATTTCACACGAAGGGCGTTCAAGCATTCTTGATGACAAAAAAGGTGCACATGCAAAAATAAACTTTACTAAAATTCAAAACTCTGTTTCCAACGTGATAAAAATCTGCTCTCCTCTCCGAGCTGGTCTGTGTGAACGGACCCTTAGGCGGCATGATTCAATGGAAAAAAGCGAGCGTTTGCGGCGCGGCGTGCCTTTGTGGTGTGCCGACAGAGCGGCGGTGTTCTTTTGCAATATGTGGGTTACTAGGTCACCGCTTTCTCGAGCGCAGTGTCTATGATTAATGTATTTTAAAGGATAATTTGGGTAAAAATTAAGGTCAGATTTTTTTTACGTATTCGGGCAGAGAATCGCGAGGTGAAGCGGGGGGTGAAATATCTCCTACGATTGCATGACCACCCCGTATATCGTCGTTGCGACTTTGTGACCTCATATGTGTTATGTGTCACTTTTGGCAAAATCAGTTTTTTATGGCAAACGATTCTACATTTTGAAGCACTATCGAATTCAAAAACTCTCATGTCTGTACGAGGTTTCCATCGTAATTTATTCACCAAATTCAAAATTACAGAATCTCAGATCTTATGTTTACGCTTTAAGGAGACGTCAGCTAAGTTTTTGGAAATTTATCCCATAAGGGTTAAAAATAGGAGTTAGAAGTCACTTTCATACAAACCAACTTCGTCAGTTTTAGAGTTACAACTTACAACTTACAAATATGAAAATTGTCATGTAGGATTATAGTTATGAACAAAAGTAAATTTTAACACATTTTTTGGAAAATCCTCCCTTAAAGGATTAATTTAGTGGATGGAACTTAGTACGTAACTTCGTCATTTTTAGGGTTCCGAAGTAAAATCGGAACCCTTATATAGTTTCGTCATGTCTGTCTGTCCGTAATTCCGTATGTCTGTCCGAAGCAAAGCGCCGAGACCCTTAGTGCTAATAATAATAATTTAATTTGGGTGTAATTTGGCATGGATTATTAAAACTCCAGAATCGTAGAATAAAATAATGAAAAACATTTATTTTTCAGAGTACCTCCCTTATAGGTACCTAAGCTCTGCATTCAACTCGCGCGGCTACTGTGTGTAGGTTAGGTTTACTTACTATCTATGTCTGTGGTACTAATGGTAAAACCATGCCGAGATTCAAACCCAAGACCACTTCATTTCACTGTGTCTCAAACTGACCGAGTGAGTCTTCGTCATCTTTGTGGATAGTAATAGAAGTTATTTTAAACGTTACAACTTATTGGTAAATATTTCAATATCATCTCGACTAATAGATACGTGACAAATTGTCTGTTCCTCTTCCTCTTCCCTTAAGAATTTGTACCACATTTTAAAATTTTACTGACATACCTACTATGTGACCTACTACCTACTTCGACGAAAAAATTCAATTAAAAAATTGTTTGGTTCAATGGAGTCCTTTTATTTTCAAGAGTGTTATTTATGGACACTTTTCCCTTCCATAATCCCTAAATTAGTCTATCTAATAACCGTAACTGAAATTATTTATCAAAGGATCGTATAAAAAAAACTAAAATAATTTCATAATCGTATCCGATCCCGGCAAGATATTATTAATACCTATATCCATATACATAATTTAATATGCGAATTGTATTATCCAATATCCATGCATCCCTGCCACATGAGTAGATAAACGGATTTTTTTGTAATTTGTACGGTTTCATTAACCACCACGAGTAAACAGCAGTGAATAGTCATTATCATAACAATAGAATAAATCACAGTACCTATGCAAATAGGTAGGTACCTACAACGGCTGTAGTACCTACGGTGGTAGAACTTTTTCGTAAACATACAAGACCATGTTTAATATAAAATTAAATAGGTAAATTATTCTAGTTATTCCGAGTTATTCGTGTTAAATTCTGTGCCTCCTGTGATAAGTGATGCAAGTGAAAAATCGACACTTTACAGGAGGACGAAAACAAATAAAAAAAAATCTAGTTCATAAACTAAGTGACCATGAGTACCTTTTTTTGTAGATAAAAACATTCAATGTACGGTACATTTAGTCTTTTGTAGTAAATATTATAATATTAAAGGAATTCGTCTAAAACCTGTGACTTGTACCTTTTTTATTTCAAATGTGTGCCAATATTACGTGATAAATGATACAAGTAAAGTTAAATTATGTTGCAACTATAAAATTGTCTTTGTGCAAACTGATATCTAACTGATTAGGGTACAATTCTATATAGATTCATATAGAATTGTACCCTAATCAGTATTGGTTAATACTGATATTTAAACTCTAAATAAATCAATATTCACGATAAATATATTGAAAAATAAAATGTGAAAATTAATATAATCGCAGTTATAGCACGAAGCACAAAAAACTATCTGTAGAGCAATTATTTATAGGGGTTAAAATTTTAGATATATACTATACCAATTCACGGTTTTTTTTTCCAAAACCTGTGCAGTTGTATCAGTTTGCACAAAATTATCTCCAAAACTAAACAAAAGCAGATAGGAGAACGTGTGTAACTCACACCTGTAGTTACACCAAAAAAATCGTAATTTTTCTTATAAAGGAGATGTTCAAAAAATGTATGGGGGCTGGTACTAAATTTGTACAAAAACAAAACTTCGATGAGGAGAAAGTGAAAATTATTCCGATTGGGACAAGGTTGTGAAAATAAAAAAAAGATCCTCCCTTGTTTTTTTATTTGTGTTTGAATTTCAGTAGATAGATAAAAAGCTTGTCACACTGGGCACCTTTTTTAAATCTGGCAACTTTATCCTGACACTATTGACACTTGACAGTACTGACTGATAGTGACATCAGTGTTGCCAATGCTACGGCAATTACCGTGTTCTACGGCTTTCAGGCCAAAAATCACAAAATCTACGGGCTACGTGTTTTTTGTTATTTATTGTTTTGCAAACATTTAACGAATGTTAAAACCCTTCAAGCAGCGCCACTAGGCTAATGTTGACGTAAATGTAGGCTAATGAAAAGTATTCCTCGTTTAGTGGGCATCAAATTCACTGCCGATGACCTTCTTTTTTAGTTTTAGCGCTGAACTGATGGTATACATTGGCGTAATTGGATAGCTACGGCCCACACTTGATCTTTTCCCATATAAACACGGCTTTTTTATCTAATGTACACGGCCTTCCAAAAATTTTCATTGGCAACACTGAGTGACATTGAGTGATGAATGAATGAAACGATGACATTTTGTTTTGCATTTGATTGACAGTTGACACTGACAGTTACTAATATCAAACCACAGAATACTTAATCACTATGGATCAAACTAGGATGATCTATGTCGTTTCGTTTCTTCATGATTTTGGTTTACAATTATTGTTAATTATTTTATACATGTGTTGAAAACATAATAATATAATAGATTGACCTCAGATATGTTCTAATTCGTGAAAAGGACGTATGTACCTGTTAGAAAAAAAACATTGCTTTCCATAGACCTTCTAATTATCATGAACATACTTCTTCGATTTTCCAAAATATGGAGGATCAATAAAATATAAGTTTTATAATTTCAAGTAGATTAGAAAATATGCTTTCAAATGAAATATAAATTACGGCTGTACAAATTTCTTCGGAATAAAGTACCACTTTTGAACATCTCCTTTCTATGTTAAAATCACAAAAAGGTACAACTCGACTTAAATCACTCATCACAGGAGGCACAGATTTATAAAAAATACAACAAACATAAATAACATAATAAAGTTTATTACTGTTAGATATATTATGTACTTAATGAAATTAAAAGGGCTAAATTTTAAATAAAAAAAGTTAAAATGATAGAGATTTTTTTAAATAATACTTAATCTGAATTTACCAAGAAAAAAATAACCGACTTCAAAGTAACTCAAAAACTACTGGTCAGATCTTGCTCAAAAAGTGGGACCACATGACAAGCACCAGTTTTCGGTTAACAAATGAATCATCAAAATCGGTTCAAAACTTCGAAAGTTCTGAAATAACAAACATAAAAAATACAGTCGAATTGAGTACCTCCTCCTTTTTTGAAGTCGGTCAAAAATATGATTTTTTTCTTAGAGCAAAAGTCTCAAAGTGTACTGAGTTAACAGTGCAAATTAAAAGGAGATTGGCAAAGTCATAAAAGAATGAAAGATTTTAAATATTCAAACGAAAAAAGTTTTTTTTTTATTATTTTTTTAACTTTCTTTTCACCTTTCTTTTTTAAAATAATTTTGTATGCATAAAAACATTACAGTAAGGAAGTAAGTAAAAAGAAACTAATACGTAATGGTCGATAGGTACTAATATTATCCTTATTTATCCATCCGTAATTTTATTATCCTAATTAGATAAAAAAGCGCGGTTAAAGTATGAAAACAATAACAGAAATTCTAGTCTGAAAATACATATGTATACGGTTGCGGTTCAATGACTCCTAAGCGGCTACCGTACTGAATCGGAAATAAATTCAAAATCCCTTACCTACCTTGTATTCCGCTGACTATCACAAAACCACAATCAAAATCTGTCTCGTAATTCTCGTAAACAAATAAAACGCCAAGTAAATACGTCGCACAATAACACTACGAAAGTACGAAACTAATTTGGAAGGAAAGTTTCGAACAATTCGAATCGCGGCGAAAACAGCGAAGTCATTCGACTATTTTTCAAATTCGAACGCTCTGTTGGCCTGTTGCGTATGCGTACAACGCCGCTTGGCGCTCGACAGCACACTGGCTAGCTGGCTCACCGCACCGATACCGATGGCAGATGGCACTCACTCACTAGCATGGCTGGAGCGGGTGCCAAGTGCCAAGATTACGAGCGATACAGCGACCCTCCGTTCGCCTCCCATGCGTCAACTGTCACCCGAATGCGGCCTTTGCGTAGCCGTGACAAACGATAATTACGTTCGCGTTCGCGATCCGTCACGCTAGTGATAGTGATGCCAAAAATTGCTCAATACAAGGGATGTCTCGATTTTCAGCGGTCGACACGTTTCGAACGCAGGGCGCTGAGTGTCCCAATTTTTAAGGAGTACCTATTTATTGAAATAATAAAAACTATCCCTAGATGTATCCTGACCTACAGGTCGCGCGTTTCCATTTCCGTGTTCAACAGGAGGCAGTACTGCGAAACGCGCACGGGTTTGTCACGCTAATTCTTTGAAACTCGTGTTCAGTTCAAGGCACGCGTCCACCAATCGCATACGGGTCTGTAACGCTAACGGTTCTTATAAACACGTGTTCATGGCGAGACATGTAACTTATGTATGAAGTTCACGCGCAATCCTCGATGGAAGCGAAGCCCCCCGTTACAGGGGGTGCGGGTAGCAGAGCTACCCACTAAGGGGGGAAGGGTGGGCGAAGACCCCCGCAATAAAAAACTATAAGTAGGAATCCAAAACGGAATGGGTTAGGTTAGGTTAGGTTAGGGAAATAGGAACCCCGCGAAGCGGGATTACGTCGACATTTATGACGAAGTGTAGTTTTGTTGCATAGTTGAATTGAAATTGAACGTTTAGTTGCCATAATCACGACAAGTATTGCCTTCTATTGAACACGGAAATAAATACAGCAATCAGGGCTCATGCTCTTCGCAAACCCGTGTGCGTTGGAGGACGCGGGCCTTGAACTGAACACGAGTTTGGAAAGAGAATTAGCGTAACAAACCCGTGCGCGTTTCGAGGCAGTACTGCCTCGGATCCTATTGAATTGAACACGTAAACGGAAATACCCCTTACAGGCCAACATTTTTAGACTTACAAACATTGATAAGTACAACAGGTGTTTTTTCAGAGGGGGTCTTATCACTATTAATTAGCGTTATCTTCCAGACAAACTTCAGAAATATCAAAGGAGTTGCATACTATGTAGGTCAAGGGTAGGGCTGCACAAGTGCACAAGTGATTGATTTAAATACATATCTAATAATACGCAGCAATACGTCAACTCAGCAGTAATTTCTAACATTGAGAAACATTGGCAACATTTTGAGCAACGAACATTACCAGAAATGTAGCAGTGAGTAAATAAGGATGGGCGTAAAGACTTTTTATGATGGCACTTAGGTATATCTAGGTACTTTATAGCTCAGTTGCTTCCTAAACGAGTCCAATGTGCGCACCTCGATTTGAAACTGGTAAGGAATTCCATGCTCACAGCTAGCTATTGCAGTAGCTAGGTACTGTAGTAGATTTATCAAAAAAAGAAGAAAAGCTAGGGGTAAAAAAAGAGAGATAACCTTGCCCTTTTAGAACGAAGAGTGAGTCTAATGTGAAATATAAATACCTACCTAATTATATTGAAATCTTTCTTTTAAGTTACTTGGGAGTGCATGAGTTAAACAGAAAAAAGTATAAAATATTTTGATAGAAATACATCTTTTAAAATAATATTATTATCTACTTATTACTTTTTGACATTTTTGGAACAAAAATCGACGTGTATAAAAATAATTTCTTAATTTATCCCGTTGTAAAACCTCACGTCCTGATTTGTTTTCTCCCGTCTCGCTTTTAATACTTATTTATAGTCCTGGCAATACTTCACGAGATTCATGACTTTCATGAGCCATTTTATGAGTAACTGTGCAATCAAAACAATATTAATAATGCAATGAAAACATTGAACCATAACGCAGCAAACAAATACGCAATTCAATCGTAATGAAAAAATATTTATAATACATATTGAAAACATTGATATGTTTTGTAATGTTTTGTTTTGTTGTGCCTATGCTTAAAATAATATTTACATAATCTAAATTTTACTAACAAAAAATAACCGACTTCAAAGTTACTCAAAAACTACTTGTCAGATCTCGTTCAAATTATGTGGGACCACAAGACAAGCACCTGCCTTCGAATAAAAAAAGATGCCATGCTAATAGGTACTTGACGACCCGTGTGGCGCAATGGTTACCATGCCGGATCGCCGCACAGAGGGTCCTGGGTTCGATTCCCAGCGAGGCAAAAATTTGAATGATGAGTTTGAATTTCTGTTCTCGGTCTGGGTGTGAATGTCCTTGTCTATGTTGTGTGTTGTCCATGGCACTACACAGGGAATCCTAGTGTAGGGCTATGAGTGTGAAGCGTTATTTATTTATTTATTTACTTATCTATATGAAAATATGCTGAACTTAATTGTTCGAATCGAATATGAGCTCGAGCATAGGTTTAGTTTATTCCTTATTCTAAGGGTTCAGTAGTGCTTGTTCCATAGCTTGTTCACATTGTACTCGCGGGTGCGGGCGCGGGCGCGGTCGCGGTAAACGCTACATACACCGCGCGCGCGTTTTGGTGTGAACACTTTCATAATTATGTTTGATATTTCGCGACCGCGCCCGCGATTTCAGTGTGAACAAGCACTTCTAAGCGAAACTATGTGAAAATTCGAAATAACTAATAAAAGAGTTAAAAAGGCTAGGTACTTTGTAAAAACTATTGGCCAGACATAATATACGGAAGTTGATTTTTTACATACCTACATGTTTATTAAGCGGAAAAAAATTTCACCTCAATAAAATTAAGTATTTATTTATTACATTGCACGACCAGAGTGCGGGATGACTGTGTGAACTGATAAGACACACACTGGATGACTAGAAAATAATCTAGGTCAAAACTACATAGTAGGTACCTACTACCTACTTGATACACAATGGGTGACTACCGACTAATAAAACAAACAATCGTTTGTTTTTATTTCCCTACGTAGGTATATTGAACCCAGAGTTGTGTGAACCTTCAATTACTTACCTAGTACATTATTGGATTTGTCAAACAATAACAAGATAAAAAGACGTCATGTTTCAACGGTCAGATACATTTGTATCTAGGGCATTAACTGAAGAAAGAAATTATGAGTATCTGTCGGTCAATAATATAAGGAAGCGTTTAAAGCAGCAATATCATCATCATAATTATCCCGATTGTCTATAAGCGTTTAAAGCAGCGATATCATCATCATAATAAAATTATCCCGATTGTCTACAATAAGGTTTTAGCCGCATTAAGACCTAGACTAGGGACAACCAGTTTACGCGTAAATACTTAAATAATGCACACTGTCTACTATTCACTTTCTACAGGCGCTAAACAAATTCGTCAGTATTTTGGCATTTAAAGCGTCTTACAATCCCTCTGGCCAATGAAAAGTGTCTGACACTTTATGATACTAGTTTAGAATAATGTTCTACAAAATATATATAAAAGTCAGCCATGTGAATTTAAGTAAAGTAAATCTTATTTTTAGTTACCTTTCTCACCTGGTAGGTTGTGGCCTGTGGCCCAGGTGCCACAGGGCAAGCTTCACAAACACGCAAGGTATTCAAAGTACACTAGACGCTACTGAGTAGTTAAGGTTTCATCCATGTGAAAGTAAGTTATGTCTGATCGCTCTGGGCTCTGGTTCTAGTATTGATTAGATTAGGGCACAAACCACTACCCTACGTGGTCTGTGGGTTAGGATCAGGAAATTAATCCAAGATAATCCAGGGCTTCCATGGTGGTCCCATGGTGAGGAACTGAGTATTTGATGGTAGGTTCCGGTAATATATAGGGTGGAAAAAGACCGTGGTTGGAGGAAAAGTAAATATTTACCTACTGTCCATAAAAATAATTAGGTCTTATTTATATTTAGCTTCTTGCTACACTCTTTTACAAAAGCCTTTCATTATTCTCTACTGCCATAATTTCATAGAAGCTACCGTCTTCTATGAAACATAACCCTTTCGTATCCCATCATATAAACCGTTTCACAAAATCAATAAAACACACAACAATGAGTTGTTACATTATTACCACTAATTCCTATTTCTTATTCCCTTCATATATTCTTAAAGGCGTCATCCTTGCGCACGTCACCGAGCGATATATTGACACTTCCTTTTACCCACTTCATACTGTTTTTCAAAGAGAATAAAACACAAATTAACACGTGCATTATTTATTTCTAATCTGAACATAAAACTCATAAAAGCCCCTCCATTTCCTTCATAAATTGCATATAAGCATCATCCTTGCTCGGTGCCTTGGGCACGTCAGCGGGGCGGTGTATGGCGGCGCGGTGTTCCGGCTTGGTCTTCTTATCCTCTCGCTTCACGCGCAACGCGGACGGCACGAACCGCGTCACGTCCGCTGACAGATTCCTGATCTGTGGCTTTGCTGTTATCGTTGCACCTGGGAATAAAATAAATAATTTTGCGAGCTTAAGTGTTTTTTTTTAGTGATAATTATTAATAATGTGATTTTGAATTGAATTCAACGAAACGTTTCGTGAACTTCGTTAGGTCGTTTTGTGATTAAGTAGAATTACTTAATAATTATATTCATACCCACCAACACAAAAAATACATAGGTACAATTCATTTTGAGACGACAATTTGAAGTAGGTTAAAACTTTAAATTCCCTTGACAAGCGAAGCTAATATAAGCGTAAACAAACACTACTAACCTTGCGCCCCATCCTTCTTGGTGATAAGCTGCGGCGCGGCAGTGAGCACGGACACGTGCGGGGGCGGTACCAGGGGGCGCAGCAGCCGCGGGGGGGCGCCAGGCGGGGGGCCTGGGGGGCGCAGCACGCCGCGGATATTGAGACCTGGGGATACATAATACTAAAAATAATAAATGCTTATACAGTCATACCCCCATAAAACATAATATTGTACGTATATTATACAATACACATAGTATTGTATTGTAGTGTAAAATTATCAAGTTGTAAATACCTGGAGGAGGTCCGGGCGGTGGTCCCGGTGGGGCACCAGGCGGGGGGCCGGGGGGTACACCGGGCGGGGGGCCGGGGGGCGCGCCGGGCGGGGGGCCGGGAGGAGCCCCTGGGGGCACGCCCGGGGGTAACCCCGTCGGCACGCCTGGGAGAACGCCGAGAGGCGCTCGCAATATAGGTGGACGTACTCCTGTTAGTAACAAAAAACTTCAATCGCAATTAATGCCTTTTAGGGTTCCGAAGTAAAATTGGAACCCTTATAGTTTCGTCATGTCCGTCCGTCCGTCTGTCCGAAGCAAAGCGCCGAGATTCTTAGTATGAGTAGGTAATACTCGTAGTCCATAAACTTACTACTTCGGAACCCTACATTACGCGTGGCCTAAAACGCACTTGCCCGGTTTTATTTCTTGAAGGCGCGTAGGCGTAGTAAACTATTGTACTCAAATTGCTATTACATTCAATATTGCTATGAGAGATTTTTTTATAATATCAGGATTCAGACATATTATATTATTATATCGGATATATTATTATATCACAACCAAAAAAATACTTTTCACGAGGTTTATGAGGCGTCGTCGACTTTATTAACCCTGCAGTGGTCGCGCGGATTACATATGTAATCCAGGGCAGTAAAAAATGAAATATTTTGGAAACCATTCAAGTGTGTTAATCGAGACTTCGTGTACTTTAAGTTCGATAGTCCCTCCCCCCACTCAGATGCGCTCGCGCATTGGCGATGCGTGGTTATTTCAGGAGTGGCTGTGAAAGTTCGCGGTCTACATATGTAATCCGCGCGACCTATAACGTGAGTATTTTTTTCAAACTACATTTTATATTTAAAGTAAATAGCTTTATTTTATGTTACATTGATTGTTTTGTTACGTATTAATGTCATATTACAGGACGTAGAGTATCGGAAAGTATATTTTTTTTATAATATGAGCACCCGAAGTTTATATAACACGTGCGGTAAACACATTTTTCCAGAGCATTCCAAATATGTATGTAGTTCCAGTTTAGAATATATTGAATGATTTTTTTTCCGTTACTTTTAATTATTTTTGATCTCAAAATAGCAAAAAGATTTTTTTTGTTTGTTTTTATAAGGGGTTTGTTTATGATGATTTGTATATAAGAATGAGTCTGATGTTAAGTTTATTTTTGTGATAATTTGATTTAAGATAAGTTTTTTTGCCATATTTTAATAAAAAAATGAGTACAATAATGAATTTTATTTCAAAAAATGGGAAACTAAAGTGGTCTACAAATGTAATCCGCGCGACCACTCATGTGACTTTTAGGGGCGCGACCACTGTAGGGTTAAAATAAAAAAGTGTAATATTCACCCGGAGGCAAGAGCGGGGGTGGCATCTGCCTCATTTCAACGCCGGGCGGCTCCAGTCCATAGTCTTGATGGTGATGAGTCACGTGATGAGCCTCGCTGTCACTGTCGCTGTCACTGTCACGACCACCTCCAGCGCGCCTCAGCGCTGTCAAACTGAAAGTGACAGGTTAACATTGACATTACCGTATGCATATAATTTCGATGGAATGGAATTCATTAGATGGAACATTCAAACGAACTAAGAAAGAAAGATAAATATTTACAGAGTAACGCTCAGCACAAAATTAAGTTACCACATATACAATAGGCAAGACACATATAAGTAAAATAAGACATCTAAAAGTAAAAAAGACACACTATCCTAAAAAAACTAACTAAACTAAAAAAGAAGGAGGTATACAAGGATTTAAAAAAAAAACACGAATATTATTAACAGATGTTCAAAACCTATGTATTATCTGTGCAGCGACGAAGTTTAAATGGTTTCTGCTTGGTATTGGTTGCTTCACACACATGATTTTCAACGGTTCAGCCAGATCTTGTGCCACGCGCCTTTTTCTACCAATACAATACATTAAAACAATAAAAAAAAGATTAATTACATCCAAAACCTACACTACTACTTATTAAACCTTATTAGAATTACCGTCAATGCCAGTTAACTTAAGTCCAGTGTTACTTTGAATCTCGGGTTTTAATTAAAAACCTAACTGATCTAAACCCAACTTGTCTAATTTCAGTAAGCACACGTTACTTTTATTGATACCAAACCCCAAAGAAAGTATTGCTTCAAGTGACACTGAAATTCAAAGTAACCCAGATTGTCAGTATTAATCAATTATCATGGATGGTAAATAACATTGACATACATAGTTATAACTGGTTAATCATTCAGTAAAAGGTGATTTGAGATTAGGTAGGACTCTGGTAGGAGCTGTGCAAAAGAAATGGCATGGGTGTCTGTTAAATCCCACATAGAACATTACTACATACATTGATTAGTTAATGACACCCACCCAACTCCCACATTGAACATAAGTCATACATTGATTAATTATTTATTGTCCTTACAATAAAATTACATTGTATTTGTTTTAGTCATTGCATAAAATAGTGAGTCTATGTTACAAATTAAAAAAATTACTTTTAAAAATTTCCAATCTGCTTTATTATGTTAATTAAAAAGACAATTCGCGAATCAAATATAGATATCATATTTACTGAACAATCATCCATGCATCTCACTGAGTATTTTTTTTTCGTTTCATTTTTATTTAATAAATCAATAATTAGTCAGGTACTCTCATGACTATTACGATTATTATTCAGTAATTATAACATAATCACATAATACAAACCTACATATTTAAAAAAACAACCATTCTTTGAATACAACATATAAAATAAATCGCTATTTTGTACTAACGCAAATAAAATCTGATGAATTGTTAAAAACTACATGAATAAACAAAGTAAAATTACATGCCTACTTCATCACATTCACTAAAACCGTAAAACGTAAAATGAGTTTTGCAGTACTGAAAATGATGAGTTAATAACTCAAGTTAAATAAATAATATATTTTTTTAAATAAATAATTCAAGCAAAACATAAATATATTTTATTTACATATACATATGTTTCAAATAAAACATACCTTTTCAAATCCATAGGAAGGCTAAAACATTATATAAAATAATATCCATTTATTTTACTTTTCTACTCCTTCGTATTTCATACCAAATTTTATTTATAGTAGGTGAAAATCCATTAAATAAATTAGGTCAATAACTAATTTTATTTTAACTCTTTTCACTACTTCACATCTTAAGATTGCCTGGAAGATGTTGCTCCTAGTGCTTTATATGTATATGAAATAAATATGCTTTTATATTTTCATTTTTCTATTAGTTCTTAGTGTACAATAAAGAATATTAAATGTCTATAGAAAAGACACTAGATATTGTCAATTAGGAAGACATCCGATATTTGGTGCGAAGCGAAAATTACTGAGAGATATTTTTTTTAACCGACGAAAAAAAAGGAGAAGGTTCTCAATTTGACAGGTATATATTTTTTTTAATGTATGATAACGCAGCAATCGGCACAGGATAGTCCTATTTTGATGATTCTTTTTTTATTGGGTAGTATACCTTGAAGTTATTTTCATTCCAAAAATTTGGAAACAAAATTTTACCCCTAAAGGTACGAAAATAGGGGTAAAATTGATATTTCACCTACTACATTTTTACCTGTTAAAACTGAATCTACCACCCATATTTATTATAAATTTTTATAGCAACTAAAAATTACTTTATAATAAAAAATTAAACCAACGAAAAAAAACTGAAAAGCGAAAAATAAAATAAATAAATATTTAGTATTATAATTTAAGATCCCAAATTAACAGTAAATAAATAAGTTTGAGCAGTGCCAAACAGACGAATAAACAAACGGTGAAAAGGTGTGCGCCGCACTGCTGCTGCCGTGTGCATCCCATGCCGCTGCCCTCATTTTACACTTTATGTAATTAATTTAGCTTGTTTGTTTGGCGCCGTCTCAAAACTATTAATTTAGGATCTTAAATTATTTATTATAATCTTTTATGGTTTGCTTAAATTTTCGCTTTTCAGTTTTTTTTTTGGTTTAATTATTTGTTAAAAAGTAATTATTCTGCATACTCTCATGTACCACAAAACACCTTACGAAGCTTTAAACGTGATAAAATAAAATGCAAACATATTTTATCTACCTTTTGCTCCATATTTCCTTCCTTTACTTGTAGGACACATTAAAAAAAAATTCTGTACATATAAAATTTCTTACTAATTCAGTTAAGAAGTGTAAATTCAAAGTTTCAACTAAATCTGACAAAAACATTTTTATAATCATACAAACTTTCACCCCCTTTTTTATTCCTTTAGCTTCTTTCTTAATGCTCCCCTACTCTCTCATGCTTCTAGATCCAGTGGTTAGGCTCTGTGCGTTGTCTGTCAGTCACCGTGAACAGATGTAACTAGATGTGCAAACTGGCCTATAAACACAACAAACCAAACATTTCACACACACACACACGCACACACACAAACTTTACTTACCGTGCATTCAAATCAGCTGCTCTGTCTCGTTCTCTCTTCCTGTGAACCTCTTCCATCTCCTTCATGAAGTCATCAATATTCTGGCCGGAGAGAGCCAACATGCGTTGTTGTAGGGAGGTTGGTTTGGGCGCGTGTTTGGGCGCAGCTGGGGGAGAGGGGGGCATGTCGTGATCGTCGTCCATGGGCTCATGTTCAAGATCGTGTTCATTAGGCCCGTAGTGAGTGGGTGGGAGCAACGATGGCCCGTGTTTTATTTGGACCTGGAAAACAGATGTAGGACTAACAACTAGGATAGTAAACTGCCTTCGCTTTGCTTGGGTTTTCGTACAGATCGCTTATTCCTTTAATAACATTTATTATGTTCTTTTAATGAATATTATAAATCCATGTTACTCAGAGAATAAAGCTGTGTATTGCTGTATTTTTGTGGCTATTTCGTACAAATTTTTTTTTTCTCTTTATTACGATTATATGTATTATAGTATAGATATAAGAGTATCAAATAGCTCAGTTGAGAAAGGACCAAAAGTAATATGGGTTGAGTTGGACTAGAGTTTTTGGCTCTGTAATTTTGTTCAGTCAGATTTTTCCCCTTTTAGTTACAAACAAAAGTTGTAATTTATTTTGAAACTGCAGAACATATCAGCCGAACTGATAAATTTTTACAAAAACATTAAAAGAGTACTCATGATTACATTTACTTTGTAAATAACGAAACTGACATTTAAAATTATTACTTAAGCTGTTGTTACTCACCGGTTCACCCGGTGGTCCTTCGTCAAGTAAATCAGAAAACCGTAGACTCTTGGGAACCTTGTGTGTGATGTCCACAACGTGAGCAGAGTCGTGGAGTAACAAGTCGTAATCCACAGGGGGTCCTGGCGGTACCCCTGGGGGTTCTACTCCTTTTGGTTTTTCCTTAAAAACAAACAACTTCAATATTATCACAATTACAAACTTATCTAAATGCAATGAAAATTGTACATTAAAAGCCTGAAGGTACATCTGCAGGACTATATTACTGTTTTAACTGGAAGAGATTTTTAGTCCTTTTTATGAATAATGCATAAATGTATGAGTTTTGACATTTACAATTTTGAATTATAGCAATATATTTATTGAAAAAAATATAAGATTCATTAGGTGTAAGGAATAATACTTGTGAATTCACATTCAATGTTGTACTCACTTTATACATGGAGTCCTTCTTGAGAATGGGCCTAACTGGCGCTGCCGGTAGACCCTGATCTACAGGCAGAGGTATTTGTGATGGAACATTTCCATATATTATATTATCAGGAACCTGTAATTCATATCAATATCTACTTTTTTATGTAATATTGTATACATATTACATACATAGTAAATAACATTTAACTAATAATTTACTGTAGTGAGTAGACATTTCATTTCATTTTGGACTATTTTAAAAAAAGCAAAAAGCAAAGCAAAGCAACAACCCATAATTGTCCCACTGCTGGGCTCGGGGTCTCCTCTCACAATGTGAGGGGTATTAGGCCATAGTCTACCACGCTGGCCAAGTGCGGATTGGTAGACTTCACACACCTTCGAGAACTTTATGGAGAACTCTCCGGTGTGCAGGTTTCCTCACGATGTTTTCCTTCACCGAACCAAGTGATAATTAACTTGTAATACGCACATAATATTTGAAAATTAGAGGTGCGTGCCAGGGTTTGAACTCGGGCCCCTTCGTTCGGGAGACCAACGTTCTACCGCTAGGCTATCACTGCTTATAAGGCTATCACTGCTTATATTTTAATAGTTACCTGTAATGTAGGTAACGGAATCTCATCAACTTGAACAGATTGTGCATGTTTCACAGATTCATAATATGATATAAGATGAGCTCTTCTTTTCTCATACTCCATCTCTTGGCGTTTCAAATCCACCCATTTTTCTGGATCATCTTTGTCCTGGAATTAAATTGAATTTAAACACAAACTATATACAACTTATTGTAGTGTCCAGTCCAGGCCTCCTTAATACCCAACCAATGGGAAACTAATGGGCCAAATCGACGGGTGCAACGTAAAAAAAGTTATGTGCAATATGTAGATAACTCTTTTCATTTTGCACCTGTTGAAATGTCAATTTCATTATTGGTTTCACAATCATTAAACATATCATACTCCACTCTGACTCAACTCATAGGAAAGCAACAAATGTGTTTTATATTGTGTACTTTGGGTTAAATCGTATGGACGAGAGTTGGTGTAGGTATAATATGATGAGTCAACCACTCGTGGTCACATATTTTTAAATGTAAATGCCCCTACCGCATCTGCATTAAAAAACTTAAAATATTCAACCTTAATGTCAATGTGGCCAACAGAATTGAAATTGATTTGTGAAAGAAACTGCCACCCAAGTCATTACTTAAAGTCTAATTAAGAAGGCAGCTCCCCTCTTAGCACATTTTCTATTGGGCACATCTGCATATTGTCATATCGTCCCTTAGCTTACAACACCGCTCAAGCCGAAAATTAGCGGTTTTCACATTTGAATGCCTTTACTAAGTAGTCATAGTTAGCTAAGGGACAATATGCAGTCTTAACATGTTAGTACTCAGACATAAGGAACATGATGTAAAGCCCATATTTCCATGCTTTGTTATAATTTCAATGTATTATGGTGTACACTATAGACTTACCAACCAAAGTTACAGACAAGTTTTAACACTTTCTAACTTATAGGTAAAATTATATAGGTACAGTAAAAATACGACTTAATAAATACGACTTTTAGTAAGTATACTTCCATAAACAGCCCAATTATTAAGGGTATACTTACATACATCTTAAGAACCCTATCAAATGTTTCTCTTAATTTTTTTCTTTTCTCCTTCAGTACTTTTTCATTTAATGGTGATGGTTGTAGGACATTAAATTCTGTAACAAAAGCGAATAGTGTGCAAATTGTAATACATAATAATAATTGTAATAAAATTTAAAGAATCAGTAATTCTTATAATAATTAAAGAAATTGGGATTAAAGAATTATCAGCTAATAAGTAGGTCCTCATTAAGAACTAAGTAAATATAATATATATTTTATAATTCAAATTATGATAGCTCAAAATCAGTGGCGTAGCTAGCCCTAAGGAGGTCCCATATAAATATTTGTTGTGGGGCCCCCTCAATTTCAGCTGTCAAATATAAAAGGAGTGCCAAATATAGCGGTTGTAGGCCGCTAGCGAGCTTTTAATTGATATGGCTGATACGGCGGTAGCTACGCCCCTGCTCAAAACCCCATAAGTTTGAGAAGAAATGTGAATTACGGTCTCTAGTTTATGTTACAACACCAAAAACATTACTGAATAGTTTATCTCATATTAAAAGGGATTAGTCAAAGACTATCTTACTAACTAAGTGCTAATGGACTGACTTCACACACCTTCATTTACAGTATAAATCAAGCATAGTAGTTAGTACCTGGTGTTTTGTTTATCAAGTAAAGAGTCCTAAGTTTGATTTCTGGTTAAAGTAGACTTTTACATGACAGGTAAGTCTTTGTATTTGAGATTAATTGTTTTTTTTCTATATGCAATAAGTTAGTGCTTGACAACAAGATGGTGAACGCACTAACTTAATAAATGCCTATTCACTCTTCTCTTGAAGACACCTACATTGTTGTATGTTGTTTGTGAATTATGTGTGTTTATGATCATGTCACCTGTAGGTGTTTATGATCATACCACCTAGGGAATTCTACTGCAGGAATGTGTGCCAATTGTTTGTTTCAGCAATTCATAGTAAAATATAATGGTGAACTCCTGTTTTTCCCAGTGGCATTATAACCTTTACTATAACATATGCAATAAACGCTTTACCACATACCCATTTCATCAATTTTCTGAAGTTCTTCTAATATTTGTGTTGGATCTTTCATCTTCAAAACGGCTGCCCTAACCATTTGCCTTTGCCTTTTATTCTTTTTCAATTCCTTTTTTCTAGCTTCCTTTCCTGAAAGTTATTATTAAAAAAAATAAGGATATGTTTAAAGTTCAATGTTTAACGTTATTAATATAAATTATAATTACTTACTTGCTTGATCTGTGGGATTCATGTACTTCCCACTCTTAGTGGTGTTAATTGATCGGCGCCCCATTGTGAAATTGTTTACTTATCTTAACCCTAAAAACCTTAATTAATAATTGTATAGAGGGCTGAAATTTTAATTTACATATTAGAATTTATTCTATCTATCTTTTAATCCAAGAAATCGTTTAATTTTATAAAATTAATGAGCTAGCAAACGATTCTTACAGACAGAGTACAGACCAGGGTCTTTTCACTCAGAACAAAGAAAAAAATAGAAGACTTACTGTGTATCTTAGAAATGCCGTCTCAAAGCATTAGATGGCGCTTTTCTTATAAATCTGATTTTGTATATTGGAAATTCCAAGGTCGTTCCACTAGACGCTCACAACGCTCACAACGATCAAATTAGTATGATATTTTGATCGTTGTGAGCGTCTAGTGGAACGCGGCCCAAGAGATGTCAGTGAATGTCAGTCCACAGAACACATATACTCCTGGCGATGTCAGTCTGTGTCACAGAGTACTACTCTAAATTAGTTTGTGTCAAAAGCAGTGTTGCCAGATGTACGATTTAAGTACCACCGTACGATCTCTCACTCTGCTACGTCTGGCAACCCTGGTCAAAAGTGTCAAATCCGTTCTATTATCAACAGTCCAGTGATGTCATATCTACCAACTTTTTGGTAGATCTACCAATTTTCACTTCAGTCTACCTATCTACCACCCTAGACCTAAAAACTACCTATTTTTTAAAATTAGTTTAACATATTACCACTTTGAATTATTTTTATATCGACGAGCGACGTTACGATGTGTTGCGTGAGCCATGCGACGATGCGTTAAGCATATAGTCCATTTTTTTGGTCGAGTCTAAAGTAGTAAACAAATAGGCGGACTTCTAATGTCAATTTGCCATAGTCGCCATCAGTGGCGTAACAATAGGGTGGCAGGGCTGGCAAAATGCCACGGGCCCCCGACCCAAGAGGGCCCCGGCCCAAGAGGCCGCGAGCTCAAAAATATTTTTTTTCATTGTATCTGAGAATTTTATTTGAAAAGTATATTTTTATAAGTTCTGCTTAAAATCCAAAGTGAGACAACTAAACTAAAAGCAAAAACCGATCTTAATAACTATAGACCAGTTGCTGTTTTACCAACTCTTAGTAAGATATTTGAAAAGATAATATTGAATCAAATGCTAACCCATTTTTAACCGACTTCAAAAAAAGGAGGGTTTTTATTATGTTTGTTACCTAAGAACTTTGGTTTGGGTGAACCGATTTTGATGATTCTTTTTTTAATCGAAAGCAGGTGCTTGTCATGTGGTCCCACATAAATTTGAATGAGATCTGATAAGTACTTTTTAAGTAATATTGAAGTCGGTTATTTTTTCTTAGTAAAATTTAGATTATAACAATAATAATTTATTACATCCTGAGCAATACGCTTTCACTAAAGGCAGTAGTACAACCGATGCAGGAGCTAGGCTTTTAAAGCAAATATTTGAAGCATGGGAATCATCACAAAATGCCATAGGTGTATTTTGTGACTTATCTAAGGCATTTGATTGTGCTGAGCACGAAACATTGCTGCTTAAACTTGGCTACTATGGTATAAAAAACAAGGCCCTTAGCTTGATCACGTCTTATTTGAGTGATAGGATACAAGAAGTTACCATAAACGATATTAAGTCATCGGGGTCACCGGCTATGTTGGGTGTACCGCAGGGCTCGATCTTGGGTCCGTTTCTTTTTCTGGTATAAATTAACGATTTACCACATTATGTAAAGAACCAAGCGGATATTGTACTATTTGCTATACATCATTATTATTATTTAAGTGTGAAAGGAATAAAGTAAATTTCGACGACATAAATAGTGTTCTTTCGCATGTGTCGCGTTGGTTCACTATCAATAATTTACTTTTAAATGCAAAAAAACGAAATGTATAGAGTTTGTACTACCTAATGTTAAAAAAGTCAACAAATCTCTCTGAATAATGAAATATGCAATGTTTGAATGGAATGCAATGGAAGAATCCACGGTCTTTTTAGGGGTGACCTTTGATAGTAAACTTCAGTGGGGCCCACATATAACAAATCTCGGGACTAAACTCGGTAGGGCTGCTTATGCTGTTAGGAGAATAAGGCAGTACACTGACGTCGATACTGCTAGGATAGTTTATTTTGCTTATTTCCACAGTGTTATGTCTTATGACATCTTGCTGTGGGGCAAATCAGCCAGTATATAACAAGTTTTCATACTCCAAAAAAGGGCTATTAGGGCTATTTATAAACTTAAGGGTCGGGAATCTTTGCGTGAAAAGTTCAGGCAAATAGGCATACTTACAGTAGCTGCCCAGTAGTTATATCTTTAGTAATGTAGTTTTTATACGGAAGAATATAAGCGAGTATAAACTAAATTGTGATGTTCATAATCACCAAACAAGAAAAATACAACAATTGGTTACACCTTCGTTCCGCCTAAGTGCAGCGATCTTTCGTAGGGTTTAGTCTACGTTTGTATAATAAAATTCCAAAATCAATACCTACGTGACTTGCCAATTAGAATCTTTCAAGAAACGTGTAAAAGCACAATATTATAGTGTAGACGAGTACTTAAATGACAAAGATGCATGGAAATGACCAGTTCTGCAACTAGTTCCGCTCAGATTATTACATAGTTTTGTAATATTTTCTTTTTTGTAATATTTTTTTAAAAAGATATGCTGAGGAGTTTCTTAACGGCTTTTCTTCTCCGCAATGACAAAGCACCCTTCCGAAAAGCTAGTAGATAAAAAAAAATATGACGTGCACTACAATACACTTATGTGTATCAGTGATACCTATATGAATAAAATATTTAGACTTTGACATAAAGACCATAACACAATTTCAAGTTAATCGTTAAGCATTTCAACCAATTTTTACTGATAGGGCCCCATCAAAAGAATTTGCCACGGGCCCCAGATGGTATAGTTACGCCACTGGTCGCCATAGACAATATTCACGATTGAATAAGGTTTGGAACTAACGAATTAAAATCGATTAACAGCAGTTAACGAATACTATTAATTGAACCGAATTATCTAATATATAAAATTCTCGTGTCACGGTGTTAGAAGTTGAACTCCTCCGATACGGCTCGACCGATTTTCGTGAATCTTTGCGTGCATATCGGCTAGGGTGGAGAATCGGACAACATCTATTTTTCATCCCCCTCCACCCCTAAATTTTTGGCAGAACAAAGTTTTCCCGGTCAGCTAGTATTTATATAGCAATAAACTTTAAAAATGGATTTTAAATGAAATCTTTCATGTTTCATAGATAAATGATACAAAATATTGAAAATATTTAAAATGTTTCAATAAAAATATGTATAATTTCCAAAAATATACATTTTAAGAACAGTTCATGCATTTTTAATCTTAAAAAATCTTCTAAATTGAGGTGGTATATCTACCAATTTTGCATTTTACATTCTACCAACTTCTACCAACATTTGGCACATAATCTACTAATTTTCTAAAATTCGGGTTGGCAACACTGCAACACCCATTCCGTTACTTCTCGAGTTTCGCGAATGTGCTTTATATGTGTTTTTGTGAATTTTCTACGGACCTGCCATACTACAAGGACTCTGATATCTCTGCTAATAACGTATGACCTCCGCGACGACACCTGGACACTGATTTGCTTGCTGATTCGGATAATAATGTACGGCTCTGTAAGAACCTGTTGTGTGCCGACATGTGGAAATTCCCGTACGTATTTGTGTTTTTAATATGAAGCGAATCACTACTTTTTCCATTTACTTACATAGAGTAAATGTTGTCCCAATATTTAAAACAGGCCAACTGGAGAACTTCTGAAGTTACGACAGAGTTTAGGTTAGGTTGAGTTTTAGGGTTAGGTATGATTGATGATGTAGCCACGTAGGCTGTGATAGGTATGTTTTTAACTTCATATGGCCTAATAAAGCATAGGATTACAGAATAACAGAAAAGAAATTGAAAATCTGACTTCAGTTTTACTATGATGAACATAAAGTAGCTTTGCTTTGATACCAAAGTACAACATTATTATTTGAGAAATAATTACCATTTAATTACTACGGTTTCCAAATCTGAATGATGGATCACAATAATTGTAATGTCCTTTATTTCTAGGTGCAGACAATGTTGTCTTGCATGGATTCCCCCACCCAACAAAAGAGAGGGAGCGTTTTCTAACTTGGGTTAATGCAGTTGGCACAAGCTTATCATCTTTGGATGATGACTTCATATACAGGAACCGTAAAATATGCCATAACCACTTTGAACTTAGATACCACACATGGACAAGAAATTTGTAGGACACATTAAAAAAAAATTCTGTACATATAAAATTTCTTACTAATTCAGTTAAGAAGTGTAAATTCAAAGTTTCAACTAAATCTGACAAAAACATTTTTATAATCATACAAACTTTCACCCCCTTTTTTATTCCTTTAGCTTCTTTCTTAATGCTCCCCTACTCTCTCATGCTTCTAGATCCAGTGGTTAGGCTCTGTGCGTTGTCTGTCAGTCACCGTGAACAGATGTAACTAGATGTGCAAACTGGCCTATAAACACAACAAACCAAACATTTCACACACACACACACGCACACACACAAACTTTACTTACCGTGCATTCAAATCAGCTGCTCTGTCTCGTTCTCTCTTCCTGTGAACCTCTTCCATCTCCTTCATGAAGTCATCAATATTCTGGCCGGAGAGAGCCAACATGCGTTGTTGTAGGGAGGTTGGTTTGGGCGCGTGTTTGGGCGCAGCTGGGGGAGAGGGGGGCATGTCGTGATCGTCGTCCATGGGCTCATGTTCAAGATCGTGTTCATTAGGCCCGTAGTGAGTGGGTGGGAGCAACGATGGCCCGTGTTTTATTTGGACCTGGAAAACAGATGTAGGACTAACAACTAGGATAGTAAACTGCCTTCGCTTTGCTTGGGTTTTCGTACAGATCGCTTATTCCTTTAATAACATTTATTATGTTCTTTTAATGAATATTATAAATCCATGTTACTCAGAGAATAAAGCTGTGTATTGCTGTATTTTTGTGGCTATTTCGTACAAATTTTTTTTTTCTCTTTATTACGATTATATGTATTATAGTATAGATATAAGAGTATCAAATAGCTCAGTTGAGAAAGGACCAAAAGTAATATGGGTTGAGTTGGACTAGAGTTTTTGGCTCTGTAATTTTGTTCAGTCAGATTTTTCCCCTTTTAGTTACAAACAAAAGTTGTAATTTATTTTGAAACTGCAGAACATATCAGCCGAACTGATAAATTTTTACAAAAACATTAAAAGAGTACTCATGATTACATTTACTTTGTAAATAACGAAACTGACATTTAAAATTATTACTTAAGCTGTTGTTACTCACCGGTTCACCCGGTGGTCCTTCGTCAAGTAAATCAGAAAACCGTAGACTCTTGGGAACCTTGTGTGTGATGTCCACAACGTGAGCAGAGTCGTGGAGTAACAAGTCGTAATCCACAGGGGGTCCTGGCGGTACCCCTGGGGGTTCTACTCCTTTTGGTTTTTCCTTAAAAACAAACAACTTCAATATTATCACAATTACAAACTTATCTAAATGCAATGAAAATTGTACATTAAAAGCCTGAAGGTACATCTGCAGGACTATATTACTGTTTTAACTGGAAGAGATTTTTAGTCCTTTTTATGAATAATGCATAAATGTATGAGTTTTGACATTTACAATTTTGAATTATAGCAATATATTTATTGAAAAAAATATAAGATTCATTAGGTGTAAGGAATAATACTTGTGAATTCACATTCAATGTTGTACTCACTTTATACATGGAGTCCTTCTTGAGAATGGGCCTAACTGGCGCTGCCGGTAGACCCTGATCTACAGGCAGAGGTATTTGTGATGGAACATTTCCATATATTATATTATCAGGAACCTGTAATTCATATCAATATCTACTTTTTTATGTAATATTGTATACATATTACATACATAGTAAATAACATTTAACTAATAATTTACTGTAGTGAGTAGACATTTCATTTCATTTTGGACTATTTTAAAAAAAGCAAAAAGCAAAGCAAAGCAACAACCCATAATTGTCCCACTGCTGGGCTCGGGGTCTCCTCTCACAATGTGAGGGGTATTAGGCCATAGTCTACCACGCTGGCCAAGTGCGGATTGGTAGACTTCACACACCTTCGAGAACTTTATGGAGAACTCTCCGGTGTGCAGGTTTCCTCACGATGTTTTCCTTCACCGAACCAAGTGATAATTAACTTGTAATACGCACATAATATTTGAAAATTAGAGGTGCGTGCCAGGGTTTGAACTCGGGCCCCTTCGTTCGGGAGACCAACGTTCTACCGCTAGGCTATCACTGCTTATAAGGCTATCACTGCTTATATTTTAATAGTTACCTGTAATGTAGGTAACGGAATCTCATCAACTTGAACAGATTGTGCATGTTTCACAGATTCATAATATGATATAAGATGAGCTCTTCTTTTCTCATACTCCATCTCTTGGCGTTTCAAATCCACCCATTTTTCTGGATCATCTTTGTCCTGGAATTAAATTGAATTTAAACACAAACTATATACAACTTATTGTAGTGTCCAGTCCAGGCCTCCTTAATACCCAACCAATGGGAAACTAATGGGCCAAATCGACGGGTGCAACGTAAAAAAAGTTATGTGCAATATGTAGATAACTCTTTTCATTTTGCACCTGTTGAAATGTCAATTTCATTATTGGTTTCACAATCATTAAACATATCATACTCCACTCTGACTCAACTCATAGGAAAGCAACAAATGTGTTTTATATTGTGTACTTTGGGTTAAATCGTATGGACGAGAGTTGGTGTAGGTATAATATGATGAGTCAACCACTCGTGGTCACATATTTTTAAATGTAAATGCCCCTACCGCATCTGCATTAAAAAACTTAAAATATTCAACCTTAATGTCAATGTGGCCAACAGAATTGAAATTGATTTGTGAAAGAAACTGCCACCCAAGTCATTACTTAAAGTCTAATTAAGAAGGCAGCTCCCCTCTTAGCACATTTTCTATTGGGCACATCTGCATATTGTCATATCGTCCCTTAGCTTACAACACCGCTCAAGCCGAAAATTAGCGGTTTTCACATTTGAATGCCTTTACTAAGTAGTCATAGTTAGCTAAGGGACAATATGCAGTCTTAACATGTTAGTACTCAGACATAAGGAACATGATGTAAAGCCCATATTTCCATGCTTTGTTATAATTTCAATGTATTATGGTGTACACTATAGACTTACCAACCAAAGTTACAGACAAGTTTTAACACTTTCTAACTTATAGGTAAAATTATATAGGTACAGTAAAAATACGACTTAATAAATACGACTTTTAGTAAGTATACTTCCATAAACAGCCCAATTATTAAGGGTATACTTACATACATCTTAAGAACCCTATCAAATGTTTCTCTTAATTTTTTTCTTTTCTCCTTCAGTACTTTTTCATTTAATGGTGATGGTTGTAGGACATTAAATTCTGTAACAAAAGCGAATAGTGTGCAAATTGTAATACATAATAATAATTGTAATAAAATTTAAAGAATCAGTAATTCTTATAATAATTAAAGAAATTGGGATTAAAGAATTATCAGCTAATAAGTAGGTCCTCATTAAGAACTAAGTAAATATAATATATATTTTATAATTCAAATTATGATAGCTCAAAATCAGTGGCGTAGCTAGCCCTAAGGAGGTCCCATATAAATATTTGTTGTGGGGCCCCCTCAATTTCAGCTGTCAAATATAAAAGGAGTGCCAAATATAGCGGTTGTAGGCCGCTAGCGAGCTTTTAATTGATATGGCTGATACGGCGGTAGCTACGCCCCTGCTCAAAACCCCATAAGTTTGAGAAGAAATGTGAATTACGGTCTCTAGTTTATGTTACAACACCAAAAACATTACTGAATAGTTTATCTCATATTAAAAGGGATTAGTCAAAGACTATCTTACTAACTAAGTGCTAATGGACTGACTTCACACACCTTCATTTACAGTATAAATCAAGCATAGTAGTTAGTACCTGGTGTTTTGTTTATCAAGTAAAGAGTCCTAAGTTTGATTTCTGGTTAAAGTAGACTTTTACATGACAGGTAAGTCTTTGTATTTGAGATTAATTGTTTTTTTTCTATATGCAATAAGTTAGTGCTTGACAACAAGATGGTGAACGCACTAACTTAATAAATGCCTATTCACTCTTCTCTTGAAGACACCTACATTGTTGTATGTTGTTTGTGAATTATGTGTGTTTATGATCATGTCACCTGTAGGTGTTTATGATCATACCACCTAGGGAATTCTACTGCAGGAATGTGTGCCAATTGTTTGTTTCAGCAATTCATAGTAAAATATAATGGTGAACTCCTGTTTTTCCCAGTGGCATTATAACCTTTACTATAACATATGCAATAAACGCTTTACCACATACCCATTTCATCAATTTTCTGAAGTTCTTCTAATATTTGTGTTGGATCTTTCATCTTCAAAACGGCTGCCCTAACCATTTGCCTTTGCCTTTTATTCTTTTTCAATTCCTTTTTTCTAGCTTCCTTTCCTGAAAGTTATTATTAAAAAAAATAAGGATATGTTTAAAGTTCAATGTTTAACGTTATTAATATAAATTATAATTACTTACTTGCTTGATCTGTGGGATTCATGTACTTCCCACTCTTAGTGGTGTTAATTGATCGGCGCCCCATTGTGAAATTGTTTACTTATCTTAACCCTAAAAACCTTAATTAATAATTGTATAGAGGGCTGAAATTTTAATTTACATATTAGAATTTATTCTATCTATCTTTTAATCCAAGAAATCGTTTAATTTTATAAAATTAATGAGCTAGCAAACGATTCTTACAGACAGAGTACAGACCAGGGTCTTTTCACTCAGAACAAAGAAAAAAATAGAAGACTTACTGTGTATCTTAGAAATGCCGTCTCAAAGCATTAGATGGCGCTTTTCTTATAAATCTGATTTTGTATATTGGAAATTCCAAGGTCGTTCCACTAGACGCTCACAACGCTCACAACGATCAAATTAGTATGATATTTTGATCGTTGTGAGCGTCTAGTGGAACGCGGCCCAAGAGATGTCAGTGAATGTCAGTCCACAGAACACATATACTCCTGGCGATGTCAGTCTGTGTCACAGAGTACTACTCTAAATTAGTTTGTGTCAAAAGCAGTGTTGCCAGATGTACGATTTAAGTACCACCGTACGATCTCTCACTCTGCTACGTCTGGCAACCCTGGTCAAAAGTGTCAAATCCGTTCTATTATCAACAGTCCAGTGATGTCATATCTACCAACTTTTTGGTAGATCTACCAATTTTCACTTCAGTCTACCTATCTACCACCCTAGACCTAAAAACTACCTATTTTTTAAAATTAGTTTAACATATTACCACTTTGAATTATTTTTATATCGACGAGCGACGTTACGATGTGTTGCGTGAGCCATGCGACGATGCGTTAAGCATATAGTCCATTTTTTTGGTCGAGTCTAAAGTAGTAAACAAATAGGCGGACTTCTAATGTCAATTTGCCATAGTCGCCATCAGTGGCGTAACAATAGGGTGGCAGGGCTGGCAAAATGCCACGGGCCCCCGACCCAAGAGGGCCCCGGCCCAAGAGGCCGCGAGCTCAAAAATATTTTTTTTCATTGTATCTGAGAATTTTATTTGAAAAGTATATTTTTATAAGTTCTGCTTAAAATCCAAAGTGAGACAACTAAACTAAAAGCAAAAACCGATCTTAATAACTATAGACCAGTTGCTGTTTTACCAACTCTTAGTAAGATATTTGAAAAGATAATATTGAATCAAATGCTAACCCATTTTTAACCGACTTCAAAAAAAGGAGGGTTTTTATTATGTTTGTTACCTAAGAACTTTGGTTTGGGTGAACCGATTTTGATGATTCTTTTTTTAATCGAAAGCAGGTGCTTGTCATGTGGTCCCACATAAATTTGAATGAGATCTGATAAGTACTTTTTAAGTAATATTGAAGTCGGTTATTTTTTCTTAGTAAAATTTAGATTATAACAATAATAATTTATTACATCCTGAGCAATACGCTTTCACTAAAGGCAGTAGTACAACCGATGCAGGTGCTAGGCTTTTAAAGCAAATATTTGAAGCATGGGAATCATCACAAAATGCCATAGGTGTATTTTGTGACTTATCTAAGGCATTTGATTGTGCTGAGCACGAAACATTGCTGCTTAAACTTGGCTACTATGGTATAAAAAACAAGGCCCTTAGCTTGATCACGTCTTATTTGAGTGATAGGATACAAGAAGTTACCATAAACGATATTAAGTCATCGGGGTCACCGGCTATGTTGGGTGTACCGCAGGGCTCGATCTTGGGTCCGTTTCTTTTTCTGGTATAAATTAACGATTTACCACATTATGTAAAGAACCAAGCGGATATTGTACTATTTGCTATACATCATTATTATTATTTAAGTGTGAAAGGAATAAAGTAAATTTCGACGACATAAATAGTGTTCTTTCGCATGTGTCGCGTTGGTTCACTATCAATAATTTACTTTTAAATGCAAAAAAACGAAATGTATAGAGTTTGTACTACCTAATGTTAAAAAAGTCAACAAATCTCTCTGAATAATGAAATATGCAATGTTTGAATGGAATGCAATGGAAGAATCCACGGTCTTTTTAGGGGTGACCTTTGATAGTAAACTTCAGTGGGGCCCACATATAACAAATCTCGGGACTAAACTCGGTAGGGCTGCTTATGCTGTTAGGAGAATAAGGCAGTACACTGACGTCGATACTGCTAGGATAGTTTATTTTGCTTATTTCCACAGTGTTATGTCTTATGACATCTTGCTGTGGGGCAAATCAGCCAGTATATAACAAGTTTTCATACTCCAAAAAAGGGCTATTAGGGCTATTTATAAACTTAAGGGTCGGGAATCTTTGCGTGAAAAGTTCAGGCAAATAGGCATACTTACAGTAGCTGCCCAGTAGTTATATCTTTAGTAATGTAGTTTTTATACGGAAGAATATAAGCGAGTATAAACTAAATTGTGATGTTCATAATCACCAAACAAGAAAAATACAACAATTGGTTACACCTTCGTTCCGCCTAAGTGCAGCGATCTTTCGTAGGGTTTAGTCTACGTTTGTATAATAAAATTCCAAAATCAATACCTACGTGACTTGCCAATTAGAATCTTTCAAGAAACGTGTAAAAGCACAATATTATAGTGTAGACGAGTACTTAAATGACAAAGATGCATGGAAATGACCAGTTCTGCAACTAGTTCCGCTCAGATTATTACATAGTTTTGTAATATTTTCTTTTTTGTAATATTTTTTTAAAAAGATATGCTGAGGAGTTTCTTAACGGCTTTTCTTCTCCGCAATGACAAAGCACCCTTCCGAAAAGCTAGTAGATAAAAAAAAATATGACGTGCACTACAATACACTTATGTGTATCAGTGATACCTATATGAATAAAATATTTAGACTTTGACATAAAGACCATAACACAATTTCAAGTTAATCGTTAAGCATTTCAACCAATTTTTACTGATAGGGCCCCATCAAAAGAATTTGCCACGGGCCCCAGATGGTATAGTTACGCCACTGGTCGCCATAGACAATATTCACGATTGAATAAGGTTTGGAACTAACGAATTAAAATCGATTAACAGCAGTTAACGAATACTATTAATTGAACCGAATTATCTAATATATAAAATTCTCGTGTCACGGTGTTAGAAGTTGAACTCCTCCGATACGGCTCGACCGATTTTCGTGAATCTTTGCGTGCATATCGGCTAGGGTGGAGAATCGGACAACATCTATTTTTCATCCCCCTCCACCCCTAAATTTTTGGCAGAACAAAGTTTTCCCGGTCAGCTAGTATTTATATAGCAATAAACTTTAAAAATGGATTTTAAATGAAATCTTTCATGTTTCATAGATAAATGATACAAAATATTGAAAATATTTAAAATGTTTCAATAAAAATATGTATAATTTCCAAAAATATACATTTTAAGAACAGTTCATGCATTTTTAATCTTAAAAAATCTTCTAAATTGAGGTGGTATATCTACCAATTTTGCATTTTACATTCTACCAACTTCTACCAACATTTGGCACATAATCTACTAATTTTCTAAAATTCGGGTTGGCAACACTGCAACACCCATTCCGTTACTTCTCGAGTTTCGCGAATGTGCTTTATATGTGTTTTTGTGAATTTTCTACGGACCTGCCATACTACAAGGACTCTGATATCTCTGCTAATAACGTATGACCTCCGCGACGACACCTGGACACTGATTTGCTTGCTGATTCGGATAATAATGTACGGCTCTGTAAGAACCTGTTGTGTGCCGACATGTGGAAATTCCCGTACGTATTTGTGTTTTTAATATGAAGCGAATCACTACTTTTTCCATTTACTTACATAGAGTAAATGTTGTCCCAATATTTAAAACAGGCCAACTGGAGAACTTCTGAAGTTACGACAGAGTTTAGGTTAGGTTGAGTTTTAGGGTTAGGTATGATTGATGATGTAGCCACGTAGGCTGTGATAGGTATGTTTTTAACTTCATATGGCCTAATAAAGCATAGGATTACAGAATAACAGAAAAGAAATTGAAAATCTGACTTCAGTTTTACTATGATGAACATAAAGTAGCTTTGCTTTGATACCAAAGTACAACATTATTATTTGAGAAATAATTACCATTTAATTACTACGGTTTCCAAATCTGAATGATGGATCACAATAATTGTAATGTCCTTTATTTCTAGGTGCAGACAATGTTGTCTTGCATGGATTCCCCCACCCAACAAAAGAGAGGGAGCGTTTTCTAACTTGGGTTAATGCAGTTGGCACAAGCTTATCATCTTTGGATGATGACTTCATATACAGGAACCGTAAAATATGCCATAACCACTTTGAACTTAGATACCACACATGGACAAGAAATTTGTCATTTGGAGCTGTGCCCACCTTACAGATGCCAGGTAATTTAATGTCATATTTATCTTGTAGAAAACTAATGGAACAAACTGTAAGAAATGGTTGTGTTCTCATTAACCATAAGAGAGAGTTGTTGTACCCAAGTTACTTGAGTAAAGTTTTACGCAGCATTAAGAATAGTTAATATAGCTGAAATTTCAATACTTGATAAGGTTTTATACATATTTTTGAAAAATATAGAACTAAAAACTCTGCTGCTGTAAAATGAGAGGAGATGTCTTAAAAATGTATGACTACTGGGCGGGTACACTGTACATTCAGTAGGAAATAGCTCATATTATTACAAAGCTTTCCTTACTATCCAAATTCTAGATTTCACCTTGGTTTGGCGACAATAATTCAATTTATGGTTAATATATTGTAACACTAAGACAGTATGGTGGGTGTCGACTGCTTATGACATTCTTTGTTATATCTAATGTCATGTTAGGAGTGTTAATGTCAAATGCATAGTGAAATAAGCACAATATATTTGGATTTGTTATTGTTATTAATATCTCATATTGTGTGCAATTTGTCGCTTCGATTAATGTAAACAATATCATGACGATAGATCTCCAAGAGCCATACATTGATGATTTATTGTCACGCACGATATTCACAAGTCTACATTTTTTTGACAGTTCTCTTTTTCGGAGTGTACTAGTTCCATGGTTCCATGGATAGAGTAATATATCCATGACTAGTTCCATGGAACCGCCATTGTTGTCGTGTGTAAAAATAATTTATTGAAAATAATTTCACTGCAGAGAACAGCTCTTATAATATTTTTTAAATATTTTTCTGTGAATCAGCATATTTTTCTCTTTTTATGCTGGAATGTACATAGGTCCCGCCCAAAAAAACACATCTCCTTTGACGATTAATCAAGTGAGTTCTAGAAAGGTATAATATCATTATTTGCATTGTATTTTTTTTAATAAAAACTTATCCTTCTCGTTGCAGGATTTCAAGTAATGAGAACTGCAACAATAACTCATAATGTGATTAGTCCACGGTCACCGCCCAATGAACCTGCAACCTATGAAGGTAAAATTATTTCTCAGTAAATATTGTTACTTTCAAGCAAACAAAGTGAGTATTGTAATCATAAAAAAAATCGAGTTCAAGATTTTGATAATTATATAACCTCTAGCTACAGTCCGAAAAAGTAAAAAAAGAATAAGTTAATTTGTGTTTTTCCGTTGTCAGCTGTACAGCCTAAACATCTAGCTGTTTAAAATTTTAAATAACTTCATGTCATACAAATAAAATACAAATCATATTTTTTTTCACAAAAACGAGTCATAAAATGATTTTAAAAGAATCATAATCATTATTGTCAATGAGATCTGTAATGTGTCATTACTTTGGTAAAATTGTAATCCTCATAAAAATCACATTTTCCCAGACTACTCTACGGATTTTCTTCCAAACGTTGCATCAAAATTTTACAAACATAAAGATTATTATTTATTTCACAGGGATTCAAGTTATGAAAGACATAACAAATACCGTTGTCATGGTCGGACACAAAACAGCAGCCTCTGCAGGTAAGCTTATGTCCGTTCTTGATGTTAGATAGTTATTGTGTGAGCAGAGCAACCTCTGATGTCAAGAGTTTATGAACTCGTAGCCGTCTTTAGGGCTCCCTAAGGCTTCTAACATAGCTTAACATCTGCTATAAATCTACAGAAAGTGCGACCCATGGCTTAGTGTACCCTCTGAAGCACAGATGTATGGGCTCCCAACCAAATACCACAATCAATGTTACTTAACTTTGGTGATCATTAAAGATACACTAGTCAAACCACGCCGTTGAGCGCTTATGGATGAACTTAACTAGTCTATTAACCACGAAAGCTTTGCCATAGAAGACAGTATACACCAATTTCCTACTGAATAAAAACATGTATAAAAACTGCTTTTTGTTTGCAGAAGACAAACATTTGCCACCAAAAGAAACAGTGCCTGCCAACAAAACAGCAACTACTAAAAAATATTCAAGCGAGATTGAAAGTGGGGGTAAGTGTAATCCATACTAATATTATAAATGCGAAAGTCACTCTGTCTGTTAGTCTGTCTGTCTGTTGCTTTTTCACTTGTTTGTTTGAATCGATTTTGATGAAATTGGGCATAACACACTAACTTTATACAAACAAACTAACTTTACAGGAAGGCAGTATAAAGTTTGACTTTTCAGAAGAAAAAAAAAACATAAAACTTCTTGTAATTATCCTACTGGAGTAATTCCTGAAGTGTTAGATTTTTTTTTGTCCTCATATTAAGCAGCTATTAAGAAGCATGATCACCAAAAATTTCAAAATCTCCTATAAACGTCGACATAATTATGCCACTACATAATAATAATATGATTACTTGACAGCTGTGTTAAGAATAAATGTGTTTTAAATTAATATTGTGCGTTCATTTCATTTTAGTGTTTTGTGGACTGATTTAAATTAAAAGTTCTAAGGAAAATTTTTTGCTACTTTACATTTACAGATAGAATAAGTTACGGGCAGTTACGTACCCCGGGTTGCATTACTCGGTCAAGTTGGTCATTATGATTATACACCATCAGTGGATACAACGATAATAATTAAAATTGTCTATTTTTCAGAAGCCAAACAATCAGCAGCCCTAGAGAAAGTGCTTCCCACAACAGTAGCTGCCAAAAAACCTTTAAAGAAGAAAGAAGGTACTGTTGTTATTAATTCACCCTCAACATTAAATTTAATTAAATTATTCTGTTTATGATGATAAAAATATAAAAGCAAAAAGCGATCGACAAAGTTACTGCTTAGTAGTTGGATGGGTGACCGCTAGTGCAAAAATTTCTTGAGCGTTTCCGTGCTTCGGAGGGCACGTAAAGCCGTCGGTCCCGGTTGTTATCATTAGATAACAATCGTTAAGCCATGTCGGAGGCCCTCGGGCGGTTTGAAAACTTCCGACACTCGGGTTGGCCACTAACCCCTCCACCAATCCGCACTGGAGCAGCGTGGTGGAGTGTGCTCTAGGCCTCCTCAAGAGGAGAGACCCGTGCCCAGTAGTGGGCCATTAATGGGTTGAAGCCAAACTTCGACCCGCTTCAAAATCAATGAATGTTATGTTAATTATTATTAATAATTATTAATTTAATTCAGGTTCTTTTAATTTAAAATTAATTATGTTTAATAAATACACAAAAACCAAACTGAAATTCATCAAAATCAGTGTGTTCTTGAGACATCATGACATTAGTTGTTCTATACAAAATGGCTTTTCGTGACTTTTCCCTTAAATTAATACTTCCAAGGGGAACTTCTACAAGGGGAAGGGGTTACTGGAAGGCGGGAGCCTTATTCCAAGCCTATGATAAATTGGGAGTGTCATCTCTCTCTTTCCTTGTATGCTAGTCTATACTAATAATAAAGAGGAATTTTTGTATGTTTGTAACGAATAAACTCAAAAACTACCAAATCGATTCCAAAAATTCTTTCACCATTAGAATGCTACATTATCCTTGAGTAACATAGGCTATAGTAAATGTCCACCCGTGCGACACCGGGACTTGCAGCTAGTATTTTATAAAGAGGTCAAATTCATTGGTAGAGGGTAATCTGTAGAACTTGGAACTTCATTTTTTTGTTACTTAATGAAAGACAATATTTCTAAAAAGATAAGCTTTCTACAGTAAAATAGGTAGAAAATCTTGTTTCATTAATTTAGCTTTTTTTGCTTCCAGGAACAGCATTTAAGGAAGACAAAGAAGTTTTAGTACATTTATTAAAAAAAATGACCAAAAAGAAGGAAAACTATGCTGCTCGTCTGAAGAAAGCAATGGTATTATCAGAAAATGCAACGTTTCAAAACATTATGAAAAAGTTTACCACCTTGGCTATTCTATTTTGGAACATGCAATTCAGGGAAGTGGGAAAGCACAAGTTGGGAAGACGGTTCACTGAACAGGAGAAGATTATGGCCTTGAGCGTTTACAAGCAGGGGCCTAGATGCTACCGACTGCTTAGCAAAGTTTTTGTGCTACCATCGCCACTTACTCTGAGCAAATTGATCGGGAAAGCAAATTTAAGAGCTGGCATCAACTCAAAACTATTTAAAGTTATGTTCAAAAAAGTGAAGAACCTCAAATCTGACGACAAATTGTGCGTATTACTATTTGACGAAATTGCCATTACTCCTCATTTTGATTATAATCAAAGAAAGGATGTTATATCTGGATTTGTTACAAATGGACAAACCAAACAAAATAAAATAGCTGACCATGCACTGGTTTTTATGATAAGAGGGGTGCTACGAAATTATAAGCAACCTGTTGCATATACTTTCAGCGCTGGTAGTACAAAAAAGGAGGAATTGGCTATGCTAATAACCAGTCTTATCAGAAAACTACGAGAAGTAGGTTTTCAAGTACTGGCCACAATATGCGACCAGGGCGCTGCCAACGTGAGTGCGATTAATTACTTAATAGAAAACACAAAGGCAGAATACTTAAAAAAAGGCAGCGAAATGAGAAGAAGAATATTTGAAATTGATGGAGAAGAGATAATTCCTCTCTATGACCCGCCACATCTAATTAAAGGGATTCGAAACAATTTATTAGATAAAAATCTTAAATGCAAGATTGATGGAGAAGAAAAGATAGCAAAATGGGACCATCTAATTAAACTATATAAAGAAGATCCATCATATAAAGGCGTAAAATTTCTGAAATTAACAGAGAATCACATCAACCCAGAGAAATGTAAAATGAAGGTTAAGTTCGCAACCCAAATTTTTAGCCAAAGAGTTGGAAGTACCATGGGATATTTAGCTTGTAAGTAATATTAAATATTTATATTGTTTATATGCATATTTAGGTATTTTCGTATGGTATATATACTTTTATTCCTATTTTGACACTGTTTCGCATTAAGGGTTAATTAAGCTTATCAAATACGTATTATCAACATTTTATAATTTTGTTTCAAATGTATATTCTCAATTTGTATATATTTTTTTATTTGTGGTATATTAGGCTGATCGAAGTGATCTTCCCTACGGTGCACACAGGGGATTCTATACTCCATGCGATTTGCAGCCGATACAAATGTAAACAAACCATTAAAATCGTTTTCTAGTGTTTCACCAACTGACTTGAATTTGTACACCAAATGCGTTTTATTTAGACAAACTACTCATTATGACAAAGTAGTACATTATGTTAAAAGTTTCAAATCGCTTCTTGGAAATAAGATTGTTATTGCAAAGTGTTTGAATGATGACAGTGTTATTTAATTTTGTTAGTTTCCACATTTACTCGGATTTTATAATTGTTATAGATCAATATGGATTTATTTAAGAATTCACAAACACCTTAATTAGTAGTTTGTCTAAATAAAACGCATTTGGTGTACAAATTCATGCCAGTTGGTAAAAAACCCTGTAAAACGATTTTAATAGTTTGTTTACATTTGTTTCGGCTGCAAATCGCATTTAGTATAGAGACGGTTTGTTTTAAAAATGCCTACAGAAAGCGGTTTTAAAACAAATGCAGTAATTTTTTTTTAATTTTAATATATAGTACCGGTGAAAAGTTTTTCATGCTTCAGTATTAATGAATAATGCTAAATTTTTCTTACGATTTTCATTGAATTTTGTACATATTGCTAGTTTGAGAATGTGATGGAAAACTTTTGAACGGTACTGTATACCTGATATAATTTCGATAACATATATATAAATCTAAATCAGTAAGTATACGTGCTTAAATTTAGGTATACAAGAGTACAACAATAATGTTAGTTAGTGTCAAAAAAAATTACATTATTGATAAATGCAAAGATCATAACTCTTGTATACCTAAATTTAAGTATGTATACTTACTGATTTAGATGAAAATTGTATACATATATGTTCTAATCTATGTAGAAATAAACACATCCTCATATATATGTATAAATTACGTGTATATGTATGTAAATTATATTATCGGGTTCCGATAATGTTTTCGAAATTATATCAGGTATATATTTAAAAAAATTACTGCATTTGGTTTAAAGCCGCCTTCTCTAGGCATTTTTGAAACAAACCATCTCTAGAATCCCCTGTGTACGGTGGTTAAAATCGGTACGCCATACTTTATAAATATCTGCACGATTTGTTAGTTATTTTTGTGATTATTATGAACGAATATGGCTGATAAATGAAAAAGGGTCTTAAATGGATTCAACCCATACGAAAATACTGAGGCGCATAATGTTATAGTCTGCCTATGAATATTAAAGCAATACGTAGTCTACAAAAATTAAGCAAGCAAATTTTGTAAAATTTTATCTTAATTTTCCTTAGTGTCATGCGTTGAAAAACGTATGACAATCGTGCACTGTTATTACCCCTTCAGTATCACGAAAGCCCTCAACTGTGTTTCTGCCTTCAGTACCCAGCCTCGAATGTAATACTAATAACCAAAGGGTGGTAATTAAACCGACTTCTATTTAATAGCATTATTGTCGACAAAAAATTTACCCTGTCCTCTAAATTACTAAGTCAGCCACCATCAATGCGCGTCTAAAAAATACTCTTTTAGCCACTATAAATCTTCAAAGTAAGCTACTGTAAATACAACTTAGCATGGTAGTTATTTTTTAGCATCTACATTTGTAACATATATTCAAATAGTAAACTTCTAAAATACTGATATATGACACCAATAAAGTAGTTTTATCTACATCTAGTTTTATAACTCAGCATCTTTTAATTTTTTTGAAACATGAATAATTTATAACTCACCCTATATTTTTCATCATCAAAATACCTAAATTTATCATCAAATATATTGAATTGTCATCAAAATGTACCTAAAATTAAGGTGTGTATTAGTTAGTATAATAACTTATAGTATAATATAACTTGAAATAATGTTCACATGATATCATTTTCATATTCTATATGAACAAATAACATAATTTCATGTGATCTAATGTTTATTTCATATTATAATGTTATAATTCATTAATTTGCTCGAATAACATTTAGTTTAACGTTTCCTTCTTATAATTTTATATAGTATAATGCTCTTTTTATATAACGTTCATTTGAATTATTTTTCATTTAATCTAATTTTCAAATACATAATCAAATCTTCAAACGTTACACACCCTTAAAAGGTCTATAGCATACGGCAAACAGCAAGAGGAATTCCGCATGCAGTAAGCAATCAGCAGACATGGTTTCTGTCACGGCTCCGGCGCTGCGGGGCTCTGGCGGTCCCACGCGATCATATCGTCGCAGATGCTATTAACGCTCACCACCGCAGCTTCGGCTTGCTGGCCGGCTTCGCCGGCCAGCCTCAGCTGCTGCGGCGAGCGTTAAAAGCACCTGCTCCTCAGCTCGCGGGCCGCCTCGCCCCTCCGCGCCTACGCGGGTTTACATTACACTCTAGGGGTAGGGCAGACAAGACTACGTGGAGTCGGGTTTGCAGCGATTTGTTTCTGTCACATAAGTAACAACGAGTGCATCAACAATAAAATGACAATAAACAAATACACTTGACAACTCACAATAAACAAATACACGTGGCAACTCACAATAAACAAATACACGTCACAACTCATTCCCGCATGAATCGAATCGCGCTCTCTGATTGGTGCAAATGGACAGTGGCACCCCCTGACTGGCGTCAAACAAATCATGCAGCCGCTATTTTCATGATAAAAGAATACGATGTATTATTTTACATGCTAAATTATAAAATATGATGTTTTCTAGTTCAAGCTTGAACTATATCTTTTGAGGAACATATGCTCAAGCTGTAAAACGTAAAATGTTGGTTAATTGTAAAATCCGTGGCCGAGTTAGTAAATTAGATGGTAATGTGTAAATCAGTGGGACAAGTAAAAATATTTGTTGTTCTTTATTTGACGCTTTTTTTGGAATATTCAGGTGGCATTTAAAAAAAGGCGAATTAGTTTATTAGAAGCCTTCTCATTTTCCCATGGCTTGGTTATAAAATCAGAGGTTGGTTTCCGTGGCCTAAAAAAAAATCTGCGGCTTGACTTATTATTCCCCATAACCAAAGCACTGCACTCGTATTATTAATGTAATGCACTATAAATTTCAATTTTAAATCTCAATTTTAAATTCAGATTAGGGCTTTCCTAGATAAACCTTACTATTATGAATTTCCCTATCATTGATGAGAACATTAATTTTTATGTTGATAAATTTATTAAGATATTTGACTTGAAATATGCTTCTTTTTACAGCAAAGAAAATTTTACCAGAAGAGTGTCAGCAGACTGCGGATATCATACTCTTTTTTGATGAGCTTTTTGACTCATTCAATGGGAGTCAAGAAAACAAGAAAAAAAGAAGCGGAAAGCCATTATTATGGGAACTGACTCCAAGTTCGTGCCACCGTAACGTTTGGGTGAAAGCAAAAAACATTTTAACTACCATGAAATTTATAAAAAATTATAAGGAGGTAACTGTGCCGTCTATAAAAAACTGGTTACATACCATTGAAAATATGGAATATTTAAGAGATGTGCTATTTAACAAACATGACATTAAGTCAATATGGATGCGGCACTACAACCAAGATCCGCTCGAAAATTTCTTTGGTGCGATACGCAGTCATGGTTGTAGGAATGTTAGCCCAACTCCACAAGGTTTTGAAATAGCATTTTCATCGCTACTTATTAGTAATTTAACTAGCACCCATTCCCCAGGAAACAATTGCGAAAATGATTCCTGTACAACTTTATTTAAGTCTATGAGAGACCTTTTTACATCACAGAAAACAGATAACACATCTCAAGAAGTTGATGTTAGTTACATGGAACATGATATTTTTACTGATTTTGATAGCAAAATAAGCAACCCAAGAATATTAGCTCAATTGGAATATGTAACTGGTTATTTATTGCGGCAAACAAAAAAATATATATTTTCTGGCTGCCTTACTTGTAAAAAAAATTTTTATGATGTAAATAAAGGCAGTGAATATTTAAACGCCAGAGAATTGATGAAAACTAAGCAGTACCTCTCTTATCCTAGTTATGAATTTGTAAAGGCATTTTCGAAAATGCAAGATATTGTAAGCTATATTTTAAAGAAGCACAGTAACATGGAAAATATTATGGTATATATTAAAACAATTCTTTATATTGAAATTGATATGAACTTCAATAATTGTAAAGAACATAAAAAACGAAATGAGGAATTTATTTATCAACTTGTAAGTAGATTTTTTATATGTAACTGGTGCAAAGATGTCAACAAAATATTAAATGGGCAAAAGAGACAAGATTTAGGTGATGATCTAATTAAAAATCTTGCAGTACAATACGCACATAAAAGAAGAAAGAAATAAAAATATCTCATTCAAAGCTATTGTTTTATTTTTGCACACCTCACTTGAAAGAAGAAAGAAATAAAAATATGTCATCCAAAGGTATTGTTTTATTTTTGCACAATAATTATAGACTATCTTTTCCAGTTAATACTGATAAATTCAAGATATTAGTCAGTGCAGACAAAAATATCTTGATTTTATCAGTATCAGCTAGAAAAGATAGTCTATAAGTGTGCAAAAATAAAACAATACCTTTGGATGACATATTTTTATTTCTCTGATCTAAAAAATTGTATGTTCTAAACCCTGCTGCATTGTACAGAAAAAAATTCAGTCCATAAGCGTTAGATGGCGCTGCCGGCAATATTTGTAAGCTATGCCTCTATTTCAACTAATATAAAGTACTCTGTGGTACAGACTACACTACTACAGACAAACTGACAAATGCATGCTGAAAGATGCTTGTCAAAAGTCATAAATGTCACAATTGCATGACATTGACAGTTAATAATGCCAATTAAATACACAGACTATTAATCAGGGATTGTCAATGACAATAATATATTCAAGGAGCAAAGTGCATAATATTGTTTCACAAATCTTACCCCGGTCACTCACATGCGCGCAAATGTTTGACATTTTTACGAATGTTTGCACATAATATGTGAAGGGCGGTCAGGCAAATGGGTTCGCATATGAGTGTAATATATAAGCCCATTTCCGTTTCCTCCTACACTTTGTTCACGAATGTTAAATCTTGCTGTTGTTATTATGTTGTTGTTATTCAAATCCATTTTCAATACAGAAAATAAATGGTAGGACGATTAGACGCCACGAACCACGAAAAATTAAGACATAATTCACCTTTTTAGTCGTGTGCGCAACTGGTCGCACGAATGTGTGGGTGACGACACGAAGGTTCGAGGTTCGCGCGCTTTGATGAGCGACAAAAAACCGATACAGCTTGGAAAACCTCGAATGCCTCGAAAACTTCGCATAATCATTTGCAAAGGTCGTCCCACACTTGTAGGTTCGCGTATTCGCGCGAATGTGAGTGACCGGCATTAGAGACTAAAATGACAACCACTATATCTTGTTCACAAATCTTAGAGACTAAAATGACAACCACTAATGTCAAAGTTCGAAATAATGATACCAGCTAAATTTCTGCGATCTACTTTTCCGGTTTTTTTAATCATAAACTGTTGGGAATAAAAAATAATAGGTAAAATGACAAAGCTGTCACTCCGTTTTAAAAACCATGTCTTCTTGTGTTGCTTTTTGATCTCTATATATTATTAAATGTATATTCCCACATTATAGTTTCACTTCCACGATATTTCCATCAGGTTATGGGCCCAGCAACCGGGAAACTAATTAAAGAGTTGCTGTGGGAAAATATTTTTCGGAATTGTGATACGGAAATACAAAATTGACAAAACGTGATTTGTTCGTCGAATTGCCGTGTTCGAGAATTTTGTCAAGATGGCTGCATCTTCTGCAAATTTCATTTCCATCGAAAAACTAAAAGGAATAGAGAATTATTCTTCATGGAAATTTATGATGAAAATGATTTTGATACAAGAAGATTTGTGGGATTGCATTGAGGATAAGAAGATTGATGAAAGAAAGCAATCAAAAGCAATGGCCCGAATTGCATTGTCCGTTCATGCGTCTGTGATACCTCACATACGTAATGCGAAGACGGCACATGAAGCATGGAGTAATTTATCTAAAGAATACGAAGATAAAGGACATATAATTAAAGATTGCAAGTCCGGAGATAAGAAGTTTGTGAAGACTGATACACACAAGCAGAAGGGTTTATTGACTGCATTGTCGGCGAATATTGATAACAATTCGTGGTATATCGACTCTGGAGCAACAAACCATATGTGCAACAATAAGGAAGTAATGTATGACTTTCAAGTATGCAAACCATTGGAAGTAAATGTTGCGAATGGTGAAAAGATTTCAACGGGTGGATTTGGTAAAGTAAAAATTAAATTAAACTTTAACAGTCAAGTTGATCATATCAGTAATGTATATTTTGTGCCAGGGTTATCAACGAACTTATTATCTGTTAGTGAATTAAACAGAAAGGGTTATAAAGTATATTTTGACATGAATAAATGTAAAATATATGATGGTAAAAATGTAATTGCTACTGCTACGTGTCGTAATGGTGTATATGTATTAGATACATCCAAGGATGTGCAGTATAGGTCTTTTAGGAAGTCAGAGATTGTCATGAACTCAGCCATCACGACTTCGGTACATGAGGGTAAGGCTGAGGATCCGGGTTTAACTCATAGCAATAGCACGGAAGTGACACAAGATGTTTGGCATCAAAGACTTGCGCATCTTAATTCTAGGAGCATGAATCTCATGAAGAATGGATTAGTTTCAGGTATGAATTTTGAATCTACAACTTTTAAACCATGCATTTCTTGTATAGAAGGGAAACAAACTAAATTACCTTTTCCTAAAAAGAGTTTTACGAGAGCAAAACAAAAGTTAGGTATTGTACACACAGATGTGTGTGGACCTATGCCGGTATCATCATTGAGTGGATATAGATATTTTGTTACATTCATTGACGACTTTTGTAGGAAAACTTTTATTTATTTTATGAAAAAGAAATGTGAAGTTTTTGATAAATTTAAATTATTCAAAGCTGTTGTAGAAAATGAGACTGACTGTAAGATAAAAGTTCTTAGAAGTGACAATGGTGGTGAATATATTAATGACAAGTTTCAGGAATATCTGAAAAGTTGCGGAATTAAACATCAAACTACTATTCCGTACTGTAGTCAGCAAAATGGTGTTGCAGAAAGAGCGAACAGAACCATTATGGATAAGACACGCTGTATGCTTCAATGTTCTGGTCTAAGTAAGGTGTACTGGGCAGAAGCGGCGAATACAGCGGTGTACTTGAAAAATCGT
Source organism: Thymelicus sylvestris (assembly GCA_911387775.1). Classification (NCBI taxonomy): domain Eukaryota; kingdom Metazoa; phylum Arthropoda; class Insecta; order Lepidoptera; family Hesperiidae; genus Thymelicus; species Thymelicus sylvestris. The sequence continues at coordinate 10,845,369 of OU426898.1, read as the reverse complement.
TCACCTACCAAGGCAGTCATGGGAACTACACCGGAGGAAATGTGGACCGGACAAAAGGTAGATGTAAAACATCTAAGAGTTTTTGGTTGTATAGCATATGCATTAGTAGAGAAATCTAATAAATTAGATGCTCGGAGCAAGAGGTGTATACATGTTGGTTATTGCGAGGATAGCAAGGGGTATCGGTTGCTTGATCCCTCGTGTCCAAAGAAATGTATCAAAGCTCGACATGTTACTTTTATAGAAACTGAATTTATAAAAAGCCGTGTGTCAGGTGAAGATATTCAAAGATCTGAAAATACACTAATGATATTAGATAATAGTAATACTACTGTAAATTCACAAAGAATTCCTGTAGATACTAATGAAAGTAGTATTTTATCTTCTACAAATATGGATCATTCCATATGTGAGCAATCTGATGACACTATAAAACGGAATCTCCGCAGGCAAACTGTATTTGAAATAAATAACAGTAGCGGTATAGATACAGTAAATGAAAGTTTAAGCTCTTCAAGCTCAGAACACTCTTCCGATCCTACATATATTCCAGGATCTTCCAGTATGGAGACAGAAGGGTCAAGCTTCGAGGATGCAGAGGCGTCATATGAGTATGCAGGTCTTGTAGATATGTACAAGGACAGTGAAGATGATTGTCCTAATACAATTGAGGAAGCCTTACAGAGCAGTGAAGGAAAACAATGGAAAGATGCCATTGCAGATGAGTATAATGCTTTCATCAAAAATAAATGTTGGAGTCTTGTTGACTTGCCACATGGAGTAAAACCGATTAAGTGTAAGTGGATATTTAGCAAGAAAAGAGGACTAAATGGAGAATTGCTAAAATATAAAGCTCGATTAGTAGCAAAGGGGTTTACACAAAAATATGATATTGACTACAAGGAAACGTTCGCACCTGTAGTTAGGTATTCTACAATCAGGATTTTACTTGCTCTGGCAGCTCAATATGATATGATAATTGAACATTTGGATGTTAAAACTGCATTTTTAAATGGCGATATCAAAGAAACCATTTATATGGAACAGCCTGAAGGTTTTATTTCAGAAAGTAATGAAAATAAAGTTTGTAAGCTAAGTAAAGCAATTTATGGCTTAAAACAAGCGGCGAGAGCATGGTATGAGAAGATTAATCGTGTTTTAATCGATAAATTGAAATTTAAAAAATTGTCGTCAGAACAATGTGTTTATATACATAAATTTGAGGATGACATCATTGTTATTGCGATATACGTTGATGATATATTATTATTTTCATCGGAGAAAGCTAGTAAGAAGAAGAATGTAATTAAAAACTTACTTATGAATGAATTTGAAATGAGAGATTTAGGTAAAGTTAATCAAGCGTTAGGAATGAAGATTACCAAAACGGATAACGGATTTACGCTAGATCAAACTGGTTATATTAATAAGATTTTGGCAAGATTTAATATGGCAGATTGTAAACCAGCAAGAACACCTATGGAAGTTGGCATAAAGTTGGAAAAGGAAGAAAACAGTCAATGTTCACATGATTATAGGTGTCTTATAGGTTCATTAATGTATTTGGCTGTATGTTCCAGACCTGACATATCACATAGTGTCAGTTATCTAAGTCAGTTCAACAACTGTTACTCGGATAGTCATTGGAAGGCAGGAAAAAGGATATTGCGTTATTTAAAGGGTACATCGCACTACTGTCTTACATATAAAAAGGGTAATATGGATATTACTGGATTTACGGATGCTGATTGGGGTGCAGATAATCTGGATCGCAGATCGTATACAGGGTACGTATTTAAATTGGGTGATAACATAGTTTCGTGGGAAAGTCGCAAACAACGGACAGTTGCACTTTCAAGTACTGAGGCTGAGTACATGGCGATCTCGGATTCTTGTAAAGAGGCATTGTTTCTGCGCAGTTTTATATCGGAATGTACTAGTATTGAGTGTAATATAAATTTATTTAATGATAATCAGTCTGCACAGAAACTATGCAAGAATACTGCACATTCGAGGACAAAACATATTGATATTAGGCATCATTTTGTTAGGGAACTTTGTATGAATAAAACTATTAACTTGCAGTATTTGTGTACTCAAGAGATGGTTGCAGATATAATGACCAAACCTCTAACAAGAGAAAAACATGTAAAGTTTATTACAATTATTTTTAAAACTTAAATTGTAAATTGTTTTTCTTAAGGCCTAGTATATTATGTTGTTTTATAGAGTCCTTGTTATATTTTGTTGTTATTTACATAGTTATTTTTAAGGCCTAGTGTTGGGAATAAAAAATAATAGGTAAAATGACAAAGCTGTCACTCCGTTTTAAAAACCATGTCTTCTTGTGTTGCTTTTTGATCTCTATATATTATTAAATGTATATTCCCACATTATAGTTTCACTTCCACGATATTTCCATCATAAACTATGTCATAAGAATAGTGAAATATTAGTAGCGACACTCATATCTACCTAGATATTTAGTATTTGGCTAAATAGTATAAAATTAGCTATATACCGAATGTAACCATAACCAAATACTCGTTCTTGTAAGCAAAATAACTTATAAATGTAGTAAGTAAGGGCAGATATATTATGGATATATGAATGATAGTGGTTGCTTAAACTTGTTTTTATACTGATATTAGGGACTCTTCAATAATCACACAAATAGTCGACTATCCTTATAAGCTGTGAAAATTTTTCCGATTTACTTTTCGGTTTATGGTCATCACTATTTAATTTGCACCCGAAACTGGTCGCCCACGAAACGTCAATTTAGTCTCTAAGATTTGTGAACGGATTATAATGTCAAAGTTCGAAATAATGATACCTACCACCTAAAGTGCACACAAATAGTCGACCTTCTTTAAAAGCTGTGAAAAATTTTCCGATTTACTTTCAGGTTTATGGTCATCACTATTTAATTTGCACCCAAAACTGGTCACCCATGAAACGTCAATTTAGTCTCTTTATGAACGGATTAAACAGTGTGCTTAGTGCGAGTTTTACGTGAAATAACGGGCTCGCTACGTGAATGCAAATTTGTATGGGACCGAAGCAGAGCCATCTAGCGGGAAAGTGAAGAAAAAAAATGCGCGAGTGCGAGTTTCATGCGCTCACGTTCACCCGAGTGAAGTCTTACTGTCAGTGGTTAATGTATTGTTCCTCGAACATTGCGCGAGTGCGAGTGGCTTTATTTGACAGTTCCAATACGTAGCTTGCGAAAACTATGGGACCACGTGACCGAAAAGTTTTCACGTGAAATATACCAGTGAAATCATAAAAAGATTGTTTGTTATTTTAATTACACTTCTTTTCTGTTTCTTGAAAATTATGGCTGGATATTTATAATTGCTCGGCGCATATTTGCGGCCACTAAATCTTAAAGTGAATAAAATTATTGTTAAGTAGTATTTGTATTATTCATGCAAGAAATAATTTCCGTTAATCCAATCACAGAGTACTTAAACACTACGCAATCACAGTCACAGAGTACTTAAACATAAACACTAATCCAATGGCGAATGTCACCAAGTTTTTAAAAAGTTTATGGAGATATTTTTAAAGACAATAACTTTTAAGAGGACACCGTCATGGGAATTTATGCATAAAGTGGGCGTGGCCACCATCTTTTGTTTTCTATATTCAGATTTTCGACCGTCATTCAGGTCACAAGAACAGCACAGAAAAACTACGGAGTAGTACTTATTATTAATTTTTATTGCATCTAAAAATTATAAAACAATTACTTTAAAAAAAATCGAACCAACGAAAAAAAACTGAAAAGCGAAAACTAAAATAAACCAATTATTATTATAATTTAAGATCCTAAATTAACAGTAAATAAATAATTTTGAGGCGGTGCCAAACATATGAAAAACAAACAATTGCGGATCAAGGATAGTAGAGTAATGACTTCTTGTATAAAAATTGTCAGACAGCACCTACTAAGCGTGCGCTCGGAAGCGAACAACTTAAGCGCCAAACTTTTTTTATTTGGTTTTTAAAAACTACTATATGGATTTTCACAAAAATATATGTGAGTTTACATTATTTACTGTTAATATTAAGTACTCTGTGTAAGATTTAACTATCAGCTATGATATACTTACTCTATGGTATTAAAACTATAAAATTTCTGTAATGGCGTCTTTGGCTAACTCTGCTACGTTCATACGTTGTTGCATTGTAAAGATATAAAATTAAAATAAAATAAAATACTGTGAAGCTCAACTGCGTTAACTGTTTTAATAATAAAACCCAAACCTATAAGAGGTTATGGGCCCAGACCACACAGTCCAAGTGGTGAAAGTTTTTGTTAGTTGTTACGGCAAAATACGTAAAATAAAATTCCACGCGGAAGAAGTTCTATTAAGAAGTTTTGAAAAGAACATAAGCTGTGCCTGTAAGTACCTTTCCATAATATGGCAAGTAACGAAGACAACATCGAAAAACTATCTAATCCCGAAAGCTTTCATCTATGGAAGTTTGAAATATCAATTTATTTAAAAGCACATGGCTTAGAGGTTACGAAAACTGATAAGACCGATGCCGTTGCAAAAGTTGACGAGATTAAAGACGCTAAGGCGCAGAAAATCATACTAAATAGCATAGATAAAAAGCTAAAAGCTCATATTTTGAATTGTAAAAATGCGAACGAAATGTTCAAAAGGTTATGTGCATTATTTGAAGGTTGTGAAGAGCGCAATCAATCTAACCTATTGCAAGAATTCTTTACCTACAAACATGCCAAAAATCGGACTATTAACGAACTAATCACAGATATAGAAAATATGTCAGTGAGACTCAACAATCTGGGTCATAATATAAAAGAAGAACTCATAATATCAAAGATATTAACTTGCTTGCCAGATTCATTTAAATATTTTGTCACTGCTTGGGAATCTACTCCCAGTAACGAGAAATCTCTTACCAACTTAACTAACCGTCTCCTGTTGGAAGAATCCCGATGCTCGAGCAATAACGATCAAAATATTGCATTAAGAACAGCTGTAAATGATCATTACCACAAAAGGTGTTATAAATGTAATAAATTAGGCCACATCCAGTCACAATGCAAGAATAATTTTAATACTTACAAAAGAAACTACTACGAGAAAGATAACATAAAGAATAAAACAAAATTTTGCTCTATTTGTAAAAAGACTAACCACAATGATGAAAATTGTTTCTTTAGGCCTAGAAATCATAAAAATATAAAGAAAAATACAGCTTTATTAACAAGAAATGTAAGTGAAAGCAATAATAAGAAAGAGAAAATAAAATTTGTTGTTGATTCGGGAAGCACATCACATATGACTAACAATATTGATATTTTGGATGATTTTCAAGAATACCAGTCATCAATTTCAGTTGCAAATAACAATGTTATCATGTCCGAAGGGTTGGGTTCTGTCCGTAGTACACAGTGCAAACTAAATGAAACTCTATATGTTCCGGAGCTGTCACAAAACTTATTATCAGTCAATGCAGTAACCAATAATGAGGGATCTGTCCTGTTCACTGAAAAGGGAGTGGAAGTATATAAAAAGGGAAGTCTTATTCTAGAGGGACAAAAGGAAAATGGGTTGTACTACATTACCTTAAATAATATAAATAAAAACAGTGATAGTCAGAAGGAAATGCAGTCTTTATTAACACATGCTAAGTCTACAGCATTACAGTGGCATAAGAAACTTGGTCATCCTGGAAAAGAGATTTTAAATATCTTACCTCAAATAGCAGATGGTATAAAAATAGATAAGAAAGAAATAATAGAAGACTGTGAAGTTTGCATCAAGGCTAAGCAAAGCAGATTACCATTTAAAACTGAAAGAAAAAGAGCAGAAAGATTGTTAGAAATATTACATACAGATGTTTGTGGACCATTTGAAGTGCCAACATATGATGGTAAGCGTTATTTTGTCACCATACTAGATGATTACAGTCACAGAACCAAAACAGAATTAATAAAACATAAAAGTGAAGTATCGGATATAATTAAAAACTATATAGAAGAAATAGAGAGAGAAAAAAGGGAAACTGTTTCTATAATAAGGTGTGACAATGGAGGGGAATATAGAAGCGAAGAATTTAAATTATGGTGTATGAAGAAAGGAATTAAAATAGATTACACTGTTCCCTACACGCCTCAGTTAAATGGCAAAGCCGAGCGTCTTAACCGCACCATTTTGGAAAAGGTCCGAGCACTACTATTTGAATCTAAATTACAAGATGAAATGTGGGGAGAGGCAGTATATTGTGCCACGTACCTAATCAATCGATTGCCAAGTCAAAGCATCAATAATAAAACACCATATGAATTATGGTATGGGAAACAGCCTAATTTATCTAATATTCAAATATTTGGAAGTTATGTTTATGCTAAACAATTAAGCTCAGTAAAGAAACTAGAACCAAGAAGCTGGAGGCTCATAATGATAGGCTATGCTAATAACGGATATAGATTATGGAATGAAAAGAAACGAAGGGTTGAAATACATAGAGATGTAATATTCTTGGAAAGTGACACAGAAAAAAATAAAATAAAATTAATACCGGGTATAATAATAAAGTCAACAGATAAGGAAGACATACAAAATTCAACAGAAGATGAAATAGAAAAAGTTATAACAGAAAATGTGAACATAAAACAAGAAGTTTTAGATGAAGAGGTAATACAATTAACAGACTCCGATTCAGAGGATATTGAACAGAACAAGGAAAGTGAAAGCAATGTTCCAGGAACCTCACAGAGTGGAGAAAGTGTTGGACCAGAAATGAGAAAAAGCAAAAGAATAAGGAAAAAACCAAATAGACTAATCGATCATGTACTACTTACATACACGGAGGCTACAAAGTGTGAGGATAAAGAAAATTGGGAGAAGGCAATAGATTCGGAGAAGGAGTCGCTACATAAAAATAATACATGGGACCTGGTGGACCTACAAGAAGCAAGGGGTAAAGAAATACTTACCAATAAATGGGTATTTCGTGTAAAGGATGATGGTATGTATAAAGCTCGACTTGTTGTGAGAGGCTTTGAGCAGAAAGGTGTAGATTACACTGACATCTACAGTCCAGTGGTAAGTCAATCAGTTCTTAAAACTTTATTTGCTATAACAGCGTCCAATAATTTTGAAATGTATTCCTTTGATGTAAAAACTGCATTTTTGTATGGCAATTTAGATAATAATGTGTACATGTATATCCCTGATGGCTATGATAAAATACCTAATAAAATTTGTAAACTTAATAAAGCTCTGTACGGGCTCAAACAAGCCCCAATTACTTGGAATAAAAGATTCTCTGAAACAATGTTAAATCTAGGTTTACATCCTTTGAAAACTGATCGTTGTGTATTTGTAAACTCAAAAAGAAATATTATAATCGCTATATATGTAGATGATGGGCTCGCTATTGCTGAAAGTAAACAAGATTTAGATAAAATATTATGTTGCTTAGAAAAGGAATTTGAAATTAAAATTTGTAAGAATCCTAAAAATTTTGTTGGTTTAGAAATAAGTAGAGATAATACTGGTATAATATTGAAGCAGGAAACTTACACAAATAATTTACTTAAAAACTTTAATATGTATGATGCTAAAGCTATTAGTACTCCTTGTAATACTGATAAATGTACTGAGACAAAACAGACTTTGCGAACAAGTTTTCCATATAGAGAATGTGTAGGTGGATTATTGTATTTATCTACTAGAACTAGACCTGACATATCTCAAGCAGTAAACGAAGCCAGTAAAAAGGTAGAAAATCCCAGTAACTATGATATAATTGCATTGAAAAAGATTTTGAAATACTTAGTTGGTACAAAAGATAAAGGTATAAAATTTCATAAAGATGGTAACACATCCACGTTAAATGCTTATTGTGATTCTGATTATGCAAATGATGTAACTAATAGACGTAGTACAAGTGGTTATGTAATTATGTTTTCGGAAGGACCTATTTCTTGGTGCTCTAAACAGCAACCAATAGTTGCCCTGTCTTCAACAGAGGCCGAATACATTGCTGCTGCGGATTGTATTAAAGAAACTTTATTCTTGAAATCTTTTTTGACTGAATTGTTAAACTTTAAAATTGATATAAAATTAAATATAGATAATCAAAGCTCTATTCAATTAATTAAGACAGGTTCTTTTAACAAGAGATCTAAACACATAGACGTTAGGTACTATTTTATTCATGAGCATTACATAAAAGGTAATATTAAAGTAAACTATTGTTCTACAGATCATCAACTTGCAGATATTCTTACTAAACCTCTAGGAAGAATAAAATTCGAATTTCATAGTAAGAAGTTGTTAACTTAATAATATGCTAAGAATTAAGGATATACTTTAGTTTGTAAATGTTGTTCATCACTAAATGTAGTAAAAATAAATTTAATAAAATAGTTTGTACTGCTTCATAGATATAATATCTTTGTGATTATTAAGTTTCATTTATAGTATGTTACATTTATATAATTAAGTATTGTTAAATATATATATGTACTTTTATAAATATAATATGTATTAATAATGTAAGAACTGTTGTTTGGAACAAAGTTGTTTAAAATAAAAAAAAAAAATCAAAAAGTATTTTTATAAAATTGTTAATTTCATAAAAATAGGAGAAGGTGTTAATATTAAGTACTCTGTGTAAGATTTAACTATCAGCTATGATATACTTACTCTATGGTATTAAAACTATAAAATTTCTGTAATGGCGTCTTTGGCTAACTCTGCTACGTTCATACGTTGTTGCATTGTAAAGATATAAAATTAAAATAAAATAAAATACTGTGAAGCTCAACTGCGTTAACTGTTTTAATAATAAAACCCAAACCTATAAGATTTACATCATATTATAATTTTCAATTTCAAATGTCAAGGGAAAACAATAATTATTAAAAAAATCTTTTTTTCTTTTTCTTCTCTATTTCTTGGCTGGCAACGCATCAGTGATGCCTTTGGTGTTGATAAAGTCCATAGGCAACAATAGTTATTTACTATCAGGTGGATTGTCAGCTCGTTTGCCGGCTATTTCCATAAAAAATAATTAAAAATCGTCATATAAATTTTTTCATTGAATAGTAGCATTTGTCAGTTAACCATTTAAGTAACTCTTTTTAAATTAAGTGAAAGCTAAGATTTTAATGTTTTCAATGATTTTATTGTTATATCATTACACACATGACGTGAGTCGAATTTTTTGAACGTATCGCTGATCGAGAAGGTGGTACCATGGTACACATAGTCGGTTAGGGTATCTGGTTGCAAAATAACAATTATTTTTCTTTTCCTGAAAAAGGTGCAATCTCATATATGCATATACCTACCAGTCAATGACACTAATTTTAGCTTCCTAAAGAGAGGTTTGCAGCTAGTGTCTGAGGTAACATTACACATAGCGCGTATACATCGTTTTTTAACAATGAAGATTTCATTGAAATCTGTAGAGTTTCCCCATAAAACTATACCATAACTTATATTAGAGGCAACATTAACATAGCCGTGGTAGGCTTTTAAGGTTGCTGACATATTACTTATTCTTGGTAGAACGAAACGAGAAATTTTTGTACAAAGTTTGATGATGTTGAAGAGAATAAATAATCTAGACACGGGGTAGCGTGTAAAGCCAATTTCAAGCTAACAGAATTGGAGAGCAGCACCGTGTGTATTATTACAAGAACCATTTGGAGCCACTTTTGACCACCTCATAACTCAAAAACTATTCAACATAAACCTGTCAAATTTGGCTCATTTATTGAAACTTGCGAAATACATATGTGTTCCAAATTTCATATACACATCTAGAACGGTTATTTAGATATTAACGTCATAAAATCGTCACTCACTCACTATCACTGACTGACCTATAGATGAAAACTCTAATTCAGTTCCAGATGACCTAGAAAGTTAAAATTTGGCATCCAGATAGGTAATCGGGTGAATACAAAGAAATAAATCAGAAAGTAGTAAATTTTTATCATTTTATTATAATTTTTCAAAAAATTGTTTCTATTAGAAACACTTTTAATGCCTGAAATTTAAGAGTAGCAATCAAAATTTGATGACATCTGGTCATTAAGTGGATTTCAAGGTGAATATGTAACGAAACATATCGATTTTAGTACTTTGTAAAGCTTTCAACGAGGGGAAGATGTTCAGTGTTCCAAGTGCCCGTGGAAAAGTGCATATCATTTACGTATATTTAAGTGCAGATTAGTGGTTTGTCCAGAGACGTTATTTCCAGTGTATTACGTCGTTTCATTTTTAATGTGTGAAAAAATATTTTTTTCTAATCTTGTACGGCATGTACACAAGAAAATATTGTATTATTTCCGAAATTATACCAGTTTAAAGTGATTCGAAGTATGTATATTGTGGCACGTTATGTCATCGAACACAAACTACTTATAACTAGTAAGAGTATAGTTGACTATCGTATTTATTAATATTACGATATTATAACTGGGATTTAGTATTAATAATATTTCGATATTTAGTGGACATCAATAGTGGAACATTATTACTTATAAATAATGAAATAATGGGTATTTCGGACCACGGCGCACTAACTACAGATTTAGTTGAAGAGCACTATAACAGTTCATGTATAAGGTAAATAATTTATCAGTAACGTTATGAATAAATACCTTCTAATAATTTCTGTACAAAAAGTAATGATATCCCAACAAAAACATAAATGTGAAGTGAGAGCCAGTTAAAAAAAAAGAATTGAGATCTAAATGGGTGCCAAGTTCTGTGTAGAAAAGCCTAAAATTTTAGTCACAAGAACATGTATATCAAGCTTTACATTTGATAATAATATTATCGTTGGAAGGTCGAGGAGGGTCATAGGTTTTACAGTTGGTTCCTCTTAGTATCTTTTAAATTTTGGATCTGTTACTTATTTATGAATTATTATTATTATTATGTTATTATATCTAGGAATGCGTCATGCGTGTTATACAACTCATTATTACTTCCCTTTGAACACGCGGGCGAAGCCGCGGGTAATAGCTAGTACTGTATATACGTATATTTACAATCTGAGTGTGGGTGTATGTTTTAAATCTTTATAAATAATGTATTGACTTCCCTTTAAGGGAGGATTTTCAAAGACATGAGTTAAAGTTAACTTTGGTTCATAACAATTAACTTACATAAAAATAATATTACTGTTAAGATACTTGAACGCTGCCCTCTATGTTAGGTATTGAGGTAGATTAATATTATGTCAATACTGTTTGTTCTTAGTGGCATATTTTAAAACTTGTATTAAGTGTTAAAATTCAATTGACGAATATATCAGACATCAGATACTTTAGACGTATTTTATTTTTCACTATCCTATATTTTTATAATATTTTTCTACATGTTAGCAGAGCGTGGTTAGGTGGATAGGTTCAGTGACAAATAGATATCTTCTTCGTTAAATATTTGCCGGTAACCGAGTTATTTGCCGGCCCGGTTAAAGTATCTCCGAAAATGTCTTCGTGTTCGTTCAAATTGAAGAAGTTTACGGGACGAGCGAATTACTCTTCATGGAAGTTTGGTGTGAAAACGTATCTACAGCACGAAAACTTGTGGGATTGCGTAGAACGTCCGGACGGCACCAAACCAGATTCAAGTAAGGACGTCAAAGCCCGTACAAAAATCATCCTTCTTCTCGACCCCGTGAACTAAGTGCATGTTCAAAATGCTGAGACCGCGAAGGATGTATGGATGAATCTTGAGAAAGCCTTTGACGACAACGGCCTGACTAGAAGAGTCGGACTATTGAAAGACTTGGTCACAACTACGTTAGAAGGTTGTGGTAATAGTATTGAAGAATACGTGAATAAAATAACAAGCTGTGCAGCATCAATTTTCAGATTGAAGACGAGTGGATTTGTAGATTGATGTTGGCCGGACTCCCCGATACTTATAGGCCAATGATTATGGGTTTAGAGAGCTCTGGAATACCCATCACTGCGGAAGCTATAAAGACAAAACTAATCCAGGAGGTTAAAAGTATAGAGCCCTCGACTTTTTAAACTAACAAAAAAAAGTATAGGTCTGCACGGGGCCAAAGCCCTCGTTGTTTCAATTTCACTAAGCATGAACAAATAAGCCGATACTGCATAGCTCCGAGAAAGTCCAGTACTAAAAATGATGTAAAGAGTCAAAAGTGTAAGAATTATAATACTTTTATTGCAGCTTTTTCAGCATTCACGGAAAACAGCATGAGCAATGACTGGTATATAAATTCCGGTGCAGCAGTGCACATGACGAATAGGAGTGATTGGCTGTATGATATTCAGACTCCTCCTATATCTAAAATTACTGTGGGTGACAAGAAGTCGCTGCCTGTTGTGAGTATGGAACATGTTAATGTAAACTGCGGTGATAATAAAATAGAAGTTCGAAATGTCCTCTATGTTCCAGATATAGCTGTTAACCTACTCTCAGTAAGCGTAATTAGTAAGAGTGGAATCAAACTGTTGTTCAACAACAATTACTCTAAAGCTGACGAAGTTGGTTTGTATGAAAGTGACTTCCAACCCCTATTTTTACCTCTTAGGAGATGAATTTCAAAAAATCCGTTCTTAGCTGACGTTTTCCTGGCAATCTCCTTGAAAAATTTCATTTTATTCGGTTCGGTAGTTTCTTACATTTTTATGTAAGAAACTACCGAACCGAATAAAAAGCGGCGAGTCTCCTTTTGCTTTTATATATATATATATATATATATATATATATATATATATATATATATATATAGATAATGTATTATGCAACTGAACAGTAATTTAATTATTCATTCTCTTACATATCATCAAACATTTTTATTTAAATACAAATAATAAAAATATAAATAATTAAACAAAACTACTCCATTTCTCTGTGCTATTTAGTTTTCCCCATTTAACGTTTTGACAATCATAAGCAAATGTCAAAAACTTTATACGTTACTTCAAATTCTATATTAAAAATCGTGTAAAAAAATAGCGCAGACAGACATACGTCCGACGTCCATGAAGACCGCAGTCGACTGAACGCACATCATAAAGACAGTGTGGGAATGAGTTTTTGTATGAAAATTGTGAGACAGCTATACTGAGCGTGCGCTCGAAACTGACCGACGTAAGCGCCAAATAACGTTTTTATTTGGTTTTTAAAAACTGCTTCATGTTTTTTCACAAAAATATACATGGATTTAGATGTGATAATGTTCTATGTTTTAAAAAGAATTCCGTGCAAAAATTACTTAAAATATTGCGGTGGCAAGCTATAATGTAAATAATTAGACCCTACTTTATGATTTTTTTCTATCGAGAAAATTTCACGTTATCGTGTTTTCATTTTCGAGCAGATTTAAAGTAGATAGTCAAGAAACATATACCTAAGTATTACACTAATAGCGTATAAACTTTACGAGATATATCGCAAAGAAAATCAACCAAACGGGCGCGGTAGCGCCTTAATCTACTTGCAAGGAACTCGATAAACCTAATATTATTGTGTCTTGACTTGGACTCTTGGAATTAAAAGGTACTTACATTACCTACATAATTAAGATTTAAATAAGTTTATTTAAAATTGTCTACAAGTATGGACTCAATGAATTATTTTATTATAGCAACTTAATATTGCCAAAGGTGATAATATCGTTTGCATACGAGCCCTCAAGGATCAAGGAAAATATTTATTAAATAATTACATATTTGATAAACCCATAAACTGAATACCCAGCTGTGAGCTTAACATTCAATATATCTACTTGGGACTATATTATCATTATGTATCAGTACCTACACTTTTGAGATACTAAATTATATCAATGTTCATAATGTTTAAAATTTCTTGCCAAGCCAATATACCCAGCAAGATCTGTTGATAGTACTTCACTATATTATGCCATGCCATTGTAATGTGCCAAAATGATATGGGCCTTTTTTATTTCAAAATAGATAGAGAATAATTTAATAAGGCATAATATAATAAATAAAACATAGATATTTATTTATTATGTTTTACAAACATACATATATTTAATCCTTGTTTTAAAAGATTTCAATATACTGCTGAACACAATAAATTTGTAATATAATATTTTTATTAAAGGAAAGGTGTTGAAGAGCGAATAAGAAGAATACAATAACAAAAGGGGAAGATTGAATTACAACTAAGACTATTGACATCCAGCTGAATACTGTTGCCCGGAGAAGAATTACAAAAATATTATATTAAAAATTATTTACCGTTCAACGTTTTATTTCCACTCTTTAAATCAAAATCACATAATAATTATGCTGTAATGCCTCATTAATTTAATATTCAACTTAATATGCCTCCTAAAATAAAATTATCAAGAAAACCACAATCTGTCTTTTAAAGTTTTATTTCTCCCACATAATGTTATACCTTCAATTCCAATCTCAATAGAAAACCAATGAGTAAATTACAATGGTCACAGACTTTACATTTCATACACTGTAATATAAATTAATGAGTATATATTTTGTAGCGACCTTATTCTGACATATCTTCTCAATTCTCAAATCCATGTTGCTGTGTTTATAACGTATTTGTGTACTCGTTAGTTATGTAAGCTGCAGACGGGGGATGCAGAATAGTCAAAATACGGTTAACTTTTACTGAATTTAATGTCTAAAATATTAATTCCTAAGTACAATCTATGTTCGAAGTGAGAACAACAATGAATACATAATTCTTATAAAACTACGTAGAAGGCTGCATTCGTGGGAACGGAATCATATCGCACTTTCTGCTGCGTCGATAGTACGTTCGCTCGATGACGACGGTACGCGATGAACGAAATGCGATAAGCGATATGATGCGATGTGCATCATATGTAACATCTCCCTCCTGAAGTTGAGCAACTACTGACGGGCTTTTGACGAAGTAGTTGCTGAAATGGCGTCATGATGAACTTTTATGAGTTTCGGGTCAATTCGCTCTTCATCGGCGATTGTCACATAAATTTCTTGCGAAGTAGAAGACTTAGTCTTAGATTTCATTTGATGCAGATTTTTCCTCAGAATAATACGGCGGCATAGGAGTGCAACGCAAGCAGCAGCGGCAATAACTACAATTATATAAATAGGAATTGTAGTGTGGTAGACACTTAGATCGGCGCTCTGGTCAAGTTTCATCGGAGATTGAAATGATATCTTCTTATTAACGTCGTGAAGGTTTTCAAGGTTGATAGAATTTAGTTTGATAGAAGGTGTTTCATCTCTGGGTTGATCTTGTAAATGCGGTAGCTCAGTGATCTTCAAAGCTCGTCCTTTAATGTGATCGTGATTATTCGTAATGGTAAAACCAGGTGCAGAAAGATAGCAGTTATAAGGGATTACTGCTAGGAAACTTCCTTGGAGACTCTTAAACTGTTCTTGTCCACAAGATGTCTTAATTTTGGTAGGTACAGGAAAACTCATCGTGTAGTGTTTATCGTCAAGTTTTTCAAGTGCTTCTCTTGTTAGAATTATTGGAGTGAGGATGCACGTCGGCTGCAAGTCCTGCTTGGTGATCAACTGATGTACGCAGTCTGGATTATGTGGAGACTTATGGTTGTATTTAATCTCACAAAGATACCATGAATTGGTCTTCGGACATTCTGTCTCTATGTACATAGAATCGGTACTAGTAATGGCTATGTAAGGATGGACAGGTATAAGGGCTAGGTGATTTTTATTAGGGAATATGGATAATTTATAAAAATCGTATGTAATCGGCAAAACAAGAGGAATTTTAAATACTACCACTATTTTATTATCTACATAAAAGTACCCTAATTTCATAGCATCATAATACTCTCTAAGCTCAATGTCAAGAATTTCTTCTTTATGATATAAATTCCGTAATCTATCTAACATTGTCCTTAATGAGTCTAAGCTTATAATAGAATGTGGAGTGCTTGATGCACGAATAAATGCCAGATTTATTTCTAACTGATTTATCTCATCATAAAGACTCTCTATGCTATCACTTAACATTAAAATATACTGTGCTAGATGCAAATTTTTTCCTAAATCCGTACCTTTCTCACTAACTATCCTATCAATAGCTTCAATGATTTTTTTCTGATTTTCAACAACACTGTCTAGCAGATTTGTATGATGTATGACGTTCTTTACTTAAAGTCATATGATTATTAAATTCCAATTCAATTTTCTTTTCATTATTTTGGAGAACATTAATTGCCTGGTTGTATTTCAAAGCATCGGTATAGTCCAAGTTTCCTGAAATACTTTTAATTATAGAACCCAATCCATCAATGAGACCTCTCTTATTACGTAACGGCTCAAAACTTTTCAATTTATCGGATATTTTTTGTATTTTTGTATTCAAAAATGATAAATGTGGATCATAAAATAATAAGGTTTTATTATCTAATTGGTTTCTCAGATCTAACAGCTTTACGTGAAAAGATTTTATTTGTTCATGGATGTCTGCAAGATCTATACTTTGTAAGAAAGAGTGATAGTGGGATATTACTTTTGCTGGTCCTAATTTGAAGGGAAGTAAGCCGGGTCCATCGTCTAACGGGTCAATCCTTATTTCTTGTCCGTGAATCAGTTGAAGTACTTGGAAGATTAACACTGGTGTCCTGTAACAATACGCGATCTTTAGGGACTCTTTTTAGACGAGATTTAGCGACTGGCCCACGATTCTTCTTTGTATATATGTGAATAGGTAGGTCGGCTAAAACATTATCTTCAGTGAAGCGTGGGGCTAATTTTTGACGACTAGCCATGGGATTACGTATAAATACCTGCTGACCGGTAGAATATTCTTGTTCAGGTTCGCGGTTTTTGTTTCTATTCTCAATTAGCTCTGTTCGTTCATGAAGAGAAGATTTATTAATTAGGTCAAATACTAAGGCCATTCGCTTCCTATGATCTTGTAAGTATTGCTGCGTTAAATGTTCGGTCAAGTTAATGTCTACAGGATCTCGAGGATCAAAATGTCCAGTAATCAGTTCTAATGGACGGCACTTAGTAAAACTGTGAATCGAACTATTGTAACCTAATAGAGCATAAGGCATGAGATTTTTAACACAATCGTTTGGCTGTTCCAATTTTAATATCCGCAAATGTTCCAAGATAGTAGAATGAAAACGTTCAACTATTCCGTTCTCGTTGGGAGTATGAGATAATATTTTGTGGTGTTGTATTTTATGAACTCTAATAAATTCTAGAAATATTTGATTAGAAAATTCTGGTCCCTGATCTGAGACTATGGTCAAAGGTACGCCATGATGAGTGAAAAACTGAAGTAGAGCTTGAACCACAGTTAACGCTGTTCCATCTCTCAATAAATATGCTTGAGCATATTTGGAGAACGCATCAACTGCTGTAAGGTATTTTTCACCCTGCACAGTAAAAAGATCTATGTGAATAATTTCGAAAGGCTTCGTGGGAGGTGGTACAATATGAAAATTTTGTTTAATAGGATTACGATCGTACTTGGCCTGGCCGCAGATGCTACATTCATGAATATACTTTGTAATTTCATCTTTCATTTTGGGCCAGTAGTACCTTCGAGATAAAGCCAAATAAGTTTCATTAATTCCACGATGGTTAGTTTTACCACAATGATAGTTCTTAATCAAAACCTGTTGTTGGAGATATTCTTTGACATTTTCTACTTCCGTTTTTGTAAACACTAAATTCATGGCAGAACTTTTGAATTGTCTTTGTATAATGGGGATAATTCTATACATAGCTGATTGTGGATTTACGAATAGACCTGTTTTAACCTTAGGATTAACAAATTCTTTGATGGCTTTAACTACATCATCGTCTAATGATGATTCTAACAGGTGAATAGTAGTTCTTGTATAAGTTTCAAAAGGTTTTGTAATTGATGGATTTTTCTTGTTTCTATCAACTATAACAAAACAAATTTGGTTGGTAAAACGGTTAAGTGGAGTATCCGAAATTGGAATCTCCAATATGGGGTTTTCTTGACTTGTATGAACTGTGTGAGAAGTAGCTGTAAGTGTAGAACTAGTATTAGCTGTAAGTGTAGAACTAGTATTAGCTGTAAGTGTAGAACTAGAGTTAGAACGATGTCTTGTAGATGGATTGACTACGAGTGAAATTATGTCATCATTGTTAATTTGAATCCGTGAAAGAGCATCGGCATTAGTATTAGATTTCCCTGGCTTATAGACCACAGTGAAGTTATATTCACTGAGCTTTAACCTCCATCGAGTAAGCCGAGAACTGGGCTCTTTTATGTTCATGATCCATTGCAGAGGTCTGTGATCAGTAACAATTTTGAAGTTACGGCCAAATAAGTAGGGGCGGAAATATTTAGTGGCCCATACGATAGCCAAGAGCTCCTTTTCTATCGTGCTGTAGTTAGTTTCGCTCACATTTAAAGTTCGTGACGCATATGCAATAGGTTTATCAGATCCAAGGGGCCCCTGAGACAGAATGGCACCGATAGCATAATTGGAAGCATCGGTTGTCAGAATGAAATCCTTTTCGAAATCTGGATATTGTAATATTGGATCATTCGTCAATAAAATTTTACAATTCTCGAAGCAGCTTATATAATTTGGATCGTCTAATTTAATTTTTGCTCCCTTTTTAAGACATTTCGTCATAGGTTCTGTAACTCTAGCAAAATCTGGGATGAACTTTCTGTAGTAACCTAATAATCCCAGAAAACGTTTTATTTCAGTACAAGATTTTGGAAGCGGAAATTTTTGAATAGCAGAAATTTTATCCGGGTTTGGTTTTATGCCATCTTTGCTAATAATGTGTCCTAAGTAAGCTGTCTCTAATTTCATGAATTCGGATTTATCAAGCTGGATTTTAAAGTTAGAATCTCTAAGTTTCTCAAAAACTTTACCTAAATTTACTATATGCTCTTGCAGGGAAACACTAAAAACAATGATATCGTCGAGGTAAACTAGACAAATTTGATTTTGAAGGTCCTTAAGTACATCATCCATCACTCTTTGGAAAGTTGACGGCGCATTTTTGAGTCCCATTGGCATTCGCAAAAACTCAAAATGACCGTGCTCTATATTAAACGCTGTCTTGGGGATGTCTTTTGGATCCATTTCAATTTGATGAAATCCGCTCGCTAAATCTAAGGTTGTGAAATAATGACATTTTCCTAGTTTGTCCAATACATCCGTGATGTTAGGTATAGGATATTTATCATCGATGGTCTTTTGATTTAGTTTTCTAAAATCGACTACTAAACGCCACTTTGGCTTACCGGATGCATCTGATTTTTTGGGAACTACCCAGATGGGGGAGCTCCATGGAGAATTTGAAGGTCGAATGATATTTTGTTGAAGCATTTTAGTAATCTGATCTTTGATTTCCTGCCGATGAATAAACGGATATCTATAACTTTTTGTATAAACTGGAACCTCATCTGTAGTGTGGATTTGGTGTTTGGTTTTATTGCTAAAAGAAAGGGGTTCACCATCGATGTAAAAAATGTCAGCATATTCAGCACATAAGTTCTTTAAATTAGCGCGTTCCTCAGGATTTAGATGGTCGATCCTTAAACGGGATAGTACTTCATCAACTCGGGCTCTTGGGATTTCAAGTTGCTTAATATGCTTACATTCTACGTTAAATAATTCAGCGCGAATTGGACAATCCATCGAAAAAACTATATCATTATTTGTTTTATTAAATACCTCTACGAAACCGCGACAGTTTTCTACGTCAGTAAGGCATTCGCGTATTACACAATTGGAAATAATCTGCTCTGGAACAAATGCTTCTCCATCTTTAAAATTAATTGGAACTTTTAGCAATTTCATTGAATTTGCTGGTATTATCATTTCAAATAAATTACAATTTTTAGAGTTATATAAATGAATCGGGATTGTCGCATTACGGGTAACCAATGTCTTATTTTTTAAATTAATATTTGATTCCCAACTTTTCAATAGATCATAGCCTAAAAGCCCATCAAAATAATCATGAAATTTATAAATGAATAAACGCATATTATCCGTCTCGCGAAATTCTGAAAAAGTAGGAACTGTTATAGAGTAATTATGTTGGCTAGTGCCGTGATAATTTGTAATTTCGAAAGGTTCATAATTACAAGGGATATGCGAGTAGTACTTTTGAACAGCTTCAGGGCTTATGACCGACTGATTAGCTCCAGTATCGATAAGTAGCTTTAATGGTGGATTTGAAATTTCGACATAAGGCAACATACGTTGAGTTTGAAGGTTCATTTCTATCCTAATGCGTCTGATTTCGGTTCCTTTTGAAAATTTTTAGTATCAGAGGAAATGTAATCTTTGTCCTCTTGAGGCTCCTCGACCTTAGCATGGTACGGCAAATCTGTACAGTACGACTGATAATTATTGTCAGTCTGAGAAAAATCGGAATATTCATAACAGCCATAATTATCCAAATGACCATAAGGGTCCAAGTAGGGTTCCTCGCAAAACTCGTTATAATTTAATTCTCTACTTTTAAAATAATTAGAGGGTGGTGGATTACCAGCTTTTGACCAGTCATGACCTCTCAGAGGTCTAGCTAGTGGCTTTGTAACGTAATGGCTCACTCCACTCATCGGCTGCACTTTATTAGGTGAAGGAGAACTCTGAACCACATTTTGATGTGGCATCCTAAACGCATTATTAAAACGATAATTCGGTGGAGGTGCACTAAACATTTGTTGGGTACGGGTAGGGCCTCCGTAAAAGGGGAACTGATTCTGTCTCCACAAAGGTAAAGCATGCTGATATTGTGACGGATGTGGTGTCAAGTGTCTTGGTGTATTAGGTAAAGTAAAACCGTATCGTGGGAATGGAATCGCGGTTGCATGAAAACCCATAGGGGCTTTAGAAGTTTGAGCCTGAACGAACGGCATGACCTTCTTTTCGGGAAACGGGATATTTCTTTGTTGTAAGTACATGGTATTTGACTCTTCTTGAACGAACTCTAATGCTTTTTCAATCGTTTCTGGTCGCATGCACCTTATACGAAATCCCAATGGATCTTTTAATCCACGTACAAAAGCCTGAAGGGTTAATTTTTTATACAAGGACCTCTTAGATTCTATAGTAGTTTTTACAGTTTCGTGTAAACTTACATACGTCATAATTGTAGAAAATAAATTTTGACATTTATCGTAAAATTCTTGTGGTGACCCTGACCCCTGGGTCAAAAGAGCCAAATCATTATAAAGTGAGGTCTCATCGCGATGATCAGCAAAATTATTTATTAATGATGAACGAATACCATCCCAACAGTCCGGGATGCCGTTGGAATTTATTAAGCATGCTGCGGGTCCCGTGACCTTATTCAGGATACCGTTTAAAAGTGCTAAATTCTCTAATTCATGTCCCGGTTCGTTACTCATATAGGTTTTAACTAGCTCGTCACATAATTTAATAAATCTGGTGAGAACGTGACAGTTTCCGTCAAACTCTGGCAATAGCTGTAAAGCCTTAAAAATTTTATCTAAGTTAGGATTTTCCATATTATTTGAATTATCCAAGTCTCTACCAGAGTCCAATGCTTTATCTAAGTTAGGATTTTACATATGATTTGAATAATCCAAGTCTCTACCAGAGTCCAATGCACGATTCCTACTAACTCTATCTAACCTAGGGGAAGATCTCCTTGGGTAAAAAATTTTGGCTAATTAATTTAACACAGTAACACAAAAAAAAAAATTACACAAGAAATAGGAGAAAAAATAATAATTTATACTTATAGGGAAAGTAAAAGGAGAGCCACAATAGAACGATTCTAAAGTACTCACATGCGCATTTTGGTATCTGCTGTATCGAAGTTTGGATACTCCTCCTGGTCTGAAGCTTCGTAGATTCAGGATATCCGAAGTAGGCCTAGCTTAGTCCCTAACTTTCAGATATCGACTACCGACTGCGCCAGTTATGTAAGCTGCAGACGGGGGATGCAGAATAGTCAAAATACGGTTAACTTTTACTGAATTTAATGTCTAAAATATTAATTCCTAAGTACAATCTATGTTCGAAGTGAGAACAACAATGAATACATAATTCTTATAAAACTACGTAGAAGGCTGCATTCGTGGGAACGGAATCATATCGCACTTTCTGCTGCGTCGATAGTACGTTCGCTCGATGACGACGGTACGCGATGAACGAAATGCGATAAGCGATATGATGCGATGTGCATCATATGTAACACGTTTACTCTTAAATCACAATGGGGAAAATGTTGCATTGCTGTTGTTTTGTTGGAAGTATTCTAGTAGTCTCCGCTAGTGCTATTGAGACAAGTTTGATACTCTGCCATCTATCTTGAATTGTACCTTAAATATAAAGATATGAATAAATACTAGGAACTTAACATTTCTTACTTTGTACACTTCCTCATATTGTAATATGTTAGGTATCATAAAAACTTTCATTTTTCAAAATAGACATGATTTGTCCATTTGTTGTTTATCGTGAATAAGTATTTACAGCCAAAGGTCACTGTGCCTAAACATATAAATCCTATTAAATAAATATTACACCAATCGTGAGCTTGTTAATTATTGATCTGAGCTTGATAAATAAATAATAAATTTCATTCACATAACCTCACCACACAAAAACTTTTCCATATCAAATTCATCACTGTAGCTATGTTCCATTATTTAATATTGCCTTTTTTCTCGCTTAAAATGCCACAATATAATATGATTGATAAGTAAGTACTGAAAAAAAATATATTTATTATTATGAAACAAACAACCAAAACACTAATCTATAGCACGATAGCAAGTAAACTACAGTATAACACCACTATTTTAATTGTAGCTTGATACTATTGCTCCAACTAAATAAATGTATTATTTTCAATTTGGTTGGGTTCTTTCACGACGTTTAACGAGATTTAACGACGTTTTTGCTGCCAACATAATAATAGATATTTTCAGTGAACTAACGTGGAATTACACACGTCACGTTTTGAGACTGGCACCATAGAATTATTATTACTAGCGTATAGAAGGGACACCGCGAACATCGGGTTCGGGGGTGTGCATTGCAGCCGGCCGGCTGCATTTAATTCTGTCACTCGGCTGTCACTCGGCTGCGCTCATTGCGGCCGCATGTCAAAATTGTTCACGAAAAAACTGAAAAAATGCCGTCGTGCGTTATAAGAATGTATCACAATTGCACGACAAAAAACAAAAAAGATAATGTTATCACTTTATCATCAGTAAGAAAACAAAATCTTAACTTAAATCAACTAAAACGAATTTAATTAAATTATTGAGCAATGTTCCCGCCATTTTGAATGAAAAAATCATAAGGAGCGTTTGAACTTGGCAAGCCACTAGCGTGATAATGGACTAAATAAGCTTGCCGACGCGACGCTTGTGACCAATTTAAAGTGTTGGATTTTTTGACACGAATCAATGGTAATTACGTTTGAAATCGTTTAAACGCTTTTGCACGTTAAATAAAGTTGGAGTAAGAGCTTGTAAAGATTTGGAGTCGGTGACTGCTTGTCTTGGTTCGACAAGTGTCATATACAAAGTTACTCTATGGCAAGTGTGCAAACGAGGCTTCTAGTTTGAAAAGAGAACGGAGGGCAAGCCGGCGGTGGAACACACATTTTGTTTGAGATAGCCTGTCTATGTATAGTACGTCAATGACTGGCACTCGCAATTTCTCGTTAGTCATGTATTGACGTTAACGAGGTACGTGAACTCTTCGATGCAACTCGCACTAAGCACACAGAATATTAAGACTTGCCTATATTTATACATTGTCTATTATACAATCAACATGACATCTCGAATTTACTTCTGACATCAAGTAATAAGTAATAAAATTGGTTTTTGTATCGTGCAACAAGATGACGCTGTTTTCTAATCTACTATCTACCAACGGGCCCAACAGCGCCGGGGCGCCGCGCTGAGCGCGCTGCAGCGCTGTACAACTAAAAAAAGTGGATAATAATAAATGAAGATATAACAAAGAAACTTTGATTTTATCGAGCCTACTGTAATGTCTGTAATATTTACACCGCAAAAAACGTTTTCAATATTTTGTTCAAAGAATACATTGTATTTGTATACGATTTGTATACATACTGAAATTGATTTTGTTGCTCTGGGAAGTGGCACCCTTTGGGTAGATAAGTAACTAGTCGATAGAAAGTTTAAAAGACAAAATTGGTCTTAATAAACCAGACTACGTATCGTACTTCTAATAAAATATTATAATAGAGGTATAATAATAGTTCCAACGAATTGAGATAACTGATCACGAGGTACCGAAATCCAGAGTAAAGACTCCAGTGACCCCTCTGAGGTCGTCCATCCCGTGAATTCCGTCTCAAACAGACATCGCCGTCTATGCCGGAGAAAGAACATAATATATTATAGGTACAAAACTATAACTTATTGAATAGGTTGGTGCACACTAGAGGTATTTTGACATAGGTTGTCTAAAAAATTACCTTGTCTAAAAAAATTAAATGATGAAGGTACCTACATACAAGAACTACTAATATTCTTGTAGGTACTTTGTTATTTTCATTAAGCATAATATGTAATAATGCATTAAAAATAAATAATATAATTATAATATTAATAATAAACATAATAAACAATAAACCCTCAGAATAAACCATATTTTGTTATAACTATTAGGTACTAAACTTTACCTACTGCTGTAAATGTGCTCCAATCATTGAAGTATTATTACTTGTCATTATACTTCAATGGCTCCAATTTGTTCTCTCCATTCTCCATTACCTAAACATACCTACGGTTGTACGGTTGAAATGACGCAGCACCCTTGGGCATCTCATTTAATTTGCAGACGAAATGTAAAAGTAGAAAATAATGTGTATTTTTAGCAATTTGTTCACTTCAATTGCTCCCTCTTTTTCATTTTTTGTTTTTCCCATATTGTCGTCACCGTTAGTCCTGTAATGGTCTGAAGAAAAGAAAATAATTCAAGTAAATGGGCGAGGGTAAATCACTTTCAATTTCGAGTAGACAACGGATGACTCAAATGTATTTTCTCCGCTTAGTTTCTAGTGTGTTTGTACAAGTCGACCCTTCGTTATGTTTTGCATTATTAGTCATGTCTGTAACCCCTAACCTTTGCTTTTTATAGCCACGCCAATTT
Organism: Thymelicus sylvestris; assembly: GCA_911387775.1. Classification (NCBI taxonomy): domain Eukaryota; kingdom Metazoa; phylum Arthropoda; class Insecta; order Lepidoptera; family Hesperiidae; genus Thymelicus; species Thymelicus sylvestris. Next base: position 10,820,229 of record OU426898.1, on the reverse strand, counting down.
TATTACTGAATAACTTTAAATATTCATAGCATTATCAGCTTTTTCATCAATATTTGTAGCTTTTTATAGCTATTCAATATTTTTATATCAGCTTTTTAATATCAAATATAAATTATATTACATACTTACTTACTATGTAGCATTTAGCATTTTATATAGACGTACGGTAGGCTGTGAACTGTATATATCCCTAAGGATAGCATGGTTAGCATGCTCATTATAATTTACTCCTTGATGTATTGGTTGATCCAATGAACCACTTTTTAGGGTTTGGTAGCCGAATGGCAAAAAACGGAACCCTTATAGATTCGTTATGACTGTCTGTCAGTCCGTCCGTATGTCACAGCCACTTTATTTCGAAACTATCATAATTATTAGGACTACACAGTTGAAACTTGGTAGGTAGATGGTCTTGGTAGGATTGTTCTATGAACCGCTTTACGATTTTTATACAAAAATAAAAAATAAGGAGGGTCCCCAATCCCCATACATGGAACTGAAACTAAACAATTTTTTTTTTCATCAAACCTATACGTGCTATAGATGTCTTTAAAAATGTCATTGAGGTTCCCCAAACCATTTTTTCTCAAAGTCAATAGTTTTAAAGATAGACACTTCCAAAGTGGTAAAATGTGTGTCCCCTCCTCCTCTGACTTTTAAAATAAGAGAGTGAAACATCTAAAAAAAATATATGCTTTTTAAAAGTTTGAACGAGAATCGAGACAGCAGTTTTTGCGATATAACATTTTTTTTTTAAAAAAAACGGCCAGTTTACAAAATAAATTATTGTCATTAGGCCGTATTAGGGCGGCTTACAATACTAACCCCAGTCCCACACCGGATGGGTGTCGTAAGAGGCGACTAAATCCGACCCGATGGTGTTCGGGCCCTCGGAGGGAATATATTATTATGAGTAATATTGATTTTAATTGTTAATTAATACAATTATTACTATTATTATTTCTCCATGGATCCGCCTGGATAGCTACCATCCTTGAACATGAGTCAGGCGCCAAACGACACGTTTTCCGGCTGGGGGATTGAGAGCCAGTTCTTTCTTTCTTTTTCTTCTCTCATTCTTGTCCGGCAACGCATCAGTGATGTCTTTGGTAGCCACTTACCATCAGGTGGATCGTCAGCTCGTTTGCCGCTCTATTTACATAAAAAAGGGTCCGTGCACTTTTGTACGCGCGTGAGAAGTTATACTTCTTTGGCACAATGAAATAAATATTTAACCCCCTCCCCCTCCCCTCCCCTTCCCTCCTACGGCAACGGAGGCTAAATAAATCAATACAACTATTACCTACATAATTTAGAATGAGGCTAAGTGCATTTTATCGACCCCACTCCAAGAACCTTGCCAAATTCTTGTTGTTGCCAATTTGTATTTTGTACGTCTACTGCAATTCCATAGATTGAACATAATAAAGTTTTTTGCATTTCTCATGCCTATTGGCTATTAATTATTACTATATAGCATGGTCTCTCCTTTCTGAAAAGGCCTAGAGTTGGTACCTAATAGGTACCTACACGGATATAGAAGATTAGTGGAGAGATTAGGACAACACAAGGAGCAGATGTTTTTATGTCACCCGAAGACCACCAACGACTGCTATCTAGTGATAACAACCAGGACCAACTGTTTTTTATCGTGCCCTCCGGGCCTCCGAAGCACGGTCAGTGTCACCCATCCAGTTACCGACCAATGGTAATTCAGTCGAGCACTGGTCGATGCATGCAGGACTATTTCTTGCTTACAAACGACTACTAAAAGCAATCCAGGAGCGTAGCTACCGCCGTATCAGCCGTATCAATATACGAGGCCCCCAGCGTACAGGGGCCCCCACTAACACTCCCAAAAAAAGCTCGCCAGCGGCCTACGACCGCTAAAGTTGGCACTCCTTTTATATTTACAGCTGAAGTTGAGGGGGCCCCACAACAAATATTGATATAGGGCCTCCTCAGGGCTAATTACGCCACTGAAGTAATCGGTCAAGTCAAATTGGACTTGGATAAATTAGGGTTCGGTATTTGTACCTAATATTCCTGTAAAAAAATTATATCTGATTAGATATATTGCTTCGGTCTGAAAAGACGTGAACTAAACTAAACTGTAGACTCAGAAATCGACGCAGCGTCATCACTCATGCGGTTGATTGCAAGCGGTCGTCGTCGCAGTGCAACGACAACGCATCGTGTGGCGTTCTTGCGATCGATTTGTAACCTACTTACGGCCGCTCCCTATATTCTAACTATAATCTTTCGATAAGTTAGTAGTTAGGTCAGTTATTAATAACCAATATGTACTTAGATCATACTATGTACCTAGTATGTATCTAGTATGTATGTACCTAGGCAGGTATGTGATTTTTTATCAGCTACCGCTATACGGGAGCGAGAATACTATCTAGAAAATATTCAACAGACCCTTCTTGGTATTTTGTATAGGCACCTAGGTTGGATTGGTCAGTGTGTCTTAGGACTTTGTTATGAGGAATTCCTACCTAAAACTTACGGGTTAATAGCTATTAGGTAGGTACCTATGGCACGTATTTATTTACGTCTTACAAATTCCATGGGTAAGTGGTAATAGGTACGTTTATTCATTACCTAACCTACCTACCATCAATCCCTAACAATGACTAATAGGCGCTTGATAGGCGATAGCTTTTTATTATTTTTCATGCCACGAGCAAACCGCTCTTCGTATTTCTATAGGTCTTGGTAATACTTATCTGTCATAACTCATAACTCAAAATCTTATGTTTATAGGTTGTCTAGAAGAGTGTTATTAGGCCTCCTTAGGTAGAGCATACTCTACCACAAAGACATTATTGCTTTAAAATAACATTTTGAAGCAATTTTATCAAACAGTTCATAATCCTGACATTCCTGACCCTTGTCAATTTGTCATGGAATATCGTAAAAACGATAACAGCAGCCCCAACCAAAAACAGTCATGATACCTATTATTGTGCCTACCTAAGAGGATAATAATCTCCACTTATTATTGAGTTATTATAGCAGAGATTATTATACGTATGTACAACGTCTACCCTACCCCACAGATGTAGATATGCCTAGTATTTACGCGAGACGGCGGCGTCGCTTGTATTACGTTGTATCACGTACTACGCCACACTCACACAAATAAAAGTTTTACGAGACATCCACTACACTCCGCACAGACACTTATTCGTATTTCCACTACTACTGATTTCATTCATATACCGAAACTATACCTCTCTTTCTATCTCATTCAAGCCAACGGGTTCCGAGTACGAGCAAATGAAACGGGGAACTTTTCACTTACGAAATGGCGTTGTTGAACCGAATCGCCGCGTCGCGTCGTCGTTGCCGTCGGTCGAAGTCTGGCTCGCTCCCTCGCGCAGTCACTGAGCGCGTTCGAAGCGTGCGTTTGACTTTCGGGTGGCGACGTACGCTAAGCGTGTGTCTTCAGTATTGATGCAAAAGTTCCACAATGGTAGATCATAACGAAAAATTGTTACAGGAGTTGCTTAAGAAACCTGGAAATAATGTGTGTGCCGACTGTGGAAGCGAGGGTATGTCTCAGTGTTTTTACCTAGTGATTTACTTTTCCTTGTAAAGCGTGGTATTTCCATGGGGTGGTGAATAGGCGGGGGGGCGTAAGTGCGTCCATGCTCCAAAGTTCAGTGACCTCAACGTAAAATGCATTCAATGAAAACAAATCGACATTGATCGCAATAACAATGAAATGAGTCGATGATTCGAAGTGGCTGCAATGATTTCTCGGAATAGTAAACGAACAAACTTTGTTCCGGTATGGCCGGGTGACTAAATCGGACTGATGTAATTGAAAATTGTTTGCTGTAGGCGTCGATAGCCAAGTTATCCGTTTTTGTTATTAACTTTTATACAGATCCTTTACGATGATAACAGCATTTTAAAACTCTACATTGCTCTACATGGATATTTACTCTTATAATTATTCTTCTAAACATGACCCTTGATAGCTATGTATTTATACATATGTATTAGGTACTAAAACGTCAACCCTGAATAGTTTACAACTACATAATAATATCTCTTAAATATTTATTTGATTACGCCAAAGAAGTAAACTTCTTACGCGCGTACAAAAGTACACGCACCTTTTTTTTATAAAGTACCTAGTATTTGATTATTGTTTTACCACTTTTTCTCTCTTAATAACCCTTAATAATAACAAGTACTTTAATCCATTAAAATGTGTAAAAATATCAATTGATTTAATATAGGTAACTGCACCTTTATTTTAAAAAAAATTAATGACGATTTACGATAACGAGTTTCTTTAGTTTTATTAATAAAACTAAAGCTTTTTTAGCTTTAATTAATTAAAGCTAAAAGATAAGCCTTCCTACATGAATACGGAATCTATCAAACAGATAAAAAACGAATTTCCATATTAAGCGTATTTATCTACGTTCATATTATTTGCATTGCAGGCCTATCGATTAATATAATTGAGGTGTCAATTAGTAAAATTAAGAGTGCATTAGGTAGTTATTACTCTACAAATATGCAACTCTGTGTGTAGTGTAATTTCTGTTATCTATGGCGTAATAATGAGGCCAGCTCTACAGCCGAAATTCGACTGTATTTCAATAGCATAAAGGGTTACTTCGCAATGGCATTTTGGATGTTCTATTTTCCTTAATAAATGTGTTTGTATGTGTATTTGTAACATATTTATTTTAATTATGTCAAATTCAGATTACTGCAATTCTTATTTGAGTAAATGTTCTGTGGTATACAGAAGAAATAATAGTACCTACTAAGTACAGAAAGCGCACTCCGCAAAATCAATAAAGTGTTAACCGTACATTTTTCAGAGCCAGCGCTATAACAAATTCATATCGTAATTCCTATTGGAAGAAGCGGCAAGTAACTACCAAGGAGTTTATTCACTACCCACAGTTACAGACAGTTACTCATGGCTATGGGTAGATTGAACCTATACCTATATTAAATTATGGTTATAATTAGTAACTAATACTAATTCACGTACCTTTTATCCGTGTGGGATGAATTGAATACCTAATTAGTCTATTGACCTATCCATCCAACGAATCCGCATTGTGCATTGCATAGTGCGGTGGACAACACTTTAGGCTAATTACAAGGCATACAGTAATGAATTGAAGCCATCATCATTAGGTACTAGATATCAGTATTCGACCATAATAATTGTTATTGATAATTTGAAGAAAATTATGTAATTATTCTATTCCCAATTTCTTTTAAAAGGTCCCCAACAGCAACAAAATGAATCGGTTGACAAATAGAGTTAACAAACTGGTAAAAATTTTGCTGAACTGTTTTATTTGTCTATATAAATATAGGTACCTACATATAATAATAGAATTATTGCGTACCTATATCAAATGCGTGTTAGATTTCCATAATCTAACACGCATTTGATATACGCAATACCTGGCGATACTGTACCTGCTATCAATGTTTCAAACGATAAACTAATTCCTTATCAGCACATGACGTTCAAAACATCGAAATTCTGACCTTGAATTTGACCGATACCAGCTCTACATAGTTCACTGTCCGACAAATCTACAACTACAGTTGAAACTAATTTCCTCAAAAATATTCCGATTAAAATATGATAAATAAATAGGTAATTAATAACGATAATTGCGTTAATATGTACTCGTATGTATTGTCTTGTTAAGCTGTGATTGTATTTTTAGTTGTGTATAAAATTTGACTAGGGGTTAAGTACCTACGTCTATGTATATGTAGATCTGTGACTTTATCAAGGCTGTTGGGATGGGGTTTGTCTTTGGTAACCACGGTTTACTTTGGTTAATAGTGTATGCCACATTGACTGCATATGCGCCAGATTGCATATGCGTTCGTAACGTAGGTATATCTATCTATAGGTTTGTGCAAGTTCATATCGTACACCAAACTCATTTATCTATTTGATTTATTACTGCAAGACAAGAAATACACTGAAGGACGATTAGCAGTGAAAACACAAATAAATCTTAGTCCAAGTCTACAACAGGGCCAGAGTCGAAAACTGATTCTGTATCGCATAGTAATTAAATACATATCGATATGTAGAATATCTATTCACCTTCAAATAAAAAAGTAACTTCCAAATTGGTTGATGGACGATGGTGGACGAACATTAAATAACTTCAAAAATGCAATCGAATCGAGAACCTCCTCCTTTTTTGAGATTATTTACAAAACGTATACACATCTAATTGGTTTGGTGATGCATAGGTATAACAATATAAATAACAATACCTATAACAATTAAAGATCGAAATGTAAAGTTCAATTTCCAAATATATTTTCATAGCAGCAGATTTTTTAAATGATTTTTTTCAAACATTTTGCAGCTTTGTATAAATATTTAATTTGATATAATGATTAATAAGTCTTTTTATTAACGCATATAGAACATAAAAAAACCAGAACTATACAATATCAGTGCTTAAATCTCTGCCATACATACCTGTTTCGTACCATACAAGAAATGGAAGATGCAAAGTAATAACTTCATAATTGTGGTTCGAGACTCGCTTAGAAAAGATCAATACGTAATGCCTCATACTTTACTAAAGACCGCAAGTACAAGACATTAGAATGTCATACAATACTTAACAGGTTCTTTATGGACTACTCTGGTATGCGGAATTTTAAGTCACATTGCACTCAAAGGCATGCAGTGTATCTTAAAATTGTGAAATCTGTACGTGCTTGTGGAGGTTTTAATGTGTTTTTATGTTTACTGTATGAACTCCGGCATGCTTCGCAGTAGCCGTTTTTTTAAAAGGGTTAAGCTTTCTTTTATTATTGTTGTCATTTAAGGAGATTTGATGTTACACAAGTTGTCGGTTATTACAAAGAGACACAAAACAGTTTTTTAGAGGTATTTCTACTCGTGCTATAAAAATGTTTTATTATGGAATATAAATTTATTTTGGCCGTCAGCAACGTAAAATACCAGTGACTCATTTCATTTCGTCACGGAGGCTTCCACTATGCGTGGATTGTTCGAAGTTTGCAATTTGTGAATATTGGAAAAAATGGGACTACTAACATGCAGGAGTCTAACGCAGTGATTTACCAATCTGCTCGTAGGTATATTAATATAATAAAGCACAGAGTTAGTTTGTTTGATTGTTTGAAAGCGCTAATCTCTGGAACTACCAATCGGATTTGATAAACTGCGTGTGATAGCCACTTTATAGCGAAGGCTACCTAACATTATGTTGCTGAAAAAATTAAGTGGGTCATTAAGTAAAAAAAGAATGGGACAAAAAATTAAGTAAGTATTATAATTATTACGATGTCTGTTATCTATGGAAATATAGAGAACCGTTATCAATGTTTTTATCTTGCGTTTGACGTGTACCTACCTGCATTCTTATAAAATATCATAAAAATAAAACCCTCAACTCTATATTGAAAATTTCATCGAAATCGCTTGATGAACATTGAACTGTTGATCTGATGAAAATTTGCATTTTTGAAATAAGCATGACCTGAACCTATACTCTGGCAGACCTGGCGCACTCCGCACTTTTGGTATGATGTTGCATTACAAGTACGTGTCGCGTTCGACGTGTCGGGCTTTCAGAAGGGCTGCCACGTGCCGCCGCGGCCGCGCCGTGCACTGGGCTGTGTCATACATTCGTAATCTATCACATAAAAAAAAAGAAAACAATCTAGACGTTGTCAGAAAGAGTTATGATTAGAAAGAGAGGCAACGTTTAGATGTCAACTTATATAGCTACAACTTATTGTGTCGGAGCAAGAGTCTCTAATTAATTAAATTAATTTGCGGAGTGACTCTTCTGTACCAATAGGTATAAGTACTATTAAGTATTCTATGATTCTGTTATGGCTCCAGATGAGGGAACTCCTTAACGTTTTTAACAACACAGGTCAACCTGTAGGTTCGTCGTTCGGGTACATTTCGATGATTTCCCTCTCAAAAAAAAGATAGGACCTACCTACTAAACTAACCCACCTTGCCAACGTGCAACATTCCGTAGCATTCTACAAATATTAGTATATAGGCACATCCGTATATTCAACTTTGAGATGGATAATTACATTGTGCAAATCATGCAGTCCCGGGCAGTCAACGAGCTGTATCCGTTCGGACGTGCGCGTGCGCAACGGAACAAGTGTCATGGTTAGTGTTATTAGTCCGTCATTATTAATAATTACTCGTAGATAATAATTATAAACAACACTAACGAATAAGTGTCGAAATTACTGACCGATTACACATAAAATTTATAAGGAATTACCACATAGTTATTTCAAGTTTCAATATCTACATTTATCTTAATTTTGCTACTTTCGTAATCCAGATAAGTTTTTGGCTTTTGAATCCATCTGATGTGGTTGTAATGAAACTTTTAATATTTGACAGACAAATAGGATCAGCTTGTGTTGTGATAAAACCGTTTAAAATCATTTAAGTCATGGTACCCTTATCAAAGTTCTATAAATTCTCTATTGAAATCCACATTGCCGAACAATATCTGTCAGGTCAGCTAATATTATGCATATACTCAATGTTTGCGGTCCGTGTGGTTTAATGGAACGATATATCGTCTGTCAAGGAAGTAATTGAACCAACCTCGTCGATTTGCGCCACCTAGTGATGTAATAGACGTAGAATTGTCGACTCTACTTCTATGACTCTACCCTGCGACTCGATATAATTTTTCCGAGTGCCAATGAAAATTATATTTCAAAATCATAGTTTAAGTCATTTGTACACCCAGTGTAACTGGATCATCTATACAAAATTGGGTATAATTAATCAAATTATTTAGTCAAACTTTTTTATTAGTCAGTGTGAGCACATGATTCATCGATTTCTACGTGTTACAAACGTCGTGTGTAATTCGAAATTGCTTCGCCCCGTAAGGCTTTTACCCCGCTTTACTTCGCTCTACTACTCTCCGTTTTATTGAAAACTTAGGCCTCCTGTCCACGTAGTCGTATCGTATCTCATACGCATTACCGCTATCGTCAATTGTCGCTTGCTTGCAGTTTGCATGCAATCTTCGAATGAAGCGCCATGGACACCGGACGTTAATAGCGATGCTGTATCGTTACCGTCACTACTGAATGTTGAAAATGTAACTGCCAAGGAACATGACATGTGAGCGATCGATAAAGAACGTCGGGCGTGTTTAGGGTTGACTAATGGCGAAATTTCATAATCCGTTCCACGCCTCAGAAGGCACGTTAAATTGTCTATCTCTGATGCTATAGTTGATGGTTTAATTCTTATAGGAATTTGCCCTTTAGAAATAAGTTTAGTCATGCTAGAATTTTCCAGAGCACCTTATTGCGGGTATTAAAAGTCTTTTACCTAACAATATTATGTCGGTAATACTCGTGGAGTGATAGAGACATAATTGGCTATTAGACAATTTTTGGAAAAATATTTTAAAATTTTCGTAGTTTTATTTTATACCTGTTACAATATTTATTTTTCTCATAAAAGTGTTATTTAGTAGGGAAAAAATAACTTTTAATCCATTAATTTTAAATTCGCGCGAAAATAGTCCGCCATCTTTCACTTGCTGGCTGTGACGTCATATTTCAATTAACAAAAGTTTACGCTCTAACTCTGAAGATATTTTAAGTGAAAAACTTACACCTTTTTCACTGGAATTGTGAAATTGACAAGCTACAAGACGTGTGCAGTGCCTATGTGTAGAAGTACTACAATTAAACCTGACAAATTGTTTATACCTACACGTTTCTAAATGCCCTCAACGTCGAAAGCAGTGGCTACAATTAGCACGTCGAGACCCAGAGTTAACATCTGTTATATCAGCAATATTCTTTTGTGAGGACCACTTTGATGTAAGTATTTAGAAGAAATCAACTTAGCCTCTGATTTACTAAAAAAACAAATTAAACCTAACCTAATATTGTTCATAAACATAACCTATAAGTAATTTAAAATCATTAGTAATATCGTGTCGTTAAGGGGACGTTGAGGAAAAACTTAAAAAAAAAATCCCCCTGTGACCACTTAGCAAGACTGACCAATTTTACTTTATTAATTTCAGTACTTACAAGGAGGTTTTTGCATTCCGAAACTCGGTAGAGCAAAAGTCAGGGTTACACGCAAAGAAATTTGCGACCATAAATGAATCAACTTGAGGCAAATCCGCACTGTCAGCTTTTGTATAGCCTGACTCCATTTTACAAAACCTCTCAAAAGCACAAATCAAAATATATCTTATTAATTTTCTCAGTAAATTGCACAGTGCACACGATATAGTTAGTAGTACACGACGCTTTATTTTTTGAAGTGTGACGTCATAACATGCTCAATCATGGCCGCCCGCGTTTGGGTTCTCGTATCCACAGGTAAAAAAACTCAAATCTATTTTTCAAAAGTAAAAATATTTACAATTTATTTTCATGCAAGAAACGTATTGTGTAATTATTGTTAACCATTATGCAACCATATTTAACACATTTCATATTTTACCGTGACAACTGTCAAATAGCCAATTATTATGGCTGTAATCAATGATATTAAAAAGTGGCTGTGACATACGGACGGACAGACAGACATGACGAATCTATAAGGTTTCCGTTTTTTGCCATTTGGCTACGGAACCCTAAGAAGTACACATAAAAAGGCTGTATGGCAATTTTCGTTCAATAAATAGTGTTTTAATTCCAATGTAAGGTTGATATTATCATGGATAAGTAAGGATTAATAAGAAAAATGGATCTTTAACCAATAAGGGGAAATCGGTCCTAAATATTTTTGTCTTGATTTATCTATACATAAATCAGAAAAAAAAAAACATTTGAATACTACATAAAATGTATGTGCATTTATTATACAAAATAATAATCTAAATTTTACTAACAAAAAATAACCGACTTCAAATTCTCAAAAACTACTAGTCAGATCTCGTTCAAATTTATGTGGGACTACATGACAAGCACCAGCTTTCTACTAAAAAAAGAATCATCGAAATCGGTTGACGTGATATTTAGTTATTCGTCAATTTGTCGCGCACATCTTAACACAAATTTACGACTTATGTAGTTTTCTCATGGATGCCATTGTCAGATCTCTATAAAATTTATGTGGGACCACATGACAGCCATCAGCTTTTGATTAAAAAAAGAATCATCACAATCGGTTCGCCCAGTCCAAAGTTCTGAGGTAACAAACATAAAAATAAAAAAAAATACAGTCGAATTGAGAACCTCCTTCTTTTTTTGAAGTCGGTTAAAAATTATTTCTATATTATTTTACAGATAGAATAGAAATTACGCTCAAAACACGCTTTAGCTTCGTTGAGGCCTGAGGGCAACGGCTTTTTAGATGTGGCGTCCCTTCTTGAACGTGCTAATAAAAAAGCGTACCACCTGCGACCAGCCCTAAATTTTGATTTTTGCGTTACGTAGTTGCGTATTCTTATGGAAAAAAGGACATCTTAAATGAGGATTCTATTTTTTATGTATTTGTTTTGTATGTAAACCAAAATATTTCTCATAGGAAGGGATTTATAGCATTATTATTTATTTATTTATCAAGCACCAGCTTTCGAATAAAAAAAGAGTCTTCAAAATCGGACACCTCCTCCTTTTTTGAAGTCGGTTAAAAATATCATCAAATCAAAGATTGGAAAAATCTTTCATGAGTTTCATGACACATTTGAGTTGAAATGTTTATTGTAAAAAATTTAAGAATTTTTCAGCCTTCATAATCAATAGGCTTTTAAATTAATAGTTTCCTGACATAACAAAAAATAGCTTATTTTCGTCAAGTCCTTATGTTGCTAATGTTGCTATCATCCGAACTACAGACAGAAAAAGTTAACATCCAACATAATATTTATTTAATATATTGTTTTTACTGTATCTATTATAGTAGTATTCAAAATGATTTCAAATGATATGTAATTTATAGTTTGAAGTGTATTCTGTATAAAAGAGCGTATTTTATTGTACGTTAGTATATTAGTTCATTGTTTATAGCATAATAAATAATGCATTGTTATAAAATATAGAGGTTTAAGTGTAAGCGTTTTCCGCTACTTTTGACGAGTTATATTATAATGTCGGATGATGTGTATTTTTTGGGTTTCGTCGCGTTACGTCTCGTCCTTGTAAAAATACCTTCAGTGAGCACACTGCACAGGGCTTTAGCTAGAAGACCCGTCTAAGATTATTTTTGTTCGTTGACTTTATGCATTGTACGGACGCCAGGCGTATTATATAGAAGTATAGTATAAATAAGTTTTAGTGTCTAATATTGGTTTGTATTCAGGATAATCAACTGTGAAATGAGTCGGTTGCACGCCGCGCCGTCTCGGAAATACCAAAGGCATAGCATAATCGGGTTTCAAGTCTTAAGGCGAGATTATCCGACCGTTGTAGGCATTTTGTTCACTCCCCTATACCCCGCTCCCCTGAGTGTAAACTCGACCGCCACGCCGTGAGCCGGTCGCGCGCGGCCGTGAGGTTCATGACCCCGTGCGTAGCTTTAGATCCTGTAACCTAGTTGGTAGTGATCCTGCCTGCGAACTGCGAAGCGAGGGGTTTCGGGTTCGATTTCCGGCGGGGCAAATATTTATGTCACAGATAAATATTTGTACTCGTGTCATGGCTGTTATTGTGATGTGTTATATGTGTAGTCCATGCCACCCGCGAAACAGGTAAATACTTGTAACCTACTGCGGGGGTATGAGTGTGGAAGGGTTTTTATTATTATTATTAGTAACTGCTCTGAGTTGGGGTGAAAGTATACTTTATTTTGATTTATTCATTGGAATTTTAGGTGCAATAAAATAAGAGTAATGATAATTTTAGCTTAATTTTGTTTTTATTATTTTTTACATAATTTAAGGTATTTTATTTTAAATTATTCTTATACTTTTTATCATTCTCAATATACTTGTAAAATATCTTATCCAAAGGGTTTGAACATTTTTCTACGGAACCTGGCATACCTACAAGTCTGCCATTTTGAAAAAACCTCGTTTCGATTTTTAAGTTGGTTATTTTTTGTAGGTATTTACATGATATTAGTCAAAGTATGTAAGTACCTACTTATTTGTTCTTACTGATTCTTTTTTTAATCGATAGCTGGTGTTTGTCATGTGGTTCCACATAAATTTGAGCGAGATTTGACAAGTAGTTTTTTAGTTTTTTTGAAGTTGGTTATTTTTTGTAGGTATTTACATGATAATAATCAATTTTGTATGTAAGTACCTACTTATTTGTGGATGAACCGATTTTGATGATTCTTTTTTTAATCGATAGCTGGTGTTTGTCATGTGGTTCCACATAAATTTGAGCGAGATTTGACAAGTAGTTTTTGAGTTTTTTTGAAGTTGGTTATTTTTTGTAGGTATTTACATGATATTAGTCAATTTTGTATGTAAGTACCTACTTATTTGTGGATGAACCGATTTTGATGATTCTTTTTTTAATCGATAGCTGGTGTTTGTCATGTGGTTCCACATAAATTTGAGCGAGATTTGACAAGTAGTTTTTTAGTTTTTTTGAAGTTGGTTATTTTTTGTAGGTATTTACATGATATTAGTCAATTTTGTATGTAAGTACCTACTTATTTGTGGATGAACCGATTTTGATGATTCTTTTTTTAATCGATAGCTGGTGTTTGTCATGTGGTTCCACATAAATTTGAGCGAGATTTGACAAGTAGTTTTTGAGTTTTTTTGAAGTTGGTTATTTTTTGTAGGTATTTACATGATATTAGCCAATTTTGTATGTAAGTACCTACTTATTTGTGGATGAACCGATTTTGATGATTCTTTTTTTAATCGATAGCTGGTGTTTGTCATGTGGTTCCACATAAATTTGAGCGAGTCTTGACAAGTAGTTTTTGAGTTTTTTGAAGTTGGTTATTTTTTGTAGGTATTTACATGATATTAGTCAATTTTGCATGTAAGTACCTACTTATTTGTGGATGAACCGATTTTGATGATTCTTTTTTTAATCGATAGCTGGTGTTTGTCATGTGGTTCCACATAAATTTGAGCGAGATTTGACAAGTAGTTTTTGAGTTTTTTTGAAGTTGGTTATTTTTTGTAGGTATTTACATGATATTAATCAATTTTGTATGTAAGTACCTACTTATTTGTGGACGAACCGATTTCGATGATTCTTTTTTTAATCGATAGCTGGTGTTTGTCATGTGGTTCCACATAAATTTGAGCGAGTCTTGACAAGTAGTTTTGGAAGTTGGTTATTTTTTGTAGGTATTTACATGATATTAGTCAATTTTGTATGTAAGTACCTACTTATTTGTGGATGAACCGATTTTGATGATTCTTTTTTTAATCGATAGTTGGTGTTTGTCATGTGGTTCCACATAAATTTGAGCGAGATTTGACAAGTAGTTTTTGAGTTTTTTTGAAGTTGGTTATTTTTTGTAGGTATTTACATGATATTAATCAATTTTGTATGTAAGTACCTACTTATTTGTGGACGAACCGATTTTGATGATTCTTTTTTTAATCGATAGCTGGTGTTTGTCATGTGGTTCCACATAAATTTGAGCGAGTCTTGACAAGTAGTTTTTGAGTTTTTTTGAAGTTGGTTATTTTTTGTAGGTATTTACATGATATTAGCCAATTTTGTATGTAAGTACCTACTTATTTGTGGATGAACCGATTTTGATGATTCTTTTTTTAATCGATAGCTGGTGTTTGTCATGTGGTTTCACGTAAATTTGAGCGAGTCTTGACAAGTAGTTTTTGAGTTTTTTTGAAGTTGGTTATTTTTTGTAGGTATTTACATGATATTAGCCAATTTTGTATGTAAGTACCTACTTATTTGTGGATGAACTGATTTTGATGATTCTTTTTTTAATCGATAGCTGGTGTTTATGTGGTTCCACATAAATTTGAGCGAGATTTGACAAGTAGTTTTTGAGTTTTTTTGAAGTTGGTTATTTTTTGTAGGTATTTACATTATATTAGTCAATTTTGTATGTAAGTACCTACTTATTTGTGGATGAACCGATTTTGATGATTCTTTTTTTAATCGATAGCTGGTGTTTGTCATGTGGTTCCACATAAATTTGAGCGAGATTTGACAAGTAGTTTTTGAGTTTTTTTGAAGTTGGTTATTTTTTGTAGGTATTTACATGATATTAGTCAATTTTGTATGTAAGTACCTACTTATTTGTGGATGAACCGATTTTGATGATTCTTTTTTTAATCGATAGCTGGTGTTTGTCATGTGGTTTCACATAAATTTGAGCGAGATTTGACAAGTAGTTTTTGAGTTTTTTTGAAGTTGGTTATTTTTTGTAGGTATTTACATGATATTAGTCAATTTTGTATGTAAGTACCTACTTATTTGTGGATGAACCGATTTTGATGATTCTTTTTTTAATCGATAGCTGGTGTTTGTCATGTGGTTTCACATAAATTTGAGCGAGATTTGACAAGTAGTTTTTGAGTTTTTTTGAAGTTGGTTATTTTTTGTAGGTATTTACATGATATTAGTCAATTTTGTATGTAAGTACCTACTTATTTGTGGATGAACCGATTTTGATGATTCTTTTTTTAATCGATAGCTGGTGTTTGTCATGTGGTTCCACATAAATTTGAGCGAGATTTGACAAGTAGTTTTTGAGTTTTTTTGAAGTTGGTTATTTTTTGTAGGTATTTACATGATGTTAGCCAATTTTGTATGTAAGTACCTACTTATTTGTGGATGAACCGATTTTGATGATTCTTTTTTTAATCGATAGCTGGTGTTTGTCATGTGGTTCCACATAAATTTGAGCGAGTCTTGACAAGTAGTTTTTGAGTTTTTTGAAGTTGGTTATTTTTTGTAGGTATTTACATGATATTAGTCAATTTTGCATGTAAGTACCTACTTATTTGTGGATGAACCGATTTTGATGATTCTTTTTTTAATCGATAGCTGGTGTTTGTCATGTGGTTCCACATAAATTTGAGCGAGATTTGACAAGCAGTTTTTGAGTTTTTTTGAAGTTGGTTATTTTTTGTAGGTATTTACATGATATTAATCAATTTTGTATGTAAGTACCTACTTATTTGTGGACGAACCGATTTTGATGATTCTTTTTTTAATCGATAGCTGGTGTTTGTCATGTGGTTCCACATAAATTTGAGCGAGTCTTGACAAGTAGTTTTGGAAGTTGGTTATTTTTTGTAGGTATTTACATGATATTAGTCAATTTTGTATGTAAGTACCTACTTATTTGTGGATGAACCGATTTTGATGATTCTTTTTTTAATCGATAGTTGGTGTTTGTCATGTGGTTCCACATAAATTTGAGCGAGATTTGACAAGTAGTTTTTGAGTTTTTTTGAAGTTGGTTATTTTTTGTAGGTATTTACATGATATTAATCAATTTTGTATGTAAGTACCTACTTATTTGTGGACGAACCGATTTTGATGATTCTTTTTTTAATCGATAGCTGGTGTTTGTCATGTGGTTCCACATAAATTTGAGCGAGTCTTGACAAGTAGTTTTTGAGTTTTTTTGAAGTTGGTTATTTTTTGTAGGTATTTACATGATATTAGCCAATTTTGTATGTAAGTACCTACTTATTTGTGGATGAACCGATTTTGATGATTCTTTTTTTAATCGATAGCTGGTGTTTGTCATGTGGTTTCACATAAATTTGAGCGAGTCTTGACAAGTAGTTTTTGAGTTTTTTTGAAGTTGGTTATTTTTTGTAGGTATTTACATGATATTAGCCAATTTTGTATGTAAGTACCTACTTATTTGTGGATGAACTGATTTTGATGATTCTTTTTTTAATCGATAGCTGGTGTTTATGTGGTTCCACATAAATTTGAGCGAGATTTTACAAGTAGTTTTTGAGTTTTTTTGAAGTTTGTTATTTTTTGTTAGTATTTAGATGATATTAATCAATTTTGTATGTAAGTACCTACTTATTTGTGTATCACGCGTATCTCAGTTAGGAAATATAAATAAGTTTATATTATATTTATATGTATATTTCTTAGTATATAAATTAATTGTGTAATTAGCACTTGACTTATACATATACCAAAATACTATAAACAGTTACTAAAGTACAAACACGAACAATGTTATTATTCTTACGATATAATTTTTTTTTATGGAAATAGCCGGAAAACGAGCTGACGATCCACCTGATGGTAATTGGCTATCGTCGTCCGTGGACATCAGCAACACCAAAGGCATCACTGATGCGTTGCCGGCCCTCCCCCTCCCTTCCCCTCCCCTCCACCTCCCTCCGCTCCCCTCCCCTTCCCCTCCCTTCCACCTCCCCCGCTACCCTCCCTCTACCCTTCCTTCCCCTGTTTAACTTATATACAAATATACATATTATACTATACATATAAAAAAACAATACTCAAAAACAATATAAAAAAACAACATTAAAAAACAATATTCTTACAAAATTCTTACAATAGAAATAATAGTAATTATGGCATTAATTAACATTTAAAATCAATATTACCAATATAATCCCTCGAGGGGCCCTACCACCAGCGGGCCGGATTTAGTCGCCTTTTACGACACCCATCCGGCTTGGGATTGGGGTTAGTATTCTAAGCCGCCCTAATACGGCAAGAATTATTGTGTAATTAGCACTTGACTTATACCAATACCTAAATACTATAAACAGTAACTAAAGTATAAAAACGAACAATTTTTATTATTTCAAATTACAGCTGTGTGGATACTTTGGACAGTGTAATATAAGTTCAGAAGGCGCGCGCGCCAAATTCGAAATTAAAATTGGTGTCGGAAATTCGACAACGTGCGGCTGCGATGCCGATTAGCACAGGTCCTACCTCGAAGGCGACTGGCGCGAGAGTAAAATTGAGTAAATTAACGCGTCGGGCGTTTCGTTGCTAGTGGAAAGGGAAAAAATAGAAATTGAAAGAGAAGTTTTTCAAAATTTCAAATTATGATCAGAAAGAAATATTGGTATCTATAGGACCTATACTGTGGTATATTTTTTATTATCTGGATATTTTAGATATTTGTGGTGGATATTTTATGCCAGATTAGACCCCACTTTGTGATTTATTTCTATCCAATGAAATAATTGCTATCGTGTATCAAGTATGAGGGAACGAAAGAACAAAGACTGTAAAATAACATATATTTTTTTTAGAATTGTATTATGTACCATTTATGAACAAAACACCTTCAAAAATACCATTTCTTGGGATAATATCGCCTTAATTTATCCAGAAGACATTTGTCTCAGACAGTTTAGACGAAAGTCTGGCAATGTTTCAGTACTTGTATAAATATGTTTTATAACGTTGTTGTGACTGAACGAAGTCTGCACAATATGATTAAACATAATAACATGGCTTCAGTACAAATCTTTTGAATACTGTTATTTATAAAAGTTCTATGCACAGTATTCCATGTTATACGGCATAGTAATTTGGTAGCAATACATCTGTAATCGACTCCAGACAGGAAACTCTATTTTAATAGTAGTGTTTAGTATTCCTATGATAAAAGTATCTACCCTATGATGACAAAAAACTTTTGAAGAGTTTACGGTTGACTTAATGATAATTCGATAATTTATGTCAAAACACACATTATGAAGTTATTAAATTTAAGGTATGTTTTTTTCTTAGGACTATAATCATAAAACTAAAATCTCGGTCTGTGTATGTAAGCGCAAAAATATGAACTGCACGGGTTTTCATGTATTTTTTTCATTGATAAAAAATATAGTTTATAATAAGGAAGCTTTAGGTGCTCTGAATAAAAAAATTGTTTTGGTTGAGATAATATTAGTTTTACTTTTAATTTTCTAATCGATTTGACCAAGAGGTCATATTCACGATATATAGGTCCTGTATGATCGATTCATTATGACGTAATAATGGTCCTAATAGTCAAGTTATAAAAAATATTTTTTATACATGAAAATGATTCATATTTAAATGTATTCCATTACTTCTGGGCCAGCTTTATCAATAAAAGATTGTCAGTTCACGCTTTCAGACTTTTTATTGCTAATGCCACGGTCCGAGCCGCCTTCACGTACATTAACCTTGCGTTAGTCTGCGCAAAAAATAACGTAGTCGTCTGCCGTATGCCGTATACTTTATTATTATGTAATAATAGACCAGTGGCTTTAACGTCCCCAAGACAGACCTGAGTTTGATTCCTGGATTCATCTAAAAAATCTCAACACAAATGTATTCATGCCAATCCACACTTGGTGTTGTGGACTTACCAGCAACTCATGCGATTCTCTCGCGTCTTTTTTGGCAGCAACGCATCGGTGATGTCTTTGGTTTTCTAATGTCCATGTCCATGTGACGATCTATTAGATACTTCGCAGGTTCGTTTACTTTGTTTATTATATAATACGAGTATATAATATAAGAAACACGAGTGGAAGTTATAAATCGTAATATAATATTACTTTGAAAAATTTGCAAGTAAATATTGAGTTAATCCTTTGATTGAGCAAATAAAGTTAACCAAATGATTAATATTTACTTAATATTTACTTTATTCACCGTATTGAGTGACTCTGAGTCGGGGCGTTAGACTAATAGGGTTCTGTAGCTGATGTAAATTAGAACTATATACATATATATGTATGTATTTATATATTTGTACCGTTCATGTATGGAACGGACATCGCGAACAGATTTTGTGTCGCGCCGGGAGGTTGTATTTTCAAAATCGACTGAATCCACTGAAAACTATAGCCAATTGGCTACAATTTGCTGCGTAAACATCGGTTTCAGGTTGTCGTTTCTATACGCTATAGTTCAATGCGCGTAGGTCAAGGTAGGCCAATAGTTAGGAATATTTTCCGTTTCCTGTTTAAATGTAAATATCCCATTTGCCGTTGCAGTTTAAATGTAAACATGCCATTTTCCTATTAACATAGAATAATGTACTGCTTCTTATTTCCGACTTCAGAAAAAGAGGAGATTCTAAATGCATTTGATAATGCCACATGACTCATTTGAAAAAACCATTTTCGTTTATTTTCCGTTGAATTACCTAGATCTATGTAGGTATTCATTGCATGATCCACATTTAGACTCTTTTCGTTCCGTAGATTCTGAGAAAAATTTGGCGTGCCAGACATGACGAGCTAATGCCAATAGGGTTTCGTTTTTAAACGCGCCCTAAAATAACTGTTTACTACTTTCTATAATATATTACAATTGATAAGTATTCATAATTTCTCTACGATGCTCCAGATTAATGAATTTTGGAAGACTTTTAAGCCGCCCGAAAGCCTCCGATATGATTCAACATCTGACGATAACAATCGATTCATTGTTGCTTTTAAAATAAAATCATTACAATTCTGTCATGCTATTTGCGTAATTTTAACAAGTAGTAAAATTACTCACATTAGTTACTATATTGTAGTTAGGTACATAAATACACAAAATTATGCGATAAAATCAAATAGGTACAAGCGAACTATGCCAGCCTGCATTCTTCGTTACATTTGTAACATTGTAGCTAAGCTATTTATGATAATGCCATTTCCTATTTCAACATTGTTATTGTGTTGTGATGACTGATGACTTTAACCCATTGGCTAAGGATCGTGTAACAAAAATAAACAGAATTTCCTTGAACTATTTCACAAACTGATCTTGTTTGTAGCGAGCTATCCAGAAGTGTGACAAAGTCCTAACTCCAATAAAGCAGCTTTTTTTCGAAACGACTCCAGTATCTTTTTTTTATTTTACCAATATCAATTTCCAAATGCTCAACAACCACGATTCAATGGTTACTTCATTCAAAACAAATGCAATAACAAACCGGATATTTTCGATATTACAGATGTGATAGAAATATTCACACCGAAACCAGTTCGGATCTCACAAGAAGATTCACTCACTGATCAAAACATAGCGTTATTTACGAGTGGAGGCCACGCGCTTATGTGGGCTAGTGACGTAGAGTCTGTGTACTCGCGAGAGAACACATATAGACATGTAAACATCGAGTTTTGTTAAGGTGGGCGCAGACTAGCGCGACGTGCAATGTGATACGATTGCATAAACTCGCCGACCACACAGTTGCATTGACAGCCGGTGGCCTGAGTGCTCGTTACAAAGAACGATCTCATATAACCGGGAGTACAGCACTGTTGCTAAGTTTCGAGTTTTGTACCTAGTAGCTAGTATAACTACAAGGTGATTGAGACCAGACTCGAAAGACCTTGAGTTGTACAAACATTTTAGTGATTAAGAACTAATTTCGGTTAATGGTTCCGGAGACAATATTTCTATACATATTTTCTATAGAAAATAAAAATGTTGTACATAGAATTGCATTGCTATATGCAAGCAGTAGGTAGATATTTCCTCAGATTTGTTCAGATGACGATACTTTTTTAATGAAAAAAAAAAACATATTATATTGCTGTGAGACTATTATGAACTATAGATAATAATATTGATTGCGTTCACACATCATTGAGTACCGCGCTTGAAGAAACTTTTAAACAAATTACATTAGACGCTTGTAACAGAATTTCTTATAGCTGAATTCTACTTACAATGTTCATGTGAATATAAATTGCTTATTAAAACCTTTGTATACACCGCTTTTATTTTTTAAGAAATCACTTATAAATATCAAAGTGTAAATTCAATGAACTCTTAAGTTAAAATTAATATCCTCGGACTCTACATAGGCATTAAAATATATTTTTTTAATTATAACTCCCACGTATATTTAGTTTACATATTTATTTTATACCATATTTTACCAGAGCTTCTAACCACGTGAATAGAACCAATTTCTAAAGTAGAAAGTATCGATCTAAACCTGTAGTGGAAATACAAAGGGGATGATAAAAGTTTTAAAAATCTTTACGGGACGCTGTCAAAATCAAAATAGCTATTACCTAAAATATTTTTATATTGACCTTTTTAGAGCAAATGACAAACATAAAAAATATAACATTTTATAATATTTTGACAAAAGTAAAAAAATGCTAGGTATATTGACTTCTTAACAGCCGGTCTCAATAATGTACTAACACATGGAAGACTGTTGACAAATATGACAGATGACATACTAATGGTAGCCCTATCCACAGTCTTCCATCTGTTAGTACATTATTGAGACCGGCCGTTAGACAACAAAGCCAATCACGATAAAAAGGTACCAAAAACTATTAAATCTCTTAACAGCGACGTTACAATAGTATATAAAATTAACGATGATATATATAGACTTAAAATTAGCGATGAAGCTGTATAATATGTAGATTTACTGTTTAACATTGACATACCATGACATCCGGTTAGCTCGGAGCATGCGTGACTTTACGCTTTCCCCGGCGTGCCTGCGTCTTTGCGAATATCTTCATTATAGCCTATAGGTATCTTATTCCGAGTCTTAACCTATCCTAACGAGATACTGACTTACATCTTACTTAGGAACCTTAAAAACACAAACATTAATCAGATTCAAAGTTACTGCTATCGAAAGTAAACACGGAAATAGGGAGGTATTTCCGTGTTTACTTTCGACAGTATTACATTGTTATACAATTGTGACATTTTATATACAGTGAAAATTGGAATGTTTGTGACCTACAACTCAACTATATTTTATTTTTATTGCTGGCATCGCCGGCATGCCGCCATGTCTCGAAGATAGACGATAGACTTGGTTGTTATTATGCTAGATACCATTGTTTTTTTTACAAATCTATTTTTACTATTATTATGAAAAATTTCAAAGATACTAAATACAAATATGGAACGGCTTTACGAAGTACGAAAAACTAACTATACGTATACAAGTTTTCAAAACAATGTTTTTGACGTGATAACGTCTATTAAAACGATGAACGCCGGGTGCACGCACGAAAAACCATGACTCATTGTCCCGTTCCGCGCGAGCGAGAGCGCGCAACAAGCAATAGAGAGGCATATCGAAGCCGATGCCGTAGGCGAGCCGTAGGCGATCGTAGTTGAGTGGAGTGGAGCGGGGCGGGGCGGAGTGGAGTGGAGCTTTGTCATGACGTTGTCACGTTAAATTACCGTCCTAAACCGACTTTACAGACAACCATTTTTTTTACAAGAATAAAATATAATGTTCGCGCAATAATTCAAGTTGATCCTTCGAACTTAGCATGGAACTAGCAACTCTGACACAGAATTAAATTCGCGAAAATTTAATTATTCATTTCTCCAAACTTAACTCTTTTCTGGAAAGAAACTCCGCGGGAGTGTGATGAACTGACGTTGGTTCTATTTCGGGGCGACCATAGCGAAGTACATTTTTGTGGTCGCCATTAGTTCATTCATTCCTGAGGTATTTAGTAAACAGTTACACCTACACACAGCAAACGGATGTGGCTTTTTATGTTATTGATTTGTTATTTGCAAAGCAATTACATAACGGTTATAGCGAACGTCCAGTCGTACTATGTACTTGAAGCATAACGTCACCATGACTTATGTTGTAGAGTCGTTATCTCGCTCGACGCTTAGATAAGGAAAGAGACCCTACGTTCTAACAGCACAAACAACTAATGAGTAGGGTTGGCAATTATTCGGCAATAATATTTTAGATGATAATTTTGTTTTTACTCGCCACACCAGGTTTTGTATTATTCAATTGCGCTGTTACAAACTAAGTATGTAATAGAATATTAGCGATATTTATATATAATAAGTATATTAAAAAATAATAAGTATAAATGAATCGCGTTTCAAAACAGATTAAACTAGCACAAAGTGGTCTTTACCAATTATGTCAACAATAAAAAAGTCAAACGTTTTTTACAGTTGATTCATTCCATCCAATTCGGTTGTCCGCGTCATACTTGTAACTTTCCGTGCTTTACTTTCTCATTCCGCGTAAAAGTAAACAACATTCACAACCCTAATCTATGACTAAGCTATCTACTGATAAACATCAACAAAAGTACCGTTTGGCATTTCACAAAAAAAATTTGCTCTTTCTATGAACACGATTGAGTGTATAAAGAAACAATTCGTAGAATTAGTTTCTACTTATCAATGCCGCTGGATAGTGTCTGGACATGCCTATAAACGTTAAATAATTTCAGTTAAAATCATCTATTGAATGTGAAATGTATGATATAGTAATAAGGTACAGTAATTGCATTGTTGAAACATCATTTTTATTTTTGTATGGGTTGAGGCTAAAAAACGATCATTAAAAAAGTTAGATAATATCGGTCGTACGCTCGAAATTTTTTTTCCCACGAATGTTTATTTTCGCGTGGGAAAATTACTGTCGAAGTCGACGTAAGGTATAAAATAATATTTTGTGTCAATTTTGCTGCTATTTCAGTCAGTATGTTTTTAAAAACAACCCTAAAAGATTAAAATTTGTTAATAATAAATATTATTTATTTATTTATTAAATAAATAATAAATAACGCTTCACACTAATATTTTTACACATTATACCTACTATTAAAAAATACGTTTTTTGGGTGCGTATTGCCAATTGATTTAATTTTCCGAATCGAAGTGAAGAAAAAAAGAATTAAATATTATGGTGTGATGTGAACGTTTACTTTATGCAGTATTCAACTATTCACACAGCGAGTGCCTCTCAGAGCCTGATTGCAAATTACTTATCAAATGACGTACATTTTACGTACCTACCTCCTTAGGCGATATTGTTTGTTTCTAACTAACATCTTTCTACAACAATAATTTATTTACATATTAAATATATTATTACAATGTCGCAACTCGCAACTCGCAAGCGTTTCACAAATCAACATCTATGACCAAAGTTACTAACACTTTATCGGTCGTGTGTTTGGTAAATTCTTTTTTTTTAAATGTTAACCCAACGACGCTTAATTAATTACTCATTGAAAGCGAAGTCTGCCAAAAAATCTCGGCTTTAGATATTATTATATTACGTAAATAGTAAAATTATATATTTGAGTGTCACCAAGTCATAATTTTGAAAAAAAAATCAATGTAGGTACACAAAATGTAGCGTAGCCTTTAACGGCGCATAGAGTTTCACTATAATAAATTGAAGTACAGATCCCAAAGAGTAGTTAATACTACTACCTAGTTAAAGTAGTTAATATCAGTTAATCATGAGTCTAAACTCTTGTCATAAACTTCTAACTTTGACGTAGATTTCAGATTACGAAGTCTTCACTAATCGGATTCATTTAACAATAAGACATTGGCGCTTCGTATTATATTACGGAATGACTAAACTTGTTGTTGTTTTTCAACGTTCCTATACGACTGCGCGGAATTATGCCAACGTAATGATGGATGATAACTATCAGCTGATTACGTCGCGTACATAAATGTATGTGTTGCAGTAAACAATGTTGTGAAGTTAATACACGTACAGGAAATTATTATTATTATAGAAGTACTTTTATGACTTCTGTTGTTAAAGGCTCTACTATAGCTACGGTAGTATAGCTACGGTTTATCGTCTTTGTTTTTGCCGAGAGCCAAAAATAATGCAGATTGTTGTGATAGCTGTGCTGTTATATTCATGGACAATGATAATCGCCATCTGCTCGCCTAAATACCTAAATAAAGTTTGATAGGTGTCACAGTAATCTACACCTAGTGCGTATAGCGTGGTCTATGCGTGTGAATCGGTTCTTCTAGGTTTAGAGTACTTTTAGATCTAAAGGCCTTTGACGTGGGTAACGGTAATAACAACGATAAAAACTGACTGCTTTACGTGCCTTCCAAAGAATGTGGGCTCATGAAAATTTGCCAATTCTAACTTTGGTCCGCACCTTTGACATAGGGCTAAACCTTTGAGGTATGAATGATTTTGTTGCCGTTACTTGTAATTATTTTGTAGGAGTAGTTTTACATGACAGCATGTCGTTAATATCTCTTCGACGGCCAAGCGATACTTTTTGACCAAAATCTCAGAATAAAACGCGTTATTATTCTAAGACCAAAATGTAGAATTTGTAGAGTCAAACCTCTAGGCCTGACTCTCCATTAGCTCAGATAACTTATGCACAGTGAAATCCTTATGAGCTTGTGAGTCTTGGCAACCTAGTTTACATCAAAAGATTCTGCTTGGATAATTTTGTTTACATGCGTGCATGCTTACAAATCTATCTTCGATTCGTCACAACCCTGAAAGTTAGTCTATCAAGTGATTTAAAACTTAAAACATGGAGTTTACTTATTGTTTTGTTTGTTGAATTAGTATCTATAGTCGCACAGAATGATAATCAGTAGGTATGTAATAAATATTTGCGATAACACCTTGGCACATATTTTGATACATTGATAACAAAGTTATGATTTATTGATGAAAATGTTACAATGTTGTAATTTGCCACAGTGTTATGTTATGATGTAAATAAAAAAATAATATTTTAGTACTTGTCGAAGAGGTATTACGTTGAGTTCCCGACCGGACATCAGTAAAACAAATTTTTATTTGGTTGTTTGTGTTTGGTCATTTGTATTTGTGTATAATGATGTCATACTGTGAAAGACGGCGTATAAATGTGTTGATTACCCATACATATTAATTTCCTATTCATCGTGAATTCCAATTTCATCCTTATTTGTAAATCTTTCATTAAGACTAGTTTACGCCGAGTAATAATGAGTAGGCCGGCTACCTCATTATTAATTCTACTTTATCTTTCGTCAGTTAATTCTCTGTTACTAGTTCAATGACATTCAAACGTACGCTGATAGGTAGATAACAATAATACCTACCTATTCTGTGTGTGTAGTTTTTTTGTTTTATTGTTTAGTTGCGAAATACTTTTAAATAGGTACAAAGTCATGTTCTACTATTATAAGTAGGTCTAGCTACCTACCTATTTGATGGTTTTGTCTTACGGGTTTCATCTATCCTCGAGTCCAAACCACAATTAGAAGTTTCGATAATTTTTTGATATTTATTTTTTTGTTCATTTTTCTACATAGAAAATTTTCCTTGGTGATACTTATTTATAAGTACTATTATTTCTTTTGAATCTGAATCTGAATTCTGATCTGAATTACACTTTATTGCGTTGGAGCAACAGTCGCTATTTATTTAAATGATTTTTCGGATTTTTTCTTAGTGCGCCTTCTGTACTTATTTTTTCAAAGTAGGTTTTATTTTAATCTAATCTAATTTAATCGCCTACCAGCACAATTAACCACAGATTTTCCTTCCAGACCCAGACTGGGCGTCCTACAACCTGGGAATATTTATCTGCATGCGTTGCGCGAGCATCCACCGCGGGATGGGCGCGCACATCAGCAAGGTCAAGCACCTCGAGCTTGACCGCTGGGAGGACTCGCAGGTGCAGCGCATGAAGGAGGTCGGCAACATCGCCGCGAAGAACAAATACGAGGAGCGGGTGCCGCCGTGCTACAGACGACCGACGAAAAATGATCCGCCGTAAGTTTTTATGTAGTACGAGCACAGAACATCTAAATCATTAGTACATAATTATTAGGTGTTCTGTGAGTACGAGTATGTGTACGAGTAGCCTGTACTATAACCTACTCGTATGTACCACAGAATACTTACATAGTTTTTTGAAGTGAAAACTTCATTAGCATCGTAGTGATTTGAAAGTCGATGAAACGAAAACGGGACAGACACATAAATTCGAAAATGAGATATTATGCATTGTACAGGAAGGGGAGGGGGAGGGGGGAGAGTATTTGTG
The DNA here is from genome assembly GCA_911387775.1 of Thymelicus sylvestris. Lineage (NCBI taxonomy): Eukaryota > Metazoa > Arthropoda > Insecta > Lepidoptera > Hesperiidae > Thymelicus > Thymelicus sylvestris. The sequence continues at coordinate 10,792,513 of OU426898.1, read as the reverse complement.
AAGGTTTCCCTTCTACCACGTGTGAATTACACCCATTTTTTTTTTGCAAGCGTCTATGATTAAATACCTAACATAATTTTAATTTATTTATTTCTAATATATTTTTGTCCCAGATATCAACCTTTACCCCATCAATAAATTCAGAGAAAATCTCATGAAACTTACGAATTACGATCAACGAGACACCCTCAATTTATTACCTAGGTACCTATCCTGTGATCCGTTACTTTTTCATCGGATGTGCGGAAATTAAAATTATCAAATTTTCGACATTTCAAAATATCCGCAGCTTTGATGACCAATTTTTAACAAAAAATAAGTTACTTTAATTTTATAATATTTTGCTGATTTTAATCTCTGGAATTGTATTCTGTACTCGTATGCGTTGTTGTTTTCCTATAAACTTTTGCGGTCTGTATTTTCCAATTACCATTAATAAGAGGATAATTCTACTGATACAATTAGGCACATAGTTATTTTAAACATCAGTGTAATGATTATAATCGATTGCATAGTAACTCATTTTAAAATTAAGTAATTCAATGTTCTGCATGGCAAGTTAAAGCATTTCTAATACACAATGTACTTACAAAAACCAAACAGATGAAATAAAAAATGTTTTCGTGGATGATATACACGTGCGGAATAAAACTTTTTATGGCATAAGGTCAATGATATTAAGTATATAGTTATAATATGTACAAAAAGAGTAAAATATCATTGCTTATGGTTATTTTTTCGTATCTATTGGGTTCTTCAAAGCCACAGATCAGTGATAAGGTTTTAAAAACCATTCTAGATTGTTTATTGACTACTAATAGGGTTCCATCTCCACCAATCCGCACTGGAGCAGCGTGGTGGAGTATGCTCTAGGCCTCCTCAAGAGGAGAGACCCGTGCCCAGTAGTGGGCCATTATTGGGTTGAAGGCAGGCATTAATAGGGTTGCCAACCGTACTATAATATATGGTACATATTATAGTATTGTACTTCGGATCTGCGTACTACATATACTGTTGAAGAAACACATAGTACGCAAAAATACTATGTTTTCAACACCAAAATGTAACAAGCAAATCTTTTATTTAAAAAATTTATGAACGTGCCTTTTTAATAATTTTTGACTGATGCAATATTAGCGTGTAGCGTATCCGAACGTAGGTATGTATCATTGGTCTGCTTTATTTTTGTTTTGGTATTTAGTGTATTTACTAAATATATTTAAAGTCAGTTCATTCCTGCTCTCTATTCCCGCCACTTCAGCATTCACGGAAAATATATTTTCGATTATGAATTCGAAGTGGCGAGAAGAAGAAACATATGTAGTATCTCATTAATAAAAAATGAGCTTTTGATTTACATTAATTTAAAATGTGATAAAGCATATTACACTTTTATTTTAGACAAAAAATGGTTAAAAAATGCATGAAGTGCAAATAAATATGTAAGTTTAATAAAAATAAATAAGCAAAAAATATATCTTCGTCTACTTTTTGCGTTTTCCGTAAAATATGTACTATTTTTTTTGAAGTGTACTAAGTATATTTTTTTATAGCTTCGTCTGAAAAAATACTATATTTCGCTGAAGGAATGTTGGCAACCCTAGCTATTAAGGAGCTCATAAAACGTTATTTTTAAATCAAACGTATTTGAGTAAAAGTTTTAAATTAAAAATTCGTCATTTCAATAACCCGCGCAAACTCTACAAGAGTTTGATTTGATACGGTTAGTTGAAAGTTTACTACTTTTGCAGTACTTAGTTATTTCATATAAAATACACTGATATAAGCAGATTGTGCACAATGGTATATAACAGTTAACAGTGCAAATATCAAAACTTGACCTACATGCGTTTATCACCATTTTATCAGCGATCCCGTAGAACGAATTATTTATTATGTACCGGTCGATAAATATCGAAAACAAATCTATTGCTGCTATTCAGTTTACAATATTGATTCATTTGTAAATGGCTCAGTAAAAACGTGTTTACAATCATTCGATTGTTTCAATAGCTGCTTCTCGTCAACAAACTACAAAGGCCATAAGCACGAACCATAGAATACATAATCTAAATTTTACTAACAAAAAATAACCGACTTCAAAGTTACTCAAAAACTACTTGTCAGATCTCGTTCAAATTTATGTGGGATTACATGACAAGCACCTGCTTTCGATTAAAAAAAGAATCGTCGAAATCGGTTGGCGTGATATCGAGTTATTCTTCCATTTGTCGCGCACAAATTTAAGACATATGGTTTTATCATGGATGCCACTGTCAGATCTCAATAAAATTTATATGGGACTACATGACAGCCACCAGCTTTCGATTAAAAAAAGAATCATCAAAATCGGTTCGCCCAGTCCAAAGTTCTGAGGTAACGAACATAAAAAATAAATAAAAAATACAGTCGAATTGAGAACCTCCTCTTTTTTTTTGAAGTCGGTTAAAAATAGATAATAAAACTTTACAACTAGGTCCGAATATTGCCATTTGCCGTCTAATCTTATCATTACAAAAATGTGCAAACCACGATGATACACCGTACACGTAATAGGATTTTTTTATTAAAGTATTTTACAACTTTTGTATTACATACATACATGTGCGTATGCACATGACATGTATATGTCGATGTGCTTGTCTCACAAAAATTGACTTCTGCTGGCCTGTACTCGAAAACAATTTGAGGAGTTTTTTGCGTCATTTCTTCTCGTCCATTACAAATATAGATAACAAAGCACCTTTCCGAAATGGTGGTGGAGTCAAATAATTATAATTGACATTCATACGAGTATCAGTTATAACTGCATGATTAAATAAATTTGAATAAGTTTACAAACTTATTTTAAACCTCGAATCAATTTCTCTAAAGATTACAAAATATTTGACGAATGTTAGGTTAGGTTAGCAAACGCGTAATTAGAGCGCGTCAAATTATACGAAGAAAATTAAGTGTAATTAAGATAGATGAAATCATAGATGAAATGCATTCGAATTATAATGAGCGTTATGATCGGTTCGGGTTCTGTAGTAAAAACGAAACATATTATAATATCACGTCATATCCGTCCGTCCATCCGCAGCATATTTCAGAAACCCGTAGTACTAGAAGGCTGTATTTTGGCATGGGTAGGTAGTGTAGGTACATATTAACGTCTAAATAGTACCTATAAAAAAATTTAAAAACCCGCCTGCTATCAAATATACCTTTTTGAAATCCTTATGGCGAGCTCTTTAACTTGATACCCATATTGCATTGTTCGATTTATTTTTATTTTTTGATGCTTCAAACCATAGCATCTCACAGCCACCATATTTGTTTTTTTTTAATTTCACTTACCTAAGAACACTTGGGTCATCAAGACAAATCTAACGATATCTTAATTGTATAAATCCGTTCAGTGGTTTGGAAAATATGAGGTAATAAAGAATATTACATACAAACATACATACAAGATACTCGCGAAAAACATAACCCTTCCTGGCAGTCAAAATCAGATAAAGTCAAAATCAATAAAAATCGGACAAAATGTAAAAATCACAGGTTTGGTATTTATAAGTTTTTACACGGAGAAGAAGTGAAAGTGAAATTTTTGTATAATATTTATGAGTTAGCAAAAAAATAATTATAAAATAAAATATTAAGTAGTGTCAATGTGAAGTAACTCTTTATAACGTGATTTACGGTCGAATTTCGACCGCAGAGCGGGAGTCAAGTGTAATTAAAACAGCTACATAAATGCCTTTTTTTACATATAATTATTGATGCATAAAAATTCAGAATTGTAACACAAAACCTCAAGTAAAATATCTTTTAACTCCATATGGTTGCCTCAAAATAATAGACTTGAATAAAGAGTTATAAAGAGTCATAAATTATTATTATCTTTCCGCAAACAACTCGTGTTATTCGGCTGTGGTATTGAGAGCCAGTTCTTTCCTTCTTTCTTCTCTCTTTTTTCTTGGCCGATAACGTATCAGGAATGATGCTAACTGCTTCACTACAACGTGGCTTCTCTGCTTGTTTGTGGTCTACTATGGTAGTAACATAAAAAGGCATTAAGTACTTACTTTTTACAGAAAGCGAAAAAGATTGTTAAATAAATAAACAAAAAACCCGACTGCGTAAAAAAACTAAAAAGAAAAAAGAGGCTAGTAGTTTAGAATGTTGTTAAAAATAATATTAAACGACTACCTAAAGTCCTAAACCATAGAATACTACTACAGTACACTAGGTACTACTACTATACTACTTTACAATAAAGCTACTTTATAATAAAGCTGAAGAGTTTGTTTCTTTGGTTCAACGCGCTAATCTCAGGAACTACTGGGTCGAATTGAAAAATTCTTTTGGTGTTTGATAGTCCATTTATCGAGGAAGGCTATACAAATAGGCTATATTATAACATCATATATTTTGGTAGTTTTTTTCCACAAATAAACGTGCGTGAAGCCGCGGGGCACAGCTAGTTAGATTATAAAAATATTTGTTTGTTGACAGTTATTGTTCTTATTTCTAATTCTACATACAATTACAATATAAGAACAAATTATACAAACAACTTGTCTTATAATAAGTACTACGTTACTTTAGGTCAATAGGATGCTACGTGCGCTAAGTGACCATGATGTGAACATTCCGTTCGCACTACACAAACTTTCTATTAATTCTACGCATTTGTAATTTACAGAGTACTAATCGAGCAGTGGATACGCGCCAAGTACGAACGCGAAGAATTCTGCCACCCGGAGAGGCAGAGCTACCTCTCAGGTTCCATGGAAGGATTCCTCATGAAGAGAGGCAAGGAAGACAGCCGCTACCAGCTCAGGAAGTTTGTTCTCAATGAAAACGAGGACACCTTGAAGTTAGTCCATTCAAACTTTTTTACCGAAGAGAACTTTGGAGTATTTTTCACCTAATGAATCATTCTTAGTTTGTCCGAAGTGACGTGGGTACAGACTCTGGCATTATCTCGAAATTTTTCAGCGGTCACAAATTTTCATAATAGTTTTATTGGCATCTCCTCGCTCGGGTAACTCGCATGTTTGATGTCATCATCATTCACAGACATAAACATTTTGTTTATCCAGAAATTGATTGTTCGCTCGCATCATGCCGAATATGCAAATTAATTACACGTGTAACGCTTAATGCTCGTCCCATTATGTTGCTTTATATATGTTTTTGTTGTTAAAACAGCCCAGTTTAATGAATGATGCAAGTTCATCGTGAGATTTCAGCGAACGGTGAAATAATAACTGAAATCAGTTTAGCAAAACGCTCTAATTAAGCTTTATATAGTTGGTTACTTGTTTACCTTCTATGCGACAGGAAGATAAAAATATCAAGATCATTGCGAAGAAAACGTGTGCGTGACGTAGATCGTATACGAAAACTTCCACACCTCTTTCGGTTCACGTCAGGATCCACAGCAAATATTGACTCTCCGACGTAGTATGTACATATAGATATCTGTTGTTTGCCTTGTTGACTAAGAGGCCGCTTTCGCACGTTTTTCGACCAAACACTACGTGTATTTGGCTCCAATTTACAATGTTACGAAATTATAATCTCCGCGCGAATAGTGACGTGCACTGTTTACATTTTCAATTCGATTTCCCAGCTCGGTAATTAAATCGTTTAGTCACGACGTCATGGAGTTGTCACGCATAGGTTTAGAAAATTCAGTCACGTCATTGCATTATGCGCAATAAAATTGAATTTTACGATCTTCAAAATAGTTACGAGCGTTCCATGAAGAAAAAACACACGTCATCAAGATTTCGCGAATAACCAAAGTGCGCACAGCGTAATAAGTTCCTTTACGTATGATCGTTATGTAACGCGATACTATAAGTCTATAAACTGTATAAAAACATATAGGTAATAGTCGTATTTCTACAAACAACAAAATACATAGATTACCCCTCTATCATATTTTTTTTCGATACAATTTTTAGTCTTGGTTTAAAGTAAGACGTATCCGCATCTATTCTATCCCACTAGTCATTCCCACTAGATATACCTAAAATTAAAATTTAATAAACCCCCGACAGTTTTATTTATACTAAGCTAAGAACACTCTCGATTAAGTCACCCTTCAAACAAAAAATAATAATAATCGAGGAGTATTTTGGAGCTATGATACCACAGAAAAGACATACAGATACACAGACATGACATGACTTATAACACCCCTCTTTTTTCGTCGGAACATACATATATGTATATGTATAATGACTTTTCCCAAAATTTCAATCATGTGCAAGCATTTGTCACAGTTATTTTTAAACATTAACAAATCTACATAATAGCGCTTTACCAATACCAAGTAGTTTACGCAAGGTTTGCATCCACACTATGTTGTATAAACATCGAGTAAATAGGAAAGCATTAAAATTATTTCTAAAAATAATTACAAAGCTGTTTATCTTGTTATGTTATTCATGTTTAACTACCTACATCAAAGTCCTTGGGAACCTTGACAATGATTGTAAATAACAAATGAAGGATAAAATGATATTAACGTACACTTAATTACTCTTATCTACTCCAGTTCTGTAATGCAATAGTAGAAACAAAATGTACGGTTGCGAATGTGTAATAAGATTTATTAAATATTATTATTTCGTCTTTACTATCTTACGTAAAGTTACCTAAGCTAAGATTACCGGTTCTCTTAAGCTAAAATGGCTGTCTTAAGCTAAGACAGCTAGAGAACTCTACATAGAAGGTACTTGGTTCTCTTAAATTAAGACCTGCTAAGACGGCTGGTTATCTTATGCTAAGATCGCTAGGTCTCTTAAGCTAAGATAGCTAGTTGTCTTAGGCTATGACGGCTGGGTTTCTTAGGCTAAGATATCTGGTTTTCTTTAGTTAAGATCGCTGGGTCTCTTAAGTTAAGATAGCTAGATGTCTTAGGCTAAGATGGATAGATCTCTTAAGAGTCTTAGGCTAAGACAGCTAGTTCTCTTAAGCATACTCGGACTGGTCCTTAGGTACCAGCACCCGTCTGACGGATGCGGCCGAACCGCCGGTTGTCTTGGTCGGTTTTTCGATCGTCTCCGACTCAAAAACTTTGGTTGTTGGAGGTAAGAACGAAAGTGCAAGATACGTTACGCGTTATAAATTTAAATTAATAAAACAAAAAACGTTATATCCTAGTTAAGTATGGGGCACTTTAAAATTATTTCGTAGGGCTGTAATGGACGCTGTCGTGTTTTCGATATTGTACATTTAATTTTATGTTTATTTATACTATGTACTTGTTTGGTGCCTTGAGGAAATTTAAAGTAAACAAAATATTCTTCTTCATAGTTGAGCGTTGAGTATTGAGCGTTGTATTGAAGATTCTCTTTTACCACTAAGGAATAGTTTCTTCAGCATGCATAATAAAATTACAAAACAGTACACAGGCCCGTAGTAGTAATACGAGGTTGATTTTGTGACATAATAAAAAAGTTTTAGCTACATATGTATCTTATTCAAAATTTACGTAAAATTTGGCCGACTTTACTTAATTTTCCTTCTTCCAACTCTCACTCAGTGTTATTTATAAACATAAAATTATAGTACTGTAATCACAATAGTGATGTCATTCATTTAATGTTTATATGTACGTCGAAAACAAGGAAGCGTGTCATCGATCATAAAAATACGACCTCATATTGTCTTGTGTCTCATTCATTTGTCTACTCATTATTCATTGTGTTATAATAATGCAATAACATGTATGTTAAATAAGCACTAATTTAACTAACAAATATAGAGCGATTATGTGAATCATCAAATTAAAAAGTTTTCCAAGCTATTTACGTTTTATGGGTGCATCTAATTTGGCTATTGTGGCTTCTTTCAAATGTCATCAGATTTTACAGTAGTATACAGTATATAAACAAGCTATAAATACTTTTTAATTACGTACATATAATGTTTATATTTATAATGTTGTTTTGTATTCTTATTCCAACACGCACTGACAATGCATAATATTTTCGGTGTCATTCCAAAATAATATTCTGGAATAAATTTAATTCGCATTCAGAAAATTGCTATTCCATGTAAAAATGTATGGATAAATAAACTTTTCACTTTATTTTATTGGCGGGCAAACACATTTAAATTCATTCAAATTTCGATCTTGTTTATGTACATTTGATCTTGCTATGGCAGCACGAAGCTCACTCGGCCTTGACATTCATTTGGCGAACCCGATATGCCTTTATCTAAATTACATGCACAAAAACTATATTTAAAATATTATCTTATAATATGTTAATTCGCTTAAAAAGTTGACCTATCCTAAAATACATTTTAACTATTATAATACAATAAAAAATCTCAACACAAATAGATCTTTTCACATATTTGCTCTATCAGTTCTTCAAACAGCTAACAAAAATGAGTTTTCACAAATCAACATACGAGTATCTATCATGATTTTAACGTAACAGAGAGACCGTTCTTAAATCAATTCTCAGCAATTTCAATATAAATAAATTATTTTAATTATCCATTGTTAAATCCTCTGTTAGTGCTTGTTCACACTGAACTCGCGGGTGCGGGCGCGGGCGCGGTCGCGGTAAACGCTACATACACCGCGCGCGCGTTTTGGTGTGAACTTTCATAGTAGGTCATATGTTTGATATTTCGCGACCGCGCCCGCGCCCGCGAGTTCAGTGTGAACAAGCACTTAGAAATATCAGTGATCTTGATGAACTAAAATCCAATAAACATAACATGCACAAATGTATAAGTCAGTGCTCTGGCCTCAAAGGCGTTCAAGGTACCAACGCCTGTGGAGGTCCTCAGTTAATATAGAATCCACAGCACCTAATATCGAACATAAAACATGAAAGGTCAAAATGAAAATCTCTTCCTACCCTCTCTTACAGGTACCACGTCAAAGAACATAAGGAGCCAAAAGGCGTGTTGCGGCTGTCGGAACTAAACGTAGCGTTCGCGCCAGCTAAGATTGGCCACATGAACTCCATGCAACTAACCTTCATGAAGGACGGGTCTACTAGGCATATCTATGTGTACCATGAGGATCCAGAAGTTATTAACTGCTGGTGAGTTTTTGATCATTTCAAATTGTTTTGACTCAAACTTGTAAGGTAATAATTACCAAGAAGACCTGTTACTTGTTCTGTTCGCGGGATCATATAACAGGTAAATGTTGATAGGATAATATTAAATGACATCTGTAAAAAAAACCTTTTGTACTATAAAATACCATTGGTGATAGTTAAGCAGTGGTATAAATGTTCGCTTTTATTGCTTTCTCTTTTCTTTTGTTTTTATCGCCGTACAACCTGCGTTTCCAGTATAGATTTAATTTACGCTTGTACAAAATAGACATGCAACTATTGCAGAGAATGTTTTACCTTATAGGCAGCACTGAGAAATAACTTTTGAAAATTCTTACCTAAAAAGACCTTTAAAATGAAGGGTGATAGTTTGTATGGGTACAAAAATAATTTTCGTCCGATTTACTTGCTTCAAATTCTCTCTTGAATTAAAACATACATAATCCTGTTACTTTCAGGTACATGGCAATTCGCTGCGCAAAACTTCACCTTCTCCAAGTGGCGTTTCCATCTACACCGCAGTCAGACCTGATCCTCCGTTTACCTAAAGACTTCGCCAGAGAAGGCTGGCTATGGAAGACCGGCCCAAGACCTTCAGACGCCCACAGACGACGATGGTTCACGCTAGACAACAGGAAACTCATGTACCACGATGAACCGCTAGACGCGTACCCGAAAGGCGAGATATTTATCGGTGAGTTTCATATTTTGTTCTTAATGTTCAGAGCGTGTTTCAATAATTGAAACACGCTTTGAACAAAGAAAACAATTAGTTACTGTTTTCTTTTTTTATGGAAATAGCCGGCAAACGAGCTGACGATCCACCTGATGGTAAGTGGCTTTCGTCGCCCATGGACATCAGCAACACCAAAGATATCACTGATATGTTGCGGGCCAAGAAAGTGTTTAGAACGAGCTTCGAAAGTTTGTAAGACGTTCTACTACAGCGTTCAACGAATTATTTTAAAGTACCCGATACTTGTCTTTGTGGACACTAAAATGTGAAACGTGCCACGGGTAAGTACGATTTCCCTTGGATTTTTGACTGGGTCCTGTAATCGTGTAAGTACTATCCGATATAATCCTGCAGGAGGTCCTTTGCCTTTCCAAAATTAATTTTACTTGTTACGGTCGCAGTGTTGGAAAACCAAAAATAACGCTTCGATCAATGATAGCCTGACCATCAGGATCATCAGCTCCTTTGTCGACTAACATAAATTCAAATATTTCCACGCGATATACATATCGTCTAGGACTCTAGGTCTACGTCACCACCACTCACCTCGGTAACGCTTTTTCGTGACAGAAAAATCCTAATATAAAATATTTTTTTGAAGTCGGTTAAAAATATGTATATTTTTCCCAGGGCACGAGTCAACAGGTTATACAGTGCGCGTGCCCCACACGGGCAACGGCTGCAAGGAGGCGCGGTTCCCCTTCCAGCTGGTGACGCCGGAGCGCACGTTCTGCCTGGCCGCTGTCTCGCACGACGACCGCGCCGGCTGGCTCGCCGTCATCACGCACACCGTGCGCCGCGCGCTCACGCCGCAGGACTCCACCAGTGAGTACTGTAGTAAAGTCGGGACACGAAGCAGGAAGAAATTCGTACATTGACTTGTTATTACCTGTCTCTGTCACTCCCGCGTAAATACAATGCGTCTCGCTCGCATAGAACGGTGGCCATTGCACTGTGCGAGCGAGCACGCATTATATTTACGCGGGAGTGACAGAGACAGGTAATAACAAGTCAATGTACGAATTTCTTCCTACTTCGTGTCCCGACTTTAGTATTGTTAGATGCGTTATCACCCCTGTATGAGTAACAGTGAGTGTTGTAAGTAATGATCCGGTCACCATGTATGACTCTACCATATTGTTAGCCTGTACCGGCTGGGGGCTTGAGACTTGAGAGCGAGTTCTTTCTTTCTTTTCATCTTACTTTCTTTGTCGGCAACGTATTAGTGATGTTTTTGGACACGCAAATATATAATTATATTAGCAATATAATAGCAATACATAAGTAGTAATGCTTTAGCAGTGTACCAAATAGAGCTATTAGAAGAAGAGGTGTGTGTAGCCTGGTCACATCTTAACACTCCTAATAAACAGGCTCCTTAGAAGTATGGAAGGACGCATGACGGGCAGCGATGAGATGCAGTGGTATATACTTGTGTTCGAAGACGGTTGTGATTGTTGTAATATACGTAATCTTGTTTTTATTGTAAATACGTAATGAAAGAGATATGTATCTGTTCCAGTTGAAGCGACCCTCGTCCGTAAGCGCACCACGTCAAATTCCATCAGTATATTCTCCGGAAGGTAGTTCACTCTCCGCCAGTCACTAGCAATACTCTAAGCTTCGTAAGGTCAATATATTTTGTTTAAGTTACGCAACGTAACTATTTATTTTAACCCGTGATCGCTTGTCTTTAAACAGCATACAAATATTTGTTACTTTCAAAGTGTGAACGTAAGATAATTTTTGTAATGTCATATTTTTGAGTATTCTTTTGTAAATAACTTCATCTTAAATCTTCCAGGGCGTTCGACTGTTAAATGATTTAATTTCGTTGAGAATATTTTTTTAGAAGACGAACTTTTATTGCGTAGAGATAATAGTTGAGTAAGATGCGGGGTGTAAATAATTTATTTTATTATATTTTTTATTTATACAATTATAAATTACAAAACGTTTAAGGGACTGAATCTGTAATTCGTAAGTTAAATTATTTGTTTTTGTGTCGTGTTTGATATTTGTATGTTGTGAAAATGTATTTTTACAAATTACTTATTTTGCTGTCGTTACATTTCTATGAATGTTTACTCTGCCATACGCACAAATATCAGTACATTAAATATAATGTACTTAATTATATAAATATAACGTATTAAACGCATACCTTAAGACAGGTTGTACTATCCAAATTACAATAAAATTCATTACATAAAAAGTTAGAGTCAGTTGTCGTTATACCACATACTATACGTAAATATGATCACAAGTTTTAGCCCTTAAGATCTGAATCCATACAATTATTAATGTTAATATTGTAGTATCTTAAATATCAAATGCTCTCTCATTCGTGTGAAAAGACATTCTACAGGGATTTGTATGTGTAGTGAATAATATTAATCAATACATATTGATATGAGTAATAACATAAGAAGTAGCGCTTTCATATATAAGCAATATTTAGATGTAAGCGAGTTTAGCTAAATAGATGAATAAGTTCGATGAATGATGAGTATGGTTAGTTTAGCTGGGGATAACAAACATGTCGATATCACACGAACATACAAAAAGCTTTATTTCTTTTTTATATATACGTATAGTCTTTGGTGCGTTTGTTAGTGAGTGTGTAATTTTCGAAGGATTAATTGGCTACGATATAGTTATGTCCAGGACGTGAAATTATTGACATATTGGGTTATATTATATGGATTTTTTTTATACTTCGAAAACGATAGCAAGTCATCACGATCTCGAAAAACAAAGGAAATTGTAATAACATATCGTTCTATATTTTTATGTATTGTAATATGTATCTTCGTTCATACGATGTGTTTTTTGTAGTTTATTTTATGAAAAATAAAACGTTAAACCAAATTGTATTATTACAATGGTTTGTGTGAGTGAGGAACATATTAATATCTATAGTTCTTACTCAAAATATATTCTCGAACATGAAATTCGATCCACCTCATTTTAGGTTTCACTTACTAAATCTTAAAAGAAATCCAAAATTAAAATTTTAAATAATGCTGAAACAAGCAATAAAACTTATCTATGCTAGTTTTCTATGTATTTATTTGTAATCAAAAACATGATCGACTTGATTTTGGTATACGGCAATAAACGTAATAATACGAATTATTCGTTTAGATAAAAAAATATTTTTTTATAGTTTTGCTGTAAAATTCTGTTATCATAACGGTGTTTGTTTTTTTTCTTCTTTTTTAAAAGCGAACGTCACAAAATCATAATTTTAGTTTTTATTTTTACAAAGTGATACACCTGGTTTTTACTTGTACTTATCATGTTTTACCAAAATCAAGGCACCTTCATTTTTGTACCTACCTATATTTTAAATTGTAACTAATATTTAATTAAAATTAGTTATATCCATGATATTAATGCGATGTGAATTTTAAGGCAATTTTATTTAAACTGAATATATCAAATTATGTAGCTTAATGCAAAAATATGTAAGCATTCACTGTTTAAGTAATGGAAGCATTTGATTTTTTGTAAAATTGTTAAGTATCATGTAACTTTGCTATGAGTCAAGTTAGTGAACTCTGTACTCTGCAATATTTTAAGAGTAAAAATCAATATTAATATTCAAAATTGACTTAGGTATAGTTCTGTTTATACTGGAAGCTAGGAAACTACCAAAAATGTGGTAGACATATTTTTTTATAAAGTATACTGATATTTGATATTATGCAGGTTAAACATGTATGGCGGAGTGATAGAATGAATGTAATTCATCTATCGATGAAAAATTGTGTGTTTGATGCGCGTAAATCGTACCCTCAGTGGAAAAGAGTAGTATGCCTGAAAATTGCAATTTTACAGGAGAGCAAAAAAACTGTTAAAATATCAGTAAGAAGTCAAAGGAATTTACATTACTATTTCTTGCACAAAACCGTCAAGATTAATAATAAACATTTAAAAAAATTGAGCATAATATGCAGCTTTTGTCCATCTTACCAATCATATTAATAACTAAAATTCAAAGTAACACGACTTATGCTTTTTTTCCACTAGGGTGCGAAATGTTGTTTTATTGGATAAAAACGTGAAGAAAATAAAAGCGAAAATTATAATAATCACGTGCCACGCGATACAACGTAACATTGACAAGTCGAGTATCATAAAACAGCGTGACATGTTATTGTAAGGTAAGCTTTTGTCCAAAACCTTTATAAATAAGGGAGTAATTTAATTACTTTTGTAACGCATATACTTCGAACATGTGGTAATAATAATATTAACGTATTATCTGAATGGAGGGCGATCGAAAACATTGTGATTTTATAATATCGTGATGTAAGTGAAGAGAAATATACCAAATGTGTGAATTTTATGCGACGTTTGTGTAATGGAGTGAGAATGTGAACTTTTTGAATTTTGTACGTTTAGATGTGTGTGAAATGGATGTCGCTTTCACCAACCAAATGTTTTACGAGTGTATCTTACATTGCCTGTTTGATTAATATTTAATTTGATGTCACAACAAAAAAACAAAATTGTACCTATATTATTCAAGCCTGAAAGGTATAAACCGAAAAATAATATTACTTTTATATTTATTCGACAAATACATTTGAAACAAAGCAACTGTTATTAATAATAATGTCAATAAAATGTAATTGACTTTTTATTGCATTGTATTGTATTAGATACAATTTTAAATTATATTGAATTCTTAAAAGTCAAGAAATTGACGTTTGTGAGTATGAGTAATCTACTTAGCAATTTTAGCGCTATTTTTATTATTTTAATTGAATAATGGACACGAAATGAAAGGATTAATATAATTCTATTTTTATTTATATGATACAGTACGATCATGGTTAGCAAAATCATAGCTTAATAATATGGCAAATAGTTATTAGAATAAAGGAAGTTAGTTGAATGAGAAGTAATCATGAGTTAGGTGAATCTGTAAACCACAAAAGCAAGTAATGTTTCCTAGGTAATGTACAATTATTTTGTATCTTAACTATTAATTAAAACATAACTGCCAATTACTTTTACAGATGGAAAGTTGGTGGTAGCATTGGTTACAGTGATCGAGAGTGAAGGAATGAAAATATTTCTTAACATTTTGTGATTTTTTTGTAAAATTCTTTATTATCCACAAACCTTGGTTTTACTAAAATATTGTGTATTAATATAGTAAGTATTAAGACTTGCGAGATATTTTAATTATTTTTTTTTATTTTTAAATTTAACTACTTTTGATACTTTCTGTGTGTAATATAAATGACTTACAATTATTGAAGAATCAGTAATATAAGAGAAGACCGATGTTTTGTAACTTTGGTAGGTACATAACAAATTCAAGAAATATAAGAATGTTAACGTATCATGATACATATGTAATTATGCTGCGAAAAACAGCATAATAGTCTTAGATTTAAATATTCGCAATAATTCTAGCGTTTCATCCTAATAATACAATGATACAATCAAACATTGATATGTTTTGCTATCTCGATCACTGTAAGCAAAATATTTTAATTTAAAACGAGTATATCACCGGTTTAGTTAAGTTTTAGTGTAATTATTTAAACAAATTTACCAAATCGTTGCCTCGCTTAAGTTACATTATTATTTGTTGTAAATAATTGAAATTACTTTTAACGTGCTCTGGCATAATACATAGAATTAAAATATTTATAAGAAAAATGAACTTTTTGTGAAGTGGAAGAGGAGATTTCCCTGGTTTTTATAAGGTTTATAAATGCAGATCATTCAAATGATGATGCTGCTTACACACACTACAATGTATGCTATTTTAGCACACATAATAATATATTTAAATACGTACCTATGCAGAAATACAGAAGTTCACAGCATGCCACCTCAGATAGTGGATTGCATTGCGTATGCTCGTGTGCTAAAAACTAGCATATGTATCACAGGCGTTACAGACGCACTTTATTGGCTTCAGCTCATTAATGGCCCATTACTAAGCAAGTATACTCCACCACGCTGCTCCACTGCGGATTGGCGTCCAACTCGAGTGTCGGAAGTTTTCATACCGCCCGAGGGACTCCTACATCTCTTAACGACTGTTGTTTTAAAATAATAACTGGAACCGGCGGCTTTACGTGCCCTCTGAAGCAGAGAATTGCTCAAAAAATTCTTGCCACTAGCCGTCACCTACACTACCAAACATATACAACCTACATCCATAATAATAAGCTCTGAAAATTCGCTATTGCCATATGAGTAAATTAAAATAAGAAACCGCTTACACATTCATACCCTCACAGTAGGTTTTTACCTGTGTCGCGGGTGGCATGGACCACACATATCCATACTAATATTATAAATGTGAAAGTGTGTTTGTTGTCCGTCTTTCACGTCGCAACGAAACTGTTATATGGTATGGCTTTTGTACACACAAAAGCCATACCATATAACACCACACGGAGATAGTGAGGAGTAAAACATCCCCATGGGAAGATCGATATTTTGTTAGTTGCTAGATATTTAGTTCCTGGTGTTGTTAATAGATATTCATTTGCAAGTTCTGAATCACGCTATCAAATGATACATGTTTACTTAAGTCACAGGCAAACTAAATCTCACTAAGTAAAAGCACAGTAAAGGGAATCTAATATTGTGGTAAAAGTAAGTAGGATTTATAAAAAGTCGATCTCTACCGCGGGCGAAGCTGCGGGCAAAAGCTAGTAATGATATAACACATCACAATAACACCCATGACCCGAGTACAAATATTTATCTGTCACATAAATATCTGCCCCGCTCGGGAATCGAACCTGGGACGCATATTTGTAAATACCCCACGCTTCAGCCACTCAGGACGTTCCGGCTGCCGTTCGGGCGCTTGTTGCGCGAGCCATTTGAGGATCATGATTTTGGTAAAAGGAGCATAAGATACCTCCATTCCATTATCTCCAAAAAAGTGGACTGACGACCTCAAGAAGACAGCGAGTATTCACTGGGTACAGAAGGCTTAGTACATGAATAGGTTAAGGAAGGCCTATGTCCAGCAGTCGATTGCCAAGGGCTGGAGAGATGGATCTGCTCTTTCAAAAACTTAAAGTGCTCAGTAAACTCAAATATTTTAAGCAAATGCGACTCTATGATATCCCACACTATTAAACAACAACATAAATTCCGGACTATTGAGCCAAACCGAACGATATCTGATTGGTATTCCGTAACGTGGTAGTTTCTAATCTTAATTTGGTCAACGTGCCTTTTAATGTCTAGTAAAGTGTTTTCTCTATTAAGAAGGTTCCTATCAACTTCTTAATGCAACCTCTCCTTTCCGCTATATTTTCGATCTCGGGTCGGACCCATACAAAATCTCCTATTTTAAACTTACGTTGCCTTAAATAATAAAGGTAATAAAATAAAATACATAGTTAGCGAATTCGATATAGCTTTTTCTAAAGACTGTTTCTCTTCTTTTTATTTAGTAAAATTAACTTTAACGGAGGATGTGTATATTTTTTGCGAACAACACACATTTCGGTGTTTGTTTTGTCAGCAACTCGCGGCGAGTGACTACTTTGTCAAACTATCGTGTTACCACTCACGGTTCTTTCATCTCACTTCAGTTTTAACAGCTCTCACAATTTCTACCATTTCGTATCAGATGACACTGAACTCCTTAGTTTCCGTTTTCTCGTGACTTTAAGCTTTTAAATTCTCATAATTGTAAAGTTCTATGAATAGCGAGTACCTACCCACGTACATCCGATACTTTGAATTTTGGTTTGTCATAAAATTTTGATGTGTTTCATGTCTTTAGCTCGTCGCTCAATAACAAATTTTAATCCCAAAGTAGGTACCTAATTAACACGAGGAAATGTTATCTTAAGTACTTCATTACATCTTTATTAACTTAATTTATGACTTGATGCTTATCAGAGAACATAAAAATTATAATTACGCACTTACGGGAAATTAAATTATACATTCTAGTAGTCATACATTGTTTATTAACCCGCTTGTTGAGTACGAATTTCGCATTTCGTAGTAATCTTCCTTGTATCCATAGCTGCAGTACTGCATTTGGGTACACTGTTCGTCATTGGTCACCATATCCTCATAGCTTCGGTCTTCGTAATCATTCTCTGAGTACTCGGGCCCGTAACTATCATTGCACGTTGGATCATTCTGGTGATTCTCTCTCGGTATCTGTACGTCTCGGTTTGTGGACGTCGAGTCGTGTTGTGGGTTCAGGCTCCATCGTTGCGAAATGGCGCAACTAAGCGATCCACCATGTTGAAACGCGAACGGCCATGCCTAGAAAAGGGATACTGTATTAATGACAGACAATACTCAATGAATGAATATTTATTTGCAAAAATTGTGGTTACGTAAAGGTCTTAATTTTAGATTTTGTGACCACATTGTTACTGGCTCTCCGATACTACAACTGAAGCACGTGTAAAAAAAAGCAAAGCAACAACCCATAATAGTCCCACTGCTGGGCTCGGAGTCTCCTCTCACAATGTGAGGGGTACAGGCCATAGTCTACCACGATGGCCAAGTGCGGATTGGTAGACTTCACACACATTTGAGAACTTTATGGAGAACTCTCCGGTGGGCAGGTTTCCTCACGATGTTTTCCTTCTCCGAAGCAAGTGATAATTAACTTCTAATACGCACATAATATTTGAAAACCAGAGGTGCGTGCCAGGATTTGAACTCGGGCCCCTCCGTTCTGTACGTGTAAATAATGTTTATTTAAAAAAGAAGGTGGTACCATGGTAGCTAGCCAAGTGGGAAAAATACTTTATCACCAGTACATACGGAATTATACCAGCCAGATCCCTCAGTTAAAATATCTTCCGTTAAAATACTTGATGCCATAACCTCATCCGTTGTATAGCAGCATGATTGCACCAAGAGGAAGTTGGCTTGGAATTTGCACCCAAGGACGGATAGAGGTGAAACCCCTTAGAGCATCTGCACACGACGTACTAATTTTTACGGCGCCCAAAACGCGATCATACGAGGAAACGCTTCGCCCGCCTCGTCATTTGCAGTGCGTAAAACGCGCAGATTCCGGCTTCCGCGTGTTTTCGTCGGATGCACTTCAAAAACGCGCCGTGTGCAAAGGCTCTTACACTCCAAAAAGTAACACAGAAGAGTTTGTATTTTACGTTTAACTTTGGAGTTCTCATCGCAAAAGTTGTCTAAAACTAATTGTAAGTAAATAGGTATAATAATATATAAAAAAATATTAAACAAGACTGTTCGGTCTGGTCTGCATCTGTCTGTAGAGTGAGTAACCGTTTTTTAAGAAGTGGAATATAAATTATCTTTGTTTTAAACTGTGAATATTTCCGACTAGGCATACCAACTTGAAACCTTATTGGTGATTTAGCGAAGACCTCCCAGAGAGTTGGACATAAAATAACATGATAGTGTGAATAGCTGTGTCGCACTTGACCCCACTTTTTTTGTCTGAACAAAAGGAAAACACATGTCATATCAAATACTCGTAAAATATACGAAGTTGTCTATTTATATTTCTAGCATAATATCTAAATTATTCGGTATTCTGTGATATTATTATTTTTATTGATATGTCAATCGTATAGATAGATTACCTAATGCATAATCATGATTGAATGAATGGATTGCATAACGTTAAATAATATTCTAAATGCGTACCTACCTACTTAATTATGACTAAATTTCAACGTTTTAATTACAACTTTAACTAACAATAAGTACATATTACGAAAGAGCATTTAAATTTTTGCTAATTAATTTATAATACTTACAACATAATATTCATTAGTAAATAAACAGTAGATTCTATACTAGATAGTATAAAGATATTTTGAAGTCTTTGGTAGTAAAATATAAACAATAATTATTAAGACAACGGCGTCTAATTCAAGCAAATTTTTAACAGACTTCAAAAAAAGAAGGAGGTTCTCAATTCGACTGTATTTTTAACCGACTTCAAAAAAAGGAGGAGGTTCTCAATTCGACTGTATTTTTTTTATGTTTGTTACCTCAGAACTTTGGACTGGGCGAACCAATTTTGATGATTCTTTTTTTAATCGAAAGCTGATGGCTGTATTGGCTGTCATGTGGTCCCACATAAATTTTATTGAGATCTGACAATGGCATCCATGAGAAAACTACATAAGTCGTAAATTTGTGTTAAGAT
The DNA here is from genome assembly GCA_911387775.1 of Thymelicus sylvestris. Taxonomy (NCBI): domain Eukaryota; kingdom Metazoa; phylum Arthropoda; class Insecta; order Lepidoptera; family Hesperiidae; genus Thymelicus; species Thymelicus sylvestris. The sequence goes on along the minus strand of OU426898.1, from coordinate 10,772,520 downwards.
GTGCGTGACAAATTGACGAATAACTCAATATCACGTCAACCGATTTCGATGATTCTTTTTTTAATAGAAAGCTGGTGCTTGTCATGTGGTCCCACATAAATTTGAACGAGATCTGACAAGTAGTTTTTGAGAATTTGAAGTCGGTTATTTTTTGTTAGTAAAATTTAGATTATTTTATGTTTGTTACCGCAGAACTTTTGACTGAGTGAACCGATTTTGATGATTCTTTTCTAATGGAAAGCAGGTGCTTGTCATGTGGTCCCACATAAATTTAAACGAGATCTGACATGTAGTTTTTGAGTAATTTTGAAGTCAGTTATTTTTTGTTAGTAAAATTTAGACTATGCATTCAACCAACCAAGTAAGTATATCTAGGTTTATAACGTTTATAACCTACCCCACTTACCCCTAAATATCCTGAATAATAGAATCCCATCAAAAACATGAATGTAAAGTAAAAGCCAATTAAAAAAAAAAGAATTGAGATCTAAACTGACACGCTCCGCGTGTCTAGATACCTACCTACGCTATTATTGCTGTACCGTCTTCCACGGTAAACTATAATATAATATATCATTGGTTACTTATTAATGCAATCATCATTATTAGCAATTAATTAATTTTTGATGATTTGATTTTGATTTGTACGTAATACGGAATAGGTACGTAAAGGAGAAATTCTCTACTATTATTCAAAAAACCATAGAGTTTTCGGTATGCTCATAATCTGACATCAAGTATAACAAAGGAGGAAAACAATAAAATGAAGCGTTTAACGTCCGGAGATAAATTTTATTTATACTTGTAACAGCTGCAAACTTTTGGTCAGCGCGCGCGCACCGCGTAAAACTTGTGTTTATTGTTATAACCTTTTTGTTTCTATATTTGTTTCATCCCAATTGGACGGCATTTGTTTATTTTTTAAGGCTTCACTCTTTCATAAGTATCATTCACAAAAAGCGAAGTTTTTTTAATCCGCAGTACCACCCAGATTTTATCGTGTTTAGAAAAAATCCTTTGGCATGATGCCGTTTTAAGTTTTATTGTTTTCAAAATCAAAAATTAAATAACGTTTGCTTTTGGTATAAAATTGTATTAAAAAAGAAAAAAAAAACAATAGATTTTGTCTACTTTTCTCTTCTAACGTGCTAACTAATCAAGTTCTTATTGCTTTTCTTCTCTCTTTCTTGTCCCTTGTGCCTTCTGATGCCTTTGGTGTCACCTTTTGGTGCCGCTGATGTTCATGGGCAACGATACCCATGAGGCGGATCATCAGCTCTTCGTCGGCTATTTTCTTAAAAAAGATACAGAGCAGCGATGATCATTTTAAACCTTTCACGTTATCATAACAGAACTGCTTTCAACATCAGAATCCATATCGAATATATTCAACTACCATTCTAATCCTGCTATAAATCAACTTTGAAGTTTGAGGCCTTCGAAGAACGTTTAATCCTTGCTGTCAGCGAGTGGTTAGCATTTGGCAAATGTTTCCCTGATTCATTGCGAGCTCGTGCTTAAGAATTAACAGATGACAAGTGTGACAGGGAATATATTGTCAACAATTATGTGTGGTGGGCGCGACAGATGGGCGGGCGAGACTAGTTTTTCAGTTCACAGATTCGTTTCGCCGTCAACGCATCGTTTAATTCTTAATTGATGGTTATGGGTTGGTACAAAACCAAAATATTGTTTGGTTTTTAAATTTTGTGACATATTTAAATTTACTTTGGTGTCCCCTCTCACAAAATAAAGAAAATTTTTAAGATTATCGATCCAACAAAAAAGTGTTTATTAGGTTATTTTCTTTAATGCTTTCTGCCTAGCGAATGAAACATCAGACACCTTGTCCCGAATATGATCCCATTCTATAAGTAGGTATATAGAAATGAGTGGCGTATTGGCTTTACTCTAGGTATTAGGTGCTCATACATGATCCGAATTTCCTAACAAGTGTCGAAAATTAGACCATAGACCACGCTATATTCCCATACAGATTTAGTTCGCATTGGCAGCGAGGGGTTCAATACAAGGCCCGCATTATTAAAGCGATCCTAATATCTGTGCGATCTCAAGATTCTGTTTGAGATGCAGAAATATGTATCTAAAATCTTATGGAAAAATAACATTTGTAAGATCTGATCTGAGATTACGGCTCAAGAGTCGAAAGTGGTTGTATCTGAGTTTAAAATCCCCATCTTCTTATTCTGTTGGAAACACGTCGGTAATGCCCTAAATTAGACTAATATCCTATTCTAACTTAACCTTACTTCCAAGTAGCTCGTTTGTCTGCTAATAAATCATATAAAAATGTGCCTTTCGAATATTTCGATACATATCTACAAGCGCTCCAGAAATTGTGCCATCCATTCAACTACAAACCGCTTTTGAAATGATCACATACCTAATTACCTGAGAGCAATGCATTAGCTTCAACTGCTTCAAGCCATACTGGCTGATTGGCACTGGTCCTGAGGAGGTCTAGTGCATTCATCCACGCCGCGACGTGGATTGGTGGAGGGTTTAGTGGTGATGAGTTCAGTGCCTTCAACGTGGCAACTATTACTGAGCCACGCATTGAGTTAATTAATAAGATATACTTACAAGGCTGAGTGGATGCGGCGGAGTATGTGCTGAACGGGGCTCATGCAGCAGCGCCCGTAGGTGAGCGATGTAGGAAGCCGCCAGCCTCAAAGTGTCCAGTTTCGATAGCTTGGTGTCTGCCGGCACCCAGGGAAGAGTCGTTTTTAACCTGTTGTACAATACATTTATTAATTACTAACAGTTCTGCGCGTACTGTAAAAGCTTAATTCCGTTCGACATAGGAGAAAACATGGAGAAAACCACAGGTTTTTTAGCATAAAGAAACATTGTGTTTTGCTTAAGAGGAAAGAGATCTTCCTGTGAGATCCTCTTTAAAGGTTATATATGAAATATTCTCGTAACATAGGGGTTAGGTATAGCTCAATCCCTGGAGCAAGAAATCATGGCTTGATAAAAGGAGCACAGGACACTCCTTGACCAGGTGGACTGACAAGCTGAAGAAAACGGATTCAGAAGGTTCAAAACTAGTCAGAATGGCGCCAATTAGGCCTATGTCCTATATGATGGATGGATTAATATATTTACAATTACCTGCAAAACGCCTTTGACAATACTCTCATCCGCGCTCTTTCCCGTGCATTCGCCGCGTTCCTGTGTTGGGGCTCATGGCCGCTTCGCCCTGTACGAAAAGAAAATGTTTAGTAAGTATCAGACTAAAGGTAAATTACTCATACTATTAAGACATTACACATGTTCTTGGTGCAAGATTCAGCACCCGTCACAACTTCACTTAAAAAATAACAACATCACTCCTTTAAAAAGAATATAGAGCTATCCAAGAAAGTCGTAAAAAGAGCTCTTCTTCATGATAGGCGGAAAATCAGTGACTCTTCGAATGTGGTGTTGTTCATGTCCATGGATTTTTTTGTATTTTATACATGGATTTGGAAAGATCCCTGGATTCGAACTCGGGCTCTCATGTCACATGTGCAACCGACGGTCAACCCGGTAGGTAGATTATAGATAGCATGGACGTGATGGAACCGATGGTCACCAATGCCTGCTTAGCCGGAGTAAAAAAGAATTCTCCAAATCAGTTTTTCAAAACCAAATTCCAAAGTATTTAGGTATATAAAGATGGCATATAGTACAAACAAATAATAAAACAAGTAACGAAACGACTAGGTGTAACAGTTTTGCATAACTATTAGGTACCTATCCAAACAAATACACCTGAAAAATATTTTAGTTACATACATACAGTACATAGTGGTCGAATTATTACTATTAACATGATCATTAAATAATTTAACTGCACTTTATATATTCAATAAAAAATAGAATTTTGGAATATTTTTTTAATTTACTTTGAAATATATAAAATTATAATTATCCAAGATTAATAGGTAAGGCACGATGAAGTATGATTATGTAATCATTACAATACAAAATATTTTACTCTCCTCAACTTATTTTTGTTCGTATTATCCATACTTAGCTGTTTTCGATTTAATATAGGTGCACGTAGAGAATTTGAAATTGTAGTGTAAGTAATTAATTGTATTGTAGTGTAGGTATACTTTTACGGCAGCAAATACGAAAACTAGGTCAGTATAAAAAGATTTTAATTTTTTTTGAATAGACTAGTCTGTACCTGTACAGTATTTTTATAATTATGAAGCTTAAAATCAGTTATTAAGAATGTTGAGAGAAAAAAATTTAAACAACTAAAATCAAAAAGTTCTCTCACCTGAGCTCGATTGTGAGTCTTCAAACAGAAAGTCGTCATCATCATCTTCTGTTCTCTTCTCGACTGGCGGCGATCTGCTAGCTCTTTTTCTTGGCATTGTAATTTAAAATTATTACAATTATATTGATTAATATTGCACAAATAACACCATATTACTACACACTACACTAATAGATCCAAAAAAAAATTGTAATTTAAAACCAACTTTTACAAAAACTTAAGCTCGAATGAGGGTGAGAATGAGAAGTGGTGTCTTCTAGTGTCATGACGTTTTTAATCGGATGCGCGCGCGCAAGGCGGGCGGCGGATGGGGCTTTAGGGCGGCGCCTGCGCACGCCCCTCCCGAGAAAGCTTCAGGATTATAAACCGACGAATGAACGCGTGAATTTATAGACCTGAATTGTATAGTGATTTCAGTAAATTTTCATATAAATGAATAGTTTGTATTGGTATTTCTTAGAATCAAAATTGATAATTTTAACACGTTCACTGCGAGACTATTTTTGATGGACTTTCAGCCAGTGCGAATGAGGTCTTTTCGAGACAAGGTTGAACTTCTTTACAGTGCGAATGAGAGCTTTTCGGCCTCATAAAATATTGTTTCTAAAAAACAACTTAAATATAGCTCAAAATTTAAAATATTTGCTTGAAACTTTACCATTATAAACTTAAATAGTTTTTCAAGTTGAATCTAGCTTCGCCCGCAGTTGTGACATTTCGGTATTGAATAAATGAGAAAAATATTTATGTCATCGGTTCTGCCTCATATCGCACTAAAAAGAAGTGTGTGTCTCTACTAGTGATGGAAATAAAAGAGAAATGCAGGTGCGATAAAATTTATTTTTATAAAAGATTAATCAAAATGTTTTTGATTAAAGCAAGGCAAACAGTATGATTTATCGCACTGAACACAAAAAGTAACAATTTTTTTCAGTTTTTTTTGTACCGCTTGAGTACTGTTTAGTGTAACCCTGTATTTATCGTAGCAACCTACGCAGTGCTTGCGTTGAGAGCCTTTTTGAAGCGCATGCTTAGCGCATCTGCCGCTAGGAAATTTTATTATTATTATTATTATTAACGCTTCACACTCATAGCCCCACACTAGGATTCCCTGTATCGTGGGTGCCATGGACAACACACAACATAGACAAGGACATTCACACCCAGACCGAGAACAGAAATTCAAACTCATCATTCAAATTTCCGCCTCGCCGGGAATCAAACCCAGGACCCTTGGTGCGGCGATCCCGCATGTTAACCATTGCGCCACATAGGTTGTCACCTGTCCTGAAATGAAACACTTAAATAAGGATTCTAAAGTGCCATACTTACCGGCACACATACCATTTTTAGTTTTAAAGTATGTAGGGGAAAGTCTACTGAAGTTGGCAGACAGTCCCCCAACGATTGATACCTTTTTCGTAATAAGCCCTAAAATAATTAAAAATTATTTAAAAAATCGAGTGAGTCGCGCGGACGACAAGCGTGCTTTCGTATCGAAACTTATCGCATCACTACGCTAGGATACGCGGCGCCCACGCCTCCCGCGCTTCACTCCGTTTTAGCGATGGGAAATATCGTTACTTTTATTTCACTATCAAGTCCGTGAAATTATTTATTTTTGTCACTGTTAAATCACCCGTGAAAAATCACCACTGGTATATTTCATTATTGACGAGTATTGTCACAGTGGGTGCATTTTATTCCGTCCGTTACATTTCGCAGTGATAGTGACTTGATTCAGTCATTACCAAAGCTCAGCGGTCAACTTACCGGCGACAGTGTTGCCAACTCTCAAAAATATTTACCCCCTAAAACTAGTTCAAAAACCCCTAAAATCGCCCCAATTACATGAAAATCCCCCTAAAAAAATTTTTAATATTAAATATATGTATATACATTAATAAAACTGTATTTTTTGTCTGTTCTGGCTAATCTCAGGAACGGCTCAACCCGTTTAGATGCCGTTTTCCCTGATGTATTGTAATGAGTTTGGATTAATATTTAGTGTTTGCACTATTTCAATCGGTTCAAAAATAAAAAAATAAACTTATGCCAATATTTACCTACTGTTGCCAGTCACCCCACCACTGAGTTGTTACGTAGTGTAGTATTATATCTTTTTTTATAATTGTATGCAAATTACATTATTTTTATGTATGTTTTGTTGTTTTGTTAGGGCAGATAAATATGTTTTTGTAAGATTATTGAGTTTGTTTTACAAGTAAACAACAATCGACATACTTAATTATGTATGTATTTTATGTAAGCATCATATTTATTAGGTACAATGGCCCAGGTTACACATACATTAAAATTAAGATGGATGTCATTTGTACGAACCCAGGCTACAGTGGATTTCACGTAAGTCCGCACTTGAAGTAAAAGTTGCCATGATAAGCGAAATGCAGACTTAAGTGAAACCCACTGAAGTTCCTACAAATGACATGCATCGCAACTTTTGTCGCAATTGCAATTGTCACTGTCAACCGGCTTGTCAATACTCGAGTACACTATTATCACAGAGTACTTTGTAATATACTGAAATAGAGACCAAACTTCGCGCCTAAGATTAGAAATGTGCGTCAGTGGCGCCATTATAGAGTGTTCTGGAACTAAAAGTCAACCAGTGTTGCCAGGCAGCACATAATTACGTAGATCTACCGTAAATCCAATTTTACAACCTGGCAACACTAGCCAATAGAAAATGTTCCTAGTTCTATAATCTATACTACAGTTTATTTTATGGTATTTTGAAGGAGGAACCATTGGAAATAAAAAATTGAATAATTTTTAGAATTTATTTATGTTTTCTTTCAGAGCATCCAGGTACACAGCAATGCTTAATAATAATTTGTAGATATTGTAAAATCAAGGTGCACAAGGAAAAAAAAAATCTTGACTCAAAACCACGCACAACACTACACAATATCTCGGATTTTTGTATGATAATAACTGGAGGAACTATTACAGCAGCATTCGACTCAAATTACACACAATTCACATAAAATTATATTTTTTAGGCGAAAAGCCGAAAACCACGGAAAAACGCAATCAACAACAATGTCAAATTCATCAAACTTGACGTTGAGAGACCAAAGACAAAATTAAAACATTTTTCTTGTCTATGGTCATTGCATTATTATAATACAACATTATATTTTGTATTTAATAATATGTCTAATAACATTTATCTAATTCATTTATTTTTCAGCATTCCGATTGAATAAAATATAAAAAATATTTAAAAACACAAAAATATTTATCTGCGTTGCGTCCATCTCTATAGAACGAAAAAATAGGAACAAGTGCTGCTATCTGTATAAATATTATGGAACTACAATTATAATGCCACTCAACCGAAAAAACCTCTTGCAATGGTTTACTGTTTGTAATGAACATGCGTCTTTATTTAGTATCATAATATCTGTCATCTTTCCCTGTTCATTGTACTAAGTTTGAGGACCCTGACTATTATCTATCTATACTACTAACTAACAGTATTCATTCATTAACTATTATCACTAGGTATGTTTAAAATATCAACGAAACCGTGCGCGAGACGGGCGCGCAGAGTAAAGATTACAAATGATTATGAACTGTGAAGCGAAATCTCACCGAGTCAACGTTATCGTACTTCGTTCCACGAAATTCACGAATTCACGAGACACGACGTGGTTGTAAATATCAATTACCTACATAGTTTAATCAAAACCTTACAGTTTAAAATAAGACTCATTTTCATTTAAAGTTTTTGTACCGTAGCGATATTATTAACGAAGCAAGTTGAAAGAAATCAGACAAACTTAAGTCTAATAACGTTGCGAATAAGATGCAATTTCACTTAAACAAATTCTCTCTTCTAGTGTCTGTGTCGCTCTCGCTCACGCACGGCTCAAGTCACAAATGTTGCTTTCTCTTTTTCGCACGATGGAATTCTGTGAATTTTGGCCGGTGGCCGGCGTTAAGTCACAGTAAAAGGAATACTGTGGTGAATTCACAGTCCCGTTAAATGTAACAGACGGTTTCGATGCATGTCACAGGTGTGAAAAGGTGAAGTTTATTTAACAAGTGAAATATCCAGTGATAGGTGAAATGTGCCATTCCTACTCCGTTTTGAGACAGTTTAGACCTCACTTCGCACAGTAGCGTAAATAATTTCTATTCAGTGCGTATGAGGCCTCTTCAACCTCATATTTTATTAACTAAGCCATTGGGCTTGACTTCACAAGAGAAACAATTTTATGTATTTGTCTCTGTCATACTCAAAGAAATGTCAAAATAATCGCCTCCCGCACAGAGTGAAAGAATGCGATTTTGACTGCCGCATCAGCGAGAAGTCACGCTTGTGACTTTTCGACCTCATAATGCCCTGAACGTGTTAAAGCAATTCTTTGATTATCATGATAGCGATCACTATCGTAAAATAAATCTTCTTAAGTTTATTTATATCTCTGTTTTATACATTTTTTTAACTAATCATGTTCTAGATTTTGATTCAATAGGTATGCACGGGTTGACGTAGGCTGCGGCCGTAGCGGAATAAGTAGTAGACAGTAGTCCTAGATGTAATGGTGGTCACTCACGGTCATTCCATCGCGTCATTTTTGGAGCCACGCCAAACGACATATGTCAAAATGGCGCGATTGGACATACAAATTTTTTAAATCACGCCATCAGTTTTTCACATTCACGATCAAATTTTGGCTGTATATCACGCCATTTGACGCGATGGAATGACCGTGAGTGGCCACCATAAGTCTAAAATATTTTTATAATAAAGCTTTGTTCAATAAAAACATTTCTTTGACGACCTTCACATAAAATTTAATTTTTCGAACAAAACCCAAAATAAGCGCGAAACAATTAGGGATTCAAGTGAGGTGACAAGATTGACAGCTAGGTTCAAAGCGGTCGCTTCCTGACACCCAACACCTTGTCGATGTACCACGTGAGTCCACATGCACGTGCTACGCAAGGACGACGACTGTATCGTAGGAGTTTCGTTTACGTTTATGTTACCGCTTTCAATAATTATCAATTTATCACTAAGTAGTTCTCAGTACTCTTTCGTTAGTTTTCACGCCGGCAACGCATCGGTGATGCCTTTGGTGTCGCGATGTCCGTGGGCGACGATAGCCACTTATCATTAGGTGGATCGTAAGCTCGTTTGTCGGATATTTCCATAAAAAAACTCTAAAATTGCTTACAATAATTTGTACTTTATAAAATTTAAAAACAGTGCTCACACATTAACAACTGAGATGTAATTCCCAGCGTAGAATCCACTATCAGAACACATTTTTATAATAGATCTTTGAAAGATTAAAATGATCCGAATCGCTCAAACCTATCAAAAGCGAAGGGTTTCAAAGCTTACTAAAGCAGGGAATTTCTTTCATTTCTTTGTTTATTGCTATTTCCTTCCTTTTTAGGGTTCCGTAGCCAAATGGCAAAAAACGGAACCCTTATAGATTCGTCATGTCTGTCTGTCTGTCTGTCTGTCTGTCTGTCTGTCTGTCTGTCCGTCCATCCGTATGTCACAGCCACTTTTTTCCGAAACTATAGGAACTATACTGTTGAAACTTGGTAAGTAGATGTATTCTGTGAACCGCATTAAGATTTTCACACAAAAATAGAAAAAAAAAACAATAAATTTTGGGGGTTCCCCATACTTAGAACTGAAACTCAAAATTTTTTTTTTCATCAAACGTGTGGGGTATCTATGAATAGGTCTTCAAAAATGATATTGAGGTTTCGACTATCATTTTTTTCTAAACTGAATAGTTTGCGCGAGAGACACTTCCAAAGTGGTAAAATGTGTCCCCCCCCCCCCGTAACTTCTAAAATAAGAGAATGATAAAACTAAAAAAATATATGATGTACATTACCATGCAAACTTCCAACGAAAATTGGTTTGAACGAGATCTAGTAAGTAGTTTTTTTTTAATACGTCATAAATCGTAAACCGCAATTTACCTCGATCAAAGTTACAACGAACTTCAAGAACTTTTATATTATGTTACTTGCTGCTACGGAACCCTTCATGGGTGAGTCCGACTCGCACTTGGCCGCTTTTTGTCTTTGTTATTGGTTCGATGATGGTTTTGAGTAATTATAAATAAATAAATAAATAGCGCTTCACACTCATAGTCCCACACTAGGATTCCCTGTATCGTGGGTGCCATGGACAACACACTAGACAAGGACATTCACACCCAGACCGAGAACAGAAATTCAAACTCATCATTAAAATTTCCGCCTCGCTGGTAGACCCTTGGTGCGGCGATCCGGCATGGTAACCATTGCGCCATAAGGGTCATCAAACACATTCATATTATGTATAATTTGAAATTATACATGGGCGTCACCGTCGCTCCACCATGAGGCTATGCTTTTGGATTCAATTTTCACCAAGTGAAGCAGTTCTTTACTACATGAAAAGTATGAGCTAAAAATTTCCAATATTTTATTAATAAGTTTATTTTCAGCTCCTCAGCTCCTAATTGTGGAAATGATTAAGTAGGTAGGCATTGCAGCCCGACTGAGAGCTGTTAGACGTATTGCTGCAAATAGGATCGCGCTAGGGCTGCCTCCTTCACGGCGCTGGCCTCTAGTCGACGGTAGGTGAGCAACGACAAGCGATAGATAATATAAAACTAAAAGGACAAAATAAATAATCTAAATTTTACTAAAACATTAACAGACTTCAAAGAAACAGTCTTCGAAAAATACGTAGTCATTATGGATAACTCAAAAACTACTCGTCATATCTCACTCTATATATGGGACCACATGACATGCACCAGCTTTTGAATACAAAAAAGTTAACCATCGAAATCGATACACCCAGTAAAAATGTATGATGTAGGTAATTGGTAACACACATTAAAAAAAATACAGTCGAATTGAGAACCTCCCCTGTTTTTGAAGTAAGTACCTATGGTAAAAACAGAAGAGGACACGATAGTTTTGACTTCACTCGTATTCATTCGACCAAAATGTAGGTATCAACAGATTAATATTGCCCAAGTAGCACGCGGGGCTGAATAAGAGTTCACATTTAGCGTACAAGTGAACTTAAAGCATTAATTCACTCTTATATGAGTTCACCTGTGATGTGTTAGCTGTATAAAGGCGAAAAATACGCTTAAAGCTGTTTAAGGTCTGTATAAGAGTGTAATGTTAACCTAATATACAGCTAAGGTCTGTATAAGAGTGTAATGTTAACCTACTACTATTTAAATGCTGTTATACTGCTACTATGCAGCTATGTGAAGTTAAGGCTGTATAACTTGTGCCCAAATCAGTCGTATAAGGGCTGTAAAGCGTGCTCTACAGCTCATATACAGCTGACTTACCGCTTATAGTTCACAAGTGAACCCTTAGACAGCCCTTATACAGCCCCGCGTGCTACTTGGGTGGTTACTTAAACAATAAAATTATGGAAGCAATTACAAAATCATGGTTTATAACATCACTGAGTATTTTAACATTCCAAAATCGACTTTAAGTATGTAATTTAATTTAATAAAAATGGCTCAGCGATATTTTCCATTCTGTACTTTCCTAAATATTTTGGGTAAATTTAAGGACACGTCATTAAATTTTCTTTTATTAATCTCTCTTCTTTTTTGGTCGTCAGTGCATCGGTGATGCCTTGGAACATGGAATTGCGGATATTCACGACGGGTGGCGATGAACATGACATTGGGTGATTTGTCTGCTTGTTTGCATTATAATTATCGGCTTTTCTTAATGCGTTGACATTGTTTTTTCATGATTATTACTATTTAAATACATAGGAAATTAAATACTATTTTTAAAAGCAACCCTCACTTTTATATTCATAAATAACTAGGTAGGTAGTACCCTAATTTCATTGGTTGTAGCAACCCTATTGTACCAGGTGGATGATATCAAAGCATTGAATTTAACCGCCCGACAAAGTGATTCGTTTTAAGCGCCTTCCGCGGTGACTTACGGTTGCCTTCTGTTTTCTCAACAAATATTATTCTTTGTTCCACTAACAGGAATACTACTAATAATTGGCGCGAGGCGAACAAAGCATTAATGCTAAGTACGAATTATTCGACTGAAACAATGACTGAAAGATTTTTATTTTAGTTATAGAAAAACTACCGTATCTTGTTGCCTGAAGAAGCGGAGAACTTGCTAGATAGGTACCTTCTAGGGAGGAGTAATAATCCTTATCGTTTGTTTTTTTAAAAGCAACTGTCAAAAAGTTACAAGTCAATGCAATTCAATTTTAAATTTTAATCAATTACTGCATTAGTGTTATTTTTACTTATTAAAAAGTCAAAGAAAAAGTTCAGCTTGGCAATTTTACATTTTCTTCGTCATTTATTATGCGTAGACGAGAGCAGGGTAATCACGCAAACGCAACAGAAAGAAAAAGAAATTAGTGCTAGAAAAAGTTAATAATCATTATTTTCTCTGTTATGTACTACTTATCTTGAAAATCACACCATTTTTTATCCCAGGCAGCAAAGATCAAGATGTAATGTACATATTTTTATAAAAGTGTAGTTTAATAAATTACTACAAAATTAATGGCACATGCATAGGTAGGTACATAGCTCGAGATTATCTTTAACGTTCTCAATTTTCGACACTGCGGGGCACTCATGAATGAAAAAAATTTGAAACCGCTGGTAATAATACTTCAATAATTAATGTCCGTGTATTGGAATATGTTCCACGTACATAATATTTTAAGAATGAGGCTTATGAAAATAAAAAAAACGAGATCGAAAGCGAGTACATAATTTGATCCATGGAAAATAGTGGAGAAGGAAATGAAGGAATGCCATCTCTGTATATGAAAAGTGTCCGTGAAAACGCGTAAAATTACACTAGCAGCTAGCGGCACTAGCGCCATTCATAATTCATTACAGTGACACTGCGGATGCACTGGGCATAACTCAACAAACTTCACTCCGTCTACAACAAATAAGTTCATGGTTCGCTATTTGTATCACACTAGCGCCATTGAGAAATGGCCACTTAATTTATCTGTACCGTTGTCTTGTAAGTAACATTATGCAATCTGTATGTATTGTTTAACTGTTTTACTGTCAAAACTGCCGTCTTGACAAGTTTGACAACTTTGACAAAAATCAGAATTCAGAACTGGCTGGTCGTGGAACTGGTGACGGTTGTTGTATGAATTTTATAAATAAATAAATTATTGCATCTCAATCATCTCATCGATCTCAGCATCTCAACTCAAACTAATGGCGTGATAAACAAAATACAACTTATATTTTATAAATATTGAAGATATTAAATGAGTGAACGAAGTTTATATATTTTACTAGAATGCTGCCCGGGATTGGTGTTTTCGGCACTGGCTCGGTGGCTAAAGTTTTAGTGCCATTTTTGAGAGAAAAGGGTTTTCCTGTGGAAGCCATATGGGGTGTGACACTTCCAGAAGCCGAAGCAACAGCTAAGGAGCTAAAAATTCCATTCTTCACGAACAAAATCGATGATGTTTTGTTGAAAAAAAACGTCAGTCTCGTTTTCATTGTTTGTGCGCCGAACTTACACGCTCAAATATCTGTAAAAGCTTTGGGGATCGGTAAACATGTCGTCTGTGATAAACCAGCTGGCTTGTGCCAAGCGGAGGCTCTCAAAATGGTTCGAGCTGCTCAGTATTACCCTACGCTTATATCCATAATTAATCATTCCCTTCGATTTCTGCCAGCGTTCAGTCATATGCGAAAAAGTATTATGGATGGATACTTAGGTAATCCTAAAGAACTTACTTTGATTGATGTGCGAGTACAAATGGGCTCATTGCTCAGCGATACTTATAATTGGTTGTGTGATGATACTATGGGCGGTGGAACCCTAACATTGGTTGGCAGCCATGTGATTGACTTAGTTTCATATTTAAGTGGACAGAAAGTTGTCAAAGTGCATGGAGTCCTTCGAACATTTGTGGAGGAAACTGCAAAAGTTAATGGCATAAGAAAAATAACAGCACCAGACTTTTGCACATTCCAATTACAGATGGATAAGGGTTTGCTGGTCACAGCAACATTGAATAACCACCTGCCAGGTCCTTGCTTTAACCAAGAGATATATGTATGTAGCAAAAAAGGTTACTTAGTAGTAAGAGGTGGTGACTTACATGGGAAGTTACACAAAACTTCATCAAAAACTATAGAGGAAGATTGTAAACGACAGGATAAGGAGGAACTTATATATGTTGATGTTGAAGATTTGAGCTGTGCCTCAAGTGTGATACCTAAGCCTTATATAAAGGGGCTTTGTAAGATGATCAGTGCCTTGAAGGAGGCATTTTTGCCAGTTAGGGAACAGATGGATTGGGTAAAAGAGCCAGTTAGGGCAGCGGCTACATTTGAGGATGGACAGAGGGTACAAGCGACCATGGAGGCACTAAGACAGTCAAATGAAGATGGTCGTTGGACAACAGTGCAACTGTTGACCGAACCGCCTGATCCTAATCCAGCGCTCTCAGCTGCAGTGAGACGTACTGCCATATCTTTACAGTAATTGATAATGAAATATAATTTAAAAGCCATTTTAAGTACCTCTGATATTAAACAGTTAAGGACATTGATTTATTTGTTGATTAATTAAGGAACCAGCCTTGTATGACCAACTTCATCTAATCTACAGAGTATAAACTGAGCTAGTGTTCAAATTTGATTGTGTAAATGCAGTTAGTTCCAATCTAGAGGCCTCTTTATTATTATAATTTATGCATTATGTAGAAGTTGCAAATTGGTTAATATAATGGCTGTTTTATTTTAACAAGTGCCTAAAACAATGAAAATTAAATATGATTTACTTACACTATTTGTATTGTATGTACTAGTTTGACTTTATTTGAAATAGAAAAGTCAGATAAACCTAATATTTATTGATCTAAGCTTTTTATTTACTATAAAAACATCTTGATTTTTTTAATGTACTTATTTTAACTGTGAATCTGATACAGTTAAGTATAATTTTGTGATAAAAATGCATTATTTATTAATGCCAGTGATGGAGGAATATGAAAAAACAAATCTGAATTTGTATAAATGTTTGATTAATAGCTTATTTAAAGTTGTATCAAGTTTTGTGTGAATTCTTCGTCTCAATTTTATAATAGAAAATATTGCTTATTAAAATAATGAAATAAACAATTGACCTATCATGTTATTTTTCATTTTGAAATTATCGACAATGTTCAACAATATTTTTAAAATTCTAATCTTGATGCAGTGGGTGCACAGGTAACCACGAATTAACCGTGCACCCACCAGTAGGTGAAGCCAGTGGGTAACACTAACAAGTAACAGCCCAAATTCTCATTGTTTATGAATGGAGTTTTATTTTTTTTAAATTTTAAATTGCTTTTCATAAAAGTGTTGCCTCAAATTGTTATACAGGGGATTCATTTAGAATTAAAAATACTACTATGCTATGAAGTGATATATTTTTTACATAATTTACCTTAAAATTTACAGTTATCGAACAATCATTGCAATTTCAAAAGGCATAAAATGCAATTCAATTTTCTTTGGCTCACAGATTATACATCATTTTATAAGTTGTATTTCTTTGCAATATAGCAAATAAAAATGATGTTTATTCCTCATCATAAAATATTTTAGTAGAATAGACATATTATAGTCAAATATCAAAGGTCATGATTGGAATATTTTTGAATGAACATATACATGCAATACTAAATGTATTTTGAGCCCTGAAGTAGAATACAAATAATACACAATATTTATAACAATATTATAATAAATGCAAAGAATATATGTAACAGGTTCATCAGCTTGGAACAACAATCACATCATGTTCATACACTACACCAATCTAAAAACTAACCGAATTCGAAACGGAAACATAACTAATTAAAAGCTAACACAAAATTTAATGTTCAATCTTCGCCAGAATGTCGTTTTCTCGGAACAAGTGGTACTCCTTTTCATCATCTTCGAGGTTAACCTTTGTACCGCCGTATTCTGGTAACAGTACTTTGTCGCCTACTTTGACTTGGACGGGAATAAAGTCTCCGTTGTCTTTCCTCGCTCCGGGGCCAACAGCTACCACTTCGCCGTGCAAGACCTTCGACTGAGCCTTCTCTGGAATCACGATGCCGCCGGCGGTTCTCGTAACTGCTTCTGCTCTCTTGATCAAAACTCGGTCTAGCAAAGGAATTAGTCGTTTCACAGCATTGGCCATTTTTAGTATCGCTAGGGCACCACAGAAACAATTGATAAAAGTGATGCAATACAATACAATTGGATTTCAATATGAAAGAGGTTAGTTTTTCTCGATCTCTAGAATATTCGGATTTCGGATGTGAGAGCGAGATTGAGATGGGTTGCAAAGACCGGATATTGTAAACGAAGCGGACCGATCCGACCGATGAACGAAACGGAGCGGATGAATGTTGCCTGTAAAACTCCCAGCAAACCACTTTTATTATTTCAAATAATTAGAGACCGACCGAAGGTTCGGTTTCGGTTTCGGTTTCGGCCAGTTTCGGCCAAAAAATCTAGTTTCGGTTTCGGTTTCGGTTTCGGAAAAATTTGGCCGAAACTTTCGGCCAAACCGAAACTCTGTGTTCGTGAATTTTCGTGCGTCGTTCGGGTAAGTTCGTGGCTAACCCGTGGGCGCTGACTTTTCAAGTGAAGTCATTGATTTAACATGTTTATTATATCTGAAGAGCTTCTGACAGGGTGCTTTGGCGCTTGATTTTAGCCGTTTTTTGCTCGATATTAATAACGGCAACAGGTAGAAAAAGGTCATAATATAGTGTCTAATGCTGTATAGATGATATAATGATACGGAACTCATATCCAAGCATGGTAATGAAACTGTAACTGGAAGATATTTAAGTAAAACTTTTACTAGGGGTATTAATTAGTCGTAATAGATTATATAAAAAGTTGTTTTCGTCTATTTGTCTCTGCGTTTTTTCTGGCTACTCTCAGGAACGACATAACAGATTTACCTGCGGTTTTCACTCCCTTATAACTTACAATACATACGAATTGTAGTGAGCTTTGGTTAACATTTAGTGGTTGATTTATTTCAAACGGTTTACAAATAAATAAATTACGTTATGTCAATTTCGCCCATACTTACATTTATTGAGTGAGGGCTTACCGAAAGGTTCACGGAAGTAAAGCGAGGGCATTCACTACTAGTATTTTCGAAGTCTAAATCCCAAATCATCCATTACAATGAAACGGTAACTGATCGATATGTCTGTACATGGAAGATATTTGAGAAAATTTATCACGAGTGGTATTTGTCAACGCAAAAGAGACCATAGCAATTATTTTCGTCTGTTTGTATTTATGTGCTTTTGTTCAGGGTAATTTTAAAATCGGCTAAATCGATTTGCATGCGGTTTTCACTGACGTATTTTAGTAAAATGGGGCTAAAATTTAAATGATCTATTTAAATGATCTTAAATTAAATTTGAATTGAATTTGAATTTGAAAAAACCCCCGACAGTTTAATATGCAGTATACACTAAACTTAGCGTACACACCCGATTAAGTCACCTTCATGCAAAAAAAACTAGATCAAAATCGGTTCCTCCGTTTGGGAGCTACGATGCCACAGACAGCGATAAAGATACACAGATACACAGACACGTCAAACTTATAACACCCCTCTTTTTTCGTCAGGGGTTAAAAACAGCGTTCATCCATAGGTACCCACATTTTTTCGAATTTTGTCGTTTACGTTAAGATAAGTTTACCAAACTGAAGGCAGTTAATACACATAAAAATGTACCTACAAATAAAAATGTGTAAAAAAACACGCTAGATTTCAGTACCTATACCTACAGGGTGTCCCGTAAGTAGTGGGTCAACGTTAGGGAATAGATAGCTTGAGGGTTGACCTACCTAATGTCAAAAAATGACCTCTGTAAAATTTAAAAAATTCGGCTCCTTTAACCTACTTTTTTCTGTTGAGTCCACAAATGAGCAGCTCAAAAAAATACCCTAATGGTGTAGCCAGACGAGCGTAATTTTTGAGCAGTGCGTCGCGTAAAATAGCGTAAATCGTAAAATCGCGTAAAATACAAATTTGAAAGAATTGAATTAGAACTTTTGTATGAAACCAGCTCATTTCACGTGACTCACAGCACCAGAAATACGCTCGTTTGGCCTCACCCTAAGTTTCGGTTTCGGTTTCGGTTTCGGCCGAAACTGGACCTAAGGCCGAAGGTTCGGTTTCGGTTTCGGTTTCGGCTGAAAAACCAGTTTCGGTCGGACTCTACAAATAATAAAAGTGGTTTGCTTATTTCCGTCTATAGTCATTAGTCATATCTGCCGTTTTGGGCTAGGTGGCTGATTAAGCAAGTTTTTCTAATTATTTTTATGCTTACCCTTGCGTCATAGTATTTTTGAAACTTAACATGTATATTTAAAATAATTCTGCTTTTACTATTGCTTTGCAGTTTTTGTTAATTTTGCAGTAGATACATAATTTAACATCTATATGATGATATTATCCCAACTGGAGTATCAATTTTATTATGGAAATTCAATGAAATTATTTTTAACTTGTAACCTTGGGTTACATTATTGGACTTTAATTAAGGATCCCTATTGTTTTTTTGAAAATATAATATAGCCTATGTCACCCGTGAATAATCTAGCTTCCCAACAGTGAAAGAATTTTTCGAATCGTTTCAATAGTTTCGGAGCCTATTCAATGCAAACAAACGATCAAGTCTTTCCTCTTTGTAATATTAGTATAGATGAATAAATAAGTAACAAATTTGGGTATGTTCAAAGAAAATTCGACAATACATATAAACTAATAAAATGTTTTGTCTATATTCAAACAATTTTATCTAATTCCCTGTATTTTATCAAAATATATTATGATAGCAACACTAAAAGAATGGTACGGAACGGGTATAAATTGACCGAATGACGAATCGGTGATTGTTGAAAATTAAATGTTACCATTTTCATTTGAATCTTATTGAAATTGCAATTTGAAATAATTAAACCTACAATATTTAATGCATTTTAAAATGTCATAAATGTAGTGTAAATAAAAATAAAAATATAATTTTAGAAGCATGGAATGACTTTCCTGCCATCTAGTAGTGAGTAGTAGAACTATTACATTTATTGAACATGTGGCGCTCATGGCTTAGTCGAAATGGATCAAAGCATAATTGAAACTAGATGGCGCTGTGTGTATCATTTTACTCGTGATTAATAAAATAGGACATGGAACAATAAATATTTTTTGTAAACTTAATACACAATTAATAATACAGAAAATTAATTATTATACAGAATACACCCTTACCATTGTCAAAGACGTAGGTATTATTAATAATAAAATTGGTTGTGATATAATCTATAATGGGTAATCCTTACCTAATGAGTAATGGGTTTTCTCAAAGAATTAACAATTTTTAAATATGGTACGGGTACTCTCGATATAGATTTTGTACGCCGATATTTCAGAAATTAATTTATTTATTTATGAATAAAAAACTGAAAATAATGGAATTATTTAAAACGCCTTTAAATAATTTGTTACAAGTGGCAACAGCAATCAGCAGCTATCGCTGCGGCGCGGCGGGCGGCGCCACGCCAGCGCATCTTCCGCAACGTTGTTTGCTTCGCGTCTTCAACAGGGTGCACCGCGAACATGAAACGCTTGCTTAGGCCACAGGCTTCTTTAGGCTCATGGTAAAACACCATCATTCTAGAGTCTAGACAGTAGTGGCGTAGCGTGGGTTCCCGCCGCTCAGGGCCGACCAAAAATTTGCCCCCCCCCATGATATTTGCCACCCCCATCATTAATTAAAAAACTTTTTTTATTAATTAAAAATGCACTTTACTTGTTTTTTTCATAACACAATTAAATTAAAATTTAAATAAAAAATAACACTATATTTTTTTTATTTAAAAATCGAGTGGCTTGCCTCCCTCTCTTCATGTGCCGCCCAGGGCCATGGCTCCCCCGGCCCCCACCACGCTACGCCACTGACTAGACACCTGAAGTTTTTCCAGAGTTCGTTTTTTATTTGCAAGAAAAAGAAACGAACTAAGATGAAAGATTAAGTTAAGAAGAATGAACGATGAAGGATGAACGAAGATAAAAAAGATAAAGGTTAAAGAAGGAAAGTTAAGAGAAAGAAAAGCTAGAAAATGTGATAAATATCTAAAACCCTTCCATGTGTGAGTGTTTACCTCTACTGACAGTATTGACAATAGGTACTAACAAAGTATCACGGTAAAACACAAACATGACAAGCCCAATCCTTTATTTACGTATAAGTATTAAGTTCTGGAATCTAGTCACAGCTCTGCAGATTTATATTTAGATTAGAAATCCATTCTGTAAACCAGAATTGTAGGCTCTCACGTGCAGCATATCTGAGATTCCAGAAGACAATCACAAAAACAGTTCGCAGGCGGCAATTGGTTGGTCGTGGTCGCAATGATCAAGTGGCTGCGCCGTGACCGTAGCTGGAATGTGCGTCGGCGCCGGCCAGTCTCGGACACACCTGCGCAACGCCCGCACACAGACAACAACTCACTCGTATACTATATCCGGACACTGTAGTGTCAGCTCACAAAGACTGACACGTTCCGCTTGGCTCTTCATCAAAAGAACTAGGTGTATACTTTTAATTTATTTCTTCTCTAGTAATAGGATGTCTTCGTATCGTTTGGCTAACCAATAATTTAGACGATGGTGCGGAGAAAATGCCTCGAAGTTTTATGGTAACTGGTTCCTTTACGATGATACACATTTAGGGCCTTGCGAGTGAGTGACCCACTACATAGGTATTAGGTATTTAGCCTTTTTTGAGATTCCTTGTCGTTACCCACCATCCGTAATCAGTTAATCACTAGACCTAGCTTTCCGAGAATAAAAAAAAACTAAAAATGGAAGCGTTTTGATGATGCGGAGGCGGTAAAAAGATTTCGTAAAAGGCACTACGTGAAATTTAAATTATCAAAGAGTTTCAGAGATGTCGCAATCAGTGGCAAAAAATTCTTAGGTAAGTAACATGTTTATCGCATCAAATTGGGCGTAGGTAGCTAAAGTTATTTTCCAAAAAAATATTAAGTAAATAGTTCAATTGTAAAGTTTTTGACGTGATAACGTCTATTAAAACGATGAGCGCCGGGCGCATCTATGAAAAAATGTCGCGTTCCGCGAGTGAGAGAGCGGCAAAAGCGAGAGAGAGGCACTATCGGCTACGATCGGCGTATCGTAGCCGATGCCGTAGGCGATCGTAGTTGAGTGGAGCGGAGCGGAGAGGAGCGGAGCGGGGCGGGGCGGATTGGGGCGGGGCGGAGCGGGGCGGAGCGGGGCGGAGCTTTTTCATGTCATTGTCACGACATTGTCACGTTAAACTACCTTTCGTAAACCGAGTTTACAGACAACCATTTTTACACAAAAATCCAGACTGAATAGTTGGTACATACGTAGGTACTAGCCAGATTCATAGAGTAACTTATACATAGGGGAAGTCAGACTGATCAACAGACCCAAGTGAAACAAACTTAGCCGTGCGCGCGCGCATCGCGATTTATGGCTGCCTGTGCCCGCGGCCACATTAAAGACAGCCGACCATTGTTCTATGTTTTACAGCACACTTTGACATCACAGGAATACACAATTGACACTTTAATTAATAAGTATTTATATTATTTTTATTATTGACCCTGAATACCTGATTTATTATTACTTCCTACACTATCAATCATGCAGTCAGCTTACAAAAGTTAAAATACGAGCACCAGGAAAATATTATGGGTACTTACCTAGTTGTGTAGGTTAACTGGATTTTTGAAACATTAGTTTTTAGACTTTTTAGAACAATATTCTTGTATGCCGCGAAGACGTGGACGCTGCGTGAGGTGGAGAAGAAAAGGATCGACGCCTTGGAGATGTGGTGCTGGAGAAAGATGCTCGGAGTATCGTGGACGGAATTTCGCGCAAATGCCTCCATACTCGAGGAACTCGGCATCAAACAGCGACGTCAGCGACTACAGTTCTAGTACAAACGCGCATACTTAAGTTCTTCGGCCACGTCTCTAGGAGAGGCAATGATTTCATTGAGTGCACAGATTGAGTTTGAGTGTCTAGTGGTGATGTGGTGCAAGCCGTGCAAGGCGAAGCAACCGAGCGAAATGGCGAGAGATCGTGAGGAGAATAACATCTGTCAGCCACGTGTGACCACGACCGCTCTGTCAAGAGCGAAACGATTGAGAAGAAGAGTTTTTAGGTCCGCATTTGGGTACTTGATATTTTAAGTAGGTACCTACCTAGGCACCTGAGAATTATTTAAAGATAGCTTAGTAGGTATTTTAGATCAACCCTGTATTATGTCGTGCGACCTGTTTAATGTTTTAATAACATGAAATCTAGAATCTTATTTTTTAGATACCTATATTCATATTCAAAAGAATGATTTATCCTCTCTTTAGAATACGGCATTTAATATAGATAATGCCAGTAAAGGATGGTATGCCACTGAGAAACGGAGCAATTTTCGTATTATCAAACTTCAAAAACGTCGCGAAACAAAAGCGACAAAAGGTAGCGAAAATATGTAAAAAATTCGTAAAGGCTTGTGGGGAGTATTTTGTAAGGTTGGTAAAAGGTAAAAAGATTATTGTGATCGGGTTCACACGGCCAACTGTGGAACCGAATTTTGCAAACATCTCACGTGTGTACACTCGGGCGACAACGCGAAGGTAAAAAACGAGGACATTTTAAATCGAATTCATTATTACCGAATACGCTAATATTATTCCTGTTTCAAGTGTTCAATAAAATGTACATAGATACTTTTTCAAGTGTTCGATTAAAAGTGTTCCATCTAAGGTACCTTAAAAATGTTGTAGCATATTTTATACTTGTAACGAATATCCACTGCCCGTCTCAAAGCAAGCTAATTGTAAGATTGTTTTGTACCTTCAAGTATTCTCACATCAGTTTATTTTTGCACAACTACCACGACTGTTTCAATTATTCTAAGGTTTCAATAATGAACTAACTGGGGTAGTAGGGTATTCTCTTGCGATTAAAAGGGGTCAATTTATACATAATAGGTACTGGACAAAAAAACTGATGTCTAAAGTAAGTGAGAGGTAAATGAATTTCCAATTTGTGTAAAATTTGAATCGAACCTTAATTCGAATCCTGAGTTCTCAACAGTATACCCTGTCGAGTAATAGTCTGATAAAACAGGAAACTTATTAAAAATGATTTTGTGAAAAATGGAAATTGCGAGTACTTAGCACCACAGTGAATGTGGTTACTTGTCACAATAAAAAGTTGCCATAATAGTCTTACGCGGATGTTCAAAGCGTACAAAATAACACAACAAACACAGCACAACATTTTGTATGGCCTTAAAGGTTTGGGCAACCTTAACTTTACCGACAAATGGGTATCTAACGTCTTATTTGCTTGAAATAAGGTTTGGTTTGTGAGTGTTTGTGTTGAGGGAGTACAGCTGTGAGTTGTGGTGTGTTGAAGAGATGTCGGCGGTTCTCACGACCACGCCACGCCGCCAGTCGGCACAGGTGCGCATCCGGCTATCTCACTGAGATTTGAATGAGTTAGCTCGCTCCAATTATACGTTTACTGCCGATGGATGGAATGCGGAAAGTTATTGTTGTTTCACATGTTGTTAAACTCGATTTTTAGTAATGCGGGCTACGGGTATGAAATTTATCTGACGGCGCTGTACTTTACTTAAATACGGCGAATTTTTGTAATATTTAATACTTACAACCACAGACCACATGCTATGTGGTCGGTGCTTACAACAAACATCTACTTATGATACCTACTCTGAGGAATTATTACTATGTTTTCGATCATTTTCTCAAACCTACTGTAATCTGTCAATCCGTACTTGGCCACCACTTGAGCCCAGCAAGAGGACAAGGCAACAAGACGGTCGTGTCGTTGCCATCATGACTATGATTATGAAGCATAAGCCTCCCTATACATACAACACCATTGAGCATAAGCCATAAATAATACATCTTTATTGCTACTTGCTACTAATACTATTTATTATAAATGTGAGAGGATGCGTGATGTTTATTACTCTTTCAAGCAACTAGAACTACTGAAAGAATCACACAGTAGACTGTAACATAATATCTAATGGTTAATGGCCTACCATTATCCACCCTAGTAAATTATTTACCCTAGTAAATTATGGGTAAAAAACGAGTAGGTAGAAAGCTAAGCTAGTTTATAATTTGAACGTTTTCGCATCTTTATTAAGCCAACATTTTCAATGTATAAGTTTATAAGTAGGAATTGATTTAATTGTAGTTTATCTTAATATTAAAAAATAAAACTCATAGATTTAGTAGATTTTCCCATACATTTGACAGTGCGAGATCGCCCGTTACAAAATCTACGAGAAAGACAAGACAAAAATATTTTTTTTTGTCCCCGTCCGCGTCACCGTGGCCGATTATATTATTTGTCACAAGTGCAAGTTACAATGCGTGAGTTGTGACAAACAATGAAGTGTGGGTTGGCTATTTGGAGATTTAAAATTTCAGTTTGTTTTTAAGCATAAAATCGTAGTAAGTTTAAGTATATAAGTTTAAGTACGATGGTGGGTAGTAGTATACTGGGCTGCTTGTTTTTTGTTGCATTTCTTTTAAAATAACCTCAAAGAAACGTAAATTCTCTGTCTCATGGCGCCTACGCCGCCACGCCGCGGCGCGGTGGCTGAATCTTTATGTAGGTACTACATCTGTGGGGCCATGAGCAAAAACTATTTAATGGACCTCAAACTCCAGGGCAATTAAATTAAAAACTTCCTTTGAAAGTTTGAAGTTTTTGAGTAACCTCAATTTGACGTTGACAACATTGACAAATCGAATTGCTTTCACTGCTGTGAGCTGTCAATGGCGTGATGGCGCAGTGTTGCCAATGCTACGGCAATTACCGTGTTCTACGGCTTTCAGGCCAAAAAATCACAAAATCTACGGC
This sequence comes from Thymelicus sylvestris, assembly GCA_911387775.1. NCBI lineage: Eukaryota > Metazoa > Arthropoda > Insecta > Lepidoptera > Hesperiidae > Thymelicus > Thymelicus sylvestris. The sequence goes on along the minus strand of OU426898.1, from coordinate 10,747,196 downwards.
CTACGGCTGGAACCCTATTGCCGTAGCAAATTCTACGGCTTTTCGCAAATTTTCAAAAAGTCAAAAGTCAAAAGTGAAAATTCCACGGTCTTTGTTTTGTTTATTGTTTTGCAAACATTTAACGAATGTTAAAACCCTTAAGACAGCGCCACTAGGCTTATGTTGACGCTAATGTAGGGCTAATGAAAAGTATTCCTCGTTTTGTGGGCATCAAATTCACTGCCGATGACCTTTTTTTTTTAGTTCGAGCGCTGAACCGATGGTATATATTGGCGTAATTGGATTGCTACGGCCCACACTTGATCCTTTCCCATATAAACACGGCTTTTTTATCAAATGTACACGGCCTTCCAAAAATTTTCATTGGCAACACTGTGATGGCGTCAGTCAGTCAGTGTTGTCATTCAGTTCAGAGTCGTTCACATTACAGAAACTTCTTTGAAGTTCTTTGCTTCTCGGTTTCGGTATTAATTTCACTAATTTCAGCTCGGCTTTCAGGCTTCATTCAGCCTTTCATTCATTGCAATATTTTGAAGCAAAGCAATAGTTTTTGGTAAATTGGTGTTAAAGTACCTATTTATTATTGAGATAATAACACAATGTCCAGTCCAATTGTCGAAATAACCGAGGGGAAACTACAAGGGAAAATATACAAAACAGCAAACAACGTTCAGGTTTTTACATTTAAAGGTATTCCATACGCGAAGCCGCCTGTTGAAGACCTAAGATTTTCGGTAAGAAGTTATTTGTGTAAAGATTGTGTGCTTAAGTTATAATAATTACAATCTGATAGTAAATAACCACCTTGCAATTGCATGTTCTAGAACCCCGAGGTCGCGAACTTTCTTTACAATTCCTATTTACATTTCTAGAGGTGAACAACTATGTATTCAGCTCAGCTTTTGTATTCTAAAGTATCCCTATTTTAATGAGTTTTGATTGAGAGAGGAGGGTATTACAACGCATTTTTAAAACCGCCAGAGACAGAAATTTATAGTTCTTGAAAAAAATCTTTAAAAAAAGTTTTTGGTTAATTTATCAAGCTATTTCCATATTTTTTGTTTTTAAACGGAGACAATGTAGGTGCTTCAATCCCAATTACATTGGCACCACTTTCCAACTCTCAGCGATGCAGTTTTTGAGCTAATTGAAAATATCTATCATAAACTTCAAGTAATTATGCTTAAACTTTTATTTTAGGTACCAGTTCCACCAGAGCCTTGGGAAGGTGTGAGAGATGCCACCAAGGATTGCAATATATGTGCCCAATTCAACAAGGACACTGGAACCATTGTTGGCGATGAAGATTGCCTTTATCTAAATGTGTACACACCGAGTTTACCAACCGAGTTGAGTTCTCAACTTCCAGTAATGGTCTTTTTCCATGGTGGAGGATTCCTATTTGGTCACGGCACTGACGACTCGGCCCATGGTCCAGATTATTTGGTTGAAAAGGGTGTAGTGATTGTAAGTTTGAACTATCGACTAGGGATCCTTGGTTTCCTGTCCCTAGACCGGAGTGATGCTCCGGGGAATATGGGGCTAAGAGATCAAGTTCAAGCTTTGAAGTGGGTACAAAAAAATATTGAAAGTTTTGGCGGAGATCCTAAGAATGTCACTATTTTTGGAGTCAGTGCTGGCGGTGCTTCAGTGGAATATTTACTGTTGTCTCCGATGGCAAAGGGTCTGTATCACAAAGCTATTGCACAGTCAGGATCATCTCTCCTTCATTGGGCTCAAAATGATAAAGTTAAGCAGTTAGCATTTATGATTCCTTTGCTAAAGAAAAAGATAATTGCTAATGAAAGTGATCTACTACAGTTCCTAAAAAGTTTGAGTACAAAAGACCTCATAACAATGTCAATGCTTGTGTTAGCTGCTGACAAATGGAGGGGTGGAATTCACTTTGGTTTTGTTCCTACTGTTGAAAAGCCTGGAGACTGGGAGCCGTTTATTAGCAAAAATACATTTGAAATGCTGAGCAAGGGAGAATTTAATAAAGTTCCATACATGGCTGGGATTTGTAGCCGTGAAGGACTTCTCATGCTCTCTCATGGTACACCTATATTGGAAAAATTAACTAAAGAAAAAGTGTTCACAGCTCATTTGCCGTTCAAAGTTGATGATGCTGAAAAGGCAGACTTAGAATTAAAGCTGAAATCAATATACTTAGAAGAAAAGGGAGATTATAATGAAGAAGATTCTTTTGCAATCAATTTCTTTTCTGATGTAGATTTTCTGGGTGGAGTTTATGTATCTACCTTGCTTATAGCTAAGCACAATTCTCCAGTGTATTTTTATGAATTTGCCTATGATGGAAGTTTGAATTACATAAAGAAAACTCATAATATAGATAGGAAAGGTGCATGTCATGGAGATGACGGCGGGTACCTTATAAGAAGTGATGCACTGAAGGGAAATCTGTCAGACACTGATAAAGTGGTTAGAGACCGGATGGCTCTGATGTGGACGAATTTTGCTAAACATGGGTAAGTTTAACTGAACTCTGTAGAAAATATTAGTTGTGTAATGTTTAAAAGTGCTTTTTTTTTAGAGGAAAAGCATAACTTGAAAAAAAATTTATCATATTAAATTTTACCAGTAAATTTAGTAATTTATGGTATTTAAAGTATATTTTTTAATTGCAATGTTTTTCTTTACAGTGATCCAACTCCAAAAATAGATGAAATAATAACAACAACATGGGAACCAATCGCTGAAACAGGATTGGCTTATCTCCACATAGATGACAAACTAACAATGAAGTATGAAATGTACCCTGAAAGGACCAAGCTATTTAAGGAGCTTTATGAAAAATACAGTTCCTAATGGAATGGTTCTTTTGTACTTTCATAATATCTAAATTAATTTTGTGAACATTGTTTTAACTGTTTATAGTGTCAAGTTTGAGCTCACTTTGATCTGAAAATAAATGATTCATTCTTAGTTTAAAATTATGTTCTTAAAAATGTGATGACTTTCCAAATACCATACCTACCAGTACTTAGTAAATAAAATGTGAAGTGTTTTAAGAAGTTTGATTCTTGTTGGAATATTGTCAATTTGAAGTAAAAAAGTTATTAAGGTTCCAGAAGCATGTGAATTTATGCCATACTGTGTATGAATGTATGATAGATCATCTTAATTTAAGCTTTACTTGTATCATTGGTCATTTGGTCATAACCAGCATTACAAAACAATGTCTGTGATTTAATGTGTTAACTAATTGTGCTCAAATAACAATATTTTTAAATGAAATTTCTTATGATTGTTTTCTCATAGTGTGAGGTATTATATTTATACACTTATTATTTCAACTTGTGTTGTGTGAAGTGTGAATAGATTATAAAATGCGAATTGTGAATAGATTATAAATTGCTATTTTTGTGATTTAACTAATAATGGAGAAGTTTTCCCTTTTTATAAATATCTCCACAAAATAAAAAGTTATGGGACTGTGACGTCACAGGGACTAGATCATATGACTCGTAATAACTCATTTTATTTAAGCGTTTGATTTGAAGAAAAAGAAATCCATATCTGCGCATATTATAATGAATTTAACATTTTACAATGCTAGGGAATTAATTGGAGCGACAATCTCAGATAGGCTTAATGACGTCACAGGCAAGGTGGAGACTACGTAGGTACTTTCCGCGATCTGTCTCAGCCATTTATTGTTGAATTTCAAAGTTATTTTGATCATTTATCAGTTTTGATCTACGACATTGATTCCATAGCGTGAAATACAATATTTATAACATCATAAAACTTCTCCATTGTGTGTTACTAATACTAAATTATTTCTAAACAATATTGTAAAACAAAGGAAAAATGGATGCAGCTTTACCGGTAGGTTGACAGTTTTAATAACAACTAACACTAATCACTAATTATTGTAATGTCCATGAGATGCTATTTCCACTTGATAAATTCATATCTCAGTGTTATTCACTTCTTGACGGCATAGTGACAGGAGGAGGAATCAAATTTTAGTTACTCTGAATCGCCTAGATCAGAATTTTAAGCTCATCAAACTCCTGGGACTACCTGTTAACTTATCCTATTACATAAGTTAATAAATAAGCAGTTATACATTTGTAGCCATGCAAGTCTCCGGTTCGCCCATGAATTTCCACGTAGTTTCTTCACATAGGTACCAGTGCTATATGGGATGAATTAAGTGTCTATAAGATTTTTACGTTAAATTATTTATCTTGGAAATAAATCACCTGCATAAAATTAGTGGACTTCTATGACTTTAGCACTGGTTCTGAGAAGTACCTACGTATACAAACCTGGCTCAGTGCCACTGTGAAAGTGTGTTTGGGGCCTCACAACTCTCAAGGGCGTCCGAAGTTTTTATACTTAATGTAATTGCCATATGAGATTGTAAATAAAAAATACAACGAATTTATTGTAATAAGTACAATAATTGTTCCTTGTACCCTACTTACATTGTACGTAGATATTATTTTTAATAAAATTCCAGTTTCCAATTATGTAGTTTATACTTTATTTTATTCCTTTTTTTTTCCTAACAAGAATTTTTACTATTGATATTTCTCATAAATTTCTTTAAATATATCCATCTTGGTTGTGTCTCGAAAAGACTCGATACTAAAAGTCTTGTCTATGTTGAGGTATTCTGAAGAGTTTCGTGTGAACAGAGGCCAGGTCGAGAAATCTCCAGACACTGGTACCGGAAGGGCAGGATTGCTGTAAAGATAATCGTTAATAAGCGGGAATAACACAAATTACCAAAATGTTACCGACTTCATTGAAAAAGCCTTCGAAAACACATCAAAATCGCCACATGCATGACTGTAATAGTTGGCGAGTTAATTTTTCAACGATGCCATCATCAGAAAAATATGAGACAATGAACCACGGGCAGCCCGTGGCCGTACGCAAGAAGCGATTTTGAATCCGCTGCAGCGAGATAGTTTGCCTCTGTACAAAGACCACGCGGGCGTAGGTCATAACGGGACGGAACTCGAAGCCCTATATGGATTCTAATTGAAACAAATTTAATTAAAAAAACAAGCTGTTAAACTGTTCAGTGCAGCTGTAATGTCCGTCAACCGTCAACAATACCTACCTACTTGAACCCAATACTAAAAAAAAAACTTCCAAATCGGTTGATAAATGACGGAGTTCTGAGGCCAAAACAAAAAAAAAAACCAAATTATGAACCTCATCCTGTTTTGAAGTCGGAAGGTCAGTTATGAATACCCTCAAGAGTAGGTAGGTAGGTATAGGTTGCAGCCGAATAAGGGTCAACGCACATTTATTCGGCGCCATTCGCGTTTCGCCGAATGATTTACGCGTACGGCGTCGTAAGAATGCGAACGGCTGCGTACGGCGCTGAATACGCTGCGAAGTCTGTCCGAAGCAGGGTTGGATTTAAGTACGTTCAAAAATATAGTACAAAACAATGAAAAGTATAGTATTTATAAAAAAATTATAGTACACTCAGTGTTGCAAGCAAAAAATCGGTAGATCAACTGCTTTTGCACCCCCCTCCTCCCAATTTGTTGAAATGTCAAAATACTTTTACTTTCAAGTCAAGAAGTAGGAAGAACTTCGTAAATAAACGTTAATACGTAAAATAATTTTTACACATTAATTATCACATTAAATTAAATTAATTAATAAATTCGCAAGCGATTGTTATCGCTTTGATTGAATTTCGTATGGAATGGAAGGAATCATAGGGAATGACATTAGTTACTTTTAGTGGAAAGGAACAAAAGAAATCTACTGCTGAGGACATCGAGACAGGAAACGCAAGAAGAATTCGGTCGGATCGGATACACGCACTGTCGAAATATTCATAATATTATGACGTAAAACTAAACATTCGGGACCAAATAAAATTATAGTATTTTAGTGTACTATACTTAGATGTGGATAGTACATAGTACAAAGGGCGAAATTATAGTATAAATACTATAATTATAGTACAAAATCCAACCATGGTCCGAAGACGTTAGTAGGCTTCGCTCTTCATACAAACGGTCGAAACGCGCGTCATACCTACGCACATCGGAATAAGTGTAGTAAAAGGCAGAAACTGTGGCGAACGAGCGTGGTTTGAGCCACGGCCGGGGCCGGGCGGCCCACGGTACAAATAACAAATTCTTTTAGTTTAGTTCCTTACTGCGGCTGTGGTGGCCGTGTGCGGCGTGTGACTATTTAATAAGTATGGCAAACAGGAATACAAGATATTGTGCGGTTTTTAATACGACATTAAGTCACCCAGGAATATCATTGTTTAAATTACCTGGAGACTCCCAAAGGTAAGACTATTTTTATATACGTACCTACAAATACATATTATATAGATATACATATATTATTATAATACTATACAATATAATAAAATATGTAATACGTACTTGTAGGTAGATATACATATATAATTATTGTAGGTAAGTAGGTATTGTATAATTATTGCGTCATTGATTAATATCAACTTTATTATTGTATATTGTAATTATTTATTAATAAGAAATCAAATTTCAATATTCAAGGTCTTCGGTCCAGCCGAAGGAGATCAGTGCATGTAGGATAAATAAATAAAAACAAGTTAGTACGTATTGCAATAAGTAGGTACCTAAATTGTTTATTTTTCATAAGTCCACCGAGTAAAATGCCTAGATTTACAAATAAGGGGCTAAAAAAATCAAATGGTTGATTATTATTACTTTTGCCGTATTGGGGTGGCTTAGAATAATAGCCCCAGTCTCACGCCGGATGGGTGTCGTAAAAGGCGACTAAATCCGGCCCGCTGGTGGTAGGGCCCCTCGACGGATTATATTGGTAATATTGATTTTAATAAAAGTAGCCTAAGTTACTCCTTGTTACATCAGCTATCTGCCAGTGAAAGTCCCGTCAAAATCGGTCCAACCATTTCAGAGAGTAGCCGGAACAAACAGACAGACAGACAAAAATTGTGAAAAATGTTGTTTTGGTATATGTACCATGTATACATCCAAATGCACTTGGTAAAAAGCGGTTATTTTAATATTACAAACAGACACTCCAATTTTATTTATTTGTATAGATATAGATGAATTGCATTTATTAAAATAGAAAATATAACATTTTTAAATACAAAACTACTAAGAAACTCAAGTCGTTTGATAAAATTAAAATACTGTCGGCGCGGCCGTAGGCATGTTTTTCGAGAATCGGCCCGAGTTACGTTACTGTTAGATTCCTATATTGTGCGGGAACTATGAAGGTCGCAACCTGTCGACAAGGCCAAGGAGTCAAAAATCTTCCATGTACCTACCTACAGCGCGGCGCTGTTCCGCCGCGTTCGGCGTCGTACGCGGCCGTACAGCGCTGAACGCGGCCGAACGCGGCAGTACAGCGCCGAACGCGCCGAACGCGGCACTACAGCGCTGCCGTCCTAACGAAGAGTGCAATAAGTCGAGTTTTTGGGCAAATTGATTTAAGACCTTATGTAGTTAGGGATATGGTCTAAAGTCCTAACGGACGGCAGAGCGCTGAACGCGGCGGATAGCACTCGACTGATAAAACACATTTGTCGTCGTTTTCTACTTGTTTACCGCGAAAGCGGAATCGGCGCCGAAAAGCCGAAAGGATGCGTACGCGTCTCCATACAAAATCGTTGTTTACTATGGACAAAAGCCGAATGAAGCCGAATAAATGTGTTTTGACCCTAAAATTATGCGTAACCTACATAGGTACAACATAATAAGGGCTACTTGACTGGTAGGTAGGTACTAAATATTGCCGTGGACCGCCCCAAGGTGTCACTTAGCCTGATAGGGCCAACATTAACAGTCCCTTTGAAAAAATACGAAGAAATTCATGTCTAATAAAGATAATTTCATTCTAACACTTTTGTCGATAAACTCAAGATTATGAATTAATTCTTACAACAATGTAAGAACGCTTGTCATCTAGATACCTAGCATTAGCTGGTATCTAGAGTATTATCATACAAAACAATTTTGCATACGTATCGGTTTTTACGTACCCTGTTTTAGCGAAATTTGTCCACAACTTCGTAAGTTTGTCTATTACCATGACATCGGATTCATCAGCTTTGTTGGATATCTCTGTTTTAAATATGTACGTTGAGTCATCGGCATGAGCGGCCCCCTTTTTATCAATATTAAACATATTCTTCAAAAAGTTAACTTTTCCATCATATGAAAATTTATAAAAATAGACATCAACTCCGTAGGCTGACATAATGTGGGCAGACAACCAAATTCCAGAAATAAAATCATAATCGCTAAAGAAATCTATAATGTTTCTGTTATCTTCTTCCTCGTTAAGATTCTTTATAGATCTATTATAAGTATTTGCAAATTTCTCATTAAATTTGCTTTCATCCATTGATTCAATAGAATATGCGAAGTGCCTTATGAAATTTTTGTTTACATTTAGCTCTTCAATATTGGAAGGTTTTATTAAACTCAATAAATAACCTTCCATTTCACAAAACCCTTTAATAACGGGTACTTTGTAGAACTTTCCTTCTTTTAAAAGTTTGTAAGGGTTGGTAGTTAGAAATGCCTCGCCGTTTCCGAAATCTTTTTCTATGGTCGGAACAAATCCGAAAAATAATCTTTCAGGAGCACTTTCCTCCATTGCTTTGAAAGTTTCCTCTGTGAGTAGTTTTGGTGGACAAGTCATCAAATATTCGTAAACTGCTCTTTGGTCTTGTGTGGAACCTTCAAACTTTAGACGCTGAAGAAGTTTTTGTAATATTTTTTGAGGTTCAAAATCGATTGCCCAATGGTTGAGACTTGAACCGGATTGAAGTATTGCTTTGTGAAAAAGTCCTTGGGACTTGGGCGACAATATGAGATATTCTACTGAAGCAGCTCCAGCGCTGACACCGAAAACAGTTACATTGTTTTTGTCTCCTCCGAATTTGTCAATATTATTTTGAACCCATATTAAAGCTTGAACTTGGTCTTTCAAGCCCATGTTTCCGGCAGCTTCAGGAAGTTCCAATGATAGGAACCCAAAAATTCCCAGTCGATAGTTGATAGATACAAGGATAACATTGTTATCTATAAGATAATCTGGTCCACAATCAGGTTTGATCACGCCACTTCCATGAGCAAAGCCTCCGCCGTGTATATGAAACATTACAGGCAGCAATTCTTTGTCATTGCCATCTGGCAGTTTTGGTGTATAAACGTTAAGGTAGAGGCAGTCTTCATCACCTGTGTAATGGCGATTTTTTAAATGCATTTGGCATGCCATTTGGTCTTGTTTTGCGATCGTGGTATCTCTTACACCATTCCATGGTTCAGGATGTTGCGGACTCTGTAATATAAAGTGCGATAAATTGACGGTATTAAGTGGCCGTTCAAGTAGTACGTAAGCACTATGGGGGGTGGGGGTCGGGGGGGTCTTTGTTTTGCTTATTTTGGATGACATGAGGGGTAGGGGAGTCTAGATGATGATTACGTCATCAGTAGTTATTATAACATTATAATTATAATATAAAAAAAATACATTTATAATTGAAAAATGTTTACGTTACCATGGGGGGGAGGGGATAAGAGCTTTGCTTACGTTTGCTGACAAGGGGGATGGGGGGGTAAATAAGTACCTACTAACCGTTAATTATAAATAGTACCTATTTAAAATACGAGTATACTGTTTCTTCGATCTGTCACTAATAGACAGTACCTATGCCTTCGAAAAAATTTATGCTGATAGATGAGGCAAAAATATACCTACCTACCGCTATTTTTATAATTTTTAATTTTTTTCAAAATTACAATATTGTGTCACATTTTCATCTAGGTTCATAAGTTAATTGCATAAAAATATTCAATATTAAATTATCTTACACGTGTCTCTATGTCTACAAAGATATGGAGTGAGTCATTCAACTTCTCGGAAAACCTGCCTTAGACTGTTCTCTTTTGTGGTATATGTTGACATGAATCGTATGAAAGAGTTAGAATTAAAGAAAAGAAAGCAGTAGTATGAGCTGTAAGTAGACATCTTGCAAGAAAAAAACAAAAAATAATAAAAAATAGGTAGGTAGGTACCTTAAATCGTAAGTTTCCCACCGGTGGTTTCGCGTACGGTACACACAAAAACTCGAAATATTCATTTCCTTTATCAGTATAACATTTGGCTCCTTTTAAAATTCCCTGGTCTATGGAAACCGTGAGCATTGTATTAAACTTTTGTTGAGTCGAGAGGTTCAATAAGAAATACTCGTATAATTCGTTTGCACAATGTACATAATATACACAACTGATTATACAATGTTACCAAGGACAAACTTGAACCATTTAAATGAGGTGTGTGATAATAAAATATTATTGTAAAAATGTCTGTGGTCCGTATGCTCACTCTATAAAGGTGAAATTCTTCTATGCGTGATACTTACATCAATAAAAGTTTCATAGGTAATGAAATATGACAAAATAATTCAGGATCAGGATAGAAAAATAAGGATAGGTACGGTATTTTTGTTTTCAGTAGGTACTTTAAAAATAAGGTCTAAATTAATATCACTGTTAGGTCCCCTATATAATATTTTAAAGTGTTTACCACAAAAAGTGCGATACGTAATTTACAACTCTTTAGTCAAACCACACATTGATTATTTGATTGAAGTGTGGGGTATTGCAGCCAAATCCAACCTAGATCCATTACAAAGAGCACAGAACAGAGTAATAAAGGCACTATTTAATTATAAATTTTTAACACTAACTGATAAAATGTATAACGATACAAAAATTATGAACATTAGACAAACATATATTATTATATATTATACTTGTATATTAGTACGTAAAATTTTAAATAAAGATATACACACAAGTCTATCATTTACGAAAAAGCAACAAATACAAAGAATTAAACTATGGAATGCTAACTACTTAGTAACACGTCATCCGAGAACAAATTATGGTAAAAAGAATATTATATTTGAGGGTGTCAATTTATACAATAAATTACCGACTAACATAAAAAATGCTAAAACCATGTATATTATATTAGAAAGATAAAATTAATTTTCGTACAACAAAACCACATAAAATAAAATAAAATAAATATCAGAATAAAATAATAATTTATATAATATTGTTTACATCTTAACATAATATATATATTTTATCATATACATATACATTAACTTGATAATATATTATTTAGTGTATACTTACGTACGGTACACCTTCCTTTAGGTTTTTTAAATTATGTAAGTGCAATAATTAATTAGTTTACTACTAACCACCATCAATGCCACATCCAAAGATGTTTCGTTTTATAGCTCCATGTAACATAACTCGGAACCACGACTATGGAGGGTACAACAATATTATTTGTTTAACGTTAACCCACTTTCATATTCATAATTTTATTGTATCATTTAGGTATTTTGTGAGTTATATGACAATATGTAACTAGCTTGTAATTTTGTAACTTAGCTTTTTGTACCTATGCCCCATATAAGAATATTTTTATGTTATGATTTCTCAGTAAGTGAATTATGTTAATTCTTTATGAGAAATAAAGTTCTTCTTAAACCGTAAAACTTGGCTCGTTGTCTAGCAACACCAATTGCAGGGTTTGGGTTCGTCTCTTTAAGGATGAATTGTTCATACATTTTTAACTGCAATTAACTACCCGAATTTTTAACCTATTTAACGAATTTCTAACCTAAAATACGAAACTGTTAAATTTTGACTAATAAACTTTAGTCAAAACTTATTAAACTAATAAATTTTATTCAAAACTTTACCTACCAGTGACTTATGCAACCCAGTTTCGTATTTTCCATAGGTTACATTTAACTCGGTTAAAGTTAGCTGCGGCCTGCGGTTATAAATGTCCGAAAAACTCACCCAGAAGCCCTACTTAGCCAAACAAAGTTGGTAATTAGTTAGAAATGTATTTCATTTCTGCAACATACTGCTAATATTTCATTATATTATAATTTTATAAACCATTACCCAGCTATTGCATTGTATTTAAAGTGTAAACTAGTTGTTTATCAAAATTGAATAACAAGCAAGTTGTCGCGCCGCAGTTCCAATCAAAAATGTATAATGCTAATTAGGAATTGGATGATAAAAATATACATTCCAATTTACCTAAGCGTCATCATTCCAGAAATCACCTCCCTAATTAGATTCCGTAGGCACTATAAATTATATAGTCAGTTTTTTTAGATCTTGGCAATACTTTTTATTGAAATATTGATTTAATTGAAAATTAATTAATAGTAAACAGAAATTACTCTACCAATCCGCACTTGGCCAGCGTGGTAGGCCATAGCCTCTACCCTCATATTGTGAGGGAGACCCCGAGCCCGGGAAAATTATAGGCTGTTGCTTTGCTTTGCTAGATATCAGTTTTGGCATTTTTAACTGTCTATAAATTCTTTTCGTTTTGTGTCAGCCTTATATTTAAATTAAAAAAAGTCACTGTAAGATTGTTTCCCAAATAGGACTTGTCTAAAAATGGACTATAGTGCCTAGTATAGTAAATGATAAACAACGCTGTCACTGCTGCCAGTACCTAGGCATAATACAATAGTTAGGTATTAAATGGGTTACAGGTACTGGCAAAATTTCATGATGAACTTTTGTGCTTCGGAACGTTCGGAACACACAATCTACCAATTCGCACTCCGAATTAAAATTTATTCAGTTGGTCTTTATTTACACTTTTTGAAATTTAAACAACGCTATCGCTAAAACATATTCCTACCGTGAATCATTCTGGAAAAAAAACGGCAAGAAACTACCAAGGAATTTTTCCTGCCTACACTTAAAAAATATATTTAAGATAGATTATAGATATTTATTTATATATTTTTTTTATAGATACATGTATGATATAATGGATTGTCTATTTTTGTATTAAAAACGAATTACGGTAGGCCTCGTTGACGAAAAATATCATATAAAACTTGCTCATACGTACTTGATACTGTCATGTCATTCTCAAAAGTGTACAACACACCCTGGTGTGTTGATACAGAAGGTGTATTGACTCGAAAGTCAATTTACAGGAATTAAGAAAAAAAAGAAAAAGATACAAGCCCACCACATTATGCAACAATGTAATGTTACTTACTAGATTATACAACAATGTAATTATACTAATCAAGGGATCTTTGTCTTCTGCAAGGAATGCTTCAACTACCTACATCATTAAAGGCTCTTCCAACCCAAAACTGTAAAAGAAGAATTATAAACCGATACAGTGCATTGTTAATTAATGTATCAGCGATTCGCGTCATACATCAGTGATTGAATGCGAACACCCCCTCAGCGCCCGTTTCAGGTCGCGTCCTGAAACAATCAATACGAGGGTTGGAATCGGCTGAGTTCGGCTGAGATCGGCTTCATTCGCCACAGCTGTAAAACCAGGCCGAACGGAGCAGATTTGGGAATTTCTAAGCGTGTATAATCGCTTAGATAAATCTTATTTAATTTCAAAGTCATGTTTTAATTCGTGTGTCGTGCCAGTGTTAACAGCAGCCATGCCATTCTGCTCCATAATGACTTGCAAGAACGACAGCCGAAGTGTCAATTTGACCCACGGCGGTATAACTTATCATCGGTAAGTATAAAAAATATATTTTTTTAGATTATCGGATTTTTAAGTTGTGATTTTTGTGTTGTGCTTTGCGTTGTTGTTGCTGTGCCTATTTATTATATTAGTTCTTTGATGAGTTCTCATAAATATCTACTTACAGAATAAATGCCTTATTAATCCTATTCATATACTAAGATTAATTATCATCCTTGTATGCTCGTAAATTTAGTTATGTAAATGGTGATCAGGAAGTGCTCAATATAAAACCAAAGAACAGTTGTTACACATTATAACTTGTTGCTCGTCTGTCGTTATTGTTTTCAATTTACATGTTATTTTTACTGCCATCTAGGTATTAGTTAAGCCTTTAATTTTTCTTTTTCCATTCCTTTTTGTTTTATTTATTAATCCAAATGCAGCAGTGCTATGGCGAAAGAATTAAAAATCATGTTTTCAGGAAATTCTACACAATATAAATTAACTATAATCGAAACATGTTTTAACACATTTACAATTACGATAACTTTCGTAAAATCTAGTAAAATATCATGACATTTTTATTTTGTAGTATCATGTGGTTTGATCATCACCCATTGGTTGAACTCTCTAACAACCGAAAAACGTAAAACACTATTTAATTTTACGATTAATTGCACAGAGTGATTAAAACTTCTTCATAAATAAAATCGATTGTTATACAAAATCGAATCGGAATAGAATTTGATGACCCGTGTGGCGTACCTAATGTTTACCATGCCGGATCGGCGCACCAAGGGTCCTGGGTTCGATTCCCAGCGAGGCGGAAAATTGAATGATGAGTTTGAATTTCTGTTCTCGGTCTGGGTGTAAATGTCCTTGTCTAGTGTGATGTCCATGGCACTCACGACACAGGGAATCCTAGTGTGGGGCTATGAGTGTGAAGCGTTATTATTTAATTATTTATTTCAACTTCACTAATTGCATTGCCTAAAATAATAGGTGAACTAAGCCTACTTGTATCAATTCACCTCGATCAGTAGATTTAAATCACCTGGGTGCATAAATAAATAAACGATAACACACTCCAGTGGCATAGCGTGGGCTTCTGCCGCCCGGGGCCAACCGAAAACTTACCGCCGCCCCCCCAGTGATCTTTGCCGCCCCCATATTATTAAATTTTTGAAGTGAAAACTTCTTTAGTACGGGGGTGACTTGAAATTTTATGAAACGAAACTGTCCAGTGGAGACTAGAAATGAGTGGAGACTGACTTGAAATTTTATTAAGCGAAACTGTCCAGTGGAGACTAGAAATGAGTGGAGACTGGAGTTGAGTGGAGACTAGAGTTGGGTTGAGTGGAGGCTAGAGTTGCGTTGAGTTGAGTTGAGTTGAGTTGAGTGGAGTTGAGTTGAGTTGAGTTGAGTTGAGTTGAGTTGAGTTGAGTTGAGTGGAGTTGAGTGGAGTTGAGTTTTATCATCAATTATCATCTTCCCGAAATTTTACATTCGTCTCATTACCTTGAAAACAAAATTTTTGAAGGTTTCACTTGTACCACGTGTAAATTGCACACATTTTATTTTATTTTTTTTATTAATTAAAAATGCACTTTTCTTGTTTTTTTCATAGCACAATTTTCATTATAATCTAAATTTTACTAACAAAAAATAACCGACTTCAGTCTCAAAAACGACTTGTCAGTCAGATCTCGTTCAAATTTATGTGGGACCACATGACAAGCACCTGCTTTCGATTTAAAAAAGAATCATCGAAATCGGTTGGCGTGATATTGAGTTATTCGTCAATTTGTCGCGCACATCTTAACACAAATTTACGACTTATGTGGTTTTATCATGGATGCCATTGTCAGATCTCAATAAAATTTATATGGGACCACATGACAGCCACCAGCTTTCGATTAAAAAAAGAATCATCAAAATCGGTTCGCCCAGTCCAAAGTTCTGAGGTAACAAACATAAAAAAAAAAAAAAAAATACAGTCGAATTGAGAACCTCCTCCTTTTTTTGAAGTCGGTTAAAAATTTAAATGAAATTAATTTTAATGTCAAATTTTTTTTCTTTAAAAACCGAGTGGCTAGCCGCCCCCTTTTCATGTGCCGCCCGGGGCCCAGGGGCCCCCCGGCCCCCCCCCACGCTACGCCACTGACACACTCATACCCCCACAGTAGATTTTTACCTGTGTCGCGGGTGGCATGGACGACAACTAATAACACATCACAATAACACCCATGACCAGAGTACAAATATTTATCTGCCACATAAATATCTGCCCCGGCCGAAAATCGAACCCGGGACCCCTCTCTTCGTAGGCAGGGTCGCTACCAACTAGGCTACAGGGTCGTCAATAAGTGAATAAAGTACACTAAAAGTAGACTTAAGGCATCTTGGTGAATTAACTCAGAATAAAGTCGACGGCACCGATAGTTTCACATGGGCCTTTGGATGCATAGACAACATAATAATTCTAGGTTTATTTTCCTATCCTATTTCAGTTTCCCTCAAGACCCAGAACTCAGAGCAACTTGGACAGAGGCAACTGGAAGAGTGAACTGGAAGCCAAAACAGGGTAGCTCGATATGCTCTTCACATTTCGATGACAAATATTTTATGGTGAAAGAAAAACACAAAAAGCGTCTATGTAGCCATGCTGTTCCTACATTGAATGTCCTGTCATTTCATTCAGAAGTAAGTACAAGAAATACTAAACGTGGGTTTAGAGTTTAGACTTAGGCCAAACGAATCTAGATGTGAACAGAGAGAAAGCCGAAAAAATGCTCTGTCTCTATATACCTGGTCTATCTATTTAGACTATATTTTAACAAAAAATGCCTTTGATGTCGCTGATGTCCATGAGCGACGACAGCCACTTAGTGCTTGTTCATACTGAACTCGCGGGTGAGTGCGCGGGCGCGGTCGCGGTAAACGCTACATACACCGCGCGCGCGTTTTGATGTGAACACTTTCAGTAGGTCATAATATGTTTGATTTTCGCGACCGCGCCCGCGCCCGCGAGTTCAGTGTGAACAAGCACTTACGATCGGGTGGATTGTCAGCGCGTTTGTCGGTTAATGGTCGGTTATTTCCACAAACAAAAAAATTGGTTGTCTTTAAAGTCGGTTTACGGATGGTAGTTTAACGTGACAACGTCATGACAAAACATTGATCATTGATGAAATGATTGCATACTTTTTAGATAAAATTGAGCGCTTCGGCCGATCGTAGGCGATCGTGCCTCTCTATCACTTGTTCCGCGCTCTCGCTCGCGGAACGTGACATGACGTCACGGAACGTGACAGTAAGTCATGCTTTTTCGTGCGTGCACCCGGTGTTCATCGTTTTAATAGACGTTGTCACGTCAAAAGAAAAATAATAAACCCAGTTACAAATATTTCACATTGAAAATGTTTTTATAACTCCATCACGAATATTTTACAGATGCAACTATTTATAACTTCATCACGAATATTTTACAGATGCAAGTAGTCACGTTTGAAAAATTGCATGAGCCATTAAAAGCACAATACCAGCCACATTTGACAGAACTCTTGAAAGAACAGGGGTTGACAGATGAGAATGTATCAATTATGGTACCAGTCAAAACACCAGATGAAGAAAATGATGATGACGATGATGATGATGATGACGATGATAATGAAGATGAGAAGAACTTAACTGCGAGGGAACGAAAACTGAAGGCGAAGTTACGATGGACAAGAAACGAGATTAAAAAACACAAAAGAACAATAAAAAATCACGAAATGATGATTTATAGGTTGAAGATGAAACGACAAGAATCCTTGAAACTATTGGATTTGATCCGAGACAAGTTTGCGATGCCAATACAAGAAATTGTTAAAATAGATCTTAGAAATCCTTAACTTTTTTACATGGTTGTTGTAAATGGTTCTATAGACGAATTCGAGGTCCATTGTGTGTGAAATTAATACAAAAAAAAAATAAGTTAAACCTATCTAAGAAGCACAGTGCCACATACATAAAGAACCTATTATTTGTATGTCTGTAGTGGCGATGAAAATAAAACAATTGCAATTGTTTTTATTAAAAAAACAATATTTTCATAGAGTAGGTATTATTTATTAATAGTATTGGCATGATGAGTGGATTAAGCAGTCATAATTGAATTAAATATTAAATGAATAAATAAATGAAGAAAGAGCCAATGGGCTGCTATTGTGTAAAACCCATAGATTTCCATTGTAATTCATAATCACTACAGAATTACCAAAATTTACCTCATTGTAGGTAGGTACGCATCGCACGGTGAGAGTTTTCGTGTATAGAACTACACAAAGGTCTTCAGTTGACAATTTCTTTAGTTATAAGCAGCAACAATTGCCGGTCTATATACATGTGACTGATTTTGAATGTTTGAATATTTTATAATCCAGTGAATGTTGTGTTGGAAGATTTTAATATATTTCTTTAGGCCCAAAACTAGGTTTAATACCAAAACCAAAATTAATTATCATAATAAAACTTCATTAAAAATCATGCATTAATATATACCAAAGTACCTATAGGTACCTAATTCAATTCAAAAATGTAGTCAGTGTTGAGAAAAAAATAAAAAATTGATGATGATGAAATCAACATCCCAACAAAAAATGTCTTCCTTTCTATTTGATACGAATGATGCGGGGAGGGGAGGGGGAGGGAGAGGGTGTTAAATATTTATTTATCATAATTTTATTATACCAAAGAAGTATAACTTCTCACGCGCGTACAAAAGTACACGCACCCTTTTTTACTTATAACTTACTCTAGTTTTTATCGAAATTGGCAAAACATATTTTGTTGTTGTTACAATTATATTAGCATGGCCGACTAGCGAGAAATATGTTAAAATCAAGATAAATTTTATAAATTAATTATTTCGACCTCTTAGTATTGAGGATTAGCTTAGATAACATAAATTATGGACTGGATTAGCAAATTTTAACTACTGTTTATGTAGGCACTAGGTATATTGACAAAATATTTGACGCTCAATTGGATCTATGTAAAATGTACTTAAATTATTCCTAGCATATTATTATTAGATTAAATTGTATTTCCTATCATAGTCTGTGTCGTGATCTCGTATATAATATAGATGCAATTAAACAAACATGTAAGTTTGTAGATATTGTACCTAGGTACCTAATTGTACCATCCATTACCTGAGTGGAAAATAAGTAGGTACATAGGAAGTATAAAAATTTTACCAAAAAAAAAATCCACTCAAAAGAAAGTAAAGAAACGGTCTTCGATTAACATCAAAGTATCAACAATTCCCTCAGTTCTGTGATGGATCCATCATCGGAACTAATATCAATCTGGAACTTCTGGAAGTAGGTAGGTCCTTCTAAATAAAAGATTTTTACGAATCGGTTGCTAAATTACGGAATTTTGAGATAAGTAAAAATAATAAACTATATATGTAGTATAAATTTAAAAAATTTAAAAAATCCGCCTGCCATAAAAAAAGCATAAATCATAAATACCTTTTTGAAATCCTTATGGTGAACTCTTTAATTTGATACTCATATTGCATTATTCGATCGATTTATTTTTAATTCGGGGTAGGAATGGCACATTTCACCTATCACTGGATATTTCACTTGTTAAATATACTTCACCTTGTCACACCAGTGACATGCATCGAAACCGTCTGTTACATTTAACGGGACGGTGAATTCACCACAGTATTCCTTTTACTGTGACTTAACGCCGGCCACCGGCCAAAATTCACAGAATTCCATCGTGCGAAAAAGAGAAAGCAAAATTTGTGACTTGAGCCGTGCGTGAGCGAGAGCGACACAGTGCCACCAGCCAGCTAGAAGAGAGAATTTGTTTAAGTGAAATTGCATCTTATTCTCAACGTTATTAGACTTAAGTTTGTCTGATTTCTTTCAACTTGCTTCGTTAATAATATCGCTACGATACAAAAACTTCAAATGAAAATGAGTCTTATTTTAAACAGTGTAAGGTTTTGATTAAACTATGTAGGTAATTGATATTTACAACCACGTCGTGTCTCGTGAATTCGTGAATTTCGTGAAACGAAGTACGATACGGTGACTCGGTGAGATTTCGCTTCACAGTTCATAATCATTTGTAATCTTTACTCTGCGCGCCCGTCTCGCGCACGGTTTCGTTGATATTTTAACACGCATGCCTGGGCCGATTTTCATTAGTTTTTCTGTGAGGCGGCGCTCGAATTAGTGATGCGCTTCATCTGGCGGCGCGCGATTTTTGCCTGTTCAGACCTGCAAACGCGCTGTATGTTTGCTCAGTAGTACCACAGTAAGGAATGTAGTACAATGAGTGCTTATGGTACAGGTTGTGTAATACGTGCTGTTTTTTCATCCTGACCACAGATTTCTGCTAGTGTATAACTAGAAATGTGGTTAAAATGTTTTTTTAATTTTTGCCCTTTATTAGACAAAACATAAATAAATAATGATGCGTAGAATACGCACCACCGGTGGTACGCTCTGCCCGATGAGACAATCTAGTGCGGGCCACCGGTGATACGCGCCGCCCGATGGGACAGTCTAGTGCGGACCACCGGTGGCCTGCGCCGCCCGATGAGACAATCTAGTGCGGACCACCGGTGGCCCGCGCCGGTGTGAACGTGACATACCTAGTGATAATAGTTAATGAATGAATACTGTTAGTTAGTAGTATAGATAGATAATAGTGTACTCGAGTATTGAAAAGCCTGTTGACAGTGACAATTGGTGATTGAGGAGTTTTGACGGGCGGCAGTTTGACGGCTAGTCTGTGGTAGTTGCCAAGGACGCTGTCAGACAGATGGACCAATCCTCGGTCGCCATTAGAGTGACTTTTTAAATCGCTGCGTTAGGTTCTGTAGTCTGTGGTCTGTTCAGCCTCTTGTCTCTGTCAATTTGTGGCGAGTATTTATTTTTTCGTTAGATGGGACTTCTGAATTTGTAATTTCTTTAAGAAGGTTCAGGACTTGTTTATAGAATAAAATATTAAATCATTCCACTCCCTTGATTTTGAGTCTGTGGTTGGACCATAGCCGGAGGCGATATAGTCTGTGGTAGTGGGACGTGTCTGTGATTGATGGTTTTTCAGTCGGGGTTAACAGCGTAGAATTTTTCCCAAATATCGGGATCTGCTATATTGGGAAATTGATTGGGCATATATAATATTGTTTTTTCATTGGGCAGGATAAAGTAGTCAGAGGTCCTGGGACTGACTGGTCAACGGGAGTTTAGCCATTTAAATTCAAAATATTGTATGGGTCAGCCCTCTGGAAGGGGAGAGGTCAAGGTGTGAGTGCAGGTCTGTGACTTAGTTTGCAACCTTGTTGAATTCGGTTCTCGAAATTGGTTGGGTTGTGGGAGTTTATAATAAATACATTTAGAGGGATGTCTGTGAGATTTAAGTCATCGTGGGTTTTTGTGTCTAGTTATGAGGAAGGAATAATTTTTTGAGTAGGGAATCCCCTTTTACAACGTCAACAAATCGTCGCCGGTAAGTTGACCGCTGAGCTTTGGTAATGACTGAATCAAGTCACTATCACTGCGAAATGTAACGGACGGAATAAAATGCACCCACTGTGACAATAGGCTAGTTGACAAAATTTGGAAATTACTTTAAAACTATAGCTTAGCATCTATTTCACCCCAAAAATATATTATTCTAAGAAAAATAAGTGTTTTACATTAGTATTTTGAGTTTTTAGAAATGAACTTGAAATTGACCGCGAAAAAGGCCAAGACTGTCATGGCGTCTTGAATGACGTCACACCTCGCGAAACAGCCGTGTTTGTATATGACAGTCAATTGTGTTTTTTAATAAATAATGAATTCCTCGCATTATAAAAACTTTATAGTGCCCCAATGTAAAAGTACAACGATAAAAACGTCAAACAAATTATTCATATACGTTCCAAACAATAAACAAATACGAAGGAAGTGGTTAAATATGGCAAGGAGGCAAGATGCTCTTACTTTATCAACTGAATCCACAATTTATTTCTGTGAAGATCATTTTGATGTAAGTATTAAACACAACTTGATGTATCTATTTATAAATGTATAGTAAAAGAAATGAATTTTGCAAAATCTACCATAATATACCACACCCTATAAAATGTTATGACTTGAATAGGGTTGTATTTGAGTTAAAATATTATTAAAACTTTGTATTCGCTAACCTCAAAATAAGTTATACTATATTTAAATTCCATAGTAGGTAAATGCGACTCTGACTGGTAACTGCTAATTAAATGAGACTTTGTTTGTTCTTCACATTATACTTACACAGAAGTTTTAACATTGCGGAATTCCGATGAACAAAAGTCGGTGATCATTGCAAAAAATTTGCCAAGCATAACGGCGTCAATTTTGGGCAAATTACTGCTGTTTGCTTTTGTTAAATCCTGATTCCATGGCAAATTATACCTGTCTTTCAAGATTAAACTAAAATCGAACTGTATTAATTTAACAAGAATTGCTGAAAACTCCAAATAACCTGTTCACTTTATACGAAAATGACAGCTACATCGTAGTGTTTCGCGAGGTGTGACGTCACGCCTCCATGCGCTTCTCTGATAGGTGTTTAATGTCACATGATTAAATGCCTCAATTTGTCGATTTTATTTTCCAAAAATATTATTAATCTTTTATTATTTTAATAGAAAAGTTGCATTTTTGTTTACTTATTATCATGGTTAATCATTAGAAACTCTAAGCCATCGGATTTATTCTTAGTGGAAACAAGCCTATACTCGTCAATAATTAAATATACCAGTGGTGATTTTTCACGGGTGATTTAACAGTGACAAAAATAAATAATTTCACGGACTTGATAGTGAAATAAAAGTAACGATATTTCCCATCGCTAATTCGGGGTGAAACCTTCAGATGATCCCATGAGATATTTCTAATTTAATTGAACCGTATTAAAGATACCTAATATTGTGTTAGATCATAAAAATAAAATAAAGTAAAATAGATGGGCTACGATGGATTACGCTAAATAAAATCACAATTAAATGATTTGATTGCTATAAAAAATGTTATCATTATAATCTCCATAAAAATTATCATTAAAATGATCTCAGCTGTGAATTTGATTTGTGAGATTACATAACTCACACTCTGAGAACCGAGATTGATCGCCTCATTAATGAATGCCTAATTAGGCTAATTATATAGTAATTGCTTACTTGTTATAACATAGGCGGAACTAATGAGTGGCAGGACTGTCAGGGATATTTCAATGTAAAATACAACCTTACAGTATATTTTTAACCGACTTCAAAAAAAGGAGGAGGTTCTCAATTCGACTGTTTTTTTTTATGTTCGTTACCTCAGAACTTTGGACTGGGCAAACCGATTTTGATGATTCTTTTTTTAATCGAAAGCAGGTGCTTGTCATGTGGTCCCACATAAATTTTAACGAGATCTGACAAGTAGTTTTTGAGTAACTTTGAAGTCGGTTATTTTTTGTTAGTAAAATTTAGATTATAACTAGCTGCCCGGACAGACTTCGTTCTGTAAATTTCTTTTATTTTGACATGCAAGCTATCCTATCTTTCAAGTTGGATCGAACTGCACACGGTGTGCAAATTTGATTAAAATCGGTTAAGTAGTTTATGAGTCCATCGCGGACAAACAACGTGACACGTAATTTATATATATTAAGATGTTATAACTTGGCTTGGTTCACAGATAGTGTTAAAGATAAAGATTGTCGCCAATGTGAGCTTGGGCTTGAGTGCATGAAGCGGTAACGGGCAACAAAAATCCTTAACTAACATGTGCTGACCAAAATACTTGTAGGATTTGTAGATTGTGCATTTTCCGGCACTGAATGATAGAGAGGATAAACCCTCAAATCACTCTATGTTGCTAGATGAAGCAACGAGCCAAATGAACGCTTGCAAATGACTATGAATTCCACACTAAGTATAACTAATTCAGTGCAATAGCAATGCTCTAATAATAACGTGTTATGTAATTATCTATAAGTAACTAGGCAAATAAGGTTTACTCGTGGTTTACGTTAATAATATTTTGTATTTGGATCCGATGTTTACACATGTAGTTTGACTTCGTTTGAACGTTATTTTCCTAAGTTATATTAGGTACATATATTATTTAACTCTTCGAGGCATTTCACAATTAAATATAATAAGTAGACTACGAGTCCTCAAGATGAATATTTTGTACGTCGATCTTTCGACCCACTTAAATTGTGGTCATAACTCATGACTAAACTGTGAACTTTTACATACGCTTACCACAGTACAGATATTGATATTTATACCGTGCCATGACTGCATCACGATCACGAGTATCACGACTCATCATCGAGTAGATTGTTGTCAAGCATTTACTTAGTAAAAAAAACTACAAAACTGCCGTGTATGAAACAAAGATAACACGGCTATCCCGCCGCCAACCGGCGCCAGCCAGTCGCGCTGTGAAATACTCAGGTGCATCCGAATCGAAACACGGATATTATACAGCGTGATTCTTTTATTTAAGCTTTACATTTTGTTGTCATTCAATACAATAATATAATATGATAAGTATTGTATTTTATGCCTACTCATAAATTATTAACTTTTTTATTAAGGCCAGGTATTCCCACAAAAGTATTTCCCGTCGTCCGTAAGTAAGCACTAGCGCGCGACTGGTCAGGCTTGCCGAACCACCGCAATCACGAATTTTGTAGATATTTAAACAAAGTAATTATTAAGACAATCATTGTATGAAATCGAACTCAGAGAATTTACCTAAAAATATTTAGTGTCTTTAATTGAGTATAAAAATAAAATGGAAAATGTTAGTGGTTTTGTCATAATATTGAAAAAAAACATTAAAAAAACATTAACATTAAAAGGGTAACGTTAAAAGGGTAGGTTAAGGGTTATCGAGTGAAGTTCATTAGATTCTGCAACTAAAAGCAACTTTGCCTAGACTAGACCCTTTAAGTAATACATATCTTTTTTTAAGAATTAAGGAACCTATTTTCTGTGTCTCAGATGTTTTTTAAACTCAAAAAGCAGCCTGTGCTGGAATACCTTGCCTTAATAAGGTTTTATAATTACCTATAGCATTCTCTGTGATATTATTATGTACCTATTTACCTATATTGTTTTATACATATCGGCAGTTGTTTTATTTTTTACAATCTAAGTTAATCTAAAACATTACATTATATATTATGGGTTGTGCAATTTTTTTAGTATCTTTTTAGCAATTTTATTCACTAATGCCGCAAAACTGCCAAAAACTAATGTAAGAAATAGGTAATTATGTACATATTTTCATCTTTAGAAAGAACTGTCATTCACATTATATAGCAGTAGATATGAAATTAATAAGGTAATATAGTTTTATTAGTGTACCTATAATAGTAAGATGTAAGTGAATTTGGAATGTTCATGTACTTAGGTAAGTTATAAAATCTTGATTATATTATTTTTGAAAATCCATTAATTAAATACATAATAAATAATATTAGTTTGAGCACATTTACAAAATCTAGGTGATAGAGAATATATTTACGATTAGTGTCTATTTTGTAATCTTCTCTACTAGCTAATAATGTTCAAAACTTATAGTTGTAATTAAATTGCATTTCAACCTCATAAAATATACAGTATTATGTAGAAATAACATTAAGAGTAGGTAAGGGATTAACCTAAAATAATATATGAGTAATATTATATTATGACATAATATTGATGACATAACTAATGTTGTACTTGGTGTAATAAATTAACAGAAACTAACACTATGTCATAGTATATAATGTATTGTAATTCGTCTATTAAATTGTATTGGGCACAAATACCTACATCTTTTCTTTTATCTTTCGTACTAAGTACTTACCTATCTTTTATTAACCGACTTCAAAAAAGGAGGAGGTTCTCAATTCGACTGTATTTTTTTTTAATGTTTGTTACCTCAGAACTTTGGACTGGGCGAACCGATTTTGACGATTCTTTTTTTAATCGAAAGCTAGTGGCTGTCATGTGGTCCCATATAAATTTTATTGAGATCCGACAATGACATCCATGAGAAAACTACATAAGTCGTAAATTTGTGTTAAGATGTGCGCGACGAATTGACGAATAACTCAATATCACGTGAACCGATTTCGATTATTCTTTTTTCAATCGAAAGCAGGCGCTTGTCATGTGGTCTCACATAAATTTGAACGAGATCTGACAACTATGTAGTTTTTGAGACTTTGAAGTCGGTTATTTTTTGTTAGTAAAATTTAGATTATCTTACTAGTAGGTACTAAGGCAAGAAGTACAACTCAAACTAATAAACATCCTCATGCAATACATACAATACGTATAAATATTAACAATTTAAGTACATACCCAACTATGCTGTGTATTTTAACTCGGTACGAAATTCAGTCAAAAGTGTTAGGATATATTTTAAAGTTGACTGCGTTACTAATAAAATTACATATGTACTCTTATTAACTTGTCATAACAATCTTTAGATTTATGTCATATTTTTCATTATTAAGGTAAGGTTTTTAACCGTTATAGAAACACCCTGTACATAGCAGCGTTCCGAGATCCTTTCACGGCGCGCGGCGCGTGAGTCGTGATTTGATTCCCTCAGCCTCAGCAACCCGGCTTGCCCACGTTTGGTATTCCTGTCTCTAAAACAAGTTTCAAGTAGGTTTCTGTTCTGTATAATACATAATTAATGTATATTATTATTATTATACATGTGTATTTGTGTTTAGTAATATTTTTAGTTGAGCAGATTCTACGTTTCTTGTAGGCCGGCAACGTGTCTGTGATACCTGGTTCTATGAGCGGCGATGACTTGACAACCCGTTTTTTTTGCATTATAATATCATTGTTGACAACAGCATAATCTGTGATACTGATGCCTAATCGTCTTAATAATATCATATCGTGATAATATCGTAAATTTTTTAACTTGAACAAGCTTGAACCTGAGGCTTGAATAATGACATCTTAACCTAATAAATCAGTCCAACATCCTCATTCCTCATCACATGTGACTTCCTAAAGAATAATAAGGAAATAGAGAAGAGACCGATTGAATGAATGTAACGAAGTATTATGGACCACCCGTGTGGCGCAATGTTTACCATACCGGATTGCCGCACCAAGGGCAACCTGGGTTCGATTCCCAGCGAGGCGGAAATTTGAATGATGAATTTGAATTTCTGTTCTCGGTCTGGGTGTGAATGTCCTTGTCTAGTGTGTTGTCCGTGTCACCCACGACACAGGGAATCCTAGTGTGGGGCTATGAGTGAGTATATTATTCGATTCCCAGCGAGGCGGAAATTTGAAAGATGAATTTGAATTTCTGTTCTCGGTCTGGGTGTGAATGTCCTTGTCTAGTGTGTTGTCCGTGTCACCCACGACACAGGGAATCCTAGTGTGGGTTAATGAGTGTGAAGCGTTATTTATTTATTTATTATTACCAATATTATTTGTAATTACCTACTTGTTTTTTATTGGCTTATTTAAATCAAATTGTACATTATACTCAATTGATAATAATTTTAAGTTACACTAATGATACACTAATATAACATCGTCAATATGCCATGCTCATTCATTCACTATCACCGTAGTACTGATAATAATACCGATACATACAATTTAAGCGGATATTATGACGTTGAAACGAGTCATATAGATACCAGTAAGTATTACTACTTATTTATAATTACTATTATTTCTTCTGTGGTATTACACGAATAGTAGAAGTGTACCATATGACATATTTTACTAACAAAAAAATAATCGACTTCAAAATTACTCAAAAACTACTAGTCAGATCTCGTTCTTTATGTGGGACCACATGACAAGCACCTGCTTTCGATTAAAAAAAGAATCATCAAAATCGTTTCACCCAGTCGAAAGTTCTGAGGTAACAAACATAAAAAAATACAGTCGAATTGAGAACCTCCTTCTTTTTTGAAGTCGGTTAATAAATACGAATGTCACTTGTAAAAATGATTGCTTATTGGTTGATTTTAAGGGGTAAAATAGATTTATATAATTATTTCAAAAATCCTTACCAAGTTGTTCGCACCGGTGGAATTTTTCAGTTTTATTTTTCTAGAAATCTAGCCAAATAAGCATAGTCTAGTGCGGGTTTTTGGAAACATTTTGGTGGTAATTTTTTGAAATAAACCGTAAAATAACAGGTTAAAGTTTTTACTTATATATATGCGTAATATGTTCAAAGGAGGTGGCCAATATTTACCCCGGAAATGGTTAAAATACGTTTTTTTGTACAAGGTTTTAGTCCTCTGAAAAGACATATTTTCCATTTATTATAACATAACTAGAATTGTAATTTTCTTCTGAACTCCGCCGTGAGTAGTTATAATAAATTAACAATAATAATAAGTTGTATTGTATACAAATATACTTTTACTACCTCCATTGCTATCACCCCGGTCACTCACATGCGCGCAAATGTTTGACATTTTTACGAATGTTTGCACATATGTGAAGGGCGGTCAGGCAAATGAGTTCGCATATGAGTATACAAGCCCATTTCCGCTTCCTCCTACACTTTGTTCACGAATGTTCAATCTTGCTGTTGTTATTATGTTGTCATTCAAATCCATTTTCAATACAGAAAATAAATGGTAGTACGATTAGACGCCACGAACCACGAAAAATTAGGAGATACATCACCTTTTTAGTCGTGTGCGCAACTGGTCGCACGAATGTGTGGGAGACTACACGAAGGTTCGAGGTTCGCGCGTTTTGATGTGCGACAAAAAACCGACACAGCTTGGAAAACCCCGAATGCCTCCAAAACTTCGCATAATCATTCGCGAAGGTCGTCCCACACTTGTGGGTTCGCGTATTCGCGCGAATGTGAGTGACCGGCATCACTGGAGGTTGACAATTGGCTGACAGAAGTGCGAATGTCTACTATATTGTCACTTGCCAAAATAATATTTTTCAGTTTCATTTCTGCAAAATATTAATTGTATTTGATTTTTTGCCATGAGGTGCATTAATTGCGCGGTTGATATTGAGCGCATGGCACGTCACTCCATATCTTCCTTAGCAAGAAACCTGCAATCCATATTGTAGAATGGATCACTGCAGTACAGGTATAGCATTTTTCTTTACTATTAAGTAGTGCTTACTACGACTAGGTTCACGCGGCAATGTACAATACTCCTGTTTTTTTTGCAATACGTTTAGAAAATAAGTTATATTTTATAATAGGCTCCTAACATTTTTTCTTTCAACTTTTAGGCAAAGGCTACTATACTGTAGATGAGTACATAAATGACAAAGACGCATGGAAATGACCAGCTCTGCAACCAGTTCTGTACAAGCTAAGGTAAACACCCCAATTATGGACGGTTTAACAGCAAATTTGTGGTATTTGTGAAATTCTACCTATATTGTGAAAGTTCAGAACCTGAAAGTACTTATAGTGTAAAGTCCTGTTCTTATTCAACATTTCTGCTGTGTCACGCGTGAGATATTGCAATTGGTTTAAATTGAATTAGCAAATAAAAATTATCATTTTTTTACCCAGTAATGGACAGCAAAAACCCAGTCATGGACACCCAGTAATGGACACACCCCAGTCATGGACACCCAGTAATGGACACGAATCATATAAAACTTTTTAGGCTAGTTATCGACTAATCAATGATGAAAATCCAAAAGAATATTAATTATTAATATCTTTCTAGGGTTCCGAAGTAAAATCGGAACCCTTATAGTTTCGTCATGTCCATCCGTCTGTCCGAAGCAAAGCGCCAAGACCCTTAGTGCTAGAAAGCTGTAATTTGACATGAATATACCTATTTATTAAAACTCCAGAACAGTGGAATAAAATACTGAAAACCTTTTTTTTTCAGGGTACCTCCCCTACAGGTAACGTGAGGATGATTTTTTTATTCTTCGTGTACCCTATAGTGTGGGGTATCGTTGAAAAGGAATTCCAAAAATATTATGGTTCTTCACAGACCATTTTTGGAATTAGGGGTTCGTTTGCAAAATATTTGGCTTTAAAGAGCTAATTTTGGTTAGAGTCGAGTAGGGGGGCCCTGCTGGCTAAACGGTTAGAGTTGGACAAGTTAAACAATTGTGAAAAATAGTTTATATGATGAATTTACAAGAAAAACTATTCCGGCTATTTTATTTTATGTAGTCAATAAGTAATAGTCGATAAACTTACTACTTCAGAACCCTACATTGCGCTTGGCCTGACAAGCACTTGTTTAATCAACTTTACATGTAACATTCACATTAAGGAACTCGGTTACTTGTAAGTTTTCTAAATTGACAATGAGGTTAGCATTAAGGAAGAGAAAATGAGTGGTTTTACATGCATGACACATTCCTAGTGCAAGAATAAATAAGTAACAAATCCAAAATTTAAAAGTTACTAAGAGGAACCAACTGTAGAACCTATGACTTTCCTCGACCTTCCAACTATAAATATAAAGTTATATCAATATTTATATATGACCATCCATGACTATATCGCCGATTATCGCCACTTACCATCAGGTGGGATTGTAGTCAAGCATTAACTTATAAGATATAAAAAAATGTTAATATTTCTAACTATAAATTTATATCAGTCCATAGACACTTTACGAACTTATACATATGTATAAAGGAGTAGAGGACCAACACTTCATTACTTTTAGTATGGAGTGATTCAAATAAGCATCATAATGGATCTTCCCATGGGAATGACATATTGTTTTACCGCGGTAAAGAGTAACCTATGTTATTCTCCAGCATCCTAACTATCTCTACACAAAAATTCATACCATTACATCGCTTAGTTACTACGTGAAAGAGGGACAAATAAACACTTTTGCATTTATAATATTAGTATAGATATGGAAGTATAGAAGTATGGACAAATATGCATCATAAATGGATCTTTCCATGGGAATGAGTTATTTTAGCGCAATAAAAAGTAGCCTACGTTACTCTCCAGCCTCCTAACTACCTCCACATAAAAATCATACCATAACATCGCTCCATTACGACGTGAAAGTCGGACAAACAAACAAACACACTTTCGCATTTATAATATTAGTATGGATAAGTAATTTATGAATGTCAACATTATCAGCTTTTTATATAGGTATGCATTAATTATTATTAACTACCTAAACTAAATTAAATTAATTTACAAATATTAATAAATAAGAATGGAAATAAACAAATAAAAACTGCGAAATCGAATGTTGATCAATGAACACTGAATGAATGAATGATTAATATAATGAATAAACGAATGAATGAGTAATTGAATAAAATAATGAACGAGTGAATGAAAAAATGAACGAATGAATGGATGAATGAATGAGTGAATGAATTTGAATGAACGAGTGAATGTATTTCAATGATGAATATGGATAAATTAATGAGTGATTGAAGGAATGAATTAATGGATGTATGAGTGAATTGATTAAGAATTAATTGATTAATTGATAGAGAAAGAGAGAGGGAGGAGAGTGAGATGGAGCAGGAGAGGGAGATACGTACACGAGCTTAGTTAAAATTTAGTAACATGGCATTAATTTGTCCGGCTTTACAAAGATCGCCGGGACGACTAGTCTATTAAATTAATTAAGCAACAACAATTATAATTTTCTGCTGTCAATTTTTGTAATGAGATATATCTGTAAGTAAAGAATTTTGGCATGCTCTTATAATATATCAGATTATCAGTATTATTCGTCTCTGTAAAGTAATAAAAATCAAAACTATCTTTAAAACACTACTACGCGTTCACTTCAAGTTTGCCCCCGTCGACCGTTACGATTTCACAGCTAACGGTACTGTAGACAAAAAAATAATCAAATAATTTCACTAACTTAAATAACAAATTACATTTGCCACTGTGTAAAACATTATCTAATTTAGTCATTGTAGCGACAAAAATCAACGAACGTAAAATAAATCAACAGAAAAATAATTTAACAAAAGTAACATCAAAATCAACAACAAACTCAAGAACGCACGCGCCGCACGGGGCCTCATAAATACGCGGGTAGCGTTGCTGTCCGTACGGACGTAAATGAGGTGCGGTATGAGAAGCGGGACGGGAGGTAAGGGCAAACTTGAAGGAAACGTGTAGTAGGTAACAAATTCAAATAGCAAAAATTGAGTAGGTATTTTTTCATTTCTTTTACACTGTAAAATTTGTGTCACGCCGGGAGGTTCAATTTTCAAAAT
The DNA here is from genome assembly GCA_911387775.1 of Thymelicus sylvestris. Taxonomy (NCBI): domain Eukaryota; kingdom Metazoa; phylum Arthropoda; class Insecta; order Lepidoptera; family Hesperiidae; genus Thymelicus; species Thymelicus sylvestris. The sequence continues at coordinate 10,715,386 of OU426898.1, read as the reverse complement.
TGAGCCTTCAATCGTTCAAAATCGACAGGATCCACTGAAAACAGTTGCCAGTTGGCTACAGTTCATTGCGCAAATTTCGGGTTCGCGATGTCGGTCATATACGCTAGTAATAATCATTCAGTATCTACCATTTTATATCAGTGTCATTACTGGATATCTGTAAAATACCCAATAATAGCAACATTTTCATAATTTGCAGCTAGCTCATAGTAAAAAATAATACTAGGAGTAAAATTAGTTCAAATTCTGGACACACAATAGCAAAGATAAATTTCGATATAATTATGTCCATTACTGGAGCTATACAATTATAGTGCACCAGTAATGAACACCAACAAAATATCAACAAATATAACTTCTCTGGAGTAACAACACTGTGTGTTGTAGACTTAATTTCATGGTTAACCAAACAAACAAAACACATTTTGATTTTAAAAAAGCAATACGAATTTAAAGATGAAACTTTTTACTTACCGCACTAACAATTTCCTTAAGAAATGCCGCTAATATAAATTTACAATGACGAACAATTTATAGTTCGCGCTAACTTGTGTTCTAACAGACCGAATTGAATAAAATGTCAAACTTAGGCAGTCCGATGACTATAGTATATGAAACAGTGTTGCCAATATAAAAAAACTGGTTCATAACCATATTCTAGATGATTAATTTTTTTTTCGTCCATTACTGGAGCCTCGTCCATTACTGGAGCCGTTACCTTATATATTTTTTTGTAATAAATATATCAATGCATTTTTATTTTTAAAAGATGTGTTGAGGAGATTTTTTACAGCTTTTCTTGTCCTCCATGACAAAGCACCTTTGCGAAAAGCTGGTTGATTAAAAAATAACGTGCATAAGTGTATCAATGATACCTAAACGAATAAATGATTTTGAATTTGAAAAAAAATTGAATGCATCACCTTATTTGCCTTATTTGGTACTATTGTTATATTTTATTCCTTAATTTTTACATATGTGTACCTAAATGTATATAATGAAACAATAATATCAATATTCAGTTTTATTTATACCTATTACGTTTGCTTGTGAATATTTACAGATAGGTAGGTGACAAGTTAATAATACGTATATTTTATTTAGTACTGCTGGTACTTATTTTTGTAGGTATAAGGTCATAAAGTCATAATTAAAGTAAAAGACATAATATATTAATTATCCAAAAGAAAAATAGTATTTATTTAATACAAAAATCGCTCTTTAAAACACTTTTTCACGATTACATATGTTTTGCAGAATGTCAAACTACAAAAGCTAAAACTGCCCGTAAAAGGAGAATCCCGAGTTCTAGAGATTTTTATTGGTAAAATTATCAAAGTAGATATTGCAAGCTTTAATGTAAGGTAAAAATAATATATGTACATTATACTTCACAAATGGGACAAATGCCCATACAGATGTTGGCCACCTCCTTTAATACGATATACTTGAAACTTCGAATTACCTAACTACAAAAATTACTAAAATACGTACTTACTGCAGTTGTACTCAAAATGTATCCCCTAAAAGAGAAGAATGAGATGTGAAAGATTTTAAGAATATCTACTTACTGTTTCCGCGTTCGACGTTAGCAGGCAATTAACGGGATTAAATGCATGTCCTTATTGTAGTGATCCCTTATTGTAGTTAGCGTAGTGTAGTATGCTCTAGGCCTCCTTAAGAGGAGAGACCCGTGCCCAGTAGTGGGCCATTCATGGGTTGAAGTCATTGTAGTGATCCCAGGTGGTAACTGGAATACTGGATAGTGAACTGTATGTATTCTGCTGCTAGGTTGGAGGGAGGAGCAAAACTGCAATATGGAATACGGAACTTTCACACCTTTAAATGCATTTAACAAGACAACGAACTTTACAACATACGATAACACACACGTTTATTATTATTCTAAGCACACACGGCTTGAATCGCAACGGCTGCCGCGAATGAAAGTGCAATGTTGCCATCATAGATGTACCTAATTAAAAAAAAAATTACATCTATTCTTGCCAGACATTAAACTATCGATAATTTTTGATGTAGGATCTCCTACAAGTGTTGGTAATTACCAACACTTAGCTCCTTAACAATGTTTCAATTAGATTTAACGTGATTCAAGTTGATGATTCAACTATCGAAAGAGGTTACGGTGTCATGCTGGTATGGTGTATGACTGTATTCTCATTCCCACGGATGTGCACACTGCACCTGCGCTCACTGTACGGAGAGAATCCACATTCCTCCAAGCTCCCATTTTCATATTCCACCATTCACCAAGCCCATGTTTGTATTGAAATTTTAATTAATTTCTTTAAATATGAAGTTAATTATTCGATTTTTTAGTACCTACCTATATTTTGTAAGTCATCCTACGCACTCAAAAAAATTCCTACTACGATTTCAATCGGAAGGAGCGCGGCGGATAGAACTTCCAAAGATAATTGATCTGGTATGTAGCTAAACAATAATATAGATTATGGGCTTACATATTTCAGAAATTTATTATAATTACTTTATTTCAGAAATCACACCCTCAGTGGAAAGAAGGCATAAGATGAAAATTGCAATTTTACAGGAGAGTAAAAAACTGTTAAAATATCAGTAAGAAATCAAAGGAAATTACATCATTATTTCTTGCACAAAACCGTCAAGATTAATGATAAAATTTGAAAAAAATTGATCATATGCAGCTTTTGTCCGTCTTTCCAATCATTTTGATAACTAAAATTCGAAGGAACACGACTTAGGTAGGTTTGAGGGTGCGAAATATTCTCATGGATAATTAAAAGTTATTTATCATACCTACCTACGTATTAAGTGAGCTATAATTTAAGAGAACCTTTAAAAATATAATTATTAATATGAAGTAGCTACCCGGGGGTCAAACCTGCAGTGTATGGGTAAGTATAATGTTAATATTGTAGGTACTCGTACCTACCTACGAAAATTATTATATTTCTTATTAGTAAAATTGATCACCAATGATCATGCTTATTTTATTTCTAAATCCTTACTTTATACTGACTTTGATCGTTGACTTTATCGATGATAACGAGTTTAATTAAATTATGTCTTATCTAGACTACTAACTAATATTAGGTATTCTGTAGGTACAATTATGAGAAAAACAATAATTATAATAATACTCTGTTCACTTACTTACATAACAATTGCTATAATAGTAAAATTGATAGTATTATCGTAGTCAGCTGTCATAGTGCCACACTGCCACTTACTCAATAGCTCAATACACCTACCTATTACGCTCTTGCATTTGTACCACCGGGCCCACTGGGCCCAGCGGACTGTCCGGACTCCGGACACCCCAATTATCAAATGGCCGACATTTGGCTCGTTCAGCCCACTTGCCTTCACCAAACACAATAATGTACAGCATTGTGCACAATTGTACCCATATTTGTTAACAAAGGATCTAGTTCGTATTGACATCTGGTGGGACTTCTACTCTCGAATCGCGACACCCGGCTAGATGAATTCAAAAGTCGCAAACCAAATTAATCCTTACATACAAGTAGCTAAAGTTTATAATATTAAAAAAATTCCATGAGATTGTTAGCAAACGCTGCTGTTAAAATTTCAGTTAAGGATTGTTTGATTTTAGGGTCGAATTTAATTTAGCACCAAATTTGTCGAACGTTAAATATCTCCAAATTGCCACTTGTGACATAATTGCTAAGCGCCGAGGGGTAAAAGCTATTTGCACTTTTTGCGTGTTTTGCCATTTGGCGCAAACATAATATAATTACTCGACATAATGTCATTTTACTGACATGTTTTCGCCAAGGTTCTAGATAATTTTGTCAATCAATGAAAAATATCTTATCTAAAAAATAGATATATATCCTATCCTATCCGTAGATATTATTTAATCTTGATTGTACACTTTCGCAGGGCCCTGGCGGCCCCCTAAAGATAACTGATAATGTTCAAATTATTATCAAAATTTTTACAACGAACGTTATATCGTTGTTAAAAACCTCAAATACTTAGATTCGGAGGAGAATATCGGCTATCGAGAATAAATCCTGTGAAGGTTTGTTAGGATGTTTGTATGTTTGTTAGTATTTCACGCAAAAACCACTAAACGGATTTTCATAAAATTTAGCAAACAACAGCACAGGTATGTGCAAACATGAAAATTGCGCAGACATGAAAATCCCACAGATGATCTGGAATTACAAATATACATCATTATCTACTTTTTATTTCGGAAAACGTGAGCAAAGACGCGGGCAGAGTGCTAGTTTCAATATACCTTTACAAGCTTCTATGATAAAATAGGTACGGTAATAAATCGACCACATTAATATTAACTTTACTCATTGTGTTTACCCCTAAGATCCCATGTGTTTACATCAATGACGTTTACCCCTGAGAATATTCCAAGTAGGTGGTAGTGGTGTTTCAAACAAAAAAGATAGTAGTTACGATGTTAGGAATCTATCACATAATTTCTAATTATGTAGTTATTATAAAATTTTATTTATTTACTTATCTTTAAAAATCTATCTGAATTCCAGCGATAGTAGTGAAACAAAAGTTGTTTAAAAAAATATACGTTTAAGTTGATAAAACAAGTAATCGAGCAATAAAATATGAACTTATAAATGGATACGGAGTGACGCAATCCATCATTAGTCGTACCAATATTCAGAGGATAACGCACGACACTATCTGTACGGCGTGTGCAGTAGCACACGTTTGAGTTTTTATAAGTTTTGCACTCCGTTTGGCTCTCGCGATACTGGGTGGCCGGCCTTCTCGGACCGATTTAAAGGCCCTCAGCGATCACCGCATTACATCAGTGTCGTACAAGCGACCGCAAGCGCGTACTACTAACCTTTCTAAGTGTAACGTGACCTCTACAATGGCTCCGATAGAAAACGAAATCAAAGCATCCGCGTTGGATCTGATCGGTAACACCCCGATAGTCGCATTAGATCGTCTGTATACGGGACCGGGGCGCATCTTAGCCAAATGTGAGTTCATGAATCCGGGCGCGTCCATCAAATGCAGGTCTTCCTTGCACATGGTAGAGGAAGCCATTAAAAGTGGAGCTCTCAAACCAGGAGCGCCGGTGTTGGAAGTCACTTCTGGGAACCAGGGCTGCGGGCTCGCAGTAGTGTGTGCTGTTTTGGGACATCCTCTCACGTTGACCATGTCTCAAGGTAACAGCGCACAGCGCGCTGTACACATGGAGGCTCTCGGAGCTAAATGTATCAGGGTTCCTCAAGTTGAAGGCACATACGGAAACGTAACCCTCGCCGACGTGAAAGCAGCTGAGGCACTCGGTTTACAACTCGTCGAAGATACCGGTGCGTATTACATAAATCAATTTAACAACGCGGATAATGCTGATTCACATTATCGTACCACTGGACCTGAAATTTGGAAGCAGACTGGACATCACGTAGACGCGTTCGTTGCTACAGTGGGTACCGCGGGCACGTTTACTGGAACAACGAAATATTTAAAGGAAAAGAATCCTGATCTTCAAGCGTTTGTAGTGGAGCCGGAAGGTTCAGAGCCGATCAAGGGATGCGAAATCACAAAACCTTTGCACCTTCTCCAAGGCTCCGGGTATGGGTGTGTACCGTCATTGTTCAAGTTCGACAATCTGGATGGGACTGTCAGCGTGACTGATGAGGAAGCAGTAAAATACAAGAAGTTGATTGGAGAGAAGGAAGGTTTGTACTGCGGTTACACTAGTGGAGCTAATGTTGCAGCTGCAGTAAAACTATTGAACTCTGGCAGAATACCCAAAGACTCTTGGGTTGTAACTATGCTTAACGACAGTGGATTAAAGTATTCTTAAACTTAAAACCGGCTTAGCTAAATAATATGTATATTAATTTAATTTCTAAATAATAATTAATTATTGTAAATGTATTAATCAAATGTTGTATGTATGGTACCTTTGTATTTTTTTGTATTATAAAAGTTAAAATGAATTTTTGTGTTAGGTGTTTGTCGAAAATATTAAACCAATAATGTTTAAACTTCTTTTGTATTAATACGTTTTACCTTTATACTTACAATTAGTTAATCTTTAAGCAAAATTACAAAACAAAAAAAAAACGCAATTAAACTACACTACAAACCGCCACACACACTTCAAAACGAAACCTCAATGGAAACTCTGAACTAATTATGATGTTTCTACGTTGAATTGATTTTTAAGTAGTCCTGTGTCTAGTGTCCTATCAGTCCCGAAAGTAAATATACCTGTTTTTTCATTTTTTTCCATTGAATATTGTTTAAAAATCATCATGTGATTGTAACTGACATGTTAAAATTGTCATTTAATAGCACATTTCACTGGTGGATATATTTTATTATTCAACCATGAAAAGTTGAATTTTGATTCTCAATAGTGGACCAAAATCAAACTGGAATTTATCTCCGTGATTCAAGTTAATAATGTTATTTCTAATTTTACATCAAATTGTTACTAATTTACTTTGGTCAGCCGCACAGGAATAAAACCACGATGTAAATTGGGCAAAGCTGTCGATTTTCGCTTGGGGCTATATCCACATAAAAATTTAGGACCAAGAGACCTAAATCAGCGTTGAAACAAAAATAAGAGTCCTAAACGCCGAAAGCACCTTGTACCATTTTCGCTAACCAATTATAAGGTCCAAACACCTGCCTTTTGTCCGATTAAGAGACAAGGGCTTGACATGACTCATGCATATTTAGGACTTAGATAGTTTGTTTTTTTTAACCTTTACAAGGTGAACTGTGAAGAAATCTTTTGTCCGAGCGGATAAGAATCTATAAGTTACAAAGCTACAAATTTTCACGTATTTGAATGTAGTTTTATTCCATCCAATCCATATGCATGTATGTACCCACCTATGAATCATTAATTTTTATTTTAAGTGAATAAAAATATAAAATAATTTGATTATCTAATCCACATCCTATCTAGTCTAATATAAATTGTGTGTATAGAGGCGAACAATTGATAAATAATAATAGATAGCATTAATAAAGTTTTTGTTTATCTCTTTGAACAAGGTAATATAAAATTATGTGATTCACGGTGAAGGATTATTAAAGTTTTACAATGAAATTGTGTGTATAGAGGCGAACAATTGATAAATAATAATAGATAGCATTAATAAAGTTTTTGTTTATCTCTTTGAACAAATTATGTGATTCACGGTGAAGGATTATTAAAGTTTTACAATGATTACGTGTATCTGATAAAAACGGAGAACAAATGGTTTCCTGAGCGGTTTACTATATTTGCGGACATAAATTAATAAAAAAATATTTATTTATCAACATCTGTACATTCTTTACTTAGTATTCGTCGGCGACCGAGTTTTGCTCTGTTAAGAATAGTGAAAATAAATTTTCTCAGATAATATATATGTGACGAAGATTGATTTTTCGCTCCCGCAAACCCAAATGCATACCTATTGCAAATTTCTTCTAAATCGTTAGTCATTTTCGAGCACGTGATTAAAAATAATCGTTTATTACTCGTAGGTACTATGTAGGATTATGCGATATGGAAACGTTCATATGTTGGGTCCATTCCAATTCCATATCGCTTCTTTCTCGGCATTGCTTGGTATTATGAATGTCCATGGCCTCCATGGGTGACGGTGACCAGGATCAGATTACCCGTCTGCCCGTTGTTCTGCTTACTTGTACCAATGATATTATAAAAAGAGGTAGATATGTACATATATCACTAGCGCGCCGAAAATGAAGAGCGTAAGAACAGGCAATTGACCGTTCTGCTCGTAGTCGCTCTGTCAATACAAGACGATACGCACGCTTTTGTTGTTGTCAGAAGTGCTTGACATTTGACATACCAATGTAATTGGTGTAGTGAAACAAAAGATAAACGTGTGTGTGTTGTAGCTCTTTTCGAAACAGATTTTTTGGTTGATTTGTAAGGGCATGACGTATAGCTATATTTTTTAAATATCATTCACTTGTACATATTTTTTTTTCAAAAATAATAGTTACAAACTAACATCATTCTTTGAGTGAGTGAAATCTACTGATTTATTCCTTATGTTCTATCTTATGGTTACACTTTCTGGAAATTTTAAAAACGCTAGCGCTTCATAAAAGTTATAATCGTTTTTGATGTCATAAGGCATTAATATTATTATCTTATTTCGTTGACAACAATCACCTACTTAATAAGAAGTTCAAAGTTCGCATTAATTAAAAGAATACGTATCTAAGTACACAGTGTTACATTTACAAATATGTATAGTATAATTTATATTTATTAGTTCGAGTAGATGATAAAGACAATTTAAGTAAGTATTTTTTTTTAAAGTAATGACAAAGTTATTATAATATTAGAGGAAATATATCATAAAGATAAAAAAACTGGCCAAGTACGATTCAGATTCGCGAACCGAGGGTTCCGTAAAACTTGTAGAATCGAACATATCTATAAGAAACTGAATTAAACTGAGTTGAGTTTAGTTGAGCCGTTGGAAAACTGTAGTCCCCATACACCAACTGCCAAAAAATACGCTCGTTTGGCCTTCCCTTAATGCCGATATTGGAATACTAATAATAATGAAATTATGATTGCTCTGCTACTTTCTGATAGATACGATATGATTCGGATATTTTTGAAACAATAAACCCTTTGCATAATAAAACTCTATAGCGAATCTAGTAACCTTAGATTTAATAGATGGAATACAGTCATAGGTTTGGAAAATTAAGTGTTGGCTTGTTAAGTAGGCGTTTACCGAAATACTGGGTATACCTTTTGGTATTTTTAGAAAACGGTGCCAAATCGTTTGTTCACGCTCTAGGCGCTCAACAAAAAAGTAATTCGATCCAATTGGTTTATTCGGATCGCTAATTATATCGGAGATGGCTTGATTTGTAGACTTGTATTTCTTGGAAGGGTTTTATGTTAGTTTGTTATGAAATTACACGTCTGAAACTGTTAGCAAACGCCTGCTAATTCTGCTCTGAAGTTTTGTATTAGGCAAAATATAATACTGAAATTACTGAACATTAGATATTGTAATCTAATTTTCCTTTTGCGTCAAATTGAATAATATTTGTTTGTACTTTGTACTCTTTTTTGCACACCCGTGAAGTGTGAATACAATCCCATCAAAAACATAAATGTAAAGTGAGAGTCAATTTCAAAAAAAAAAAAGAATTGAGATCTAAATGGGTGCCAATTTCTGTGTAGAAAAGCCTAAAATTTTAGTCACAAGAACATGTAATTCAAGCTCCACATTTGACTTGGTTAGTTTTCACGTACCTACCTAGGCTATATTATATCTATGTAATTAGCTTCGTCAAATCTGTTAGGTTGATGGCTTATGGCACTCTTCTCTAATTTGGTTTGTTGGTTGCTAACTAAAGAAAACTAGCCAAGTCAAATGTAAAGCTTGAATTACATGTTCTTGTGACTAAAATTTTACACTTTTCTACACAGAAATTGGCACCCATTTAGATCTCAATTCTTTTTTTTTTTTGAAATTGACTCTCACTTTACATTTATGTTTTTGATGGGATATCATTACTTTTTGTATAGAAATTATTAGTAAGTACTTATTCATAACGTTACTGATTAATTTTAATACATGAACTGTTATAGTGCTCTTCAACTAAATCTGTAGTTAGTGCGCCGTGGTCCAAAATACGGTACCTATTATTTCATTATTTATAAGTAATGATCTTCCACTATTGATGTCCGCTAAATATTGAAATAATAATTAATACTAAATCCCAATTATACTATCGTAATAAATACGAAAGTCGACTATACTCTTATTAGTTACGAGTGACCGCCCTCGCTTTGCTTTGGTTTTCTTATTTTTTTACACCTTGGGTTACGTTATTGGAGTTTTATTAAGGATCCCTAATTTATTGAAAATATAATATAGCCTATGTCACCCGGGGATAGTGTAGCTTTCCAACAGTGAAGGAATTTTTGCAAGGAGGAATTCAATGCAAACAAACAATCAAATCTTTCCTCTATATACTATTAGTACAGATAAGTTGTTTATGTTCGATGACATCGTGCAACAATAAATTTTGAAACAATACTTCGAATTACTTTAAACTGGTATAATTACGGAAATAATACAAAATTTTGAGATGTAATCTTGTAGATTAGAGAAAAATAATTTTCCACACATTAAAAATAAAACGACGTAATACACTGGAAATAACGTCTCCTGACGAACCACTGATCTTCACGTAAATGTATATGTGCTGTGCACTTCTCACAGGCACTTGGGACACTGAACATCTTCCTGCCGTTGAAAGCTTCAGAAAGTACTAAAACTGATATGTTTCGTTATATATTCACCTTGGAATCCACATAATGACCAGGTGTCATCAATTTTGATCGCTACTCTTAAATTTCAGGCATTTTAAGTAAGTGTTCCTAATAGAATCAATTTTTTGAAAAATTATCATAAATTGATAAAAATTTACTACTTTCAGATTTATTCCTTTGTATTCACCCGACTATCTATCTGCATGCCAAATTTTAACTTTCTAGGTCACCTGGAAGTTGGATATAGTTTTGATCTATAGGTCAGTCAGTGTTAAATTTCTCGATTTTTGGACGTTAATATCTAAATAACCGTTTGAGATGTGTTTATGAAATTTGAAAGACGTATGTATTTCGCAAGTTTTAATAAATGAGCCAAATTTGACAGGTTTATGTTGAATAGTTTTTGAGTTATGAGGTGGTCAAAAGTGGCTCCAAATGGTTCGTGTAATATTACACACGGTGCTGCTCGTCAATTCTGTTAGCTAAGAAATTGACTTGACACGCTCCGCGTGTCTAGATCACATATCTTATTCTGACATCATATCTCTTAATAGACAGGGTATACAATAGATTCATTTATGGGTCTCTTAAGCCGAGTGTACACAGATCGGCTTTATTTGCCGGGTTGTTTGGGATCGTGCCTCGAGCACATTGCAGAAGGTTAGTGATAAAGTGATGATATTCGCTGTGCAAACGTCATCCGCAAATATGTGTGAGGTCTGGATTGGGTCGCACTAATAGGTTATTTACTTTCAATATTGACCGACGTTTTTATTTGGCCTTTACATTGAAAACAAAGTCTGTTTATACCAAATGTCTACTTTATGATTGTTTGATGTATAGATTTGGTTTGACGACAATATCACAAAGATAAAGCATCGACAAAAAATATGGTCACGTAATTCGCATATCTATTAAGATTGCAAGATACCTGTTTGCTTTACGTGGTGCGTCAATTGCTAATTATTCCGGAAGCCGTCCATCCAACTGACAAGTTGTCCATTACAGAGGAACTTGTTAGTTGTTATTCACGATGCGAGTATCAGATGCATAGATACATGCGCTGAGTGCGACTGATATCTCGCGATGCTAATTGTTTGATAAATAGAGACGTTATCGTCATATCTCTATTAATGAGTGTGACGTGTGTTGTATAGACTGAAATTGTGATGCAATGTATTATTATCACATTAATGAGTTTAATCGCTTTCAAGCCAATGATAAAATAAAACTACAAAATACGGCAAGCTGCCATGATATCTTGAACGCTCTTCGGCGCCGTGTGCAAAGATTCTACAACTAAACCATAATTTTATTATATTTTTTTACAACGTTAAAGGAATGGTACAACTTGGTAATTTGTTGTGGCCATTTTCGTGGGTGTTAACTGTCAACATTAGCGGGCGAATAGCGGACATTGCAGACAGGTCGCTCTGTCCCCAGCTCGAGCAAGATAGCATCCACGGAATTGATTTAATCAGTGTCAATATTGACGCGGAGGCGGTGTGGGAACCGCGCCGTGTGCACAGGTGCCTGAGGAAACGTTCACTATACAGAGTGACACGAAACAAATTAAGTTTGCAATCTGTGACTGAAGGGAGGATCTGTTACATAATAAGAAACTGATAATTCATACCGTAATATTATAAATGTGAATATGTATAAGTTTGATTGTTACGCTTTCACGCGAAAACTACTTAACTGATTTGGCTGAAATTTGAAATGGAGATAGCCTATAACCTGGATTAAAACATAGGCTACTTTTTATCCCGGAAAAGTTCAGGGTTCCCGCGGGATTTGTAAAAATCGATCTCTACCGCGGGCGAAGCAGCGGGCAACAGCTAGTATGATAATAAATCACTCTGCTGCGAATGCCGGGTTTGATTCCCACCTGGGGCAAATATTTACAAGTGACTACCTAAATATTGATACTCGAATCATTGGTTAGAATGTTTTATGTGTGTTGTCCTAACGCAGGGTATATGAGTATGCAAATAAAATTCGTTAACAGCTTTACTACAGAATACCACAGATCGTAATACTACAAAGGAACTCAACTTTTGGAGAAAATCCAATATTTCTTGCGATCACGTGAACAACCAGCTATTTGGATTGGAAGGCGACGTCAATGTAATGCCATAGTAACACAACGTAACATCATGTGGCGAGATCACGTGCTGATCCACGGTAAAATCCATGTATATTTGTATTCCAAAATAGCACAATGGCTTCAAGTCGCGAGAAATTTAAGTGTAAACGATGTAGCAAAATTAAATAATCAATATGGCAAAAAACTTTAACCAGAGTTGAATAAATAATATCGAATGGGTACTACAAAAAAGTGAATGACGCAAAACCTGTCACAAAAACTTATTTATAAATAGTTTCATGTAGTAAGTATGGTGTAAAGTGAATTTATAAAATTAAAAAGATCCATAAGTACATAGCAAAAAACATCATCGTTGTATGAATAGATAAGTAATCTGAATAATTACTATACAGTGGTTGATGTTGACGATTGAGTGTAGGGAGAAACAAAATAAAAATATAATTAGGTATATAGGTATGCTTCCTCAGTTTACGAATGTATTACAATAATATACAAATAAATAAAATAAATATGAATCTGTATCAGGTAGGTACATAGGTATTGTTGCTTTCTACACGCATTGCATAAAGTTTGTCTTATTTGAGTAAAGGAACACCCTATAGATGAACCTGGTTTGAACTACAAAGTAAATATGTAATTTACTTTTAAAAATTTAAGCCTTTGGCTACTTACAGGAAACACCTGCAAGAATTGCTTACCTGCTAAAATGTCATCTTGGAGGTATCTTGAAACAAGTGTAGATAAATGATTTGTCTTGAATGATGTGTAAACTCTCTTCTCTTCCCGTCTCTCTATCTCTGTCTACTCATGGCATGTTATGTAAAAAAATATATAAAAATATAAGATTTATTTAATGATTAGCTTTACTTTTTTTCTTTATTGGTATGTACCTACGCCTACCTTGCATTTCTCTCCGTCACACTGGGTTGACTGGTAGAGGATGCCTGCCAATAGGCATTACGTTCGCCCTTTGTATAACCTCGCTTTACGTGATTACATAAAGAAAAAGAAAATTATTATTATTATTATTTATAATTAATAATAATTATTATGATTTTGATCTAATTTCGGTTTTCATCATTTTCCCTGGGACATATCTTATAAAGCATTTTTCTCGAGCTGTGCTGTGGGTTTATGTAATGTAATGTATGTATGTTATGTGGTCTATATGTGTTGTCCTTATCTTATTGCGAGGGCAAGTGTTTGAGTGTTTGTTCAGTTTTTTTCAAATTCATCATCGCATAACTTTAATACAGTAGAGTGACGTGGTAGTGTGGTATGCTACTCATTCCCCTTCTACCAGTATCAAGCGTGAATGCCAGGGTCAGAGTTTAAGGCGAGATTATCCGACCGTTGTAGGCATTTTGTTCACTCCCCTATACCGCGCTCTCCTGAGTGTAAACTCGACCGCCACGCCGTGAGCCGGTCGCGCGCGGCCGTGAGGTTCATGACCCCGTGCGTAGCTTTAGATCCTGTAACCTAGTTGGTAGTGATCCTGCCTGCGAACTGCGAAGCGAGGGGTTTCGGGTTCGATTTCCGGCGGGGCAAATATTTATGTCACAGATAAATATTTGTACTCGTGTCATGGCTGTTATTGTGATGTGTTATATGTGTAGTCCATGCCACCCGCGAAACAGGTAAATACTTGTAACCTACTGCGGGGGTATGAGTGTGGAAGGGTTTTTATTATTATTATTAGTAACTGCTCTGAGTTGGGGTGAAAGTATACTTTATTTTGATTTATTCATTGGAATTTTAGGTGCAATAAAATAAGAGTAATGATAATTTTAGCTTAATTTTGTTTTTATTATTTTTTACATAATTTAAGGTATTTTATTTTAAATTATTCTTATACTTTTTATCATTCTCAATATACTTGTAAAATATCTTATCCAAAGGGTTTGAACATTTTTCTACGGAACCTGGCATACCTACAAGTCTGCCATTTTGAAAAAACCTCGTTTCGATTTTTAAGTTGGTTATTTTTTGTAGGTATTTACATGATATTAGTCAAAGTATGTAAGTACCTACTTATTTGTTCTTACTGATTCTTTTTTTAATCGATAGCTGGTGTTTGTCATGTGGTTCCACATAAATTTGAGCGAGATTTGACAAGTAGTTTTTTAGTTTTTTTGAAGTTGGTTATTTTTTGTAGGTATTTACATGATAATAATCAATTTTGTATGTAAGTACCTACTTATTTGTGGATGAACCGATTTTGATGATTCTTTTTTTAATCGATAGCTGGTGTTTGTCATGTGGTTCCACATAAATTTGAGCGAGATTTGACAAGTAGTTTTTGAGTTTTTTTGAAGTTGGTTATTTTTTGTAGGTATTTACATGATATTAGTCAATTTTGTATGTAAGTACCTACTTATTTGTGGATGAACCGATTTTGATGATTCTTTTTTTAATCGATAGCTGGTGTTTGTCATGTGGTTCCACATAAATTTGAGCGAGATTTGACAAGTAGTTTTTGAGTTTTTTTGAAGTTGGTTATTTTTTGTAGGTATTTACATGATATTAGCCAATTTTGTATGTAAGTACCTACTTATTTGTGGATGAACCGATTTTGATGATTCTTTTTTTAATCGATAGCTGGTGTTTGTCATGTGGTTCCACATAAATTTGAGCGAGTCTTGACAAGTAGTTTTTGAGTTTTTTGAAGTTGGTTATTTTTTGTAGGTATTTACATGATATTAGTCAATTTTGCATGTAAGTACCTACTTATTTGTGGATGAACCGATTTTGATGATTCTTTTTTTAATCGATAGCTGGTGTTTGTCATGTGGTTCCACATAAATTTGAGCGAGATTTGACAAGTAGTTTTTGAGTTTTTTTGAAGTTGGGTTTTTTTTGTAGGTATTTACATGATATTAGTCAATTTTGTATGTAAGTACCTACTTATTTGTGGATGAACCGATTTTGATGATTCTTTTTTTAATCGATAGCTGGTGTTTGTCATGTGGTTCCACATAAATTTGAGCGAGATTTGACAAGTAGTTTTTGAGTTTTTTTGAAGTTGGTTATTTTTTGTAGGTATTTACATGATATTAGCCAATTTTGTATGTAAGTACCTACTTATTTGTGGATGAACCGATTTTGATGATTCTTTTTTTAATCGATAGCTGGTGTTTGTCATGTGGTTCCACATAAATTTGAGCGAGTCTTGACAAGTAGTTTTTGAGTTTTTTGAAGTTGGTTATTTTTTGTAGGTATTTACATGATATTAGTCAATTTTGCATGTAAGTACCTACTTATTTGTGGATGAACCGATTTTGATGATTCTTTTTTTAATCGATAGCTGGTGTTTGTCATGTGGTTCCACATAAATTTGAGCGAGATTTGACAAGTAGTTTTTGAGTTTTTTTGAAGTTGGTTATTTTTTGTAGGTATTTACATGATATTAATCAATTTTGTATGTAAGTACCTACTTATTTGTGGACGAACCGATTTTGATGATTCTTTTTTTAATCGATAGCTGGTGTTTGTCATGTGGTTCCACATAAATTTGAGCGAGTCTTGACAAGTAGTTTTGGAAGTTGGTTATTTTTTGTAGGTATTTACATGATATTAGTCAATTTTGTATGTAAGTACCTACTTATTTGTGGATGAACCGATTTTGATGATTCTTTTTTTAATCGATAGTTGGTGTTTGTCATGTGGTTCCACATAAATTTGAGCGAGATTTGACAAGTAGTTTTTGAGTTTTTTTGAAGTTGGTTATTTTTTGTAGGTATTTACATGATATTAATCAATTTTGTATGTAAGTACCTACTTATTTGTGGACGAACCGATTTTGATGATTCTTTTTTTAATCGATAGCTGGTGTTTGTCATGTGGTTCCACATAAATTTGAGCGAGTCTTGACAAGTAGTTTTTGAGTTTTTTTGAAGTTGGTTATTTTTTGTAGGTATTTACATGATATTAGCCAATTTTGTATGTAAGTACCTACTTATTTGTGGATGAACCGATTTTGATGATTCTTTTTTTAATCGATAGCTGGTGTTTGTCATGTGGTTTCACATAAATTTGAGCGAGTCTTGACAAGTAGTTTTTGAGTTTTTTTGAAGTTGGTTATTTTTTGTAGGTATTTACATGATATTAGCCAATTTTGTATGTAAGTACCTACTTATTTGTGGATGAACTGATTTTGATGATTCTTTTTTTAATCGATAGCTGGTGTTTATGTGGTTCCACATAAATTTGAGCGAGATTTGACAAGTAGTTTTTGAGTTTTTTTGAAGTTGGTTATTTTTTGTTAGTATTTAGATGATATTAATCAATTTTGTATGTAAGTACCTACTTATTTGTGTATCACGCGTATCTCAGTTAGGAAATATAAATAAGTTTATATTATATTTATATGTATATTTCTTAGTATATAAATTAATTGTGTAATTAGCACTTGACTTATACATATACCAAAATACTATAAACAGTTACTAAAGTACAAACACGAACAATGTTATTATTCTTACGATATAATTTTTTTTTATGGAAATAGCCGGAAAACGAGCTGACGATCCACCTGATGGTAATTGGCTATCGTCGTCCGTGGACATCAGCAACACCAAAGGCATCACTGATGCGTTGCCGGCCCTCCCCCTCCCTTCCCCTCCCCTCCACCTCCCACCGGTCCCCCCTCCCCTCCCCTTCCCCTCCCTTCCACCTCCCCCGCTACCCTCCCTCTACCCTTCCTTCCCCTGTTTAACTTATATACAAATATACATATTATACTATACATATAAAAAAACAATACTCAAAAACAATATAAAAAAACAACATTAAAAAACAATATTCTTACAAAATTCTTACAATAGAAATAATAATAGTAATTATGGCATTAATTAACATTTAAAATCAATACTACCAATATAATCCCTCGAGGGGCCCTACCACCAGCGGGCCGGATTTAGTCGCCTTTTACGACACCCATCCGGCTTGGGATTGGGGTTAGTATTCTAAGCCGCCCTAATACGGCAAGAATTATTGTGTAATTAGCACTTGACTTATACCAATACCTAAATACTATAAACAGTAACTAAAGTATAAAAACGAACAATTTTTATTATTTCAAATTACAGCTGTGTGGATACTTTGGACAGTGTAATATAAGTTCAGAAGGCGCGCGCGCCAAATTCGAAATTAAAATTGGTGTCGGAAATTCGACAACGTGCGGCTGCGATGCCGATTAGCACAGGTCCTACCTCGAAGGCGACTGGCGCGAGAGTAAAATTGAGTAAATTAACGCGTCGGGCGTTTCGTAGCTGGTGGAAAGGGAAAAAATAAGAATTGAAAGGGAAGTTTTTCAAAATTTCAAATTATGATCACCAAGGAATATCGGTATCTTTAGGACCTATACTGTGGTATATTTTTTATTATCTGGAAGCGATTAAAACGCGAATAAAACTCCATTTTTATGCCAGATTAGACCCAACTTTGTGATTTATTTATATGCAATGAAATAACGGCTATCGTGTATCAAGAATGAGGGAACGAAAGAACAAAGACTGTAAAATAACATATATTTTTTTTAGAATTGTATTATGTACCATTTATGAACAAAACACCTTCAAAAATACCATTTTTTGGGATAATATCGCCTTAATCTTATCAAATTGTCCCTGACCGTGACAGACACCTCATCTTTACTTAATAATATGAGAAACTTCCTTGCTATACGAGTAGATAGAGTGAGTGAATTGATAAAAATAACGTTAGCTAAAAAGGTTTTTTGCAAACGCGTTATTCTGATGAGAAAACGAGATTGTACGAGATGATCGTGATTGAGGAGGTATAATAAGATAGGACTTGTCATTATGCCTTTACTTTTACTTAAGACGCACTAAATATATGTATAGGTAGAATTAATTTTAAACTTAATTCCAATTATTGTGTTTCAAATCTGATACTTTTACAGTATAGCAAAAACTCGCTTTTATGTTGTGGAGAATTTGGTGATATTTTTATCTAACAGTTATCATGATTCAATTTGTTGTAAAATGATAAACGAACACTTAAATTAACAATACATATCCTAAATGGAATATTTATCTTACTTAATCTTGTCTCTTCAATTGAAAGAGTTGAAAAAATTTAAAAAGGTTCTCTCCATTTTTTCCAATAAGAATAATAGAACACCGAACTTGATTCAGACGAAGAAGAACACAGGTTAAATTCCATCTAAAATAATGCTATGTTTCTTACTTGACTTGTGATTGATTTCATCCGCAAGGAGGCAGCAAATGTCATTGACACAGGCTCTCGTAAATACTAAACAAAGCGTCTTGACTATAATTTCCGTTAGCTCATGTCAATAGATAAATGAGCGGCGGCGGTATCGGCGTGGGCGCATTGCACCTGCTGCCATCTAGTGTCTAATCATTACGGAATGGGCTCTCTAACACGATTCTAATAGGAAACTCGGAGTAATGGTCGCTTGGCGCGCCACCTGCCGGTCTCCTCCAATCGCGGTATCTTCCCTCTTTGATCAAACACCCACAGCTTTCATTATAGCAATACTCTTGTAATGTTGCCGGATAACAAAATAAGTATGCTATGCATGTTATTGAAAGCGATTATTTCCTTTTTCGCAATGATCGTTGTGGGTAGTTGCACTGTGCACAAATTAATCGTTCTTTTTTTGAAATTGAGCCGTTCGGTTATACCTTGTACATGATTAGAGAGTTGATGAATGTTGTTGATTCGAGCTTAAGATTTGAGTTGATTGATTATATTATGGGCATACAGTAGTAGGTACATAATATACACAAGGGAATTAAATATAAAAATATCAGCCACAAAGACGTAGGTAAAGTCGCGTCGATCTCGGTTGTCATCGTAAAATAACAATCGTTAAACCATGTCGGAAACGCTCAGGTGGCATGAAAACTTCTGAAACTTGGGTTGGCTACTAACCCTTTTTTATGCCTTAATTAAGCAGGCAAACGAGCAGACGGGTCACCTGATGGTAAGTGATCACCGTCGCCCATGGACATCAGCAACATCAGGGGCGTCACTAATGCGTTGCCGGCCTCGAAGAAAAGAAAAGATCCGCTTCTTGAAGGACCCCAAGTCATAGCTTAGTGGGAACACCGATGCAGGAAGTACGTTCCATAGTTTACACGTCCGTGGCAGGAAATTACGTGAAAATCGAACTGTGGACGAACGCCAGGTATTTAGGTGGTGTTGATGGAATATGATATGTGATGTGCGGTGATGGAAATCAATCGCAGGTATTAAATCAAACAGTTATTTAGCCTTTCACCAATCCGCACTGGAGCAGCGTGGTGGAGTATGCTCTAGGCCTCCTCTAGCGGAGAGAACCCCTACTCAGTAGTGGGCCATTAATAAATTGAATGGCTAGCTTCATATACATATATAAAAAAATCTACAAGTTAAACACTTTTGCCCTTAGAATACGAACCAAAGCCCGATTAAAGGAATTACAGGAATGACAACATATCCGTGAAGCCTACGCAGTTCCTAACGTTTTCCTAATGCCGCAGCAGCCACCTGTCGCGGGGCTTTTTTAATCGTGTTACTTACCATACCATATACATATTATAGTCGTCTAGAATTACGCCATTACACTCGCCATAGCTTTCAGAATGCGTAGGAGGCGCCATATGACCGGAAGTCAACACACTGTCAAGCAATAAAAATATCATCAAATAAAATATTCCAAATTCAAATGTGTTAACTAAATGCCTTTTTAAAACATTTACATAGTTAAATCCGGTTTACACGTATTAAGTAGATAGCTTTAACAAAATTTTAAGTAAATTAATACATGTAAACAGACAATTTAGTAACTTTTTAGTTATTATTATGTTATTTACTTAATTACTTAATACATATAAACAGAACATTACGTCATAAAAAGACGTACAACATAATTGTTTATTGCGCACACTTAAAACGTTTTTATTATTTACGTTTGAACTTTATTTGAGTTTATTTGAATTATAATTGGTAAATAACTATATTTTTACTTATATTTTTAAAAAATATTTAGGTAGTGCAAAATATTTGATACCGCCTCTTGAACCGAACTTGACCGAACCAGCCCTGTCACAGAGTATGAAAAATGTGACACGGATTTTGTTCGGAACAGCCCGTCTATTTAATTAGGTAAGTCTATGAGTTACTAGACAAACAATGTCATAATTTTCCATGAGCCTAATTATAGACGCAAAAATATTGATAGGTAGGTACCTACTCATTTAAGAATAATCAATATCAATAGGCTTCCTTCAGGACTATTGCGTTGGCATTATGGCACTGTTCGTGTCAGGAGATTTTTTCCATTCATTAGAAACAAATAAATACAAAAGTATGCAATATTTAGCGCTCTGCCCGCGAGTTTTCCGCCTTTTCCGGGATAATAAGTAGGTACCCTACATATTTCTGTAGATCATGGTCTACCTATGCTTTTCATGAAAATCCGTTCAATAGTTTCTTCGTGTAAACATCCATAAAAACTTTCACATTTATAACAATAGTAAAATAAGTAGGATTGTTTATTTTGTTAAGTCTATGGGCGGTCAGAGTCCTGCGGTTAATAGACGTGATTTGAGCGTGTCGCCGCGGGAACGCTCGTCCTGGCACCTGCCGCGATGCCGCATTCCGAGCTGTGATTGCACCACACCTGCACCAGCCACTTACAGATCGCCTTACCAACATTCTTCAACATCTTATCTAACGTTTTAACTCCGTTTAACTTTCCGTATTCGTATATCTCAGGAACGGGGATTGGGGATAGTCATAGCACTCGAAATGTTTAATTTTTGCGACTGTAAATTATTTTGTAGCAAAAGAAATAGTAATTTAGCATGTACAACAAAATATGCAGGTAACGATACCTAAGTAGAAGAGCCACCTGATGGTAAGTCACTGTTATCAATGGACACAGTACACCAAATGCATTTAATAAAGAGACAATGTAGTGATGTACGAGTGCTTAATGAATGAATACAAACATATTACAAAATGTTATAAAAGTAGAAAGAAGGTAATAGTAATTTATACCGAAGTGGTCTGCAATCTTATGGCAAAAGAAAGTACGCTATTTATTGATTGAGCGCGGCGAATAGACAACGGTAATGAGTTCCATAGCTGAACAGCCTTAGCTGAAAAAGATTTAGCAAAGAACGTAGAAGAACACTCCAGAAAACTTAAGGCAAGATTAGTAGAAGATCGTAGAAAACGATAATGAGTAAAATGTCGATACTGAAGAAGTGCCTTAAGTAGTCAGATGCGATAGAATTGAACAGCACGGAGTAAAGAGAAGCAAGAATACCTTAACCCCAAGAACGGATGGTGCAGAATCCGGCAGCCTTCAGTAATGGGAACCACTAACAAGAAAGTTGGGTTGACTCAAGATAGATGGAGCCACTTACAAATCAAAGAATCTAAGACCCCCTTAAAATCAATATAATAATTTTTAGGTTTCAGCTGTGTTCGTACTGTAACAAGAAGCAAAGATTTCAAAGAAGCAAAAGATTGCAAAGAGAAGAAAGAGAAAGAAAAGAGAGAGAAGAAGAAGACGTTACATACATGCTACGTTACATTACAGTGACTTCGAAGATTACCGAGCGTCATTTAATAAAATTAATGCACTTTACTAATTAGAATCATAAGTGATTGTGTTTTTTAGAAATAAGTTGAATGTCCATAGTGGACAGCCGGTGTGGAAATCAAAGCAAGATCATTAATTTCAGGATGAGTGCTAAGCGATGGTCATTAATTATAATGATTTTTAAATTAAGCTCCTTCAAAGGTTACCGTACGGTGTCATTAATGAAACGATATACACACCAAAACGAAATTACCAAAATGTTAATCTTTCTACGGTTATCTCAGCTTGTTTGAATAGTTAGGTGTTTTATAAAATATTTAACTATAAATATAAATTATAATATCTATACTAATATATAAAGAGGAAAGATTTGATTTTTTGTTTGCATTGAATAGGCTCCGAAACTACTGAACCGATTTGAAAAATTCTTTCACTGTTGGAAAGCTACACTATCCCCGAGTAACATAGGCTATATTAAATTTTCAAAAATAGGGATCCTTAATAAATTTCCAATAATATAACCCAAGGTGTAAAAAAATAAGTAAATCGAAGCAAAGCGAAGGCGATTACTCGTAAAAAATAAACACAATTGTATAGTATACCATTTTTAAAGGTGCTCAATGTGGTCATGTTAACGCTGTTTAATATTAGAAATTAATAAACTTTTAAAGAATATACATTTTTTCGTATAACAGGTAAATAGCCAAAGTAACAGGTAAGTACTTATTGCATGTACTCGTAGATGCTAAGCGTAAGTTCGTCTGTCTGCCTGTTGGAGAGTAGGGTGTGTGTGAAAATTAAGGACTTCTATAAATTACCTACCTACCATAACCTATACGACAGCGCTAATTACTTATTAAATATCTGCTATAACTGGGCATTGTCACGTCAATACTAAAAGCCCTAAAAGTATCTTTATATTGTTTACTATTTTTGTAAAGAAAGAGAAATGAAACCTGTGTCGGCATTAAGAAGATACCTGTTTTAGAAGTGTTAATTAGGCGAGAAGCATCTAATAACTCTGGATGAGATTTTCACACTTAATTTTTACGTCTCATTCTGTTAATGAGACGATTTGGTTTTTGCACCACCTACCGACAGTGACATCGCATTTTGTTTTTTAATGGTGAAATAAATTCTAAATGCGTTTGTTTTCTTTAGGTACGCTTATAAAAAAATACTGAACCCAAGGCTTTTTATCCGAACCCGATGTTTATTCCCAAAAAAATTAAATATTACTAATTACAAAACACAGAAAACAATCTTTAATAATGACATAGTTAATCGATCCAATGTAAAGTCCGTGACTCCGTATGTAGAGAAGATGTAGAGTTTTATGATGACAAATTATAATTCATCGTAAGTATTAGGATATTAGGGAACACTATGCACAGTGATACTGTCTGATATGATAAGATGAGTCTCTTTTGCTTTTTTGTTTCGCGATAAAGCACCTTTTCCAAATGGTGGTAGATTCAAAAAAAATTCACACGTGTTAGAAGTGAAACCTTCAAAAATTTTGTTTTCAAGATAATGAGACGAATGTAAAATTTCGGGAAGATGATAATTGTAGGTTTTACTACTCCACTCCACTCCACTCCACTCCACTCCACTCCACTCCACTCCACTCAACTCAACTCAACTCAAGTCAGTCTCCACTCATTTCTAGTCTCCACTGGACAGTTTCGTTTCATAAAATTTCAAGTCACCCCCGTACTAAAGAAGTATTCACTTCAAAAAATACGTGCAAAGTGTATCAGTTACAAATTGTTAACAATTTTAAAATTGAATTGAATTTATCTCGTTAGTAAGTAATTTTTTGTTGGTTTGGAGGTTGATTAATTTAATTGAAATCATACTTATCATTTACAGCCTCCGAGTGTACAAGTAAATTGTTGGGAGCAAGCGACTCTCTTACTAAACACTTAAAAGTACTGGTATGGAAATAAACGAAGTATTTGGAAATAATTATCGTGTAAATAAAGTGTCGTGGGTTACTTGGAGGTTTAAGTAGTTGATAATAATCAAGAGTAATGTATGTACACTTTACAGCATTTTTATGCTAATACATACCTACCTAGATATTGACTGAGATTAGGAATAATATTATCTGGCGCTCGTAGACCTCGTAGTAAATGATTTGAATATTTCCTTTGAAGTGCATTAAGTCTCAGGAATATGTATAAACTTGGTGCGAATTATTTAACTCAGGTACATATTTATTTATATCTGATTAATAACATAGTGTAAAACAGGCGCCAATTTCAATACCGCCTATTAAGTTAGGAAATAAGTTCGGTCTAATTGGGCGCTAAGTTGTATGGAGCATAATATCCTAGTTAGTGAAATATGTTTCAGAACGTTTATTGTTTATTGGATGCAAGGATGTTATAGCACAGTCTGTGCTGTTGTTCTTTATGAACAAATATAAGTACAGCGCCATCTAGTAGCACAGAAGACATAATAGTACTTACTATAATAATTTATAGTACTTATTGTATGTACTATTATTTCGTTTGGGGTTATAGTATAATATTATTATTTAAATCAAATAATAATCAGTTAATTTTAAATCATTTATTAGACCCTAGATATTTTATAATAATATCTAACGGCTAACCTACTAACTAGACGCGCTGGGCTAACAAATAGGTACCTAAGAAGTAAGAACATAGACAGACTCTCATGACCCGAAAGTCGAAACTAATGATCTGTCACGTAAAATGTCCGAAGGCTAGGAATCGAATTCAGAATCAGAACACCTCGCTTCTGCTACTCATTGAGAATCTAGATCACACTACAGTCTACACCAGTGGTGGGCAAACTTTTTTAATGGCGGGCCACAAAGTTTAAGAAATTCTAGAGAAGGGCCAGAATTATAAAAAAATGCATTTTGTGTTAAAGCTTTTAATCATAATATTATAAAAACATTACAGCATTACACACAAATGCTACAAAATACCTTTTGGCGACTAAGTTCACTCGCCCCCGCCGCCCGCGCCCCTCATTTCACCACGCTTTGCCCCGTATTACGCAACACATGAACTACGTGGCTAGTTTAGCTTCACCTATAGGTTATGCATCTATTATTCTACTAAGTAGAATCTACTTTTTCTTCTCGTCCGTCAAAACGTAATTATAATGGGCCATATACTATCCATGTCGATGGACCCTCGGCGGGCCGGATTAAATACTTTCGCGGGCCGGAGTTGGCCCGCGGGCCGTACTTTGCCCATCACTGGTCTACACACTACTCACTTGAATCTAGATTACTACAAACAAAGCAGGTAGGTTTGCCTATTTACTTAAGATACCTATCTTAAAAAAAGCGGCCAAGTGCGAGTCGGACTCGCCCATGAAGGGTTCCGTAGCAGCAAGTAACATAATATAAAAGTTCTTGAAGTTCGTTGTAACTTTGATAGAGGTAAATTGCGGTTTACGATTTATGACGTATTAAAAAAAAACTACTTACTAGATCTCGTTCAAACCAATTTTCGTTGGAAGTTTGCATGGTAATATACATCATATATTTTTTTTAGTTTTATCATTCTCTTATTTTAGAAGTTACGGGGGGGGGGGACACACACATTTTTCCACTTTGGAAGTGTCTCTCGCGCAAACTATTCAGTTTAGAAAAAAATGATATTGGAAACCTCAATATCATTTTTGAAGACCTATTCATAGATACCCCACATGTATGGGTTTGATGAAAAAAAAATTTTTGAGTTTCAGTTCTAAGTATGGGGAACCCCCAAAATTTATTGTTTTTTTTCTATTTTTGTATGAAAATCTTAATGCGGTTCACAGAATACATCTACTTACCAAGTTTCAACAGTGTAGTTCTTATAGTTTCGGAGAAAAGTGGCTGTGACATACGGACGGACGGACGGACGGACGGACAGACAGACAGACAGACAGACAGACAGACAGACAGACAGACAGACAGACATGACGAATCTATAAGGGTTCCGTTTTTTGTCATTTGGCTACGGAACCCTAAAAAGCAATGCACATTACATTACATATATATTCGACTATAAGTACCTACTATTTATTAAATTATTACTAATAGTCTATTAGGTATGTACTATGTATTATGTCTTCTGTGCTACAAGTACCACTTATGAGGACTGGTACTTTTACTGCAGGATTAGAACCAACTTTAATAATTTTACTAAAAGCATTTAAAAGCTTAACGCATGCCTTTTTAGCCCTTTTTCCACTTTCCAAATAATAATAATAATTCATAAAGTACCTAGTGTAAGGTTAAACCAGCCTTGTCGCAGTTATGTCAATGTTGTAACTTGAAGCTGTTTTATTTCATAAGTGTGACCTCTAGGTTGACGGTGAAAAGAAATATTTTAATGACCAAAGCGGCGAGTACCATGGAAGGTATTCATTAACCCATGACTCCATACTGTACTTAAATTCCAAGGAATGGACGTGTCACATTCTACATCGCAGTTAGAGTTTTAACATCTAGATTGTCTACTTTAAACATTTTGTTAGGAAGGTGCAAACAAAATTAAATGTCTAATTACATACGTGTTTCGAATGAATATTTTATATTTTTACGGTTTTAAAATTTTATGGTTTTTAAAGAATCTGTTTTTACACGCTATAAATTAGCTTTACTTGTTTATGCGCAACATTTTGAATTCTGAATCAAATTATTATTAGTATTATTATTGAAATAGGATAATTTTTTGTCCAGTTTTTTGAGTAAGAAAATATTTTAAATTATGATTTAAATATGTTTACATCTTAAGAAAAAGGTTTAAATTATGCAGGTTAGATTATTAAAATTAGCTTAACATCCATGACGCTCACAAAAAAGCTCTCAAGGGCTTTCATTATTAGACATGGTTAGTCATTAAATAATGACTAACTTGTTTAAGTAAATGCTTAAACAACACAACATGCATTCAAAAACTGCGAACTATAGTCCCTGAGTCTGCCCCGGCCCAGAATCGAACCAGGATAACAAGGTTCCCGTTTCCTTTTTGTTAAATTAAATTTCCTAAGTTTCTTTCACACCGCGGTTTCTTCTCTTTTTCTTTCTTCTTACATATGAGACTTTTAGAAATTTTGCTGTGGGTTTTTGAACCAGTTCTTTCTTTCTTGGTCGACAAATCAGTGATGAGTTTGGCTTTGGTACCTAATAGCAATGTCCATGGCCGGTGACTATAATAATAACAATAACAGATCGCTAACCTGCTCATTTGTGGTCTGTTCACATAAACAAGTAAGTATATTGACAGCATATGATTATATGATTTTAAATTTGGGTTTTGTGTAAAACTATGGGGGAACTGAGCAGGCCGTTTAGCATCGTCAGGCGCCGCGCCATTGGAACTCCGCCGTAGAGCTAGTGATGGCTGTTTCGTACTAGCGTTTTATTTAGTGTTTAGGTTTATGTAGCTAGAATCTATCTAGCTGCTAGATAGATAGATTGTTACTACACCATTGAACATTGAGAAAGGTCAAACCAATTAGAAAATTACTAAACAACATCAGGCGACCTTATCGCTACTTAACGATTTCTTTCAGGCAACCCATTAGTCATAGGAATAAAAATGTGATATAGAAGGGTAAATAAATAGGAGGCAGGTAGTTATAAAACTATTAAACATTTAGTTATAATATTTAATTTAAATCTTTAAAAATATATTTTATCATGTTGGATTTATGAGAAGGTTAATTGGTAGATAGGTAGGTACTTTATTTTTAATACTATATTTATAGAGACTTGGTAACTAAATAGTAAACTAATAAAGGTTGATACTTAGTATGAAAGTCCTGTAATCTTGAATGATTTATTTGGAACGGGTCTTATTTAGCTAATTGTTTGCCAGCAAAATCAAAAGCCATTCAATGTTATTTAGCAAGCTTTTTGCTGTCCAGTCCACTTTGTATAGCTTCATAACTTTATTCCAGACATTATTTGTCACTTATCAACCTATGTATATATGTATGTAAGGACAGTAATTATTATTCTTATCTAAGGCAGCAAAAATACCTAGGTTTGACTAAAGAGAACTACTGTATAATTGATACGCGTATTGATAAGTGCCTGCCACTCATAATAGAGCAAAGTGCATTTCAATTTCTGTGATCTTATATCTTAGGCACTTCGATTGATGAGAAACTTTGCCCATGAAAAGAAAATAAAATATGAATTAAACTAAACAATTAATGCAAATCAGCTAAACAGGCGATATTTGGTTTTCTTTCTAAGATAAAAAGCATTGAAATATATAAACAATTAATCGATAGAGGTAATTTTAGATATAAAATAAAGAGTTTTAAAAATACAAAAGACATATCTGAAATGAAAAAATATCCGCTACTGGATACCATTGATATAACTCTGTGTACACTGTACACCATGTCAATTTATAAGATCCTGTAAAATCATCACACGTTTATGGCAATAATTAATAAATAAATACCTAAATAATTGTCAAACTTGAAATATGGTATAGTGATAAGGGGAGCCTCCACTCATATAAATAGAGCTTTTCGGGCTCAAAAAAAATGTGCCAGAGCTTTGTAAGGTCGGCTGCCACACGAATCTTGCAAACACCTATTCAGCAAATTAAAAAATACTCACATTAACAGGTATTTATATTTTTAAAGCCATTGTAGTTAAACATAAACACAATTTTTAAATGCTAGCCAATTTTACCCACGAAATAATCGAAATCCTCATCGATTGGTATTGGGTAAACCACCACGTAATGCGTACTGAAGGTTCTTAATAAACTACCAACAAGTGCGAAAATAATGACTGAAAGGCTGTTTAAAATTAAATTAAAGCATTTTCTATTAAAATCTGCATTTTATGACAGTAAAGAATTCTTGAATTGTAATAATATAATATTGTAAATTAAATTAAAACATAAAAAATATACCTAATAGTGTATTTTAATAAAATTCAATTATCTTAACATGTATAAATAAATAAATGTATGTATGTATAAATAATATACATAAGTAGGAATCTAAGTTAGGATTAGGAAAATGAAATTTGCATGCCTTATATGGTGGAATATGGAGGACATAATATTATGATAAATAATTTTAAAACATTGAAATATAATTATATACCCACTATCGAGCAAATAAATGAATTTGAATTCCGATTTTGAGGCCTGTTTACACATTGACCATTGTGTGGCACGGCGTGACGGCCGCGCGGCCGGCCGCGGCGCAAGCAAATTAATAAAATAAATGAATGCCATATCCGAGAGTAGTAGCCGCGGTGACGGCGACGACCGGGCGGCCGCACACCTGCGCCAGCGCATCTCTACACCCACAACCAATTACATACTTTCTGGCCCGAACACAAGGTCGCTTATCCTGCGCACACAATAAATACTCTCATTATGAATCACGGACGTAACAAACAAACTATTCAAAACTCTGTACCTGTTACAGCAAAGTTGGGTTTTACGGCCAACCGGTGACCGCCGAGATTCCTTTACGGGCGTCATGCTTGCTTTTTATGTTTTCTTACATAGCTCATGCTAGACATGGGCTATGGCCCTTATGGGTAAACGATAAGAGGCGTTGTACCTATAAAATAAACAGAAAATTTGCATTTACTTTTTGTTTACAGTCCCTTTATTATAATTTAGTAATGGCTAGCAAGAATGTTTAGGACTTTAGGATATGAACCTGTATGAAATACTGCATGCGTCGAGAGATGGCGCTGTACAGCGTGTAGCAACATGTCGGAAGTAAAATTAGTTTAACAGGAAAGTAACCACAGTAACATTATATGAAAAATATCGGAAAACATTTTTTATACTACTATGAATAGTATCAGATAATAATAATCTTTTATTTCTTATAAATTAATGATAAATACGGCATTTGCTTGAATCGCGTTGTCGAAGTTTTTTTCGTTGGCGCTATATATACGCGGGGGCCTCATAACATTTGAGAGTTCCGACCAGTTCAACTGTCGGGGTTACATACAGAATCTTCGTGGTTCAGTCACCCTGTGGAAAGTCCCCGGAGACATGGCGGAAAGCGTCGCATCGTGATGATGAGGGCCGGGCTGGTGTCGTAGGGGAGGTAACCTGTGCGATGTCAGTCCCGTAGCGTTGCTCAGAGCACAGGTGATGTTGGAAGGTTTTTAGAACTTAACAAAATGGGGCTTACTAGGTTGTGAACTCTTTTTACCCGATTGCCAGAAAGGGTAATGTTTTTCGCGCGTATCTTGTATGTATGTCTCTCTTGTAAAATGAGTATTAAAAAAAATCGTTTTACTGTTTTTTAGGTAAGTTTATTTTTTTAATGTTATATCCGGTGAATATAAAGTTTCACCTTATTGTAAATTAAATTAACTTTATTTCAAAAAAAAAATAAGAGTATATTTTTGTATTCATGCCCCCAGAGAGATTTGAACTCTCGACCCCTGGTTTACAAGACCAGTGCTCTAACCCCTGAGCTATGGAGGCCTGTCTGGGCAAGTTCAAATAATGTATTACTTATTGAGTGCCATTTCTGTTATCATTCAATACTTTGTTATTCATGTTTTGAAGACGTAGGATATCAAGCTAACAAGCTTAGATTAAAAGCTCCATAATTTAAAACAAACAGCCGGTCACGACGCCATACTGGAAAAATGGCGCATAAACCATTATTTATTACTAGCGTATAGTAGAACCGACACCGCGAACAAGAACATGTTTGGGCAATGAACTGTAGCCAATTGGCTCTAGATTTCAGTGACTTCAGTCGATTTCGAAAAGAGAACGGGGGTTCGATTTTGAAAATAGTACCTTCCGGGGCGACACAAATTTTGTTCGCGATGTCTGTTCTGGAAGGCTATTCAGATTTGTAACTTGACAGCGGAGTTTCAAAATTGACGTTCGAGTTCTAGGATCACTTCACTTCGCAAGTGAGTACCTACTAGATGATTAGATAATGACATATCAATACGATGCAAGTTCGCTTTTGTTTTGTAACTTGACAGCGGAATACACGATGAGTTTCTAAATTGAAGTAAGAGTTCGAGACTCCCTTCACCTCGCAAGTGCGTGCCAGATGATTAGAGAATCACTTAACAAGATCTCGGACTCAAACTTCAATTTTGAAACTCATCGCGGATTCCGCTGTCAAGTTACAAAAGTGAGTAGTCTTGCTGGCACTTTAGCTCGCGGTGTCGCGTGTCAGTTAGTATTATCACAGCATATATACATATATACCGGACAGACTTCGTTCTGTCAAAAGTTTTTTTTTTATTTTGAGATGTAATCCTATCTTTCAAGTTGGATCAAACTGCACACGGTGTGCAAATTTGATTAAAATCGGTTATGTAGTTTAGGAGTCCATCGCGGACAAACAACGTGACATGTAATTTATATATATTAAGACTAGCTGCCCGGACAGACTTCGTTCTGTAAAAAGTTTTTTTATTTTATTTTGAGATATAAGCTATCCTATCTTTCAAGTTGGATCAAACTGCACACGATGTGAAAAGGAGAACCCCGATTTCCGGCCACGAATTATATGTGTTCTGTGGTAGGCATAAGACAAGACAAGACTAAACTATATACCAAAAAATTCGTCTTATTTACTAGATAAACACATTTAAATCTTAGCCTCATCTGCATTTGGTAAATTAACAAAATAATACAAAAAAGTTTTCATAGTATTTACCTCATTACAAACGATTTTATAATCGATTAAATAGATTATATATATCGATTAGGGAACTTAATAATATATTTTATGAATTATTATTCATTGTAAGTACAAGATTAATTCCTTTTTTCCTTTTTTACATGTTTTCTTATTCATTGTATAACTAAACTATGTAATATATTTATAATTACCAATAAATCGTTACGCTAATTAAAAGACATTTCTAGTATTTTGACATCGATTTTGAGACATTTGAATCGATTGACAACAAAGATCTCTGGTGTAATCTAACCTATCTAATGTCATTTTGGTTACCATAGCAATTATAAATAACACCATTGTCAATAATCTTGCATCTTTTGTGTATTTTTACTATTAAATTAATATTTTCATCGTATTTGCAGTCCTATTTACTATTGAAACATATCGAAACGCACACAGTTATTTTAATTATCTATTGCATTCGCTTTCGTACTAGTGTTTTGGTGAATGTGTTTTCGCTATAACTTCTGGATTTGTTTTTTAAACAAATATTGCATGAATATTGGACTCCGAGATCGCCTGTTTTGTGACTGACGTGACTGACCTTTTTCTGAACACCAGATGACGTACCCTATACACCTCTAGACAGTGTTGCCAACTTTATTTTTACAATTCCACTAAACCTACCACCAGAAAAGGCAGAAAACCACTAAAAAAAATTTTTATAATAAGAAAAATAAAAAGTACGTGCAATAAGTGTATCATAGAAAAAGTGTATCATTGAATATGTTAAAAATGATCGTCTTCAAATGAATCGGATTCACCTATCATAGATTTCGAAGAATACATTTCTTTAGTTCCAATTTTTTGTACTACATTATTTGGTAATGTATAATTATTGCAGCATTTGCTTTCGCAAGATAAGCAAGCACGAACCGAGAGAATTGATTTTAGACTTAGAAGCTCTAGCTTCATTCGGTTTCTCAGTTTTGTCTTTGGGAAGGGGAGGGGGAGGGAAAGGTAGGGGGAAGGTTTAGGGGAGAGGGGAGAATAAAAATGTAAACAAACACACTTTCGTATTTATAATATTAGTATAGATGTCTATGAAATAGAAAAGGTTGTAACTTGTTACAATTAAAGTTGTACCTGTAACCAATTATAAAACGTAGTAGTCATGTAGATTTTCATAATGAAATCTTCGTAATTATATCAATAACATTAACGCTATACCTCTACAAACATAACATAGTTATTGTGTTCACAAGTGGCTAACAGCAGAGCGTTCGTCTTTCGTCTCAGACAACATTAGCTTACAGTGATACAAGCCTCCATAGCTCAGGGGTTAGAGCACTGGTCTTGTAAACCAGGGGTCGAGAGTTCAAATCTCTCTGGAGGCAAACGTATCTTTTGCTTAGGTAATGTTGGAGACGCGTTGGGTTAAATAATTGGAATGTTGTGTTGGAAAAGGACATGAATAATTTATTAAAACTGGCATGAATGTTTTATTTTTTCGACGTAATAGTTATTTCTCCTAAATACTCATTGACTAAACAAACCTTTAAGATTATTAAAGAATTTTTCAAATAGATAGGTACCTACCGAATTGCGCAGATTACCTCCTCCACACATACAAACGCATAAAATTCGTATTTCATAATTATTATTAGTAGATAAGTAATAGCTTATACATTTATATGGAAAATAGTAAAAGAGATATTAATTTACGTAACATTACATTTGATTTATATTGTTCACCTGCTATCAGATCTTTTTACATCCAGTTTTAACTGATATGGCATTGAACTAAATATTTAAAAAATAGTAAATTTTTACTAATGACTATTCAGTGTGTTTTATTATAAGCCGCTTTAATTAAACTACTCATGTTCAGAACACTTTTGAACGCTTCTGAGTTTTAGTGTAAAGAGGCATAAGATACTCTTCCAATTATTTAATCAAATGCGTCTCCAATGTCTCGTTATCTCAAGCAACAGCAATAAGCAAAAGATGCATTTGCCTCCAGAGAGATTTGAACTCTCGACCCCTGGTTTACAAGACCAGTGCTCTAACCCCTGAGCTATGGAGGCTTGTATCACTGTAAGCTAATGTTGTCTGAGACGAAAGACGAACGCTCTGCTGTTAGCCACTTGTGAACACAATAACTATGTTTACATTACATTGTGTATAGCAATTATCTTCGTTAATCAATTAATCTTGTAATGGATACACTTTACATACAGTTTTAGTTTGTTCCACATACAATACACCTGACCGTCTGTGGCGACCCTATAACCCTATTCACAAGACCAGTGCTCTAACCCCTGAGCTATGGAGGCTTGTATTATTTATAGATAATATTGTTCAAGATTGAGAGACTATAGTAGATATACAATCCAACTTAGTGTAGCATTATGACGTAACTTGTATAATTATAATACCTACGACCCTAAAGAACCTTACAACACTAGTAGAAGCGAAATTTTTGATGCGTGTTCGTCCTCAATTTTTTTTTACTTTTCGTACCTCCTAGAAAAAGACTTTGTTCTATTAAAACATGAACTCTAATTAAACTTCAATAAACAATTTAGCTCCTAATAAAAAGAAAAGCTCAAACATAAAGGGCTTTATAACAGTGAAGTAAATTACGGATTTTATTTGCTAAACGCTCGTACGTAAACGGGCAATAAAAATTATGATATTTCTGTGTTGTTATTGATGTCGTTAAGCCTTAAATGGAGCGCTACCAGAAAAGTAGAGACATGTAATTTAAGACTTTTATGTTAATTTAAGACTATTCAATTAAGTTCTTATTAAACTCAGTTTACAACCATAATTGCTTTAAAGTGTTCTAAAAGTCCTGAATGAATAAATGAATGAATGATAATATAATGTGACGTTGACGTTGTAGCTAGCTGTAAAAGCCGCTAGGGCCAACAGTCTGTCCATTCGAAAAAAAAAGTGTTAACAATAATAATTATGTATGGATGGTATTTTTATAACGAAGGCCTTATTTAGCAGAGGAAACTATGACTATGATATATAGATGACTTGAGGGATGTAAGAGTTCCTTACGGAAATGTGTACCAGACAAAAAAGACAACTGGATTATTGAGTAAATCCCTTACTTTTAATTTCAATGAATAATTTTTTTCATGCAATTTTAATTTGAATTTTTAATGTTTCATAGGTAGGTATTGTTGGATATGGTGACATGATAGTCATTTAACAGCAGTGTTTGGTTAAGAAATGATTTGTGTGTCCGCAACACCTGTAATAACGTTGATCTACTTTTATTACCTTTTAACAAATGCTTTTGTTACCTTTTAGCCTATTAATTATAATATACCTATAATAGCTGATAGAATTTATTTGGTCACAATTGTTTATTCATATTTACACGCGAAGAAATGTTCTAAAAATTACTTTTATTTATAAACACAATGGGATTCATTGCGTTACATAGAAATTAGTTTATCTCAAATTTATTGTATGTATGTACCTACCTACAGACATTGTTCCCACATTTTTTAGGGTTCCGAAGTAAAATCGGAACCCATAATTATAGTTTCATCATGTCCGTCCCTCCGTGCTACAAAGCTGTAATTTGGCATGGATAGGTATTACATATTTATTAAAACTCCAAAATCATAGAATAAAATATTGAAAAACATTTGTTTTAGGGTAGGTACCTCCCCTGCAGGTGACGTGAGGATGATTTTTTTATTCATCGCGTACCCTGTAGTGTGGGGTATCGTTGAAAAGGTCTTTCAAAAATAGGTGTATAATTCAATAAATTTCTAAAATATCTTTCAAAAAATCAAGGTGATGATGACCGAGTTCAGAATCTTTTATCTCTGAATACATTTATTCAAGTGAAGAGAATTATGAATGAATTTGTTATGAAAATATCATTATATTTTCATAACAAATTCATTCATGTTATGAAAATATAATGATATTTTCATAACAAATTCATTCATAATTCTCTTCACTTTTCAATGAAAAAATTCATAGCAAAAACACCAACCGAGCAGTTAATATATTTTATCTCGGTTTACAAGTAGGTACAACACGTCGTGATGAATTGAAAGCGCCCTATTCAAGTTCCAATTTCAAGAAACTGGTACACGAATTACGAATAAACTGAGGCTCAGAGCTCGAAGCGATCTGGTTTGGGAATGAGCCATCATTACCGTCACCGGTTATGGCCACGGGTACCGCAAACTGATAATTTACTGCAACCCACGGGTAATGCTCTCGTTACTCTTGATTTTTCACGCTCACTTTAAGGGCGCACGTCAATTTAATTGGTGGACTACTGCGCATTACGAGATGAACCATGATGAGTGTGTATTAGAGGATATCCTAATGTGTATCATGTCGTGATACATGTATACTACCTACAGATGTGTAAAGTGTATGAAGTTTGAAATTTAGAATTTTAGGTGTGGGACTCCTGTGTGCTAGGGTGCTTGGTTGATGCATTGCTCAGTACCCTATTGCTATGCAATATGCTTTAACTCTTCATTCTTTAATGTATTTTTCAACATCATAATCATTCAGATCGTTGGGCTCTATACCGCCGGATCTAGTACATTACATTAACACTCTTTATAGTTTCAAACGTACCTATAATGTTTTACCCAGTAATAACCAAATTCTTACCACTAATAAAAGAAAATTTTGAGTTCTTTTTAGCTGGCATCGCGAGTATGAGGTGTTTAATGTTAATGATTTCTCTAGTGACGCTGCGTCTAGATTTTAGGTGATTTACAAAAATTGTATCTTTCTAGGAGTCTAATTGAATTTATCTGGTGGTTTATACAAATGATTCACGAAAAAGCGCGAGGGTGCGTCAATTATGAATTACATGTCATTTATACAACATTCATTCAAGCTCACCATTCTGATTATTTTTATGAAAAATCAGAAATAAGAATATAGCACCAGCACGTCCCGTACATTCCGGTTTTGTGGCCACAAGAGCCCGTACGCTCAAAGCATCACGCTTATCCACGGACAGCCCGTATAGGGAACTGCATGACTCTAGCGCTGCCCATTCACTTACGTATCGATGAAATTAATGAGCATCGAGGTTTAAATTAACCAGATCTGACCGGACCAGATAGTGTGGGAGACATCACATTATAAATATTATAACAAAAAGGTGTATAATATTATACTTATACAAGACCAGGGTGAATTTTTCAAGATACCAAACTATGAAGAACAGAAATACTCAAAGAAGTCTTGAGCCCGATTTTGACGAATATTCCAAGCCAGGAATCTGACTCGCAGGGAAATGTATGAGTTGTCCGGTTTTAGATTCTCTACAGGAAGAGGGTCGTAATAAGGAAGTAATTCGTTATAGTTAAATGTCGGTACGAATAGGTATTAGACGTCAATGAAAAATAATTGTAACTAAAGAACAATATTAGGGGAACAACATTATAATTTATAATTAACCCAATTATGACAGAAAAAAGAAAAAGCACAGTCAAAACTAGATTTTGAAACTTTGTTTTTTATAAAACATTAATTCTAAATTCTAAGTGACATAAATAGTAATAATGAAAATACCTTGCAGACAAGGCAACCTGAATAAAGTACTTAGTAGGTAGATATCACAGTGTTAACAACATAAATACAGGTAAACTTAGATACAATATAATACCTATGTACCTATTACAAAACTGTAAGCAGATCCGCAGTGCTAAAAGCTAGCGGCAAAACAAAACAAACTCTACCTTATGCGTGAATTACTTGACGTGTAAGATAATTTGCGGAACCGGTCGTAGCCGGCGGCATGACTGTTTGTTACATGCCGTCCATATGCCGATGGTACGACCGTCGACTGTCCTGTCTGTCCTGACCATCAGAGCGCAGCGACCGTCCCGACGTGTGCGCAGCGCCGTGAGGGCCAGGGTTCGGTTACCGACTGACGCCGTATCAACTTACTCGTACCTACGAAACGGTTACGCGAAGTGCAATTGAATTCGATTGAGCTATTGCTTCAATTTGATGGTTTTAAGATTGGATTGGTCTTGTTGTCTGCGCTTCGAGACCACCCGTGTGGTTGAAAACAATGGGCTTTCGTTTGTTTAGGGTGTAGATGTAATGCTTTTTACATGGTGGTTATTTACATGTCACTTTCAATTAATTTTCACGGCAAAATAAAGGCTTTTAGAAAGTGACGCTGACATAATAACGTTTATTAAGTCACAAGTCATAGGTATATGGTTTTTCACCGCTGCGTCGAAACGCCGCAGTTTTTGTAACACATAGTTTTGAATTACATTGCGATAATTTGTCGACTTTGCCGCAACGGCGAAAAACCGTAGTGTGCGCCTGGGCCAAAGAAGGTAAATACATACCGTATTCCGTCCCAGTTTAGTACAAACCGTTAAATGTGATCAAACATTGTTCTATTTCCAAACGCACAGAGAATCGTAATTGACATAAGCTTTCCAGATTCCTTCACAGACATCAAAACTCGTATATCGCCCGTAAAACAACCAGAAAACAATACCCAGAGCCACACACGTGTACCATGCATTCGATTATTGCACCAAGAAGCCCAAATCAGGGATGTGAGAGATAATTCGGATATTGTATACCTTTGTGACCTATAATTATAATTATTCACAACCAAAGTATTGTTATGGTCCAGCTCCATCTGTGTGCTAATCCGTTAATTGACGCGTTATGAATGACATTACGTGGGTGTGTGGCCATAATATTTTGTTAAACAATAAGTAAGATGGCAGTTTCTGCCACACATGAAAGGACGTTAATTCTTAAGTTAGTATTAGTCTACTTTGCAACAATCCGCGTTTAACATGTATGATGGTATATACTTTAAAACATGCGTGGCACCTCCCTCCCTCCCACAACGGAAACATGCACTACAATAATTAAACGTATATACCAACATACATACCAGCACCAACACGTGTTTCGCCCCGAAAACGTGTTCACGTGTTGGTGCTGGTATGTATGTTGGTATATACGTTTAATTATTGTAGTGCATGTTTCCGTTGTGGGAGGGAGGGAGGTGCCACGCATGTTTTAAAGTATATACCATCATACATGTTAAACGCGGATTGTTGCAAAGTAGACTAATACTAACTTAATAACAATGGATTTCCGCAAAGTAACGCCTGATACTATTGACGTTAATTCTGTTGGTGTGGCCAACAGAATTCTGCGCCCAACATTGCGTCCCAACGTAACATTCAACAGGAAATCGTGACGTTCTTTTACTATCCCATACAAAATGTATTACAACGTCAATCGAAACTGAATTACAAAAAAATTGTTTCGACAAACTTTTTATAATAAACAACACAAAACATTTTTTATTTGGATTTACTAGTAATACATCGGTTACGAACACGAAATTATTAACATCCCTAGTTGAAATTGGAATAGATTACACGCATCACCGCCACAGGGGCACTTCCTGTCCGTATTCACACGGACACCCCCTCTCTAATCAATTGACACCGTTATGGGACTGATTTTATGGTAATTTCCAAATCAAACGGGGTGACTTTGATTCATTAGGAAATGGGGCTGGTGCTAAATTGATTGGTTTGTCACTCAAAATTCCTACGTGACTAAAGTTTGATTCAGACCACTAAAAACTAACTTCCGGTAAGGTAAGCTTCAGATCGTTTATCTGTCTAATTTTGTATTAAATTTAGTCTTGTATAGTTTCGTATAATAGTTAACAGTCCACCTTTGTAGTAAATAGATTTTAACGAAACTAAACAGTTTAACAAGTTTTATGTTCTTCTAGTTGAAGAAAATAAACCCCTAAGCCACTATGACATTGTCACATTCTCATCGGTATATTATATAGCTATCTTATTCCAGATTATGGTCTACCTATTTGCTAAATTTCATGAAAATCAGAATCTGTTCAGTAGTTTTTCCTTGAAAGTTTTTCTCACAAAATCACATTTATAACATTAGTAGGATAGATTTTCAATCTGGAAAATACCTTTTGGAATATAGGGTAATTAAATTAACCTACATAAATAAACGCACGAACATACTCATATATCCATCACATAAATTTGTGCCTCGGTCGAGAATGGATTCTGGGAGGCCTCGTTTTTCAAACATCACTGTCAATTAGTTCAACAGTTATCGGTTA
The DNA here is from genome assembly GCA_911387775.1 of Thymelicus sylvestris. Taxonomy (NCBI): domain Eukaryota; kingdom Metazoa; phylum Arthropoda; class Insecta; order Lepidoptera; family Hesperiidae; genus Thymelicus; species Thymelicus sylvestris. Next base: position 10,675,581 of record OU426898.1, on the reverse strand, counting down.
TTTATATGAGCATCAAGAGTTTAATTCTCATTTAAAACTCTTTATTGATTGATGCCATAAATAGAAAATACAAAAGATATCATATTAGAAAGCATTCAATTTCAGGCTCTGTCATAATGAATCGTCTTTGAAAGAAAATAAAGCGTTGTGATTATCTACGTAATTTTTTTCCTTAATTAAAGCTTTCTGATTCCATGTCGATTTACAATCCAGTTCTTGTACATTGTAACTCGCTTGAAACTGCTCATACTACTGTGATTGTTGTCATAAGGATTCATTAGCGATAAATACACGTTTTTGTATGTACTTTATGTAATGAACCAACGATCTATCGATTTTTTTCACAATACGGTGTAATTGGACCGATCGTTGTTCTAGTAAGTTGATTCTTAATAATCTAGTCTTGGCTTTTTCTTGTCCGGCAACTCGCATCATAAGGTATCTTGCAGCTACGGTCTCCAGGAATTTGAATATTACAGGATTTTCTGACTAAACCGATTCTGGATACAATAAACTGAAACTTGGTCGAAAAATTTTGAGAAATGAGCACTAACATACACAAAAATAATAATATCTACTTATAAGTAGGTAGGAGTGAATTAGGCTTAGACAGTGGATGTAAGCATGAATTACATAGATGATCGAATGAAGTTTTCAGATTTTGTTTAAAGGCATTTGAATATTACCTACTATATTAGTAGGTATAAGGGGTTTCCCCAAACAAATCAAAAGAGAAACAGTGTTACAGCCGAAACTTTCTTTCCTTTTCTTCTCTCTTTCTTGGCCAGCAACGCATCAGTGACGCCTTTGGTGTTGCTGATGTCCATGGGCGACGATAGCCACTTACCATCAGGTGGATCGTCAACTCGTTTACCGGCTATTTTCATAAAAGAAAAAAAAACTCAAATCACTTGTTTTGTTTAAGCTCTTAAATTGGGCTCTAAACAGCGAATGTAATCTGGGACGTCCGGCACAAACTGTCGCTTAGCAACTCCGCAACTCCGCTCGGGACGCTTGCTGCATGCAGTCGTATTGACAGCACTTACACGGTTTTAGCGCAGAACAGGTTTACGATTGTCGTTCCGCGGAGGCGTGAGAGTGTCCACTGTCGGTATATTCTCATGGCCGCCGTGACGTCACCACGCACCTGCATCTCAGAGCCTTACAAAAGGACAATGTCGTTAAGTGGTTATCCAATTGCGGTTTCAAGTTCAGACAAGTTGCTTCCATCTCTGGGTCTCGATACTCAATTTAATTGAAAAAAGAATGACACACCCGGTCGCCTTGAAGGTCTTGTAACCTCCAACAACAGTTATTTTATTAAGCTGAGCGGACAGAATACCCAAGAAACAATAAATATAAAAACTACAGCGTATTGCGCTTTATATTTAAAAATATGACACATTTTATTGTATGAAAAGTGCTAAGATCTAAAAATCATGCTGTATATGAATTTTAGCGTAGCCATTTGCTAAAAATAAATGACAGTCCACGCTTCTAAACAGTCATTATGTAAATTAAATCAATCGATGGAATGCAAAACATTAATTATATAGTCCACCGCCAAAAAATCAACGATCTTTCAGGTAAAGCTGACCACACAGGGAGAAAATAGCAGGAAATTAAAGAACGCCATATATAATTTGTCCCTCCATAGTCCCTTGAACTGTACAAACCCGTTGAATATGAGTACTCGCGCGAAAACCAGTCGTTGATTACGGTATTGCTTAACGGTTTCTGCAAATTGAAAAAAAATTCGCATACTACTTATTGGTTGAATAAATGACGTGGTAGCCATTAACATGGCTATTTAGTTGCATGTTGATAGCATGGAATATGGAAATCTAAATCTATATAGGTATGTAATTCCACCGCTTGGCTCGGGTGTTCTCTAAAAACGTAAGAGCTGGAGACCAAAGTTCGTCAAGCTGGCTAGTAGTAGATTGGCAGACGTGTTATTCTTTTCAAAGTAATATTAATATATAAAGTAAGATTTCTGACGTAAGCAGGTTTCCGCATGATGTTTTAGAAATGATCCCAGAACATTGCGGGCAGATGGTATACAATTAACTATATAGCATTTAAATTATTTATCTTGATTAAAAATATATAATATACCCTTGTACAGTATACGTATTCAGAATTCATATCCGCATCGTGACATTAAATATGCTTTAATTTAAATATTATTTTATCTAAGCTAACATTATGTGCGGCAAGATATTGAATTCTGAGAAATGCGAAATAGCTTAAAGATTATTATATAATTATATTACAACTGTAATATTCCCAGATAGACGAATTATATTTTTTTCGGATCATGATTTAAAACGATTTACTTATCTTTAATTTTTCAGTAGCACATTTAGCTTAGAACATATGTAATCTTCTTCTTTCTTTCTTCTTTCATAGGGCATTTCTTTCTTCTTTCATAGGGCATTTCTTTCTTCTTTCATAGGAGAACAGATCTTTCTTAGTTATTTTCTTTTGTGAAAACAACATTGACGCAAAAGGAAATTTATTACTAAGGAAGGAATTCGATCTGTTACTCCTGTGAAGTGTAGGAGATATCTCCGCTTTAACCCTTCTAAATGTGCTACTGAAAAATTAAAGATTAATTGTCAGTGATATTTTCATGATAGGTAAAATAGGTACCTGGAGGCCGCAAATGTCGAATTATTTTGTTAATATTTTTTTGATTAAACTCTTTATAAATAAGTATTATTCTTCTATTATTACTTCTTATTTCCTGAGGGCTAAAATTCCGGATTATCAGGAAAATTCCGTCACCTGGTAACCCTAACTACTCATTCACAAAATAGTGTCAATATTCTGACGAGCTGTGGTGCATAACCTGTCATATCAAGCCAACGGAATGGCCTTCCTTCAGTGCTCCAGCGATGGTCGTGGGAACCGCGAGCAGGTGTCTGCCACTCTCTGCGCGCCGAAACCGCGTCGTTACCGCGTTGCCGCGTCGCGTAATTTTTTTTTTTTTATTAAGGCAACAATTTCTACAGGCCCATATTGTGTTAGTAAGACTTAGTAGCTAGGGGTTAGTAACAAATAAACAAAATAGATGACATCACAATTACAAATACAAACATAAAACATATATGTAACTACGAAGAACAAAACAAGTGACATACAAGCCCCCTCCCCCCCTCACACAGTCTACACTACAATAAATGGAGACGTATCCAGTGTGAGAGGAATGGAGAGTCCCATCTGCCAGCTAATGACTTCAGGATGCTGTTGGAACTGCTTCGAAAGCGCCTCATCAGCGATGCACATCTCTTTCTGATGATGGCATGGAAGCCGTCAGTATTTGCCTCAGCGAACATGCTAGACGCACTGCAAAATCTCGGCAGTCCCATCAGCATTCTAAATCCATTATTATATTGAATGCGCAATGCGCTATAAGCTCTCTGTGTGTAGTTAACCCATAGACTGCTCGTGTAAAAGGTTTGGCAATAAGCTTTGAAAAGCGTGACCTTGACTGCACTAGTACAGCGAGCAAATCTACGGGCCAACATATTACACCGAACCGACATCGCCCTACGCTCCCTCTCGATATCTGCGTTGTCTTGCAGGTTTTCTGTTACCCAGTGACCCAGATACTTAAATTGTGATACACGATTTAGTGGAGTACCGTTAATAGTAACTGGTGGGACGTTCGGATAAAATTTAGCACCAGCTCTAAACACCATAAACTCGCTCTTTTTTTCGTTGTATCTAAGCCCGTGGGCCCCTGCATAGACTTCACAACTACGCAATAGTTTGCGGAGCGCGGAAATCGAGGGACTCAGCAGCACCATGTCGTCTGCGTAGCTAATATTGTTTATACAAATTCCATCTATGTGGCATCCGATTTTGGTACTGCTAAGTTCCTCGATTAGTCGATTGATATACAAATTAAAGAGCCTGGGAGACGTCAACCCTCCCTGTCTCACCCCACACTCCATGTTATACGTCCGCGAAAACGACCCCGCCCACTTAACTTTATTGGTTTGGTTGTTATACCAATAGCGGAGTAAGGACACTAACTCGTGTGGTACATTAGTCTCGCTCCTCAACTTTCCCCACAACAAATCATACGAAACCAGGTCGAACGCTTTGGACAAGTCCAAGAAGCAGGCGTAGACTGGCGTATTTCTGGCTGTATAGTATTGAACAGTCTGCTTGAGGCACATGATTGCACTCTCAGTGGATAGGCCTTCACGAAAACCAAACTGTGCATCGTTTAAGTTAATATGTTGTTTCATGTGCCTGTCAATTAGACTGTCCAATACCTTCGCCACAACAGTAGCCAACGATATTGGCCTATAATGACTCTATGGAAATTACATACAGTACGGCCGACGTATCTTGGCGCGTCTGAACTTCGCGCTGAAGGCTGCGCAGTAACATAATTCGGCAATGCTCGGTACGCTTCGAATTATGTCTTAATCACAAGTTAGCATGTTTGTGTCGCTAGCTCTGTCTGTCTTACGTGCGCTAAAGTTCGCAGAGTCTATGTTCAGACGCGCCAAGATACGTCGGCCGTACTGTACAATGTGTAAGTTACGTACAAAAGTGTCCACACTTGCTGTTGCTACTCAATCAAGTTGCTAATCAATGTACTTTCAGACATATGCTACAATAGTTATTTATTATCGTAATTACTATTATATTTTCTACCAGCTTTACCCACGGCTTTACCCTATGTCCTATTGCAGATAATGATCTATCTGTGTGCTTTTTATGAAAATCCGTTCATTGAGTTTTTGGTGAAAGAGTAACAAACATCCTTTCAAATTTTCGCTATTATTATGTTAGTAGGTTACAATATGGTTTCTAATTTGAATAATACGTAGCAAAAATAAGAGATAACTAGGCTTATCATGCGAGATGCAAGAATTTATTTCTGATCGCTTTGCGTTGTTGGTTGAAAACATAATAGGTACTTATATGTGTAATAATTTTCCTAATAAATTGATAAAATATGCTTTAGGACCTACCTCCACTGGCATGTTTATTTATATCTTCAAGTCTTTTAAAAAATTCTGGAAAAGCTTAAATCTTACTTTTCTTTATTAATTAAGAAAAACTATTTATATAAGTACTCTAACTTTACTCGAAACGTTAATAAAGCGTACGTAAAAAGGAAGTTGCACATTGTTATTTATTAAATTGCAGACATTTAACTCTCAATCTTTTATTTGTGTAAACATAATTATTAAAGTGCCTGTAACAAACTTAAACGCCAATTATGGACCCGTAGATTATATCTGGTCCCCTTAAAATTAAGTATTTGGTTCTCAATTAAAGCTTGTACTTGATTTTATTGTTATACTTATTAAAGTCACTTTCACAAAAAGTAAAAATCAATTCAGTTCTTGTGCAAGTGAAGGAAAGGTTTAAGTCGGTAGTACCTAGTGAATAAAATAAATTGTTGTTAGTAAATAAAAGATTTTTTATATTAATAGCTGAGCGAACCCTTTTTATGTAATCAACAGACGATCCAGATGGTATATGATCACAAGTGCCCATAGACGTAGTATATACGATAGTATATCATCACCATACAAATTCTGTATAAACCGTTAGGCTATTAGGTACTTAAATTACTAACGTCAAGTACTGTTTTAGTTTTGATGGTAAAGTTCAATTTAATTGTTTTTAATGTAATGCCTGTCTTCTTCAGGTCGTCAGTCCACGTGGTCGGGGCGCGTACTATGCTCCTTTTTCCGAGACGTGGGCGCCATTCAAGGACCTTTCTTCCTCAACGAAATTATCGGTCCTTCGAACAGTGTGGCCAGCCCATTGCCACTTCAGCCGGCTTAATCGATGAACTATGTCGGTTTATCTTGTTCGTCTACGGATTTCATAATTTCTGTCTCATTCACGTAGAGAAATACTGAGCATAGCCCTCTCCATAGCCCGCTGTGCGACTTTGAGCTTGTGGATTAGGCTAATGATAGTGTTTTGGACGATAAGATATGACGCAGTTTTCCGAATTCAGCCCATCCGAGTTGGATTCTACGTGTGACTTCTTTCTAGAAGTTGGACTTACCCATCTGGATCACTTGTCCAAGGTAAATGTATTAGTCTACAACTTTGAGGGCAGCAACGTCGCAGGTATGTGATGTATTCGCCATTGATGTCAATACCACGTAGTTTCCACTCCATCAGCTTGAACACGTCTTCCAACGCAGCGGTAAACAGTTTTGGGAATATGACATCCCCTTGCCTGACACCTCTCTGCAGTTGAATGGGGTTTGTTGTTGTGTCGTGTACTCTGACGGACATGGCGGCAGATGAGTATAAACAGTTCAACCGGCACCGCTGGAAAGAATTTAGTACCACCCAGATTTAGTACCTGGTCTCGATATAATCAAAGGCTTTCTCATAGTCCATATAGGTAACACATAACTTTTTCTTGAAGAGCAACGTCACCATACATCTGCCCCATGTTTTCGGGGTAGTTCCAGTATTAATGACGGAATCGAACAGTTTTTCTAGCGCCACTAGAAGGGGCTTAGTGCCATACTGACTGATATCAGGTGTTTAGATACTTGATCCAACTATGTTTTAGGACGGCGGCCCCGAGCTCTCTTGTCCACAATATTGCCTGTCATTATCAGTTTCACCATAATGTCATGAGATCTTCTTGCAATATGTCCAAAGTATTTGAGATCACGGTGTAAGCCAATGCTGAAAAGTCTTGGCCCTTGGGTTAATGTTTAGTTCCTTGAGGACAGAAGCTCAATACAATGCCATCTCATTGTATATTTTTGATTGGGGGATGTCTGACTGGTATTCAAAAATTTCATGTACACGCATTCTGGGCTGTGTGTCCAGGTTGCGGTAAAGCTCGGCGTAATAATTCTTCCATATGTCTGCAACCGCAGTAATATTGGAAATCGGATTGCCTTCTTTGTCCTCGATAGTTCAGGAGTGAGATTTGAAATCTCAGGTGATCTGCTTAATTTTGCGTAAGCTGTGGTTCACAGCTTTCCACTGCTCTGCATGATAATACTAAATCCCTATAGATCTACAGTAAATCCCTATAGATCTCTTCATAGTAAAGGTTTTTATCCCGTCTGCATATTCATTTTATTTTTCGACATAGTTCCGAGTAGAGCGTTCCGAGTTTTTCATTCGCCTTGTTTGAGCAGCTTCCATTTTTCCATCACGGTTCACGACCACGACCTCATTCGATAGCCAATCCTTTCTCAACTGAGTTTTCTTTGGCTCCTTCTTCATCGTTTTCTGATGACTGAGGGTCGTGGTCGTGGTTTTTGCAATTAGGATCTTCCAGGCTTTTCTATCTTGTTAAAGTCGTATGGATACGTGGACAATGGCTTTACAAGCCTGCTTAACAGTATCGGGCTAGCGGGTGGGTGGTTTCTCTTTCATTCCACGTAGCCGACCACCATCAGTTTCTTCAAATTATCTGTCTTGCGCTCTACCACCTGACCAAAGTACTTGAGAACCCTACGTATACTTGAGTTCTTTTAGTACAGAGGTGTTGGTGCGATGCGTCGTCCATGAGTCTTGGTGTCTTTGGCAGAGGTACAAATTTGGTAAATCTGGTCCCGGAACTGACTCCATTGTAGAAATAGGTTTTCAATGTTTACGCTAACATTAGGGTTAAGCCGTGTTTCTGCTTGCTTCTGGAGATGTTTTATTAAAGGTGGTGAAATTAAATGTTTGCTTGTGGCACTTACGGAAGGATCTAGGCCTAATACGCAGGTTCGCTACCTACAGTTGGTACCACACAAAAAAACCACAATGATCTAAAATCCTTGGTCAAGTTTAAGTTAAAATAAAAATTATGAAACAAAATTGGAATTCCAAAAAAAAATCTAGACATTTTTTTTATTCAAATAAAATTATTTAATGCGATTAAAATAAAATTAATTAGAAATTAGAATTCTTAGCTAAAAACATATATTTTTATTTGAAATTACCAGAAGTCAGTAGGTACCTTCTGTAGATCGACAATTTCACATTAATTCTAGTTCTAACAAAGGCACGGAGTAAAACTAGTCTTAACTAGAGAAAACACGTTCTTGTTAAAAAAAAACGGGTTTATAGGTATACCTACTGTCTTATGTATGTAATATTTTTTTATTAAAAATTACACACTTTTTTTTACATTATGATTTTGTAAAAAAAATTTCAAGGGCGCCGTTTTAGTTTTTCGCCTAGGGCGCCAGAAATGCTCGGGCCGGCACTGTGTAGAAGTAGTAAATACATATCATGATATGGTGAACATCAATGATAAAATCCGATATATTGCATTCTAGCACCAACAGTGCTTATTAAATTATATTTTTTATAGAAAAAATAATGTGTATTGTGAAGACAAAAGATTACAGCTGATGTATTATGATGAATGCAGAATGCGTGTGTTAACCACCCAAGTTAAATTCAAGGTATCCATAAATCCGTACTATCATTCTATAACACATTGCGCAATACATTTGTACACATCCAACACATCTATCATTAATTGAAATTCCGACATTTCACGATACGTGATTTGCCCATGCAATACTGTTTAGTTATTAGCCAGCAGGCCATAAAACATTAACTAGGTACCTGTCTGCCTCCAACTCGTTAGAATGACGTCGCCACATCCTGGGCAGGTCTAAAAATATTGCAAATGAATAAAAAACGCATTTATTATGTAACAAATGTGTGGGAACATCGACAGGTGCGCCTCAGGAAATCTCGGCCTGCTTCTGTGCGCTAATCGCTAATTTATTGTGTGTATATCACTGTTAAATGCTTTGGATTATTTAATTATATTTGAGTCATCCGTTTCGTTCTAATCAATTTAAATTTTATTAGATTTTTAACCAGGGTAAATTGTCAAGATTCCTTGAATAAACTTAAATGTACCTAATGCGAGTCTAATGAGATTTTTGGTAAAAAGACTGTAAGGGTCGATATTTCTATGAGAGATAAAAATGTCCAGTAACCTGAATAACCAAACAATCCCTTCAGTTTACGATAAATATAACTAAGAAAATTATGTATCTCCGAAGCGACAGCATACGACTTCAATTCCTGTAATCAAGTATCAATGTGTCTATTATCAGAACCTGACAACAAACCTGTATATCCATCTGTTGGAGTAAGTCGTATTACCTATAATGGCAGTGCTGCAGTGCTAGTGATCGTTGCAATCTAATCGCCATCAAATTATGAGTCAGCTGGACGGTAGCTGCAAAACCCGGAAATGTTGCGAAACTATTGCCGGACTACAAGAGATGTCATTAACGTTGTAGACTGTGGTTAAAGGTTTACTGTATGAACGTTACTACGTTATAGGCTGTGGTTAAAGGTTTAATCTACAGTGCCACCAACTTATCTGTGAAGTGGCGAAAATTAGAACCAATGAAAATTCATTCATAAAGTCTTTGTGTTCATTCATCTGTCAGTTACTACCGAATTGCGTCCAATGATTGGTCAAATGCGTCCCACAGCGCCTCTCAGCTCTCTTCAAATCACAGATAAGTTGGTTTTACTGTATGAACGTTACTTCATCAGGTTGCGTTTGAATTTGGTTGCGTTCGAAGTTGGTTGCGTTGGTTGGATAATCCGCGGACTATCGGAAAACTTAAAAAATCCGTTTAAGTACAACTTTTCTTTTTAAATAATAAAACTGTTACAAATAAAATATGTAATCATTTTTTAAATAATCGAGCCTCTTTTGAAAGAAGATCAGGTTTCATGCGAACACTTTTAACTGACTTGTTTCCAAAGTTGTAATTCTTTTCGTTCGTTCTTATGCCGACAGTTAATATTGGAAGATTACGAAATAGAGCTAAGTTTTCTGAGCGCTGTTCCGGTAATTCAGTTTGATAAACTTTGATAACACATACACTTAACTACTCGTATATTACAAATAATAATGATAAGATAATATGTAAATGTAACATAAGATAAACTCTATAATTTTGTCATCTGGAACGTGATAAGTTCTATGCAAAAGACTTAAACGTAGTCAATACTCCGGTGTCGTTCTGACGGAGGTCCGTGGGAACACATACAGGTGTGGCAGATGTTATGGCACACAACAACATTGTTGCAAAGACACGAGGACCACTTTGCTATCACATGAATATAATTTCAGTCTTTCATACACTCTTATAGAGAAAATCAAAGTTGTATCAATTCATTTATCTAGAGAGCACAAAAACGCTATTATTGAAGAAAATATTATACGTAGGTAAGTCGAAATAACGGCGCGTAATTGTTCAAAATTTTATGTAGGTATATATGCGTTTCATTCAAAACACGGGTTAGTGACCACTGACCAATGGTCTTACTATTATTTTGTCATTCAAGCACTAATTTATATTAGTCATTCAGGCACTAATTAGTCAAGCACTATTATATTAGTTTTTCAAGCACTAATATCGTATTTTCAAACAATTAATTACAACATCATCTGATCTTAGAACAATCTTTATGTTGAGACTGAATTGCAGCCTATCCGTTCAATGAGTGATGTCATTTGCTTGCGCGGACTACATGTTTCTATGTGTTATTATTTATTCTAAGGTTGTTTTATGATTCACCGTGAGAAGCCGTAGCGCAGGTGGCGGCGCCGGCGCACCGAGAGATCATAATTGGACATAAACCTTTACTTCGACGAATCATCACCGCATACGTCTTATTACATCGTTCTTTGTCTTATTGTATTCCCACAAACTCAATTGCAATGCTTCATATTGACAATTACCTAGCTTTATTGCACCAACTTTTACTGCGGAATTACAAAATTCATTTATAAACGGAAATGTATACTTTTAATGCTTTCGTACTTGAAGCAGCTGAAATGAAAAGCTTAATTAATATATCCACTGAATTATTTTATCTCGAGAGCATAATTAAATAGTGGCATTTAATAGGAAACGAGTTATTTTGTGACTGAGCACTAGAGCGTAGGTACACCATCTGTTCTCTGTTAGTTGGTGAAGGAATCGTACATCCATTCCTTCATTCATTCATCCATCCATCCACTTAAAAGCGTCGATTATTGTTATTCCAATACAAGCCTTTGAATTGGCCTTACGAATTATTCTTTATGAATACTGAGACGAAAATATACTTTCATGTTTGTCACTACAACACTCATCAACACTGCATTAACAAAAGACGCAGGAATAACCACTTCATTATACCTTATAGTAACGTTACGTTCCATGACTGTATGGTATTACTGGTAGGGTAAAATCTCACCTGCCTGGATAGTTACCACTCTTCGGATATAATTGATCTCATACTTAATTATGTTGACGTGTTCCGGTGTTCGATTGCAGTGTTGGTGAGCTAGAAAAAGAAGAACTAGAAAAATCTCCGCTTCTTTTTTCTTTTACTATCCGCTGATGTTATTTGTGTTACTATAAGTATTTCATGTACGAGTCTCTGTTATTAAGGAGGTATAGAGCACACTTCACCACACTGCACCCAAAGAGCAAATAAAGCCAACCCAAAGGTCGGAAGTTTTCTTGCCACCCAAAGGCCTCCGATAAGACGTTCGATCACATTATAATCAATAAAAGCCAGGCTTTGACCGCTTCAAGCTTCATCTTTTACCATATTATTATTTGTTACAGCTGCAGACATAGATTTAATGCTGCAGTTAATTTTAGAATCCAGTGTATGACGTCAATCGTTTATGGACTGCATACAATGATTAAACGGATAATAAACGCTGAGGTAAACTGACTTGTCAATAAACGGAATCTTGGCTCAACCAAGTATATATTTATATTTATAACTTTATAGTTTTCGGAGAAATCATTGTAAATTCATTGTCTCAGAACTATTGGGATTATAAATTACTATTATAAGGTTAATTTCTGCTGTAAGATATAACTCAGCACAACATGCAGTCAATTCATGGCGGTATTCAGTGCTACATATTTACATAGTTGCTTATGGTTGTCGATAATGTTGCGTCAATCGTCCAGGGTGCCTTGAAATAAATGACGAAATTAATCTGGAATAGGACATAGGTTACTTACTCGTAACGTTAATTTGTATGGATGTTTGTTACTCTTTTACGCAAAAACTTTAGTACAGCAGCTCGAGCACGAATATTTGCGAGAAAGTATTCGTATGGTTAACGTAAGCAATTTGTCAAATTTGTATGGCATTTTAGTACCATTTACGCACGATAGGGGCGCTTTTGAAAAAATGCCATACAAATTGCTTACGTTAACCATACAAATACTTTCTCGCAAATATTCGTGCTCGAGCTACAGATTTCCTTGAAATTTGGCATACAGGTGGACCACGAGCGGAAAAAGGTAAGACATAGGGTTTTATTATCCCGGAAAACGCGGGTAAAGCTAATCTATATTAATATTATAAAGAGGAAAGATTTGATTGTTTGCATTGAATAGGCTCCGAAACTACTCAACCGATTTGAAAAATTCTTTCACTGTTGGGAAGCTACACTATCCCCGGGTGACATAGGCTATATTATATTAAAAAAAAAATAGGGATCCTTAATAAAACTCCAATTACCCAAGGTGTAAAAAAATAAGAAAACCGAAGCAAAGCGAGGGCAGTTACCCGTGTAATGTACCTATATGTGGTAATTACCAATATGACCTAAACAATTGACGACGCGACGGCGGCATTTGTATTCATCAGATTCTATAACCTCATACCATAAATACGAGTATATTGAGTATATTAACACTTAACCAATTATCGATTACCAAGGAATGTGAGCGCAGTGTCGACATTCAAATGCAAATAACGTTGCTAAGACTACATATAGATTTATTATTATTAAACTTTATAAGTAATAGTTGCAGATTAATTTTTTAATGACATTTTATTGTGCGCAACAGAAATATATTATTTGTGCCTTTTCTACGTATTATAAAAACTACTGGTTATAAAATTAACTAAGAATATTAAATATTAATGACGTAATATTAGGTTATTTACATTATTGTACATTAACTTGTACATACGGATGTCAATAGTCTTCACTTTCAGCAAAACCTCATGAATTTGTACACCAAATGCGTTTTATTTACAAACTAATCATTAAGGCAAAATAGTACATTATGTTAAAGGTTTCAAATCGTTTCTTGGAAATAAGGTTGTCATTGCAAAGTGTTTGAATGATTACAGTGTTATTAAATTTTGCTTGTTTCCACATTTAATTGTTGTCGATCAATATGTATTTATTTAAGAATTCGCAAATACCTTAATGAGTAGTTTGTCTAATAAACGCATTTGATGTACAAATTCATGTCAATTGGTGAAAAACCCTTTAAAATGATTTTAATGATTTCTTTACATTTATATCGGCTGCAAATCGACCCTACTAGATAATTATGCATATAGTTTAGCATATTGAGTTGAATGAAAGAAATTTAATATTAACATAATTATGTACCAATTATTAAGCTTATTATATATAAATTACGTGTCACGTTGTTTGTCCGCGATGGACTCCTAAACTACTGAACCGATTTTAATCAAATTTGCACACCATGTGCAGTTTGATCCAACTTGAAAGATAGGATAGTTTACATCTCAAAATAAAATAAACCTTTTGACAGAACGAAATCTGTCCGGGCAGCTAGTATTACTTAATAAAAAAAAACTAGGCCACACACATAATGATTCAAAACTTGTTTCGTTTCCAACATAGGTATACAGAGTACACAGTAGTACCACAGAAGAAATAACTATTTATACCAAGCGCTACAGAGCGCGGCGCGTTCGAATCAAGCGATTTCCACGCGCGATGTGTGTCCGGACTTAATTTCCACTGTTAAACTGTGTTTGTACTGAAAATACATTTCTGTCTGATGTTTGATCGGGCGGTTAAACGGTGTAGGAAAAACAACGAGGTTACAAATTGGACCGGTAATGTTTGAAATTTGAATGGTCGAAGGCATTTTAGAGCGCACGTGGTTCGACTACTGTTACGTTAGTTGATTACAGTGCGGTGCTAAAACTATTATTTTTATTAGACCTGCGTCTGTTTTGACTTTTGTTTACTGTAATGTTCGGTACCTAAATGTATCTATGTCGGCGAGGCCACGAATCTCCAGTGAAGGTGCAGGGACGGCCCTCTTTATTCTACAACGCTTGTCCGATGCAGAGACTGGCATATAATATATGTATGTAGAATGTCATGTCATATTCAGATTAAGGAATAGACTTTGGAATATTGATGTGAACGTTAGGAGAACTGGATTTTTATATAATGGTGCAAAGTAAAACGAATATTATTGAATAACCTCCTCCTAATGTAAGTATGTTATGTACATGTAATGATGTAACAGAAGGGGTATTCTACGGAATACCGTATATGTATGTATGTACATACCTACATACATTAGGAGGATGCACTAATCCTTAAATCCTTATTGTATTTACTTGCATTATGGTCTTTAGATATAACACGCCGGAAAATATGTACATGAAAACAGAGTAGGTACATGAATGCTCTACAGTAGATCAGTAAATAAGCAAAGACTGTTTGATAAATGCGCTTCACGTCAGGGGATTTATTTATAATGATAGTACGAGTACCTACTTAGTTTCACTGTTAGTAATCACACAGAACGAAAGTCGACAATCAAATCAAAGAGAACATTGAAGAGTAAAGTGAGTGCCAATCGAATTAGATTCGTGAGTAATTTATAGAACAAAGTAATTTCACGGCACGATACCGTCTCGTCGCGCTGGCCGCGTCGCGTCGCGTCGGCGCGGGCGTTGCGTCAATGAACCGTGGTCACCGCGGATATCCTCCCGAACATCGATTGTCTAAAAACACCCGTGGGAAAACATTTTTTTTTTCATTTTTTTTATATAAGCTCTGTACGAGCACTTGTGTTAGATAATTGAGAAATCGATTTTAATTGATATCGGATAGTCACTAGATCTAGACAAAAACAATGAAGATACTTTTTACTTTTTTGAAGTCAGTAAAAGATTGGACATAGTGTTTATGTAAAATTAATGTAAAAATCTAAAAACATAAATCAAATTAAACAAAAATAATTACCCAGCTAAGTAAGTAGGTAAGTAAGTATCTCCGTCTGACATATTAAATACTAACATAAGTTTCGAATACGTGTCAATGTGTATTGTGTATACAGAAAATGCTATTATAATAATAACACAAACACAATTATGAGAGGAACAATACCGTTAGTGCAGATGTGTCGCTGCCACATCTGTCTGGTCAGCTTGAACGTTGCGCAATGGTTGCGGGTTGTGCGCCGGGACATGTTGCAACATAGCTGCGTTATTGTTAACAGTGTTAACCATTGTAAATAATATAAATATAAAAAGTGTTGTTGAGCTACTTTAAACACTTAAATTGTTTAATTTGGTTGGAAAGGTTGTTTCAAATAAAAATCTAATAATCAATAAAATAATAAATAAAATCAAAAAATAAAATCTGGATAAATAGATTGCTGGGATAACTGACACTTCAGCCTAAAGAACATGATGGTTTTAATCATTATATTGATTGATTGAATTAATTCGCACTTAAATCACGCTTTTCTCTGATCTCAAGAACTTGTACTGAGCGAAAAATTGTATGTGTTTCTCTATTACATGTAAAGAAGGACTAGGTACTTAGATCACAAGAAAACGTGACTCTTTTAATTGTACGTAGATTAGCCGGACTTATTTTTTACCGGGAATAAAACCATCCACGGAGTCACAACAAAAAAGAACACGATTTTGTAAGATAAATATTAGACTACACGGTTATGGTACCTATAGATATCGTTATAATTACTCCAAGTTTTCTAGAATGTTTTAGATAGAGTCTGAGGCCTGCCTTGTTATCGTTAGGCCAACTTTACCGTCAGTGTTTTGTACGAGTATGTATAAATAGGACGGACCATTACCCATAGACATCAGTAAAATCAAAGGAATCACTGATGCGTTGCCAGCCAAATAGGAGGCATTATTTCTGCCTCCCCGGTACTACGACCGAATATACGCCAAAAAGTTTTTACGTCCACGGCATTACCAAAATAATACTTAACCCGTTTAACAGCACTTCGTTCAAAAGACACTGGCTAATAGCACTAATGAGATCAAGCGTATATTGGTCATAAATCGCGCGCTATACATTATGACAACAATAAAATCGATGTCAGCGGCAACGTATTTTAGCATCTGTCGGTAGCAGCCGCCGTTGACATGTGTGTGTAAAACAAAACCCTTACCCCCGAGGGGTGAGATTTCCTCCACCAGGTGAGAGTGGACCGGTGGAGTACACATATGTTGCCACGTGTGGCATGGGGAACCCCTCTACAGGTGCCCGTATGAATGAAACGAAATCTTTGTTGGCCGCGCCATTGACAGCAGAACGTTTGGCGCGCAATTTTAGCGGGCTTGCTATTCCACAGATTACAAAGGGTTGTTTACTATCTCGTTATTGGTAATAACGGGATTAACTGCTTATTAATCCAGATGTTTGGATTACGCATTCATGTGTCATAATCGCTTATGAAATGTGAATTTTTTTTACTTTATTAAATAATATTAGGTTAAATATATTAAAAGATTAGCTACGTCGTAGTTAGTACAGTAGTCTCTATGTCATATCTTAATATATATAAATTACGTGTCACGTTGTTTGTCCGCGATGGACTCCTAAACTACTAAACCGATTTTAATCAAATTTGCACACTGTGTGCAGTTTGTTCCAACTTGAAAGATAGGATAGCTTACATCTCAAAATAAAAAAAAACTTTTGACCGAACGAAGTCTGTCCAGGCAGCTAGTATTATTATAATTATTATAGTTATAGAGGCACTGAAAATACCAACTAGGTATCTAGATTGTTATTAAATCGGCTAAAACAAGCGCAAACTATTTCTGCTTGTGATACAATTTGTACTGTGGGTTTTAATTAGTTTTTTTAAATTTAATTTCTGTTAATTAAATCTATATCTGCACTGCACTATAAACTGTCACTTGACTGTTGACTTCATTTTAGTTGGAATACGTAAGTATTAAAAATTCACAGTTTTGAATTAGCACTGTACAAATTATAGTTTCTTATAAAGTCCCCTTCATTCTTGACACAATAAAATGTTTTCTTTCCCATGATTAAGATTCCACACGGAATAATTCCGTTGCTCCCTCGAACAGGTGCTGATTAAGGTCAAGAAGTTCCCATTGCAATGGGTCAGTAACTAAGTCTTAGTTCCACAGCCGTCAGACCATGGATGACCGTTGGATGAAATAAACTCTTAAGTTTTTTAGATAAGAAGTGTTTGCATGTTATTACAACTGGATGGGAACAGTTGAGATATTATGTTTAATTTTTAACGATTTTCGAGAGCGATAAAAGTTTTTCACGCTATTTTGTCACTACTGACAAATTAACAAAGTCTGAGAGGAATCTCGCTATTAAAAGGGTTAAGTGTGGAAACAAAGCATCTGGTCCGGATGCAAAAATACGCGTTCACATTTGGACAGATTGCCGTCATTGCCGAGACCGAAGGGCTACCGAGTCAGCCAGGATACACGGCCGTCGGCTAACTGCTTCCTCATTAGCCCCGAGTAATCGCCTCTTCCGCTATTAAGTATGTACCTCTGTCATTGTGCAACTAAAGTCTTGCATTCTGTGCAATATGGATACATGGGATATGGACCGTTTTTGAATACCTACTTCAAGATCTATGCATCGATATCTAAACTATATTATGGTAACTCGTTATTGGTATGAGATATGTTTGGATTTGACAGTTACATTATTACGTAGGTATGCTAGATATATATTTTAGTTAGTTATTTTCAAAATATTGTAGTATTTTTACTCTGGATTTTGGAAGTAGGTAGATTAAGCATACTTCACAGACCTTAGAGTATGGGTGCTAAAGACCTTCACAGATGCGATTTTGAAATAAGTTTGAGAGCTTATTGCCTATTGTATAGTACGTACGTAATACGTATGTACATATACCTAATATATGATACATACTACAAAACTGTTGCTTCGCTGAGCCTCAAAACACAAGAGACAAAAATCGTAATTCGTGTATGTCGCAACGGATTTTGATCACAAGAATAACGATATAGCTATCAAAGTACGTAACAATAGGCTGCCACGAAAAAAACACAAGATATCTATTGGTCACGCCCGATCGTGTGGCAAGAGGGCTTGAAACAAAAGCGGTCCCAGTAGATCAGAACATGATAATAAAACGTATATTGGGAAAGGATTTACAATCAAACTTCGATCGTGACCGTCTGAATCACAGAATAGTTTTGAGACCAGAAGTTAAGTTTAATGTAACATCTATAGAGATGTTCTACCTGGACGATACTACACGATATTCTAGTGGTGTAGCATATTATACACATACTAGTAACTACAATACAAATATCTTACTCAAAGTCACTTAAAATTTACACATCAGCGCCTATTGGCTATATTATATTTGAATTCATACACGTCAGATCCAAAATTCAACTAGGAGTGCAATGACGACTATGTAATTTTAATGAAGGCTTAATTTAATATATAGCAGAATAAATATTTAATTCCAGATTTAATATTTGCACTACGAATTATTTTTGGAGTAATTAATTCTGCAGCGGACTTTAAAAAAGAGATGTCAAAACATAATAGACCAACTTTCAATAATTATTTCAGCTAAAAATAATCGTAAACAATCATGATTGAATTTGAGTAAATTGTAAATAGGTATACACCTACTTAGGTTTTCTACATATTTGGTGTACTGTCATACTTTTCTCTGACACAAATCGTGAGCCAGGTGCGCTCAGCGACACCTAATTGGCGCATAGCGAGACGCCCTCTCGTAATTGGACGTCATTTACAGAAATTGGATACACATTGAATGATAAGTGCCTTTTTTATGGCTATAGCCGGCAAAAGAGCTGACGATCCACCTGATGGTAAATGGCTATCGTCGCCCATGAACATCAGCAACACCAAAGGCATCACTGATGCGTTGCCGGCCAAGAAAGAGAGAAGAAAAAGAAAGAATGAAAGAACTGGCTCTCAAGCCCCCAGCCGGAACACGACGATTCGTTTGGCGGCTGACTCATGCTCGAGGGTGGTAGCTATCCAGGCGAACCTCATGGAGAAATAATAATAGTAATAATGGTATTAATTAAGTGTCTCCTGAAGCCGCACAGAATCTACCAAAAATTTATTCGAAAAACCTGAGCAGACGAGTCATGGTAGTCACCGTTGCCCAGGGACAAATCATTAACACCAAAAGCCAACGAAGAACCGTTACTGACGTCGAAGTTACCGACAAAGAAAGAAAAAAAAAACAGATTAATCTCCAGCTGAAACACGACTAATCGTTTGGCGGCTGATTCAAGTGTGTTATTGTTGTGTTGTTTTCCTGAAGCCAGCCAGACTTCAGGAAAATATCAGTCTTACATGTTATTTCATTTTCAACTATAACTTTCTCCAATTATCTCTCATACATATTAAAAATCTTATCATATTTAATTAGTTTATCTTTAGTATATATCTTTAGTATTATATTTAAGTCGTACTTCAAAATGATGGTACAGAACTCATTCGTCGGAACGGTGCTTAGCGACCATGAATCCTGTGAATCAGTTTTTCACTCTCACCGGTCATTCAGTAAAACGCAGCAGAGCGGCACGAAGACGTATGAATAAAAAGGTGCGGGAGGAATCACGGTGCGTAGACACCCTACAGACGGGGGTCAACGAAATAGCGTGATTTTGAAGACAGTAACGAACAAATTGTTAAGAAATAAGAATTAGCCATTGTTAAGGGAACTGCGGGCTGGTTAACAAGCAGGAAGTTTCAAACGCCCAACGAGTTAATTGATGTAATCATCGCAGAAAATCAGTTTCTGATTTACCGTTTACGGACCGGGTACGGAATGAATTTTCGAGTCAGCTCAGTTTTGCAGTTATTACAATCAAATAATGAGGTCGCTGGAATGTTTCGTGGTAGTATTATTACGCTTATTCGTAAAATGAGCCGTAAGGGGTCAAAACTCGCATGTTAAAATATTAACTTATTATGTACGTACTGCAAACTGAATGCTTATTTTTTTTAAAAAGCCGTTACTTAATGCCGTAAGTGCCTATATTTAAATTAAAATGGTTTATTTTTAAGGAATGGGTAAATAACATACAAAAACGTTAATAACAAGCTATCGAGAAAAATAAGCAAATATATGTACATCGTCGTATTTTTTTACCTTAACTCTTAAAAATATCTGTTTCTGTTTTCTTTCTTTTATTCTTCTTATCCCCAATGCTTCGGTTATGCCTCTGGTGGTAGTAATTTCCACGGGCGACTTTGACCACTTACCTCCTGGTGGCACATCTGATTGTAAGTCAGTACTCACATAAAAAAGAAATAATGAGATTTCAGATAAAAAAAGTACCTCCAAAGCGTCAAGCTCCGTTGAACAATAAAAATACACACCCATCAAGATTACGAAAAAACCTCAGCAATTCTTATTTAAAACGCACTAAGGAACTGCGGTCAATGCGCACCCTTATATTAACTAATATTAACTCGCCCTGTCTTGTCACGCTTTTTCGATTACGATCTTGAAGTCGGACGGCATACTATAACCATCACTCAACCGAGCCGACAATGATAGCTCCAATCTTGGTGCAGGTGTGGCGTATCAATGGGAAAAGTCAAGACGGATTAAGGACATTTGCATACAAAATACGATTCGTCTGTCTGAGAACTTAATCGTGTCTGTAGACATGCGTTGTTGACGTAAATCTGCCGTTAAAAGTTAAAATGGTCAGTTTAAATTGGCGTTTATGGATATATGGACTTTATTTGTGAGGCGAGGTAATGGAAGCTTGCAGATTGTTGGAGATATTTGGCCAATGAATCTGTAAAGAAATCAGCAACCGGTTTACAGTAAGAGTGATATTTGAACAGATTTAATGCTATTATTAACGGAATGTCACAATTTAACAAAGTCCGCCCTTCAGGCCAAATTTAATCATCAAATTAGCAAAAATAACTTAATTTCTCAAAATTTCTTTCTTCTCTTTTCTTTCTTGAAAACGGCCATTAGTTTTAATGCTCAGTCTACGAGATAGTCGATAACGAATGCCTGTGTGTGTTTGTGTATATTTGGATGTTTGGGTGCGGTACTATTTGTATAAGTAACAACATATCATCATAAGACGTCTAAAATCGTTATATTCTATAAGCCTTCTTGTCCAATGTACTTACCCTGGCCTTTGGTATGTACTTATCCTGGTTTAATATGCATGCTTTATTTTCATACCGCAAGCTATCCTCTAGATGCGAGTGTTATCGTGATTTCCTATTAGTTACATGCAATGGAGACCGGTCATTAAAATCACATTTACTGATGTAGCAACACTGTAAGATGCAGGTACCTATAGGTCACACTACTCAACCTCATACATCATGTCAGGTGATCTATTATTACTTACGTCTACGTGTAATCATCATTTTATTTTTACTACAATCACATTAATGATACCTTGTTATTTCTAAACTCATTAAATTACTAAATACTTAACTATTTTATCTATCGTGTACTAAGCGTAAGGCAATTTATGAAACGAATGACGCGGAAATATTAGTAATATTATTTGAAATGTAACAATGGTCAATGATTGATAAATAATTTTAATGTTATGTTTTGTAACACAAGTACATTAACACAAGTACAATAAGTTAAAATCTCCAGATTAATCGCTAGACTCATCTTTTATCCTTGTACAAAGCATAGCTTCTGCTGTACAGATGTCACATTTGGTGCAGCTGAATGTCATCTATCAGTAAAAAATATTTTCGATTCAAAAATCCTAAAAATTTTGAACTAGTGAGTTTTAACGCGAAAACCAAACCGAAATAAACAGATTTAAGTGATATTTGCAACGAGCGACAATAAGATGGTATAAAAGACGTTATTATTTCTTTCTCCTATTGATTAAAAACCTTTTTACTATCGAAAACGTCCTACATTACAATATAAAATTAAATTTAAATGATTAAAAAATATGTATAATTACGATATTGATATCGGAATTCCGATATTAGGATAAAATATCGAAAATCAATATCGGAATTCAAAATCTTCCGATATTACAGCCCTATTATGGACCTAACAAATTGGAACGCAGTCCACATGATAAATAATGGCATTAAAGATTATTAATATCTATAAAGTACCTCAAACTTAAATCATATTTGCAATCAGTAACAGATGTCTTATTTGTAGAGAAAGCCGTTTAGTTAGAAAGAGACAACAGTTGGTAACTTCATAAAATACGATGAACAAGCAAATTATTTTGAGGCCGCGAGCTATGAAATCATAAACATGTTATTTAATAGGATACGAATAAATAATACAACAAAATTCCAGTTTAAATCTTTATTCGAAAACAGAACACAGTAAATAAGAAATTCGATCTCGAACTTGACTAAGGACGTCCAGGGGCGCTCGTCGCCTCAATTTCTCTTTTTATCTCCTTCCGAATGTAATCGATGCACAGTCTTTGTAATTGCCTCAACAGGTAATACCCAGCGGCGAATAACACAGCCACGAACACAATCAACACTATAATGTCCCATATGGATAACTTCTCCATAATTTCATCGTGCGCATGACCACTGACTTGACCGTCCATTTTGACACTTTTCATGTTAATAAACGACACAATTCCTAGTTACTAAGCATTGCAACAGTAAATTACAATTATTTTCAATAATGTAAGATAATCAAAACGTTTCAAAACTTAGTTTCACACGCAAAGCGATAATACTTGAGATATTGTTGCCATACTTGCCACTCACATAAATACAAAATTGTTAACGTTTCACGAACGTCTTAAACAGTAATTACGAATTACCATTATTCCTGTCGTACTCCCTTTAAGTTAACAGACAGTATATGATCATGTTTGTTGCGGCTAACTGATGCGTTTTAATAAAATTATAGCCGCGGGGAGAGTAATTTAAATACGTTTTACGCGAGAGTTATTCGCTCGGTGTCGCGTCGCATATTCTTTGTAAGTGATGGCGCAAGGCTTATCTTTGCGGCTTTTGCTGAGTTTTGCGTATGCGTCGAATTGTGTATCAAGAAACGGTCACTACACTACCATGATATTATATTAATATGACTATTATGGCAGAAAAACAGTGATTGTTTGCAATGTTGCGAGTTTGAATCTTGGACACCGCTGTAATTTTTCAAAATCTTTTCCAAGATTATTTTCTTCTTCTGAAGATTCTTTTTCAGTAGTACCAGCTTTGTCAGTAGTAAGCAGGTCCCAGCTTCTTTCTCGGCTGGGAAGGAAAGGCATACTTGTCCTTCTAATAGATAGATAGGTACATTTTTTAAAGAACAACTAAACATTCCACGCCTTGATTGAAAAATGTAGAGATTATTCCTACTTGGTTTTTATTTATTTTTTATCTCTACTCCTTACTTTATTCACATTCTCTTTTCGAATAAAATAAAAATATATTATTTTCGTATTTAAACTAAAGATGATTGTCAGTACTTATAACTTGACAGAGCGTTGAAGCCGCCGCAATAAAATAAGCGACTGCTTTATTGTCGCGAAATTATCCACGTTTATCGAGTCGAATGAAAAAGGGATTATTTATGCATGTATTACAGTATCTCAAAGATTGGCTACCTACTCGAAACCTGTTTAAGTCTACAAGCTACTTTGGTCAGCATTGGGAATGCAGTAAGAAAAAGAAGCCGACGAAATCGCGCGACTCCTGCCCGAACGAAAACAAAAGCCTTTGTTAGTTTCCACGTATCCAAAGGCCGTGTAGGGTTACGGAATTCTATAACTAATCGAATTGCTTATTGTTTGGTGAAATCTGATTAGCTTCTTATGCTTTGACTTTCTGCGCGTGATTTGTGAGAACCGTTGAAAAACGAAGAATCGAACCATCATATTCGATGTCTTGTTTCGAATTAATCAAAAATCAGTAAGACGAGTTCTTGTCCAACAGATATTTCAATCAAGTTGTAAAGACAAAGATGATTTTTATTGTCAAAAATTTATGGGCACACAAAAATATGATTTTAGGATCAGCAATATTATTTGATTACCTTACAATAAAATATTTTCACAACCAAAACCACTGGCATATTTAGGTTTGTTAGGGATACAGTTTAAAATAAAAGACGACCAAAATATACCTAATTTTAATTTTTTTATTAGTAAGCACGGGACATTTGTTTACTTGCGTTTATCATAATTTTCCTTCGCCTCCTTTTTGAAGAATAATCTAACTTTCAGATTTGATGATTAAAGAAGATCCGAGATCGACTTTACATTTTTGTGATACCAATGATCTCTTTATCTTCGTATTTACAACCTGTCTAAATGTTAATCACATGAGATATCGAGGTCTACGTATCCTTTAGATAAAAAATAGTCAATCAAAGCGAGTCTTGTCTATTCACCTTCATTACTCTGTGACTGTGAGAATTACCCGTATGTTTGTCTTACACGCACTTGTCAAGAATGTTTAAATTAACGTGTTTACAGATTGTACTGCCAACGGAAACTGATATTAGTGTGGACATAATTAAATCATAAAACCGGCTAGTCCATCCGTTTTAACCGGAAATGTGTTGCGTAATAAAAACTTGTTTAAGCCACTTTTCAAGCTAGAAACAGCAAAGGTGAATTTCTTAATGATTTATTTCCTCCCACGCACTTGTTCCCTTTACATACGCGGTAGCTGCGGCCGTATGATTACTTGCACATGAAATGCCTATGATGGCTGCCGTAGGGATTTAGACGGGTAGGTATAAATCCCACTTAATCCTGACTTTTCCCCAGCTAACATTTATTAAATCTCATTATGAACAACGCCATCAATTCTGGCAGACAATGTATGTAATTCTGACTTATCAGACATACTCATTCATGGAACCATTACCGGCAATAGTTATAATTTCTGAGGTGAGTTTTTAGTTTTTGGCAACACGTCTGCGAAACCTGGTGTTACCGTTATTGGTGGCAGTGACTACGTACCATACAATCAGATCGTCACTTCATATCGCTGTAGAAATAAAGGTACTTCTCTTTCTTTAATGAAACTTCGTGTAGAAAGTAATGAAGTGCTCCACAAAAGAAGTGATCGAAAGATGCAAACTTGAAGCATAGTGAACTTACATTTCATCATTTTCTTATTTTTCGTGTGCAATAAATAATAGCAATAAGTAAACTAGCTGGTCTAACATGGATATTACTAACATTTCCCTAGTAGCTAGTCCGGTAGTGTTGTACAGCTGCAATACGAGCGGAGGCGGTGACCCTCAGTAACCTCGCCAGCCTCCATTCATACATGTACCTATTAGTACACAACAACTCTAGACTACTACATTTTCTGTATCCATGAAATATTCGTGGATTTATTTACACTACCTATTACATTACAAATTACATTAACGTCTAGTGTTGCGAATGACCATGGGTGGTAGGGGTCACTTACCATCCGGTGACCTAACTACTCGTCTACCGTCATAATGCATGAAAATGATGACAACTATCAGAATCCAATATTATCCTGAGTCATCAAGATTTCTTTCTTTGTCTTCTTTCTTTCTTGGCCTGCATCGCATCCGTGATGTCTTTGGTGGTTTACCCATGGACATCAGCGTCCATGGGTAAAGATGGGTGCTCACCATCGGGTTATCGTCAGCTTGTTTGTTCGCTATTTTCGTAAAAATATAATAATCTATGTGAGATTCCGTTTGAAATATTGAAACATATCAAATCGCAAGTAAAAATTACTTGTAAATATCCTAGATCGCGCTCTTGAGCCGATATCGATTTATTAATACCGACCTAAACGAGAAGTCGTGGATGTTTTTTAACTATCAAGCTTCTAGCTAACGTTCTCATGTTATTCATGTATGCCAGCTGACTGACCCCAGATAACCCATTTTATGATGTTAGTGCTTCATTCATCAATGCACTGATAAATGCCGGTTAAGTACAAAGGTTTGCTATCAATTAAGGATTATGCACTTCCTCTACAAATGTACATATATATTTATTTACATACTGTAATAAATTACATAGCACGTGCTTCATGCCTGATGAGTTTCTTGCCTGTCCACTGTTAATGCTGGTGCGAAGATCTGCCAAGTTTTAATACTAGACGAATGTTTTTCTCCGTTTCGTTGAGGGTAAAATTACTAAGGAACTTACTAATCATTCAATATAACAAAGCTATTTAAAGTAAATGAATGTACAAATGTGATTCATTTGATGGTATTTAATAAATTTTAACTTTAATATTTTACTTGATATCTACGATCTACTAACGAATGAATTCTAGAAGTCACTTGTCGTTCCAGCCTGTTCTTGATTTTTACGTAATTATTCATTACTTTTAGTCATTATGGTCGAAGTCACTTGTTGAAGCGGTATGTCAGGCCTGCTGGAGACGGCTGACCCGCGATAACCCACGCGGCGCCACTATCCATTCATCTATTAGTATTGCGACACAACAGCTGTTTGCTGTTTATGTTACAGACCGATTACTTTTAATTGGCCACTTTATCGCTTCCACCATAATTGCCTGCTTTGTTTACGTGTGCTATGTTTGTATTATATAAGGATTTTAAGGAGCGATTTAAGTAATCATTAGTGACTCTGAGTTGGGGCGTCAGTCTTTAGTTTTGACCCGGTTAGGGACACAGATAAATACAGAAATAAACCACGTATCATTTGAATACGTTTTAGTCGCGCGAATGCAAACACTTGTACCGTAGGATGTTATGAGTACCTACCTATGCTTGCACGCAGATACACTGCTGCATTATAAACATTCAAGACAACAAACAACTTTAGCTGGGAATAGATCTTCATCGTCTACTGGGTACACTACACGTTCCTCGACCATCGTAGAGAGGGAATAACAAAAAGAAGAGGAAGGATTCAAAAGTTATGTGGAAAATATGATAAGTTATATGATTAGTTATATGAGACAGGGAAAGAGTAAATTTTGTACATACAAACTATGTACGTGGGATGTAAGGAGTATAGATCAGAAATGGCTCTTTCTATAAAACTATTGAGAGATGGTAAAAATATTCAAATGTATTGCTATGCTATAAGCAGCTGCGCGTTATTTATCACTCGTGGTACTCCCACAGTGTCGCGTTCAATGTTCTCAATGACCGTTGCCCAACTCAATGGCCAATGGCTCCACGTAGCTCCATTGATATCCGATGGCTAACGGGACGGACCACTCTGACCACTTCTATTAATGAAACATACGCATGACGTTCATTAAGAATCAGATTTAATGAATGCAACGGATGATGCAATGGATGCATATTATTATTGTTAATGATTGATTTAGATAAGCGATGTACGATCAAGAAAGTATAAGTAACGTTCGAATGCTTTTGGTTGGTGGGAAACTACATAGAAGAAAATGATTTTTAAGGCTATCGGTAAATTATTTAGTCGTTTGATATAAATAGTTAACTGTATATTAACGTGGAGTGATTTGTAGATTTAAGTCATCCTTGAATTAAGTTTTCTGAAGCAAAACTTCTGAACAAGTCTATAAAGACGTCATCGTCAGCCGTCAGTCGTAGGTGAGTTAAGTCTACTTTTAAGTGTACCTATTTAAATTTTATTGTAAATTCCGTTAATTCTTTAGATTCTTTAATTTTAACTTATTCTTTATTTTCTTTAGTAGATGAATTTAGTCATACAATATTTAATTTTAGCAGGCTTACTTTCGGTTTCTTAGTAAATATCTGGGCTTGCATTTGAAACGTAATAATATATTTCGAAATAGAATATGCAAACTTTACAAATTGTGAATATCTAAATAAACTGTTATATAGGGTAATTTTTTATGCAGATTATAACGGGTAAATACACTTCTTAACTACCGATGTGCTATTTACGTCTGTGAACGTCCCACCATTCATTAGATAGCCTATCGCCGTATCGATCACGTTGCAAGAATGATCTCATTAGTACCACAATGAGGAGTAATAAGTGATACCTCTATCTGTCTTCGGATTTCTCGGATCCGTCTGATTGTGAATCTATCGACAACCACCAATGCTTTCTAAAATATTCACGACCCAGTAGCTATTCATGGTATGGATGGACCCAGACACCCAGTACGCAGAATCGTCGCTGTTTCGATTCCCAGGGTAAAAATTAATTTGACAAATAAATGTCATCGACTGCGACGTAGGGAATAGGAAAATTATGAAATTAGGAATAGCTCTACTCTACTAACTGCGAAGGTATGAGTGTATGAAAATTTATTTAATTTAAGTTTAATTAGGTAGATAACTTCACTTAAGAACACTTAAATACTAGGTACGTACGGAGCTTGCTCAAAATAAAAGATTCATGAGGACCTTAATCTCTGAGAATACCTATTTAGATAGCAGGTAAGTAGTTGTGTTCAATCATAATTCATAAAGCAATGATAACAGTTTTGTAAGCCTACAATAATTTATGTACGTATATGTACTGAGTGTTCAGTTGACCAATGTGTTTGGATCTATAATATCATTAATCAAGAACAAGTTAGGGTAAGATCGCGATGTAGGAGCTACATGCTACATGTAACGACAAGTGTCGCGTTACGTATCGCATGGCTGTCTCAGTCGCGGGTCAACTTGCCGGCGCCGGCGCAGCTACACTCTCTAGGGCTGCCACTGTCACTGGTGCTAACTACCGGTGGGGTAACAAAATATAATAGAATTTGTAATGGTGCAATAGGATAATTATATGTAGAGATTATATGTAGAGTTTAAGAGCATGACGTAGTTATCGTCGAATTTGAGCTCGAATTTGAATATGGTAGTATAATTAATTACCAGTGAAAATTACATTATACGGGTCAAGAAAAAGCGGTACTCATAGGCCATAGCCCGGCGTTAAATCATGTCGGAGACCTTCTATGGTCCAAAAACTTCTGACAACTAGAATGGCCACTAAACTCGACTCCAATTCGCACTGGAACAGTGGGATGGCGAAGGATAGAGGCCTCCTTAGTTATTAAGAGGAACTCATACCCTACACTACATTAATGAGGAAACACTTTGTAAACACATTTGAAAACAAATTGCGCCTGTAGAAGAATAACTTCAAAAAATAGACAACCCTAAACAGAGATACTGACGTGCGCGCAAGTATGGAATAAAATATACATCAAATGTAAAACGATACGGGTCGCTAGTGCTCCCACTCGTTTAGAATTCTGGATTTCTGAGAACCTCGTTTTAGTTCAGGAACCTGTTCTAGAAGCGGTGTTTATCGTATTTTAATAGCACCGGATGGGAAATACATAAGTAATTACTACTTTGAAATTTTAATACATCTCTTTGTCACACCATGAACCTGGCTTGAACGTTTGAGCTAGAGTTTAGGCGTCACGACGGAGTAAACAGACCTACTTATGCTAAACTAAGGTATTCATACATGCTAGTATTTTAAGTATTCATAACGATTCAATGTTTGATGATATTCTCGTACGAGTGATGTTTACTGCTTTAACAACCTGTTCATGTCTCTACTTTGCAGGTGTTTTTGTTTTTTTTTACCTATAGTTAGTTATACAGAAATAGTGAGATGAATTTAAAATAGGAGTAGTTACAATGAACCAGAGCACTATTTATTTTATATTATAACTAGCTGCCCGGACAGACTTCGTTCTGTCAAATAATCTAAATTTTACTAACAAAAAATAACCGACTTCAAAGTACAAAAACTACATAGTTGTCAGATCTCGTTCAAATTTATGTGAGACTACATGACAAGCGTCTGCTTTCGATTAAAAAAAGAATCATCGAAATCGGTTGGCGTGATATTGAGTTATTCGTCAATTTGTCGCGCAAATCTTAACACAAATTTACGACTTATGTGGTTTTCTCATGGATGCCATTGTCAAATCTCAATAAAATTTATGTGGGACTACATGACAGCCACCAGCTTTCGATTAAAAAAAGAATTGTCCAAATCGGTTCGCCCAGTCCAAAGTTCTGAGGTAACAAACATAAAAAAATACAGTCGAATTGAGAACCTCCTCCTTTTTTGAAGTCGGTTAAAAATTGCAATAAAATAATATTGCGACTATAAATTGAGATGTAAGCTATCCTATCTTTCAAGTTGGATCAAACTGCACACGCGACGGTATGCAAATTTGATTAAAATCGGTTAAGTAGTTTAGGAGTCCATCGCGGAAAAACAACGTGACACGTAATTTACATGTATTAAGATATATCTTCTAGTAATATTCTTATAATAATATGATGTTGTAGTAGACGTAGTAAAGCGTCTTTCGAGCAAGGGGTTCCAGGTTTGATTCTAGCTGGGGGATCCAGATACATGACTATGAACGTTCTCAAGTCATTAACTCAATAAAAATTAAAAAAGAAAATAAATATTACATCCTTAGTAGCAACTTATAAAACTGTGTTGTAACTACCTTTGAGTTTTATTTAATTCAAATATAACTAAAACATAACCGTCTGTACTTTTTTCTTCACGTCACGCCTTTCTATGAGCCAGCTCAATTCCCCTAATTTTTATACGGCTTCTGTCGCCTATAGAGGAGGACTTCATAGGACGTCCTCCTGCGTCAACAATATAGGATTATCCTTTAGACAAAGCCCGTTTTATTTTCTGAAAATAAGTCTTAAGTTCCCAAACAAGATTATGTCTAGTCCTTGCATTTTAAATTTCGCTCATGAATTTAAAAATATCATTTTTAAATTTGGAACAAGTCATACTCATAAAACCTATAAATAAATTATTAAAGACGACATACAAGTTTATATCACGGAGTTTCAATCAATAATTCTTTCATATCATTATCACAACAGTGATCATAACTAACATGTACATATAAGCCCCGTCGAATCAATCAAAACTCATCGTGTACATATTGCGTAAATTCGCATTAAATCGAGTCCAAGCATCAAATATCAGTGGCAACATAAAAATAAGGTAATTAGGTCGTGTAGCGGTGTAGTTGCACAAACACGGGTTGCAACGAGCCATGCAGACGTGTTAACACCAATCGATATGCGTTTCCGCAAATAGGCGCAGCTGCAGTCTAATGAAGCGTTAGATACAGTAGTTCTGTTTATTAAAACTTTCTACTGATCTTCTTGTCTCGATTTGATTCTAGGGTTCTGTATACGAAGCCTTGTTTTTTGGCTCAACCACTCTCAGGGATAGAGAGAAAGCCTGATCATTCGAAAAACAGAAACTGGTCACTTACCAAACACTGTTTATTGAAACTTTCTACTGATCTTATCGTGACTTCATTCTAAGGGTAAGAAGCCCTGTCTTTTGACATGATTTCAGTATAGATAACTTTCGTTGACGACCGTTTTAAAGCGTTTAAGAGGCATTATCCAGCTGACGAGAAACTGAAGAAGCTCTTTGGTGATCTTCTTCGTCC
Source organism: Thymelicus sylvestris (assembly GCA_911387775.1). Classification (NCBI taxonomy): domain Eukaryota; kingdom Metazoa; phylum Arthropoda; class Insecta; order Lepidoptera; family Hesperiidae; genus Thymelicus; species Thymelicus sylvestris. The sequence goes on along the minus strand of OU426898.1, from coordinate 10,644,113 downwards.
ATATGATGATAACCACGCACAGAGATGGAGAAAAAGCTTACTTGGTGAAAAAAATTCCAGAAGGGCCAATACCTACTTTGTCTTCTGTTTGTAACGCTTGATCATTCGAATGACCTAGAACGAAGCTGGTAACTCAATGCCCGATGTATATTTTATAGAAATTACAATTCTGAAAATGTTATTTTATCATTTCATTGCAAGGAAATCAATATTTTTTTAATTGAATCACAGGACTGACAATCTACGAGCATCCTGTAAAAAAGAAACTTCGCACGAAACTTTCGATTTATTGCATGGAACGCTGTTGAAGCCGATTCGGTCTTGACCAGTTTTTTCTGTGCTAGGAAAGCAGAACAGACATACAATCCGTGTTAGGCAGGCTTTGCAACTATTTACGACTTCTAACAGGATTATAGATTCAGTCGGGGTTATTCATCCATTTCTCACCATGACATAGCCATATTATTAGACAAGTATTTACCTACTTTACAATCGCTTCGTGGCGACGTAGGTTTATTATGAGTATTAAATCAATGAACATAATTCATAACAAAATTGTAGAATACCAGCCTTTCAAACTTCTGAATAATATATAAAACATAAGCACCTGAGCCACTTCGAATCCTTAAAAAGTAGAAAAGATAAAGGCCAAAAGGCTCCTTAAAGAATCACTAACTGTACAATGAGAAAAACAGTTTTATATGTAACTGAACCACTGTGTAACACATTCGCTGTTTGTTTTGGCGCCGCGTTGCGGAACTTGACCTCTTTGGTGAGCTCTACAGTTCTGCCATTTATGTATGGCCTATCACTCCGAGACTCCGACCGTCTGGTTAATGAGTAAAACGGTACTGTCGCTGAGATATCATATCAACTAATAACTAAACTAGTTTAGTAACTTTGTTAAATGACATTTAGGTACTCGTTTGAAAAATATTCCCGGTGAATTTAGTCGACAACTAGTAGAGGAAACGTGTTTTAGTTAATTTGTAACGCAGCACCGGTCTCAATATTATTAATGAATTTAATTATAATAATTTTATTACTTTATTTTAATCCGGGGTCATAGGTTGACACTCATCTCCATCATTTCATAAATTTTTTTAGAAATTTAATGAGACTTTAATTCTTAAAGGTCGGACATATTGCCTTTGGGTATGCTTGACCAATTTAGACAAGTTTAAAGTTACGGTACTTAATCAAATTGAAGCCAACCAACCTTTATGACAATGACTGATAAAAATATGAAGAAATACATTGAAGTATTATTACTAGCGTATAGAATGGACACCGCGAACATAATGTATGTTCCAATGAATTGACGCCGCGCGGCTTCAATTGCCAATGGATTCGTTCGATTTTGAAAGGAGAACGGGGGCCCAATTTTGAAAACAGAACCTCCCGGCGGGGACACACATTTTGTTTGAGATGTCTATTCTATGATATTATACTTCAATGAAGAAATATAACTTTCTGAATGAGGATCAGTAAAGTTGTAGCAAATTCAATAGAACTATTATCCACGTGATTCTTTATGGCGTAAGAATGATATATCTTTTTGAATTATCCAAATCGGACCATTACTTACGAAGATATTAAGTAATGAACATTGCCGTTCCGGCCGCAAAAATTCAAAGTACGCGGGTCCGTGTGACGTCATTATGTCGGACCGAGCGCAGCCGGCTACGCGCACTCCTTCTTCATGATTCGACGGAGCCGATCTGACGCAGTTGGTCACTATAGTCGGCAATTTAATTACATGAAGGGTTGTTATTTTTTAATATTAAGTATAAAACGTACATAATATACCTAAGTACTAATAAAATAGAAGCTGATTTTGTTCAAGCTCAATCAGATAAACTTCCAAAAGTGGATTCTTTCATGGTTTTTGATTACCTAGTTAATCATTCTAAGTTCACCAGCGCTAAATCCGTGGTTGGAAACCACAAAGGTAAAGGTGCTGTTTATTTATCTACGTGTACGATCATCATCAGAAGTAGCTTAACATTTTAGTACCTTGTCACATATTTCTTGTAATTGTCATAATGTTGTTCGGAAACCGTTGAAACAGTTAATATTACAAAGTACTATAATGTTAAGCTGTTTCTGAGGCTGACTGTTGGTAGGTATTTATTAAGGTCTAACTTCTAAGCTGATAGTAGTAGGTAGGGGTAAGAAAGAATGAATGTAAAGTATACATACAGGGATGGATTCAGAACTTATGAATGAAGTATTTATAGTTTATTGATAAACGAATGTTGTTTTCGGTATAGGTATGTAGATCATTTTGCGGATGACTTTTTAACCTACTTGTTCTTTATAGTGCATCCCTACACTTGCTGATCTATGACAGAAACCTAAATATTGGTTGTCAATAGCTATTTTTAGGGTTCCGTAGCCAAATGGCAAAAAACAGAATCCTTATGGATTCGTCATGTCTGTCTGTCTGTCCGTCCGTATGTCACAGCCACTTTTTTCCGAAACTATAAGAACTATACTGTTGAAACTTGGTAAGTAGATGTATTCTGTGAACCGCATTAAGATTTTCACACAAAATAGAAAAAAACACAATGAATTTTGGGGGTTCCCCATACTTAAAACTGAAACTCAAATTTTTTTTTTCATCAAACCCATATGTGTGGGGTAGGTCTTCAAAAATGATATTGAGGTTTCTAATATATTTTTTTTCTAAACTGAATAGTTTGCGCGAAAGACACTTCCAAAGTGGTAAAATGTGTCGTCCCCACCCCCCCGTAACTTCTAAAATAAGAGAATGATAAAACTAAAAAATATATATGATGTACATTTGATTACCATGCAAACTTCCACCGAAAATTGGTTTGAACGAGATCTAGTAAGTAGTTTTTTTTAATACGTCATAAATCGTAAACCGCAAATTACCTATCATTATGTTACTTGCTGCTACGGAACCCTTCAAAGGCGAGTCCGACTCGCACTTGGCCGCTATTATTTCCCTCTCACTCATCGTTACAAATCATCCGTTGAGTAGTAGTAGAGGCTCGACCAAAATTAGCACTATAAAGGCAAATATTTCGCAAACGGGTGCTAAATCCAAACATGGTCCTAGAAGATCCATAATATTTTTCGAAGACCTTTTCAACGATATCCCACACTACAGGGTACGCGACGAATAAAAAATTCATCCTCACACCTGTGTAGGGGAGGTACCCTGAAAAAAAAGTTTTTCAGTATTTTATTCTACGATTCTGGAGTTTTAATAAATGTGTATGTCCATGCCAAATTACAGACGGACGGACGGACATGACGAAACTACAAGGGTTGCGATTTTACTTCGGAACCCTAAAAAGTAAAGCGTATTGCTGCTGGACGGTTGAGAAGGTGGATTTCCATGACTGTGCTGCTCAAAAAGGAGGCTGCAAACATAGCGTAGCATTTTTGATGTGGCTCCATAGACGCAGCGAGGAGCCATCTCCCACTGAAAAAAATGCTACTGAGCCGAACCACAGCTGGCTATACATATAGATACAACTACGAAATTAATATAAGTTAAAGATATGGTTCCCCAGCTCAGTTACTATTGAAGATAAATCATATGTTATCTCTTTTTACAACGGAATACCATTTTCTACGAAGTTTTGGCGTTTTCATAGAAGTGTAAAAAATAGTTTTTTTGGGCGGTTTCATAGAAGTGTTTGAACGTTTAAGCAATATACAATATTGATACATAGTTAAAAGGTGAATTAGGCACAAATCGGACACTTAATTTGTTTCAAAGTCACAAATTATCCAAACAAAACATTACGCGCCGTATCGCTGCCAGCGGCTAACTGGCGGCGACCGGTATCGTGACGTCACAGCCTACCGCGGCGGCCCGCAGTGAACTTCGCTAGTAATTTGGTCATAACTTCGTCAATTTTTGTCGTAGAACAAAAATTTTTACACTGTCTGTTAAGGATTTCTTAGCTCTATAAATCTGCATTCTCAACTAAAAACGTTACGGATCCTCATTGGAAGCATTATTGTCAATGTGAATGACGTTGACGTTTCGTAAGAGCAAATTCCGCAGATTAATAATGTGAAAGGAACAATGAGTGTCGCCGGCCAAGTGGATCATCAAACCGCCATAACCGCACGACCGACGCGGACTCCTACTGGCACCAGCTTCTCAAACCGAGATACTGATAAATAAACAAGTTAATTTATATTTTATTTACACTCCATTGCGACCCCCATAAAATTAAGGGTGTCAGTGTTTTACGCTACGAGTAAAGTACAACCTTACACACTCATACCCCCACAGTAGGTTTTAACCTGTGTCGCGGGTGGCATGGACGACACATATAACACCCTCACAATAACACCCATGACCCAAGTACAAATATTTATCTGTCACATAAATATTTGCCCCGGCCGGGAATTGAACCCGGGACGCCTTGCTTCGCAGGCAGGGTCGCTACCAACTAGGCTACAGGATCTTCATAATGATGATCGCGATAATGATGTTAATGTATGTCTGAATCTAATTTTAATTAATACCTACTTCATTAAATTATAAAAAATTAGGAATAACACAGTAGCGTTCCCGAGAATTTTCATCAAAATGAGACACCCCTTTTTAGGAAACGTCGCATGTAGGTAATAGCTTTCATGTTACTGGTGGCAGTGGTGGCTAGTTAGATGGTAAATCTGCTAAATTGCCGGTAACCTTACCTTACAAAACACAATACATGACGTAGTTCACGTACTGGTAGTACGTAATGGTAGTAAATAAACCAATAAACCAGGCTTATTAAATTTCTGCTGAGTTCAAATACATATTTGTGTAACCCACGTCAGAAGTTGGGTACCGCTGGACTAAACAAATTGTTTACTGGAACGCCTGCACGTGTTCGCAACTTCGCACTGAGGCCGCCCGGCCGCTACACATACGTACTGAATCTATAGTTTGTCGGATAAATGTGAAGACATGTCTAATTCTTATAAACTCTTAAAAATCTGATAGAGCAAAATTCTTATCTCAAATAGATTAAGGTAGGGAACAATGTGACATATTATGTTATATGACATTTGCAGCCGCGTGAAGCTGTAAGGAAGTAAAGCTGTAAAGAAGTCTAACCAAAAAGTGTAAAATAAAAAAATTAAAATGTGTGCAATTCACACGTGGTAGAAGTGAAACCTTCAAAAATTTTGTTTTCAAGATAATGAGACGAATGTAAAATCAACTCAACTCAACTCGTCTCCACTCATCTCTAGTCTCCACTCTCCTCTAGTCTCCACTCATCTCTCATCTCACGACGACCCGTGTGGCGCAATGGTTACCATGCCGGATCGCCGCACCGAGGGTCCTGGGTTCGATTCCCAGCGAGGCGGAAATTCGAATGATGAGTTTGAATTTCAGTTCTCGGTCTGGGTGTGAATGTCCTTGTCTAGTGTGTTGTCCATGGCACCCACGACACAGGGAATCCTAGTGTGGGGTTGTGAGTGTGAAGCGTTATCTCTAGTCTCCACTCATCTCTAGTCTGCACTCATCTCTAGTCTCCACTCATCTCTAGTCTCCACTCATCTCTAGTCTCCACTGGACAGTTTCGTTTCATAAAATTTCAAGTCACCCCCGTACTAAAGAAGTTTTCACTTCAAAAAACAAAAATCCGACTGCGTAAAAAACCCATTTATATTTTACAGGGTTGCTTGGGAAAAACCAAACCAGATTTGATTGGTTGAAGAATGGGTCCCTACTGTTAATCCTTCTATAGTGTAGTTGTTCAGTATTACTTTTAACAACGTTCTGTCTGAACTACTGGGCTTGTTTTTTTTCTTTTTAGTTTTTTTACGCAGTCGGGTTTTTTTAACAATTTTTTATAATGTTAATTAATACTTGACATGTCTTCACACTTCGACGCACTATACGTGCGTTCATACTGACAAACAATCATAATATAGAGTAATTATGAGCCAGACATTCCCGGCTATGGCCAACAGTTTTCTGGGAACTACATCCATCAATCAGTCGACGTCTTTCGTATTTTCGATTATTATTCATGCGTTGCAAAGTAATGACTTTAAAGGGTAACATTTATTTCAATCAAGAGGACCACTAGAGGGCATGGTCCTCCTTGGGATGAGCTGAAATAATGTGCTCTTGTGCGTATAGATAAAAAGAAGTTTTGACTGACAAAAACATTTGGTATTGAATTGATACTGAGCCGCGTATATTTAATTTCTTGATCAATGTGACCCACAGTACAGGGAATTAGTGCGAGAATGTTTGTGACTACAAAAACATGTCATGTGCATGAACTTGACGTCCAACACCATGGGCGATGGAGGCCACTTACCATCAGGAATCAGATGGACCGTCAACTCGCTTGTCCAGTAGTTACATAAAAAATAGTAGATTACCTTTATTCTTTAGTTCATTAAATGATGCTTGTGAATTAAAATCTTTTTGCAATACATTTACCTATTTAATAAGTAGGTACATAACTATTTATAAAGTACATCAACTTTTTATCTCATATAAACAAAATAATTGTGTTATTCTAATAATGTAATTTGCGATTAATATGTGTCTAAGGTTGGAATTGTTATTCGCATTAAGCAAGACACGACCTTGTCCACCTAACTGTTTACGACATTCAAACCGTATAGGTATTTAAATGGTAACATTATTACTCAAATAAACCAGCTGATTAGATGAATCCTTTTGTTTACATCACATTAATTCATCCGCATATTAAGTTTCTATGACAATACAGGATATTTTCTACGTATCTATTACATTAATTTGAAAGAAATTTATACACTGATCATATCATAATATCCGGCTTGACTCGATTAGGAGTCAAGTGGTCGGAATGTTGGAAAATCCCAATGACACCTGATTTTTTATTGCATAAAAGCTGTTGCTATGTCTTTATTTTTGGTTACTAGTATCCAAGCCACAGATATAAACATTTTGGCGCTTGGTTACAACCAACATGACATAATATTATACCTATGTATTATTGATTGAATGAAGAAAAGGTTTTACTACTTCAAAAAGGGTTCGCAATCAAATTAATGTTTGCAACATCAGAACTCGTCTATTTTTTGCTTTGCTGGGATCGATAGGGAATATGGCGATTTGGATATAATATGGTTTTCGAAGGCTTAGTTAGACACCCGATACCCCTATGTTTTTTGACGAATTTTTTTTTTGTTAATTCATTGAAATATTAACTATACATTGTATGGAAGTCTGTACCTAACTCTTTCACACAAAAACTAGATACTATACGGATTTTCGTGAAATTTAACACACAGGTAGGTAGACATAATCTGGAATAAGATATACGGAACTTATATCCCGGAAACGCGGGAAAGGTCTATTAGAAGATAAATATTATACGTGATATAAATAATAGGCATTAGAATGTAATCGGCACCTGGCACCTGGCACCTGGCACTTGATGGAACCTGAGTGGCAGGACGTCGTTTCCTCTTCCAACGGCCTTGCACCTGTGCTGTTGATCTCGATCAACCACTGCTCACGTCACGCGGAACTACTTACTAGGGTTGCCTCCATCGACATGTTCGTTTTTCCGACATAATTAACACATCATTAGGATTAGTTAAAAGACCAATAACAAATTATGTGTAACAATATTTGTTTATTGATTTATGGGAGTCTAAAGAAACAACTATTATGTCCTTCAAATTATTTAATTAAATTGAACGTGCAAAAATATTTTTAAATATTGTTCATTTCATATTCTAAGTAACTTTAACCTTACGTACATAATTGTTTTTGATATAAATAAAAAATGCATATTTAACAAAAGTTTGTAATGACGTTTATTTATTTTAACCTAACAGGGATTTTGTAAGATGGCAGTGAAAATTGTATATTTAGGAACGTTTGTGCAATGTAACATTTATATATCTCCGTCAGTTTGGCATTATTTGGCAACCTTATAGAAGGCAAACAACCAACAAGATATCATATGTATGTCGTTCTCTACAAATAATCCTCCGACTACTTCTTTAAACACTGTTTTGCAATTATAATTAGAATTCTTAAGATTTTTAGTAACATCGTAAATATAAAGTCAATCTGATTTTTATAATTCCGCTATTACTTAATAAATGATCTCGTAGTCAACTAGTAATAAGGAAATATGAATATGTGTATAGAAAGAATTGGGTACACTTTATCATATAAATTATTATTAATTTAAATTTTATTTGCTGCCCGTTGCTGCTGCGAGCTTAGATATCTTCTAATAATTAACACAATAGGTATACCTCACCACGCTGGCCAAGTGCGTAATTTATTTTTGCTAAATTAAATAATTATACCAACCAACATATACAATTATTTAGGTATAGATATCTGCGTTTTATCATGGCCTCATGATCGTTCATGACCACACAAGCCGCCGTGCCGGCTGTATAAAATAATTGCAATAATAAAAATTTATGAATCCAATTATTTCATTCACCATAGTGTCAGATCAGCGGGATCGCAATGATTATAGTAAGTCGAAAATTTGCAAAATATTTTACGATGCTTTTTTGTAGCGTTTATAATGACTGACCGAGTTTTCGGACGCGGTGGGTAGTCGGTGAGTCGAATGGTCGCTTGTTGTAAAGTTTCTAGATATTAGATATAATTGATAATTTAATGAGCCCTACGAAGTAAACGGGCAAATTAAAATATCAATTATATTACAGCCATGGGATGATCGGACTGATCGGATATCACAACAACTTCTGACGGTCAATCTTATCCATAATTTCACACTCGTAGCTTATCGTATATATAGGAATCGAACCCAGGACCCTTGGCGCGGCGATCCGGCATGGTAACCATTGATGTTGAAATTGAAACTTATGTTCTGTTAACAAACTTCTAAAAATTAAATTTTAACCGTACCCCATAGTCATAAAACTAGCAGCTCTAACGCCAATAGAGACCGGCAAATTTCACGCCCGCCCTTTTGAGAGAAAAGTGTTTCGTAAATCTTTTATTTAAGTGGCTCCGGCGCATTTACAAGTGTCAACAATTTGTTTGACATGTGTCAAGATTACGGTTCGTAAAACCGGATATTTATGACAAAATATATTTAAATTTAAACGCTTTGCAGTTTAACCACGGTCTATTGACAGAAAGTTTACTTCACAGAATGTAGGAAATCAGTTTTGGTATTAAATAGTTATGGTATAAGTTTGTTTATCAAATACCTAGGACTCATCTAAAAAAATGGTGCTGTAATTCAGTTGATAGTAGGTACCCTTGGCTTCAAAGTGAAGGGGCCCAGATTAGATGCCTGGACACTCATGGACTGGAAAGCTTTGGCTTTTGAAGAATAAGAGAAGTTACAAATAACTGTTAAAATCGCTCAGCATAACTTAACTCTTAACACCACACAGTATTCACGGACTACTGTATCCGCTAATCCTCTAAACACCCCGCTCTTCACATCATAAAAGACGTATTCAGTATAAGATCGTAAAATAACAGCGACCCTGTGTTGTTCCTAGACATAATATAAAATACATGTAAGTACTTCCATAAAATCTAGTTAAGAAGCTTTGAGTCGTTCCGAACGACCTCAAACAAACCACACGCGAAACCAATCCCACAACAAAGGGTTATTTAACGCAAACCCATAAAGTTTTTACAAGCACGAATTTACGTCTACACGCAATAGGTTTGTCCTAATATCGGAGCGAAAGGAAACCTCGTAATTAGAAGTCGGTTATAAAATAACCATCAAACTTATTCAAAATAAGTGTCGTTGTTAATCTTCAGTTTCGTTGAAACGACATCTGAAATAGAACTCTTACAAGCTGAGATATAAGGAACAGAATCGCGTAAAGATAATGGTTCCACATACGAAACTGATGGTTAAGGTTCTAAAGTATTTAAAATCCGACCACTTCATAAATTACGGTGTATGACAGAGCACGTTGTTGTAAGTTTTTACGAGCTAAACGCTAAACATCGGGGAGTATGATTAACTCGGTTGTTTCATGTGGCCAAGCCAGGCAGGTGATTTGGTGATCGGTGCCAGACATAACAATCACAGCGCAGTCATTGTCGGAATATTGTTATTGAACACGTGTTAGCTACCGGCTAATTATAATATCAAACTGAATTGCCTTTTGGCAATAGCAACCGTTTGCTGGCCGGTCGTTAATATACCTGTCATTGTTTTACTTTAAAATATTATTTGGGTATTTGAAACTATCTCGTTATTAATTATGACGTAGTCGACGGTGCATTCATATTAGACACAAATCTACTCATACTCCTAGAAATGCCGTAAAGTTGTGAAGAAGATTTGGGTAATGGGTTACGAATCCCACATAATCTTTTGAAGAGGGTAAGGTCCAAGGAAGGTTAATTTTTTGTAATATAAGAGCCTCTACACACGGCGTATTTTTTTCGGCGCTGAAAACGCGATCGTGCGAGGAAATGCCTCGTCCGCCTCGTCATTTGCAGCGCGAAAAACGCGCAGATTCCCCGCGTTTTCGTCGGATGCGCTAAGGTTAATTTTTGACTGCATTTAGTTCATTTGTTTACTTGAGTAGCTACTACCTTTCTAGAACTTACCTAACGATGTTTTTTTGAAGAATATTTTAACGGTAATCAATAATATTATGATCGTTGTGGCGCGTTCAAACTAATCGCTGTAGGGTCATTACCAAGTGGCCTTTGAGTTCAATACACGAACCGGTTTTGCGTATCATGTAGCCTATGTTCTGTGCTCGCAAATTCCTATTCGTAGTAGGTACATATATAACCAAAATTCTTCACATGATGCTAGATGTGTAAAATATCAACGTTTTTGAACTCTAAGCATAGGTAATATTCGACAGATGCTTCATATTCATCATTTATTTAATGATAAAAATCTTTAGTATCTGGCTGTCTTCATAAAGCTTTGTTAAATCTGCTTTAACTTATAATTTTGTATCGACTATTATGGGGACGTTCTTCTTCGTAGCAATTTTTGTGTAAAGGTGAAAGACTTCTTTTTCTTTCATCGTAAAAGAAAGGAAATATTTGGGTGTCAATGTTGGGTGTGTAGGAAAATATTCGTGCTAGCATCTCGACTATTATCATGTTTTCTTAAAACGACGTCAATCAAGATACGAACAACTTAAATCTCAACAATGTCCTATAGCCTTTGTATTCGTAATCAATAACAACATGTCGCCCAGCCGGTACACAGCTGGCGACGCCACGTGCGATGGTCACGACGAGCCGTCACGATCCTTGGACACTGCTCACTGCAGCTGTGGCATTCCTGCAGTCAGGATTTTTGCCAGTGATGTCACCGAGAGCCTAGAGGCCAGACCGCTCCTGCTGTTAGACACTTACAGACCTTACAGACCGAATGAAGTCAAATTGCGTTCCATGTAGAAGTATAGAATTGTATATAATGTATAGTACCTAATTGAACTTATACGTGTCACCATATGTGCCACATCTGTCGTATAGCTAATAGTATTTGGCTGATAAAACATTTTAACCTAACTGGTTGTTTAGGAGCGAGTAGCGCGTAAAAGTCTGAAGTTCCACTCATCACATTCAGATAGGAAATCCAAGACTCAGCAATATAATGGCTAAGGAAGAATTTATTATGTACTTTGTTGCAAGAATATTTAAAATTATTTAACATATTGCAAGCAAAAAAATCCATAATGAACGTTCGGTACGACTTACGAGAGAATGTCATTGTAAATATGTGATAAATTGCGCGCGCGCAGGTCGGAGGTTGGGGCCGCGCGTTCCTTTATCAAATTGCAAATTCATTCCACCGCCAGCTGCTTGTGTCAAAACAACTGTCCAAGTGTTGTGTACCGCTAATTCCAAATTTGAATTTTATTTTTGTATTCATGCGCACCTGATGTTTACAGATATCTTTAAGAAATTGAAAAGTCAAAAAGTATTGTCACAGATATATTATGAGCGGAGTCTGTCATTTATATTTATACTGATCGCATTAATGCTGCTATGGAAAAATCTAACTCTGTAGATTATAAGAGATGGGATGTGTAATCTAAGGTGATTAACTGATAACGTTATGTTTTTTGTATCATAGCAAGAAAATCATGACTATACTTCTCCAAGTTATTACTCCCAGAAATTGATAAATTGCGACCGAAAATATATCTGGTTTCAATATTAAAGCAAATATCGTTATTTTGAACAGTTTTTTGAACGACAAGCGATGTTCAACAATCCGAGAAATATCGACGGATTTTTTTAAACCTAACATTTCTGTATTGAGATCCGATATGCAAAGCATACAATAAATAAGTGTATGTGAAGTAAAATATGGTATATACCTCTATTTCAGATGCGTGGTTTCGTCATGCTAAGTGTTGTCCGCAGAAACAAGGAGCCGGGATGTTTACTAACACCGACGAAGTGAGACGCTGCGCCTGCGTGTCTTCAGCCCATGGCACCGACAGCGCACATTAACCAGAGTAGTATTTATATTACTGCCTCATTATGGCTGTATGGGAGCTGTATTCTTTGAAAAAATAAACAATATTTAGGTGGTAAAGTCGTGAATATTGTCAACCTTAAATTTTCTTCTTGGGTCCTAGTACCGACAGTACCTACACGCTGACGTGCTGTACTTCAGTGAAGAAAGCTATAGTTTCATAGTTTTCAAACGTTATTGTATTTATACCGTACTAGCATTCTGCATGCGGCTTTGCCAGCGTTTTCAGGGATAACAAGTACCATCCTATTCCAGATCATAGACTACCTATATGCCTTTCATGATAATCCGTTCAGTAATTTTTCGTGAGTGTTAGGCGCTCCACCCACTGCACCGCGCCCCGTCGCGGTGCGCGGGATGGCAGATTTTACCATTGTATGCAATTATGTCAATTTGTATAGAAATCACGCCTAGCACAACACACTGCCGACGCGGCACCGCGCGGGAAATTGCTTCGCGCGCAGTTGTGTTATCCGTCGCTCTGCGCACCGCGGCGGGACGCGTCTTCAGTGGGTGGAGCGCCTTAGTCTTAATAGTACCCATAGTGTATTAATTGTACGTCCAACGTCCAAGTCGTCCAATTCAAAATACAGAATGTCGACAGAAGCGCCGCCGTTTCGCCAAAGCAACAACTCCGGAAGCACGTGTGATGCTTTACATATCGACATTTGACAACAATAGACTGAGGATCGCTCATTTGGCATGCGTTGTTGCGTCACCCGCGCTGATGCATGTCATTGGCCAATAGTCCGGACGACAAATAACATTTGAATTTATAAACAATGGAGCCCACTTTATATAGGCAGTAAGGTGGCACTAACATTTAAATGTATAATTAATTGCAGCTACGTAAACTATTTTCAATAATTGATAGGTATAGTAGGCATACCTATCAATATTGAACTTAATTAACCGTTAACTTTGTATTTAAAGTATAACCACCGTAATACTTTACACCTACGACGTTTACTTCCGTCTTCCTTAAATAAAATTGTTCAGACACACCGTGTTCGTCGAATTGGTTGCGAAATGTTCCAGACCTCGCGCGCTGTCAGCTGTCAACTGTCAAACAGCGAGTGGACAGCGGTATCCAAACCAACACTACAAAGGGGCTATTTTTATACATATTTATCAAAAGATTTTTTTATAATTTTTGTCATAAATTAAAAAACCTGTTTTAAGTCAAGGTGTATAGACGAGACGAGACCATATTATGGCTCTACATCAAAAAGTTATCAGATCTCATGTAGAACTCTAATGTTACTTCTGCTACGGTCATCTCATTGTACGAGGACGCAAGCTCAGCTGTGAGACTATAATAAGTTGTGTTGATCAATGAATGTTATGATGGTAAACTGTAGGTTTTTAACTTAATGTTCTCATACTAGGTTGACGGCTGTGGAGACCACAATGACATTGAGATTGCAATCGTGATGATTATATCAGCGCAGCAACCATAGAAGAAGAAAATAGCTTCCTTAATATTTTTGTATATAGGGTTACCACACGCTTACAATTTTGTGGATCTCGGCCTTTAATAGGTAGTCGATAGGTCGCTAGGACGCTGTGGCATCTAAAAGCTATATTATGGACCTAATATTCTAGATGCCATAGAATTGGATTAAGCGCTTCAGCGAATGAGGCAAAAGAATCAAAACCGCAATCAAGGCGTTCTTACGTACAATTGATACAATTATTAATTCATGTGGCTTTCAAACTTAAGTAAAGTTCATTTTTCAAAATGTTCATTCTCAACTACCTATTATTTTACGGTAGAGTTAAATAAGTAATCTTATCATCTCACTGGTTAGAAAGTTTAGTGCCATATCAGTGACGTCGCCGCTGTTGTAATTATATTATTATGTACCTACACAAAGCAAATGAAATCGGTATACAAGGCACACTAACAAACAGAATGTGTGCGTAATGTCAATGTGTGTTGGACTCCATAATACCAGGTGGCTCGATTCTTGTGCCGCGCCGGTAGCATATGAACACTAGTTGATCGTGCGTGCGTTATCTCAAATTCGACCCTCGTCGCACCGGTGCGGTACCGACTGTGACTTGCTGACGTGACGGCGATGCCGAAGATTGCAACTGAACATAACATGCCAATGAGATCATTAATAAGCACCGCCGGTCCATCTGTCTGCCACTCCTCACACCCTATACTAAGATCTTCAAAATCGACCACTTTATTAACCGGATCTTTTTTTTATAGCTCATTAGTTGTACTCCTCATCTTGAAGCGCTTATAGCCCAAGTTGTGTTAAGTGATCGATGGATGGACTTGTGACCGAAAGAAATCGTTGGACCACTAGTAACCGTTGTTAAATCATGGTAGCTTTCGGGCGGCAATAGCTTCTGAATGCTGGGTTGACGCCTAGCCCACGCACTACTAATCTGCGCTATATTAGTGTACACTCTATGTAAATAACGGTGACATGAGTGAAATAATAGATACCTGTAAAAAACCGAATTCAAGTAACTTGGTTCAAGCAGGCAAGCTTAGGCACTAATACAATTTAAACCCCGCACCTGAAGTAATTAAAGTTTTCTTATTACCCTAACAACCATTCTGAACATGCCCAATAATAAATGCTTATAGTTACAAGTGCTTCTCTGTGATTAACACCATTAAATTACGCAACATGATTTTCGCTAAAGGCGTTGACACATTACACACGAAATAATATAATGCATATGAACTGGTCTTTTCAATTCAGTCTTTTTGTTTTTTAAATAACTATGGAAAATAACATTTACTACTTTTCCCGGAATTCTGTTAGAGATCTGGGAACGCTTCCCCCACATACCCCTCAAGATTGACCTGTCTAAGCTAGACATAATCATTGCTAGGGAAGCCATATTAACTGTTATATTTATTTATAAAAAATTACGACACACGAAACTTGTTATTCTTTATTTCACTTTTTGGTCGGCAACTGATGTCCATGGCAGACGGTGACTTACCTTCAGGCGGCTCGTCTGCTCCTCACTAAATCTATTAGCGCCACCTAGTAGCAAAGTCTGACCACTTTTCCCACTGCTAAATTAAAAGACTAGTGTGGTGAGTACCTAAGTTTGTGGGCATGTGCTCGTCAAATGTGGCAGCCATACACTACTCCATTCAACAGTACGTAGTGTTCAGTGGCGATACGACAGCAAACGTTCAGGCCACGTGCGACGCAGATTGCCCCATGTGGCAAACGCATTCGCATGCGCTCGCTGTAACGACCTGTTTACAACCCGCCTTTGATTGAGAACAGATACAAAAATACTTTCAGTGCCGTCAATCGACGCGCACCCTGTATTCAGCTGCTTTATTTAAGTATTCACTAGACATTGACGACGCAAACAAACTGCAGAACAAACGTGTCTCTGCCACAAATGTTGGTTACGATGTATTTCAGGACTTGTCACTTAACCGGCAGGGTCGCGAACACTCTGAATTTTTAAGAGCTTTCATATGCTGATGAATTTTTATTCGAAGACTGCAAAACTCTGCACAGATCTAGATACGCGGTAGCGTGTCCAGCCAAAGTAAAAAAAACGGAACTGGTATCACAGCGCCATGTGTAAATACGAACCATTTCGAGCTACTTTTGACCCCTTCACAATTCGAGATCTATTACATACTCGACAACTAGCTAGTGCTTGAATTTCATGATATGGTCATGATGTGATGATGATAAAAAAATAGGATTTTCTACTTAGAACTTGGCACCCTTTCAGATCTCAATTCTTTTTTTTTAACTTTTCTCTCATTTCACATTTATGTTTGATGAGAATATTACCACTAAAAGTGCCTCCTTATTTCGTGGAATTACCAACACACACAAAGGCAAATCACGAGTGCGACCGCCAATTAAAATTGCAAACCACATCGCTCATATGCAAACAAGACACGCTTTGCCATCGTCCGGCGGATATCACATCATAAAGCCATTATTTTTAGACGAGCCCAAACCTATCGGTATTCAAATCACACATTCTGATATGTATAACTAAACTGCTCTAACGACGCTAAACACCTTCATTGTTGAATATGATAAGGGGCATAATACCACAGTGTAGGAACAAAGATCGCAGGCCAACGCTTTTCATGTGGGAGAAAAAGTTTATTACACCAGACGGTACGACAGCTACAGCAGAATTGGCGCTTATTAATAATGGTAGCTTAATAATAGAATTAATTACTAACCGAAATATCAGTATTAGATTTCTTATAGATTATAGGATGTTCATAGGAACAGGCTGGGAGATATCTTTGAATTCCCCATCTCGCATATTTAATGTCTCCTCTCTGTTGCACGACTCTATGAATAACTTCGTTAGACTGTGACAATACGCAATCGACGCGTAGGTGCGAGAATGATGAATCAGTATTCACAGCTGAGGACCGATTAAAACAACCGTCGAAGACATGGAAAATAAACAAAACAAAAATATTATAAACACAACCTTCTAAGCAATTGAAATGTCAAGCTGGTCATTTGAAATTATCAAGGTTTCGTTTTGAACATTTTTCTGTGTATTTTTTTACGAATGCCGAGTTTTAAAATGTCTGTGTTTTTATAAATTGCATTATTAGATTTAGTTACCATGATACACAGGATACCATGATACATAGGATACACAGGATATTATTAATTTGTCAAATGTCTCCAGTTCGCAACAGTCTCATTATATTCCTGAGTAAGATATAGGCAGTTTATGGCTTTATGGCTTTGGGCTAATATGGAGCCTTCTTTAGCCGAAGTCTGAGTTCTACAGTTAGTTCTACAGTTACTTTACTTTCAAAGAAGCATTGTGATTAGGTATCAAGCATATTTCGTATAGGTACCTACAACTTCTGCACGCCTTATTGCTAATTTTAATGTTATGTAATCTATGTATTAAATATATTATGTAGTAACTAAAAGGTATACATTACTAACGATTTGTCATCGAAGACGCCGTTCCCAGTAAGTACAGTATTCGATATTTCTGGAACTTTGAAAAGCCGACATCTGCAAAGCAGATTCACCCTCAACGTCGATTGCCCAAAATCCTGCAGTCCATATGGACGTGAGAACAGTCACATTTGTTTTCAAAAGAAAGACTCATTATTTTTACGATAGGTACAGTGACTGTTACTGTGCAAACATGTGAGAATTAAGAATGCTTTAGTCGAAGCAAATGTTTTACAATTACTGCAGTAAACTAATTTTGCTGCAGGATTAAGTCATTACCTAATTCTTTTTCACTAAATGATGTGCCCCAGCTGGTTACCAACTGCATCTCATATTTTACCCATTCATAAAAATAAACAATATTCTGTATTCAAGTCAGTTCTTGTGGTCCTAGCAAGCATAAACGAAGAGCTTAGCGCACGTGGATAATAATCTTAACTCACATAGCTATTTCGATCGAGATAGAGATTCGTATCTCAATGTTTCATTATTGTTCTCACTTGTTCTTTCTTTTATTAGATTCATAATAAATTATGATTATCTGTGGACAGATAGTGTGTGTGAATAGGAAAGTGTGTGTAGATAGTTACTAATTAAAATATTTTATTATTAAAGTTCAAAAAAATATTTTTAGCCATTATGGTTTGTCTGTCTGTATAATATGCTCGCGCGGAAACCACTGAACAGATTAAGTTACGTTAATAGGGCTATATTAAACAATTATTATTAATAAGTGTTTTAACCGAAAATAGTTTTTCTTTCATTCCAATTTATTCCATTAGAGTTTTGTTGTTAGCCCCATTTCCGAATTGCAGTCATTTTGAATTTTTCATTGAATTATTATTATATAATTTGATCGAATTATTATTGTCTAGAACCAATAGTTTAAAAAAATACTTTTTTTTAATCTGATATTCTCGGTCTCAAGGAAGAAAAAATCTAAGAAAGAAGAATCTAATATGAAACAAAGCTACAGCTTAAATCAATGCGAGAAACCAATCTGTCAATATTACAGAGGTGATGAAGTCGAAAAATTGAATCCTTGTTACCTGGTGGAAGCGTGACGCGGCCCCGGCTCTGCGTCTGGCGGTCCTGGCGGATAACGGCTGCGCCTGCGCACAATCCACGCACGTGCATGCAGCTGTGCGCTCGCCGCTCACACGTGGGCTACCACTTAGCATTTCCCAGGCCGATGAGATACTGTATTTGTACCACTAATCTCTCGTATTCTAAATCAATGAAAATTGTATTTATAGGTACAAACAAAGTAAAGTTCAGTATTATTTTAAGCACATTTTATGGCTTTTCGTTGCATTTTAATTTCTAATAATTATGTTTCCTGAGCGACAGCTTCGCTTGTTGGCTACTGTTAAATACTAAACAATATCTAAGAAATGGAATTGTATTCGTATTTTTTTATTACAAACACTTTCAAAGTCAAACCACTTATCGCTTCCAGAAATCTAGATACTGTGAGTGGTCCTGGGAAGATACTCCTAAGGAGCATTATTTTCCTATTAACAGTTAAAACAGGATTTATCTTTGGCAGCATCATTCACTTCTAGTAAAAAATATCAAACTCATATCCAAACAGTCTATAAAGTAATCTTTAATTTTGAAGATACACAAAGAGACACTAAAAACACACATGAAGCCACGAAAACGTCTGACAGTAAAATTTCAGGTAGTATCTATACCTATGTCTGGAATTAAACTTAATTTATATTCACACATTGCACACCATATAAAACTTTATTATATATCCATGCATGGCCTGTTTGTTTGCATCGATTTGATTATCAAGCCCTTCTACACATCTGTCAACTATGAATTCCAACAAATTACTTGTTATTTGTTATGGATTACCATAACACTATGTAAATGAGACTGCATTCTGGTAGTAATAACGTTTTATCTAACAAAGTATAGTATTCATAGCAGTTGTGATATTGGTGATTGATCATCGAAGCTTCAATTTACGTCTTAGCTGCATAATATCCCATTAATCCGCAGCATTAAGCAGTAATATCAGTATTCAAAATCTCTTGGATAATGTAGTAGTCATAATGTTTTAAACTTGCTTCTATAAAGTGAAACATTGAGAGGAAATCTGTATACCTGACTTGAGTCCTTTATAACGTTCTCAAAGGTAAACTTAATAAAGGATAGATTACAGAATATTTTGAAGATCTATTTGGTTTTATTTTTATGATTAGCAGACAAATTAGCAGATGGTAATTGATCATCGTATCCCAAGGACGTCAGTAATACCAAAAGACATTACACGTTGCCGAAGAAGTAGAAAGCTGAGTCCTCTAGTATCTACTTCTTACTGACTCTCCAACACTGCATTCGGCTGTATCAGGCTTGTGTTTTGGCTGGGGTCTTAAGCTTGAGAGCCATTTCTTTACTTCTTTCTTCTTCTCTTTTCTTTCCTTTGCTCTTCTTGCGACGATAGTGACTTACTATCAGGTGGATCGTCAGTTCGTTGGTCGCTTCCTATAAAAACAACATATGGGTCATGACGATGTTGTTGAATATTGATAAATGACTTTAATATAACCTCTAGTACTTAGTTAGATTAATATTACTAAGTGCTAGATATACATAAAAGCACTGATTGGCCATGCGCGCAGTGCTTCAGATACCGGTATCGTATCGGTGGCGCGTGAAATCTCATTACGCAGATAGTAGCGAAGTGCCGCACACATCTGTCAACTACTGCGTTTATTACTGCCTCACTGTCATAGATTAACGAGGTAAAAAGATCGAGTGTAGCAAGGTTTGATGGACTAATACTTACATGAAATTAATAGTTTCTCCTGCATATAAATCACGGTTTGGAAAACTTTGTAACGATAGATAATTCACAACAATCAAACTTGATATCATTGACTGGGCAACGTTTGCACGTTAACTTGTTAGTTTTAATGGCGATTATCTAAAATTGAATAATAATAATAAACGCTTACACACTCATACCCCGCAGTAGGTTTTTACCAGTGTCGCGGGTGGCATGGACTATTATACACATAATTATTACACATCACAATAACCCATGACCCGAGTACAAATACTTATCTGTCACATAAATATCTGCATCGGCCGAATCGAACCCGGGACCGGGACCCTTCGCTTCGCAGGCAAGAATGAATAGACTTTCACATTTCACATGTGTAAGCACTCCATCTTTTTATCCATGTTAATCTATGGTCATTGTGGTGACTGGTGATATAAATACAGATTACAAATATTGTTACATACACCACATATGGTTTGATGCTCCGATGAACACTGTAATGACCACACGTATGTACATTCCTGAAATGAACTGGTGTCTGGCATAAAATGCAGCACACATTACAATTTCTTTTTTTATATCACTAAGTGCAACCTCGTAAATCTAATAAATCTCTAATAGATCTTATCTATTAGGAATTTTCCTAACATAAGTTAAGCTGATATAAAAAATGAGGTTGACATTAAAGGTATCTCTGAAGGAAAAACGTGGAAAATGATGTTTAATTCTACAAGCGAAGCCAAAAACCCAAAAACATGATACTAAAAATTTTAGAATTTACGCACAAACATTGACTTTACACTAAAACAATGATAATAAATATAGATAATAAATAATAGGAACATCTGCACTTATTCAGATACGATATGATATGAGTATCTTTATATCGAACGGTGTGAGTTGTGACTCATGCAGCATAGTTCGATAACACCCGATACACTTAAGTGCATTAAGTACACTTTCGGAGCAATTACCTGTAATAAATTCCATTATGGTACTCGTATTTCTCAGAAAATACGACAGCAAACTGAATCAATATCTGATAAGTAACTAATAAAACAATCAGCATAAAACTGTAAAATTTAATTTTGAAACCAATTTAGTTTCAAATATTACGCGGCACAGGGAATTTCAGGGAAATGTCCGATAACGCTGAATAACAAGTATCTAACGCCCCAACTCAGAGTCACTAACGGTTACTTTAATCGCTCCTTAGTAAAGAATCTCCATACAAATTCTGTACTAAGGAGCGATTAAAGTAACCGTTAGTGACTCTGAGTTGGGGCGTAAGTGCATCAAATTAGGTTTGGTTCGATCACCTTTTAAGATTATCCGAAACTCTGGCAGTAATCCCTGTAAAAACAACAACAAATAAAACCGACAACGTAAACTAACGCCCCAACTCACAGTCACTAATGCTAACTTAAATCGCTGCTTAGTAAAGAATCACCATACAAATTCTGTACTAATGAGCGATTTAAGTAACCGTTAGTGACTCTGAGTTGGGGCGTAAATCCCTAGGTATTACGTATTAATTATGTCCTGGATTAAGACATCCTTCGATGTATAACTTGCCTGCGGCCTGTTCCTCTCACATTGTGGCAGGACGAGCCCAGCAGTGGGACAGGTATGGTTGTGATGATGATCAATATATTTTTTGCTTTAAAATAAGTGCAGACTTGCGCTGCAAAGAGGTTTATTTCTATAAATAAACCTAGACGAATAAATAAATTTTAATTCAAACATAGGTATCAGACATTATGACATATGTACATAGTTCCGGTTCATTCGATAGTCATAGAGAGATAAATAAAGATAATCATACTATTATTGCTGACATAAAAACTAAATTACATACTATTCATTAGAAAACTAATTCTACTTAATAATACCCGGAAACAACAAGAATCACTTAATCTTTCGAGACCTTTAGCAATAGAGTTTTATCTACAAACTTTGCCATTTGCTGAACGGCCAAAAACTTAGATATCTAAATAATTTGGATAATAGCATAGCATAAGCTTATCAGTTATCTATCCGTCGCAGCGTCTCGTCGTCCCAACTAGTTATTGGTAACGCTGCAAAATGTGCTGCACAGATTTGCGAGCCGCACAAATGTGGCTTCCTTACACGTGCGGTGGCAGCGGTGGCAGCGGTGGGACAGGAACGCACATGGCGATAACGACGCTTTAAATGTTTTATAACAGACCTTTGGCTTTCTAAAGGTGGGCGCCAAATGTGGCTACGACCTAAGCTAGCTTCCGCCGTTGCAAATTACCTTCACAGAACTAAGTAGCTATTATAATGCAAGGATTTGGGGATTTTATTGTGTTTGTTAAATGAACAGATGTTGATATTGTTGCAAAGTAGACTAATACTAACTTAATGAACAGATGTGTCAGATTATGGCATGGTCTAGCATTCGAATCAATCAATATATAAACATTATAGCCGGCTTATAGCACGGTACAAAATTATGAAACGGAGACAAAGCTTTAAGCGATTTAAAAGATAATTGGAGTAATAATATGATTTCAATATTATCAACTAACTGAAATACATAATACATTATAAAATACACAACAATTTGAATCTTAATTTCTTTGGAACATTTCCGCTAAAGATTCCCAATGCTCGTAAAAATGGTTGTAAATCACAATGTACGATATTTCCTCATTGCGGGCAAATAAATACATGAAATCTGAATGCACGTGCGTGCAATAAACTGAAGGTTGCAGGAAACGGCCGACTGTACCCACTGCTGCACTGGCTCCAATTACAAATCGCTTCATAAAACAGATGTCGAGTGTAATATAAAGACAAAAAGGTTAAATGATATCAAAATACGGTCTCAGCTACGGTGGTAGTGACCTTGCCGCTAACGAAAATCTGGTTCGATTCCCGGCCAGGGCATTTATTTATTTAACAGGAAAATGTTACTATGTTGTGTGTGTGTGTGTGTGCGTATGTTTTGATCATGCTACTACACACTACACAATCACAATCACGGCGCCTGCATCGGCCGACCACATCTGAATATTTACATTTTGTTTTTGTATAAGATTTGGACTTTAAATCAAATGATCCATTGGAGCTTAAACAATAACAAGCTTGTTACAAATTCGATAAACACGTTAACCTCGCTACAGATACTGAGCTAAGTGTATTGAGGAACCAGTTCCAATGCGAAGATAAATGGACATTATTAAGTTATCGAGTTGGAAGGAATCGCTGCCCCGCTCAGTCATCTAGCGACGGTTTTATACGATCTTATTTTATAATAAATTAAGCAGAATAACATCATAAATCTGATATAAATGCATAATGTAGAGATCATAAGGCGTTCCATGTCGGTCATTAGAACTGTCTGTGACCGGATGTAGTCTTATTTGAACTTGATTGTAGATTTCCAAGGCTGCAGTAGGCAAAGACCAGGTGCACGACACAAAAAAGTTGATCAAGTGTGAACAATGAACATCATTTCATATGAATTAAATATTATAATTTAAATCTACTCAATATTTATTCATTTTTTATGGAAATAATAATCAGCAGTGATAGCCTAGCGGTAGAACGTTGGTCTCCCGAACGAAGGGGCCCGAGTTCAAACCCCACGCACCTCTAATTTTTCAAATATTATGTGCGTATTACAAGTTAATTATCACTTGCTTCGGTGAAGGGAAACATCGTGAGGAAACCTGCACACCGGAGAGTTCTCCATAAAGTTCTCGAAGGTGTGTGAAGTCTACCAATCCGCACTTGGCCAGCGTGGTAGACTATGGCCTAATACCCCTCACATCGTGAGAGGAGACCCCGAGCCCAGCAGTGGGACAATTATGGGTTGTTGCTTTGCTTTTGCTTTGCTTTGCTTTATGGAAATAGCCGGCAAACGAGCTGACGATCCACCTGATGGGAGTGGCTATCGTCGCCCATGGACATTAGCAACACCAAAGGCATCACCAATGCGTTACCGACCAAGAAAGACAGCAGAAAAAGAAAGAATTAACTGGCTCTCAAGCCCCCAGCCGGAAAACGACGAGTCGTTTAGCGGCTGACTCACGTTCAAGGGTGGTAGCTATCCAGGCGAACCCCATGGAAAAACAATAATAGTAATAATGAATTAACAATTAAAATCAATATCACCAATACAATCCCTCGAGAATACATAAAAAAAAGATATTTTTTTTATGTCTTATAAGTTAATGCTTGACTACAATCTCACCTTATGGTAAGTGCGATATGGTCATGGATGGTAAAACGCAGTAAGTTAGTAAAAGCCTATTCTACATATAAATAAATTGACACTAACTACCTGTAGTTTTATATAAAGGAATGAAAAGGTTATGTAAAGGAATGCGCTATCCAAATATAACAATAGTTTCACTAGATATAATGTAGTCCCGTAATAATCCCGTAAGTATAGTAGAACATTAAAGCGCAACAAACAACTTGGCGTACTAAAAATAAGACGCAGATAAATGACAACCTTCCATTAAACTCCTTACAATGTCGCGTTAAAAGCGTTGCGGCGATCTCCCTAATCAAATGTATGACAATGTAGTCTCGGACAAGACGTCATATTAAATTATGCAAGTAATAAAGTCCCATTCGGACTCCGCGGCAAAGCTGCCCCTCTGGAGAACGCAATTTTTCAAAACATTGTCGCGTCATTTTTCATTGCATCAATCAGAACTTTGCTTGTGTTGAGTTTATCTCAAGGATGTCACTAGAAGTGTTTTATTTATTTTATTCTGTAAGTACCTAAATATTTAAAAGTAGAATTCAAAATAAAAATATATTAAGTTAATAAATTGAACCTTATGAAATCGTAGATTCAAATTATAGTACTGGTATATTGCATAAATAACAGAGGAAAATGCATCAAACATTACTATGGAGAAAATACGAAGTAATTCATTTTAAATAACGCAACGTAACAAACTGTAGATCTATCTCAATTTAACTAGTTTCCGGTTTATTTTTTGAGCTGAGAACCGTTACTTGGGTGACATTTAACAGCGTATTGAAGTTAATGTAAAGGAAGAACAAATCGATTTTATCAACTATTCGATAATGTGAAATTCCTGTAAAGAACTATATGGAAATCTCTCCTAATATTTTCTGACGATAGGCATCCTTGATATGGTTTGTCTCATCAACTGTTAAATAGAGTGTGAGCCAATGAATATTTTTATTGACGCGTCCGACGACTCAACGCTGCGTCGCGACCTGGATAAAACCATCAGTAACTTAGTACTTTGTACCCTATTGCTTTTAATAAAAGTTCAATTTAGAAGATTAGTTTTATAACTACCACTAAATGTAATGTGAACGTTAAAGTCCCGAAGGATAGGGTTGTAAATACAATGTAGCTAAGTAACAACGTAACTTAAGACGAAAGTCATCAGAATAAAGCGGCTAACAAGGAGATCTGCGGGATGATAAGTTCCTTTCTTGTCCGTTTCTTATGCAAATATTGACACAATGTTGCTATCATTAATCAGTCAAATGCCAGGGGCAAAAGGCATGAATATACCCAGATGTGAAAGGATCACGTGCACCCATATGTAAGTTATAAATATCAATCATACATTTTAAGACCCTACAAGAGATCAGATATGGACTTGCTGGTAGGTACTTAACATGGACTATTATTTGTGGAAGCAATTTTTCATTGTCTTGTACTAATGTATGTCGTTGTTGGTACTTCATAGGTGTACCTAGTACCTATGCGGTGCAAATGTTGTAGTATATTATGTATGTTTATATCATTGTTTATATGTAGATATATTTCGTTTGATCTATTGTTGGACGGAAGAAAATTTCGAATAATTCGTTATGGGGTAAATTTTTGTAGTTTCATAACACTTTCTGATGATGTTACGTTACTGTGGTTAAAATACTAAAGAGCGTTATTAACAGAACTATCCTCATCAATTATGAAGGGGATTTGAGGACATGCGTCACATTCACAACACAACACTTACAATATTTACAGAACTCTGATAAGAAGCTTCCAAAACGACGCACATGCGTCGTATAGTTCTTGAAGTGTTTTCTAAGAAATCTATATTTATTTATTTATGTATTTTATATTATATTATATGTATATATATTGGTAGGTATGTTTACTATAAGGTATTTTATGTTTATTATATTTATTCATATTTAATTATTACTTGTTTTTATTGTGTGCACGCTATCTACCTTTGTGTCACCTCTCCAGTCGCAGGTCTGCTGGAAGAAATTTCTTTTGAGATAAGCAGAACCTTTGTACATTATTTCTGTAATTGTTTTCCTTTAATTTTTTATGTGTACATAAACAATAAAATAAATAAATCTTTGACTGAGAAGATAACAAAAGTATTGAAATACTAACAAATATCTTGCTATTTTATGTGACATACATTTTAATGTTTATGTGGTTCAGGATGTTTCTATGTATATATGTATTTACTATCATTTTTGTGTATAAATACAATCAAAATTGTTTAATGCAATTTATGTATTAAGCAATACCAGTGTTAATATTAACCGAGTTAAAAAGTACCAGGCTTTCATAAACAAGTAGAACAGAATAGGGCGGGCCGCCCTCACGGGCGCCGCGCGGCGATCGCCATGTCTGGGAGCCACGTGCGCCGCCAGATATAGCAGCAAACACAACGACTCCTTGTCTCCGAGCCATGTGCTGGTGGCATGTGCCACACATCTGAATGGACCGGCATGACCGGGTTCCGCTAGTGCTGATACGAGAAGTCGCGCTTTGTGATACGAGCGACGCCAGTTAGTCGGATGACATGCGGTCATACTGCACAGTCCACACGTCTGAGGACAAGGATTCTTTGTTTTCTGGAGCATAGTGGATATAATGATTTGTGATATTTAAGTAGTTATTATCTATAATTTCTCGCTTAAAAGCAGAGTTGCGTGCTGTGATTTGGATTACATGGTTTGAATACACAGCTCCCTCAAATATATATATACCATCCTTTACGTTAATTTGATATACTCGTACCTATAAACAAACAAAATTATTATAAACTAAATTTGTAGCGGTTCCGGGACAAGACGTACAAAAATGCTATGACCATCAATAAGGTATAATTCGTGTACCATTTACAGTATCACAAATTCCGTACCCCAGTAAGTGCAACAACACAATATTTGATAACACGACGAAAACCGCAAGGACACATTCACAAGGGAATGACGTCAGAAGACAAAGCAAATCCTGCCCTGCTAGGTGGAGACTAGCTTAGACTTATAATCTACGGGCTATAAAACGCCCATGTTGCGTTTTGTTCGCTATCCGGCTGGCAATAAAAAGTGTTAGTTTATTAGGGCGTTTGCATACAAGGGCAGCTGACGGCACGGTCTTGCAGCTGCACGTGGTATGGCGGTGTGAAAAGCAGCGGGCTCGGATTCACATACGTATGGGGTAAAGCAGCTTGACTTTGAAGTGTCCTAAATGGTCAAATTTTCAAAATATTACGTCACTTTATACTATTGTATATAATATTTTCATATTCAATAACCTTTCTTTCTATTTATTTCTTCCTCTTCGACCTGATTACACAAAACAATGAACGCTGTTCTTATATGAACAATACCAACATAACGGCCATTTCTCAATATGCCGGCATACCGATAGAATACATTGCGCTACACAGCCGCTAGTCTAAGAACCCAACAATGACTTACGACTCTAAGCCCCAAACATGCATTATAGCTTCCGAGGTCGAAAAAAGTGCAAACAAACGAATAGCGCCGTCAACTTGATCACAATAGCCGCGTATCGCATCATCTGCAATTAGGGTCAAATATAATTGAAGCCAAAGGTTTAAGGGTTTCTTTCACCAAAAAAAACAACATTCATAAAACCCTCATACGTAAAGTGAATCAAGATATCGTACCTACCCACTATTACGTCTACACCTGGCTTTCACCCCGATTTGGGCCTATTTAACAGTACTCGAAAATATTTATAAAGCTCTTCACAGCTCATTGGTTTCGCACATTGTGGACGAACAAATAACAGCACTTGAATATGGCGATTTTGTACCGCAATTATTTTATACTAATATTTTATATGAAAAATATTTCGATAAAAATCTGCCCTTGTTGCTTGTACCAGTATATTTTAACAAAGGCTTACTTATTGTAATATTCGTCTTTAATTTTCCAAAGCTATTAAAAACAGTTTGTTTCTTTGGTTAAATAAATAGTGAAGAAATCTGAATAGTGAAGAACATGGCAGGCTCCTGGAAAATCGTAACCGAAACTATCGGATATCCGAAAGAAAGCTGGCCAAACTAATGAAAAAGATTCGAATAATGTTTGCATTTACCTCAAACGCGCAGTTTGTTTGTATCAGAATTATTTTATACAACATCTAAGTAGTTACTTAATCTTGTTTTGGCGCATGAAAATCAAAATTTCCGTACCGATGAACTATTATCATGTTAATGTATTCGTTCCAGTGCGACCCTTTATCTAAATCTCTTTACGTATCATAATCCAATGTCCATTCATCGGCGACATCGAATGAGCAAAACGAATCCATCTAATGGTCCCATAGTTCCTTTATCAGCCCCGAGTTAAGTGCCTTCACAATAGAGGCTGCTCCCACGCCGTGTCACAACACCCCATACGATTAAACCAACTTAATCAGAACCCCACGTCTTGTGCCATTTCTATATGAATCTGAACTACCATACGCAGCACCGCGGTTTCTACTGCGCTGGTTACAATATCGCTGGGTGACGTCACTCAGTGATTCAATCCGCTTGTTCGGTGTTCCCCAGTATTCGTTATTGTTACTATTGTGGGAAAATCGACACAGTTTTTATAATAAATCTGTGGGAGTTTCGTTTTGACGGCGCAACAGTGACTGTTTGTACCAATTGCTGAACGCTTCGCGTGTTTTTGTAAGCAGTTACAAGTGCAGTTAGAATTATTTAATTAAGTACTATTTTCATTCAAATTTTAAGAATTTTTCCGTGCTTACTGCATCATGGTGCTGGATAAGTTTCTTGGCGGCTTATCTATGTTACGTTCTTTTTGTGTAAGTTGAAAGAAAAAGCTTTTCAATGCGTTGTTGTGGAGAAGTTAGTCTTATTATCTAAATGTAGAGTTAAATGTTAGTCTTATTGTGTAAATAAAACCTACAAAAGGTTTTAAGTATGTGATAAAATGGCATGAACAAAGCGGCTTAAGCTTTTCACAAAACAACATATATTGGGCTCGGCCCAATGAAACGACGATATCCAAAAGCTATTTTATTATACTTTTCTGCAAGATAATCTTAACACTAAAATTAGGTTCTAATATTACTAACTTCCAGAGAGACATAACTTTTGCAACCGACTGTTCAGCCCAAATGTCGAAAGACGAATGCTCCGCGTTCCGTGCTCTTTGCTAAACGTAATCAATAGTGACTGGCGTTGGATCAATACATCACTACGCCTGACGGAGACTGATGACAGTAGGCTGCACAAGTCAATTACCATACTGATATTCATAATAGTTATACAAATAAATGTAATTATATGTTAGCACGCTAACAGCTCGGCCATCTGACTTTGCGTACGTCCTCGTACGCGATCTCAAAAATTCGATGAAATTGTACAGTCGTCAAATCTTCGTAGTAGTATTATTACGATATTACGATATGTTAATGAACTTCCTTTATCTACATCATTAATACATTCATCTCTGTTCTAAGATACCCCAGTCATTTATAACATTTTTCTATCTATCTTAAATAATTGCATGAATACGAATTTTGATTATTAAAGTTATGCACTTGCAGTAATAATAATACAATGACAATTTCTATGTCTTAAAGTAAATATTACTCGTGTTAAAAATCATTTTACATTTTTTTTTCAGGTCAGCATTATCCCAATAATATCAATACAATATATCCAAATATTTTAAGCAGGTGTATACAAGTCTTCCAGTTACTTAGTTAGGGTAATCACAATCAATTATTTCAATTATTTCGATATCATTCATTTTCAATAACAAAAATTTTCCTCAAGTCAGTTTAATGCCCATCAGTTAAATTATTGAAATGGAAATTCCACCGCGTAAACTTTTCATCTACAAATGGGCGTTAATAACAGTATAAATGTTTAAAAATTGTTTTAAATTTATATCAAATTTTTTTTTAATAGATACAATATGAGGCAAGCATACGTTTTACATATTAATGCGAGCAGGTAATTACGATTTGTATAATGTTAAATATGGCCATACCAAGGCTATATACTCGTATTACTCTTTGGATTGTGACTACCCGAACCAGCAAAACCATCTTTTACATCAGTAATTACATCTATAAATTGCCTAATGTCACGATAGACAGTACCTAACTTATCATCGGCTTTAAGAGAAAAATACATTATACTTAGTCTATGTAAGTTAGGGTAGGCCAGGAGAAAAAAGCCGGAGGAAAAAAACTCCCAGAACTCTTTTAAAAAAAAGGTCAATAGTAATAAAGGTCGAAAACAGATTTATCATACCCAGACGGTTCCGGGTCGTGTTTAAATCATCAGCTACCTTGCTGCGTGGCGCGTCTTGAACATCTGCTACTTCTTCCATTGTCCTTTTCTCCAATCAGTTACATCTCTTGCCTCATACTTGGCCGTGATCGGAGAGTGTTGCTCGAGCTCTCCACCACGTCCATCACGACCAAGCTTTTGGTCCACTAGGTCCGTAGCTCATTCTTATTCTCATCGCTCGGACCGTCTTTTGACAATCCTTCAGCCGTCGCTCTAGCTCGCCGTCCGAAGAATTTAGTGGGCCATTTAGATTCACGGATCGGTCGTCATCCAAGCTCACCGCCCGAACCGTGTATCTTCACTCTTATGACTTACAACTTACAACCTTTTCAGTCGTGGTTTTCTCTCAACAGTGGCATTTGTGTATCTACCTCCAGGCGCTGATGTTGAAACCACCACACATTGAATCTGAAACTTATTACTGTATTAGTGTGGATTCATACTTCAAGACAAAATACCAAGATTACATGACATGAATGATGATGAAGATAATATTGTCGCGTTATTATTAAGATGCTAATGTTGCTAGGGATCAATTAATGGAATTATTTTCACATTTTCATAACAATGTACTGCGATGACTGCAAGTTCTTTGAGTTTGTTTATCTAAACTAGCGACTGAATGCGGCTACGCTCGCATGGATTTTTGTTGCTGAAATAAAGCAGTTTAAATGCAATAATAATGTATCAGAAGCAGAATCGGCGCGAAGATTGATAAGGAGAGGAGTGGGTAAAAGATGATAAAACGACGGTTGACATTTCATGGAGCGACTACACCTTCCTTCAATAAAATTTTAATTAGTTGTTACAAACATTATTATAAAAGCGATTAAGAATTATTCAATTATACCTTACTTCTTCTCATTGTCGTCATATGGGTCAATTCATCGTCATTACCTTATAAAATCCTTAAACGCTTAATAACATACTTTAGCTATTGCAAATTTTTTTCATCTCAAAAGTTTTTCCTAAGAGTGAAAGAAATAAAACACTTTATAAGCCGTGTATAACTTTGCTGGTTTTTATAAGTTAGGAGAGATAGTTTAGTCACAGTTCAAAGTCATAGTTCAGAGTCATAATTCACATTCATAATTCACAGTCATAATTCGTAGTCATAGTTGACATAGATGTACATACATACATAGGCTTTATAATATACTTGATCTTATCTTTTACCATAATATGCTCCAAAATAAGTGTGTTATATCAATAATAAAATAAACCTTTCTCAAATAATTTTTTATCATTGTTGTGATGTTATGATGAGTCAGTCAGTCGGATAGAGCGAATGTTTTGTTTGTATGTAAAATATAATATAAATATAAAACAAACGACATTTAAAAATTTCACTAACACCGTGCTCAAAAGGGACTATTTCCAATAATCTGGAGACCTTATTTATAATCCATATCCAGTGCGATGGTTTTCGATGATTAATGACTCAGTACTCTGTATTCATTTGACGTTAAGAACGATCGCTTCATTCTATTAAAGTTAACGCGAACTATAAGGTGACAGTGACACTAGAGATATACAAAAAAAGGCTCACGAAAGAATCAAATTGTAAGACCCATCAATCCATTCGCTAATCAAATTGTAACTCCAAAAACTGCAATATTAGGACACTTCTATTGAGCTACCACTTCGATTGAGCTCCCTTGAGCTACCTCGCACCGCGCATTCCCAATACGCATCTACGACTCCAATATGGACTCCTAAGCTACTAAACTTAACCGAGTTTAATAAATTTGCACATCGTGTGCAATTTGATCCAAGTTGAAGGATAGGATAGCTAAAATCTCAAAATAATAAAAAAAACTTTGGCAGAACGAAGTCTTTCCGGGCAGCTAGTTACATATAATTATATGCGGTTACTGTTCATGGACGGCGAAGCGCCCATACATAATGGAAAATGTCCCTTGTAAGCGTCCAACCCGTCGTGGCACCCCTGCGCACCCAATTCTGAATTCAAATGCAAGCAAAACGTTCTCAACAATGTAATTACTTAAATCAATTTTCATTCCAAACTTCGATTATAGTAATGTATCGAATAAGAATCTTTTCACGAACGGCCTCAAGCCGTCATATCGCTTTATTAAATCATTTTTCATTAATCTTGCATAAACTATGACGCGATGGAATCTTTACCAGATTCTATCGTAAGTACTATCTAAACGTTTTTTTTTTATTTTGATTTGGTTGATTGATTGGTTAATTTATAATAAACGCCAATGAAAACGAGTAGGAATTTCCTAACAAATTCTGTCAAAATCCCTTGTCCGTAAGTATCCAACCATTAATATAAAAGTAAATAAAGTAAGTAATAATAAATGTTTATTCCATTTCGCTCAAAGACGCCCAGACGAGGCTAGTTCATATTAATAAAATGGTAGCCATCATCATGTCCAATCCGTGTAAATAATTTTCAGTATATGGGAAAGTAACTCTCAAACTTTGCAAAGAGGCCCGTCCACCCGGGCAGCAGTCTACGACCGGTAAACAGCCAAGTAATATCACCAAGGTGTTACATACATCCACATCGCAAGGGAAAGGATGTCTGAATGACATCCTCTATTCTGAACCATCTTTAGATTATTTTTAATCGCTAAAGCATATTCAATAAAACTTGCCCCGTGATGAACCCCTCATCAACAAGAAGACAACAACCACATTTACTAAATATTAATGAACATTATGTAGGTATTCCCATCCATTCAATAATGGCTCTGAAGTCAGTTTGATACTTTGAAGTTTTCACACCACATACAAATTACACACGTGATAGACACACATGCCATACATACATCATATCACACATACAGATCACCAATTTTTATATAGCTACAGGAAGGGTTATGTGGAATTCGTTAAACTCGTAATAATAACGCTTCATCATGTAATAGTTTGGTGCTATATATCAGGCCCACTATGTTATATCAGTCTATAGTTTGCCTGATGCCTCAGTGAATCGCAACATCGCCACTCATCATGTCAAAACTCTTCTAGTTAAAACCTGGAACTAATCACAAATTCACAGAATTTTATTTAACTCTAATATTAATATTATGTTTAAGTGTGTGTGCCCAGATGAATTTGTATTGCAAGAACAGTGACCAAATTTTACTTGTATGTTTGTCGACAAATTTTTTTTTTTTACTAGCTGCATCGACTGCAACACACAATATATTACCTACTTAGCCGCCTATTTTCATTTACCATCCTGAAAAATCGCTTTACTCCAGAGATCTAGTCCTAATTCCTTAGTTTACTAATGAAACTAACTAAACCTAAGGTATTACAAATATATCGCGTTTTAAGGGTTTTTAATACAAGGTTAGGTACATTTATGTTTCACAGTGAACAACTTCTTGATAAAAGATTCTAACTGTTTAGCTGAAATCAGATACTCGAGCTTCAGCATTATGTTCATTATCATATCATCATCATAATATTATGTCATACCTACCACATCATTATATCACATCATATCGTCACCATTATTATACACGTAAAGATTGGATTAACATCTAGTGTTTGTTTTATTACAATCGGTTCACTCACTCCAAAATATACCGGTCAACCTTTAAAAAAAATACCGTCCATATATTTAACTCTAGTTTGGTTACCGAACCGACTCTAAAAAGGGCTTCTCCCTTTTATCAATTCGTCGCGAATATACATAATCCACCATATTTTAACTATCACGAATATTTAAAATATAAAAAAACAGACATTCGTTTCTAAGATTTCTAAAATGTATATATAAGACTAGCAAACCAGCCGTTCGGAGCAATTAGTACTTGTCCCGAAGTGAACTTATAGTACCTCCTAACGAATCTAGTTAATTTATAAGATAATTCGGATGATATAACTTACAATGGTGGAAGAATTTTTCAAATAGGTGTCGTAATCATCAGTAGGTAATCATGCTCACAAAATTCTTTTTCTTCCCTTAGCAAAAATTTACATATTCTAACCTAACCAAATCTACAAGGGAAGTAATATTCAAAAGAAGTTCAGGAGTTGCAGAGATTACTTCCCACGACAAACTCGCGAACCCAAGAAACTCACGAATTTTACTCTTTATAATATATTTTGTATTCCGATCGCATAGCGTGTCGCGTATTTGTGTATTGCACCGCTGCAACGTGCAATGCTGATAAGTTAGGAATAAGCCCGCTTTCCAAGGTGATGTGAATGTCGCATCTACCGTAAGCAAATAACAAAGTAATATTAATCGCGTACTAAAAAGATGGATCTTTATTTTACGGATTAGCCGTTCATTGTTTACGTTCAGCCTCAATGTTAAACAATCCCTGAAGAAATAAATTACAGCAGAATCCCGACCGCAGAACAGGAGTCGCATGCCTTAATAAAATCTTATCTGTAGTACCTACTTATAATAATCTGCTCATCATCATGATCCTCTCACACACTGTCACTAGTCAACGGTTTAGGTTCGTTCCGATTAGTCTGTCCGTTTCAATTATACATAATATATGTACTAATATATGTATGTGCTTAATTCTAATACAGTTTGATAATTTCATTATCATTCCTAGTAACAACATCAACGGAAATAAGAAGAAATATTCCGAAGTAGCCGTCTGATACCGTTATAGGCAATAAGTTATTGTCCAACATAAACCTCAATTCAAATTCAATAAAACAGTTGTAACCTCAAACATTTCAAGTAGTCCTCTAAACTCACATACTAAAAAAAATCATAAATCTTACCAGTTTTAAGCTTCTATTTAGTTTTACCTGTCCGGTGTCTGTAATTAGATTCTAGTCAATTGACTCTCTTCTCCGTATCCAATCGATCTGAAATGTGGCGCACATTTTGGGTTATTACAACAATGTATTTTTATGGTAAAGATGTCCTGACTAGGCCCTACACTCTCAATTGGCTCCAGGAGGAGCTCCATAATGAGTAATATCACATTAAATTTCACATGCACATCCTGGTTGGCCTCAACAGTAGAACTACACAACGTTAAATACACATATAAAAGTGTGTTTTTTTTTTTTTAGCACAATTATTATTTTTACCTACTTCTAATATCCAATTCACGTCACCAGGTAAGTTTAATGTATGGAACTTAAAGTTTTGGACTCAATTATTTTCAATACAATAAAATTGAACTATTAATTTTAAGTCATGGTCTACCGCTCAATAGATATACAATGGACACTATGGAGTGGCTATGTCGGTAGATACGATCGTAAAAATATTTTTATGTTACTACCTGCACTGAATTTACTTATAAAATGTAACAAATTATTGCATAGGTTTAATGAATTCTAGTGTGACGAATTATGTGTGACGTATAAAAAACTTGTGGATACCCGGCGTTTGCAACAACACTAAAAAAAATTGTACGGTAAAGTCAAAAATCGACTTTATGAATGGACTGCATCATCATGGACCATCTTCGCATCATTGCCTTTCAGTTCCTAGCATATCGGTTGGATGGTTTCAGAGTCCAAAAAGGACATCACCAGTATTCTTGTTTTACATACAGAAAAAGTTTATAAACCAAAATATCGGAGAACTCTCCAAGACTAAGCAAATTCGCACTCGAAGAGGCTCGTAATAACAGCAGAATAATTCCTCTGTCCCTTGATCTGTCTCTTTATCCCGTCATCAGTCCATCGTAATCAAGCCGAAACTGCCATACCGTTGTATTGCGTTGGGTGACCTGCAGTTCTACATGCTGAAAAGACTTACATTAAATGTGATCAAAGGAATAATACGATTATAGTGTCAGTCTAAATAGAACGGTCTAAAATAAAATTGCAGCATTATTATTCAAACATACAGACAATTTATATGGACCAACGCAATGTTGTAACACTCTACGGAATCACCACACAATATTTTCGAATATTTCAATAATAAATATAGGTACAATGAATAAATTTCCTGTGAAATAATTGGTGTTTTATTTAATCTTCAGTTTTCAATTCTCGTACATTAATTTCATTACAGCATTCGCGGGTAGTCGTTTTCAGTAGGTATTGGTGTTTTCGTTGCTGGCCCTGAAGGAACTTAACCCTCATTATGAAAATAAAAACCCTATGAATATCCACATCTTTGCAACTTAAATTTAAACATACTCGTTTACTTAATTTCCTTTCCTTAGGACAAGGATGACCATACAAGTATACCTAATGTCCTAATAATAACTTCAGTTTAGTACCCATACATTTACGATTTAAAAACGTATATTTTCTTAAAAGATTTTACAAAAAATCACTTACTGAGAAATTATAGTTATAATATACCATAATTCATAAGCCAATTCAATGAACAACATTAGTTAGATATGGAGGGTAAGTGTGAAAAATGTTTGCTAGTGATCAGTTCAAGTTAGAAAAACTGGAAGCGGCGTAAATGAATTTTTTTTCTTAAGCCCATGCTTTGATATATTTCTTCTAGGTTATACGGTCAACTGTGCTAAGCAAACCCTTTACGATGTCGTAGCTACTTAATATCAGTTCTCGGGTAGACAGAGGTTGAAGCGCAAGCAGAATAAGAAAAGAAAAGAGAGAAAGAGAAAAAAAAATCATCGAATCTTTTTCGTATTTCAGCACTTGTCTTGGCACGTGGCAATTAGCACGTAGCATCAAGCAGAGAAGAGAAAAAAATATATGCATATACTCACTTTCCTTGGGGCGTGGCGTTTATGTCACTTCTGAGATATTGGGCTCGGCCCAATGAAACGACGATATCCAAAAGCTATTTTATTATACTTTTCTGCAAGATAATCTTAACACTAAAATTAGGTTCTAATATTACTAACTTCCAGAGAGACATAACTTTTGCAACCGACTGTTCAGCCCAAATGTCGAAAGACGAATGCTCCGCGTTCCGTGCTCTTTGCTAAACGTAATCAATAGTGACTGGCGTTGGATCAATACATCACTACGCCTGACGGAGACTGATGACAGTAGGCTGCACAAGTCAATTACCATACTGATATTCATAATAGTTATACAAATAAATGTAATTATATGTTAGCACGCTAACACATAGTACTCAATTAGTACTTACTGAAAAGTAGGTACATAAAATAACATTATGTATCTACCCACGAAAAAGAAATTACTTTGGAACGTACCCTATGACTAAGATCGTAACAAAATATCTAATGTAATAGCTTTAACAAAGCCACCCTCACCCTGAGAAGAATATTTGAATGCCGTCGCGTGTCTGCCACGCGGCCCCCTCCCGCCGCCGTCGCCCCTCCCCCGTGCCTTCATTACGCCGATTGCTAGGTATTTGTTCATTGCACGCGCACGTGAACGGACGTCTGCATTATTAAATGCCTTTTACGCTTATTGCGAATTAAACCCCCGCCGTATCGTGTCATATTATTAATCCCTAGGCAGGGTGTAATGAAGTGGTTATAGCTGAAACCATTGATCATTGAAATGAGCATTCTGTCAATTAAGCTACAAATGCTTATGAGTTATGAATAGGATATTAAACCTAACGAAGAATAAGCTTCGATCACTATTAAAAAATTATTAGTGATCTAGCCTTACAATAAAAGGTTATGTACAAAATAAACATATTAGACTTTAGACTTCAAATTATGGTCAGTTTTAGAGGACATGGCCTGCTCTAAACGACACGGTGACATTGAGTCTCTTAAAAAATGTTTGGAGCAAGCAGTGGTGAAATTTCCCTTGGAAACAGTGCGTAAATCCATAGATTCGTGGCCAAACAGATTAAAGGCCTGTATAAAAGCCAAAGGTGGCCATTTCGAATAGAATATTTTATTTTTATTTTTTGCTGAGACTTTAATAAATATGTAGGTATAAATTTTATTAATATTAGGTACATTACTTCATTTAAAAAAAAGCATTTTCATTTGTAACAGAACTTATGGCTGGACTAGTTATAATAATAATTTTTTTTCATACGCCTGGACCCAAAAATATGGGTCCTGTATTCTGTAGGGTATTTACTTTACTCGTATCCCTAACATTACCCCATCAAGCTGACAAATCAAGTAACTTGTGAGTCCTATATGTCGAGTTATTTACCAGACGGAACTACACATATATTTTGACGAAACATTGCTCAGGTGAATAGGAAAAAACATTCATACGATGAATACTATAACTATGATTGCTTACGCTCTTTTTTACATTTTTAGATACAGTCAGCAAAAGAAGTACAGAGGGCATATTATGATACTAAAAACCTTCCATAATATTTAATGCTACAGAATTTTTGTGTTAGTATCAATGTTAAATGATACCTTTGCACATATGACATGAATTAACATTGATAAATACATAAACATCTGTAATATTAAACATTGCTCTACTCTACTCTACAATTCTACATTACTAACTCTTTTCCTGTTTGTACCTTCCGCGTCAAGAATAATAAAAGAACAATATGAACATAATGCGTAGAACCTCGTGTCCAAATCGTGTTCGGGACCTCAGGACACCCCGTCGGCTGCGCGTGCGATCGCCAGTAATTACGCGATCGACCTGTGACCCTCGCTTCCCACGCCGCCGCCGCCGCCGCCGCTCACACGAGAACTCGACCATTCTCATCGGATTCCTCGACCATTCTCATCGGATTCTTCAGCCCTTTACGCCCGAGATCGCATGCCGTGTGCCGTCTACCTACTCGCATAACTACAACTTTCCCACAGAGAAACAATCAAGTCTGTGTCGATATTACAAGACTCAGAGTTTTGGAAATGTGGTAATTAGTTACGTAAAGACTGTAAGTATCACTAATATGTGTAGCTAGATAGTTATTTAAATGACGATCACATTAAGAGGCTTCAGGTTGAAATCTGCACTCCTATAACATCTTCATGAAGAAAAACGTGCCTAACTTAAACTTGCATGTCAGCTCTACCGTTCCCAAGTCTTGGGTTTTTGCCCCTCAAATTGCCTAAGCAGACCCTAGCATAGCCGTGGAAAACTTCCTTTTTGCCCTCTTCTTCG
Source organism: Thymelicus sylvestris (assembly GCA_911387775.1). NCBI lineage: Eukaryota > Metazoa > Arthropoda > Insecta > Lepidoptera > Hesperiidae > Thymelicus > Thymelicus sylvestris. Next base: position 10,604,329 of record OU426898.1, on the reverse strand, counting down.
CCAGCAATGCAATAGTGCCTTTAGTGTTGCTAATGTTCATGGGGGATTATGACCACTTAAAACTTTACGTGGCTAGTTGCTCGATTGTTTAATAAAAATTGCTGCTATACAATAGATTCTAAATAAAATTTATGCTAATAAATAATTGTTGTTTCCTCTTATAGCTAAATGTCTACTAATGATTATAGTACCTAATAATGATTATTATTTACTGAAGAAGTATATAATATGATTAAAGCGTTCTGTATCGATCGAAGCGATTGTTCGAGTTCACACAGCAATGATCCAAACATTCGATATTGGTACACACGCCGCGCGGCCGCCACGTGGCGGAAAGCGCGTAATGAGCCCGCACCTGCAGGTTACGAATTAAGGGATTTCTCGCGCCCTCCCGTGGGAGCGGGGGATTCGGGATCGCAATATCCGAACTGTTTACTCTGTCAATGTAGGGGGGAAAGTAATAACGGCGACCGAATAGCCTGTGGTTGTTAGTAGTTTTAGGCCGGGCGATATTTACTTCAAAACGAGAAACCCGCCCTCGCTTCATTTGGAATATGGTCCTTACGTTCACGTTATTTTTACTTCAAGTTACTCGCTTTATCAAGTTCTTGAGACCAGAGGAAAGACTCAAGAAATGAAAATATTTTTTTCTGATTTGTCATAGGCAATTAAAACATTCTACTCGTAGTAGGATTATTACAGGAATTGGTAAAACCTTTCGAAAGCCGAGAAGTACTTTGAAATAACACTAATGGCCTATCTAAGCAGAGGCAGGGACAAAACCTCTAAAAGTTATTCCTAAACACAAATAAGCTTACGAAATGTCTTCACGCTATTACTTCACTTCATATTTACTTAGCACATTGCGTGTTGCGCCGTTCAATGACAAACAAGCGACAAAGCACGCAAGGCTATTGTTCTAAGTACATTACGGTGCATTAACAAATGAATCGGGTAATATTAGTGTAGTGACTAGTGCTGATCAATCAGGGGGTATCACGCGATGGGAGCGGCACGCGTCAGGCACTCCCACGACACGCGCGGGGTGAAACCGCCCCGCATCTAATGTATAGCGAGTGATGAAAGAATGAAAGAAACCTTTCAATACCACTATAATGTCGTTGGATAGGATAATGAAAGTATGAATGGAAGAAATATTTATAGAGGAATTGATGAAAGTACACGGGCCACGGTGCTTCGGAGGGCACGTAAAGCCGTCGGTCCCGGTTGTTATCATAAGATAATAGTCGTTAAGCCATGTCGGAGGCCCTCGGGCGGTTTGAAAACTTCCGACACTTGGGTTGGCCACTAACCCCTCCACCAATCCGCACTGGAGCAGCGTGGTGGAGTATGCTCTAGGCCTCCTCAAGAGGAGAGACCCGTGCCCAGTAGTGGGCCATTAATGGGTTGAAGCCACACGGGCCACACAGTGATAGGTAAGTGGTATCCGTCGTTCATGGACGAAAGCCAGCCAGAGACACCACTGATGCATTGCTGGCCATGATAGAAAAGAGAAAGAAGAAAGTACTGGCTCACAAACCAAGTGACTGGGGCCGGCACACGATGAGTCGTTTGGTTGCTGACTTAAGTAAGACCTAGCCAGGATTCATTGAAGCCATTAACAGTATTAATTTCTTAATATTTAATAGTTAATATAGGGAATCTAATAACTTGCTAGCACCAAGCAGGAACCAACTTATGTCACGTCATGACACCCTGTTCTACCGGCATACAATTGGAGTACATTCTGCCGCCCAATAATACCAAAATTCTGATTCCCAACACACAGTAATGTGAAAGTTTATTTTTTGGTTATGGAAGTACGAATATGATCGTATATCTAAATTACACAGGAATTTCTAATGTGCGAAATTGATTATGTGAATGGTTATTTGATACGGGTGTTCCTTTTAGGTTGCTTACAATAAAATGAGTAGAAAATGACTTATTGAATAAGCAAATTTGCTCAAAACATTCTTTGTTCATTGCCGGACCTGTCCAAACGGTAATTTAATGTATTGTTGTGATGTCCTTAAACACACTTAAAATCTTTGTAAAATATGTCATAAACTGATCGAACAGACACCTGCGATGACTGAATTGTGTATGGCGGAAAAGAGATTCATTTTTTGTCCAACATCCCACGAAGCCATAAAAACACGTTACGATGTCCTTTCGTAATTCCTGAGGTGTTGTCGCTAAAGTTTTTGCTTTGTTTTTAGGGTTCCTTAGAATGTCATCCTGTAGTTTGTCGATAATGATGATGAACCCTATTAGGTTCTTTATTTTAATACAGAATTAGTACAGTATATTACAGAAAGTACACTCAAAATTATCTAAGATATCCATAATGACAGATACCATTGTACATAATAAATTGTACATAATAAAAAGGCTAATTGTAAGCCAGCACGCACTAATAAAGCCCTGAATACAAGCACTAAAGACCTGAATACAAAATTAATCAAAGACATACAGGCTCCTCAGTACACGTGTCCGACTCGCACTTACCCTCGTTTTTTCAACTGTTATCTCAACGTCCAACAAAGGACGGTACCTGTCTATCTAAAACAAACGCTGCAGCAAATTGCAGTGTAGTTAAGGTGCGTTAAATGCAATATTAAAGGAGGTGGACGGTTGAGTACGTGGGCAGACAATACCCTCACCGGTGTAAATAAAACTGGCTGAGAACCAATTTAATGTTCATAGTAGCCGTGAAGACACGTTTTGACTATCGCTGTAGGATGACCAAAGAAGTACGTACACTTTAAAATAGATTATTCAAGTTAAAAATCTTGTATAATTACAATATATTCTTATATTTCACTGGCAAAAAGTAGAGAAAAACTTTTTGGTATTAAACGGGGTAAAAAATAAAAGTAATTACCTACCATTAATAAAAAGCTATTTTTGTAACTTAAACAAAAGTCTATATTTGCATTATTGTGCGGATAGCCATTAAAATCTAAAACTAATTACGAACCTGATTCATATCTGCAAGGCGGAACCTCTGATAGAAAACTAATATAATAACCAAACGCATAAAAACATCCTTAAAAGCTCGGCGCCAAATTACTTTAATTAGGATAATTTATCAAATAACACGCAAGGCAGCGATTGATGCAGGTCCATTTTGAAATTAAGCAATCCACTACCTGAGGTCCTTACTCCTGCTCAAGGTGACTTTTTGCCGATTCTTTTTATGGCCACTTTTATTATTGCCATTCGGACCTCTTTGTGTGGTCGGTAGAACTTTTTAACGCCACTCGAGAGCCTGCTATTGTTTTGAGGATTAAGACACTAGTGTTTAATAATAAAAACTTTTGAAGTAATTCTGATAAGTCGGGATAAAAAATGTATTTTAGGTAGTCGACGAAACAATACAAATTATACAAAAAATATTTTATATTCCTACTCTAAGATAACAAATTATTTCGGAATCCTTAAAACTGGGCAAGTGCGTGTCAGGCCACGCGCAATGTAGAGTTCCGAAGTAGTAAGTTTATCGACTATTACTCCACAACTACTTACGCTAACATAGCCGCGATAGTTTTCCTGTTAAATTCATCAAATAAACTATTTTGAGAATTTTTTCACTAGTCCAACTCCAACCGTTTAGCCGACAGGGGGGGAAACTTAACTCTAACCAAAATTTGCAATTTAAAGCCAAATATTTACCCCTCCTCCCCTGACTACCAAATAATTATAACCCCTAAATCCAAAAATGGTCTTAAAAGACCCATAATTTATTTGGAAGACCTTTTCAACGATACCCCACACTATAGAGTATGCGACGAATAAAAAAATGTCATCCTCACGTACCTGTAGAGAAGGTACTTACCCTGAAAAAAATGTTTTTCAATAGTTTATTCTACGATTTTGGAGTTTTAATAAACATATCCATGCTGTAATTAGTACAGCTTTCTAGCACTAAGGGTCTTGGCGCTATGCTTCGGACTGACGGACGGACGGACATGACGAAACTATAAATAAATAAAAAATAGGGTTTCGATTTTACTTTGGAACCCTAAAAAAAGATGCTGTATGGTTCGTCACTGTCCCTACTTCGCACGATCATAAGGTACATACATATGTACCTGGATCCTGAATGCATAGAGTTCAGACCATAGTTCATAAAGAATTAGGTATGTTCGTAAACTGAAATAAGTGATGTCAGTACGTATCTAAAAGCACCTATCAATAAATATTATCGTAGCTACGTTTGCTAGGTAATACATTTAGATAGAGCACCATACTACCTATAATAAAATAAAATGTCGCATTGGGTTTACACTTGTACCTAATGTCCTCATATGATGAACATTTATGAATGGATAAGTAAATAAATAAATCAGTAGTAAAACAAAATGATCTAATAATAATCTACACACCTATTTTAACATTATCATATTAATTTCTCTTTTAATAACCTCGAGACGTGAGAAACTTGGCAAGCTGAAAGCTCATCAACGACACTCACGACACTCACGCGACGACACTCGCGACACTCGACACTGTCCGCGGAGAATGTTTCATTCAGTAAGGTGATCAATGTATGGAATTCCGATTGCATTACGCTCGGTATTGATAAACGGCGCCAAATAGGAACTAATTGAAATCAGACTATATGGACGCTTGAAAGGCAAAAACTACCAAGCGACATGTTGGGCGATATTGAGTTATAAAGATCACTAAATTAATAAAAAATTCTGCGTCGATTGATCATATGTATAATTGGTTGATGCTAGGAAGAGTTTTGTTGTTGCTTGGTAACTTAAAAACAATTTCAGCGATTTTTTACGATTTTTTTGTTCTAAAATTAAAAAGTTTAAAATGCTCTATATAGTGTTCCAACATGTCGCTTGGTAATTTTTGCCTTTCAAGCGTCGATATAACTAAATTAGATAAAGAAGAGTTCATATTATAATAATATTTTACATAGAGTAACAGTTACTGGTCATTTTGTAAATAACAATCAGTTTTTCTAAACATTATTGAAATATTTAAAACGTAACTAATATATTGTCATTGTAGCAGCATCACATCAAATCCAATCCTAAATTATTTTTTACTTAACGCGACACAATGCCCAACAATTACAGTTTAAAATAGCTTTTAAGAAAAAAGCTGTTGAATTTGGTGAATTTGTTAATCAAATTGACGTCAAAGCCTGAGACCGCAGCCTCCGAGACCTGTCGGAGCGTCAAGTGGATGCCGTCACGTACGGCCATTGTTCCCCCGTTGCCCCCCTTACCCCGCGTTACCCCCGTTACCCCCCTTGCCGGGCTCCCTTGTGACAACCTGATTGTTAGGACACGTAACTATGTATGTGAAAATATACGCTGAGAACTGAGAAGGCTTTCTAGAAAAACGTTTTTGCATTAAAATACTTCACAGTCGATTGGATGTGGGATAGAGCTTGCAAGTAAAGCCAACGAGCCACATTATTTTATATCTATGGGTATTAACTCTTAGCTATGTTTATCACATTTTACATTGTCAATACCTATTTAGGATATTATAATTAACTCCATCTAGCACCTTCAATCATCAAATGGCGAAGTCGTGTAACTCTTATCTAATGAATTAAAATTTAAATATAGAGCTCTTATTGCATATAATTAATCAATGAAATAAATGAACTTTACTATGCCTAGAACACAAACCGGATTTGTTAACGAATTTTACTAATGATTTTAGTAGATTTACCAAAAGAAAATTATTTGAACACTAAAATCAAAGATATTTTAAAGAGGGCATGTATGTAGTTTGGGCTAAGGGTTATATTATGAAGATTGATAATTTATATGACGCACTATATACCAAAGAGACAGTTAAAGTCTCAGCCTCAATACTAGGTACCGGGTAATCTAAATAGTAGATACATACGAGCTATTTTCTCCCAATTGTCTCTTGGCAGAGGGTATTATCACCTGTGTACACCAAACATTTAATACGTCTTAAATAGGGAAATTAATCAATTATACTAGACAGGTCCTGGCGTGTTTCCAATGCAGGTAATTAACTCCTAATTACTAATTTATTATAATGTTAATCCAGTAATAAATATATGAGTATGTGCAGTCTTAGCAACTATTATCCAAGTACGTACTAACGGCCAAATCTATACAAATAAATATAATTGGAGTGTCTGTTTGTATTATTAAAATAATTAAGTTAATTAATTAATTAAAATATTTTTTACCAAATGCATTTGGATGTATACACGGTACATATATCAAAACGACATTTTTTACAATTTTTGTCTGTCTGTCTGTTTGTTTCGGCTAGTCTCTGAAATGGCTGGACCGATTTTGACGGGACTTTCACTGACAAAAATGTAACAAGGAGAAACTTAGGTTACTTTTATTATAGAATTTTATAGCATATTGCAGAACAACGTCTGCCGGGTCAGCTAGTCTAATATATTAGATGATGAAGACTTGTCAAGTTTCATACAAAAACTAATTTTTCATTATAAAATTACCCACACAATTATAACATTATAAAATAGAACAATGAATAACTTAATCTCTACATTCTTCTCGAACTCTACATAACGTCCTGCAAAAGTAATTAATTAGTAAGTACCTTTAAATTACAATATTTTTATAGAACTAGCCGGCAAACGAGCTGACGATCCACCTCCTGGTAAGTGACTAACATAAAGCGACAATATACGAATTAACCTAAAATTTAAATATCACAATAAGAAATTATGGGAAAGTAACGTTTCACACTTCTCCGACTCTACATACTCTACATAACTCAAAACATTAATTTGATTGTAACTCAGAAGATCCTTAAACTGTCGATTGTTAATGGTATTACACTACAACTACTACTTATAAAAGTAATTACGTTTCTAATTAAAAAATATTGAAACTGGCCAATTAACGCCTCAACTCAGAGTCACTAACGGTTACTTTAATTGCTCTTAAGTAAAGAATCGCCATACAAATTCTGTACTAAGGAGCGATTTAAATAACCATTCGTGACTCTGAGTAGACAGTCTTACATAAATAAGCAGATACTCATATGTTTCATTATAAACTATGCGTGTATTAACACTTAACAAAAAACTAAATTATAGGTTAGTACAAAAACTAGATGGCGTCGACTGAGTAAGGAAACCTACCTGTGAAATAACTTTTGTGTTTTTATTGATGTATAAAAACTAGTTGTTGTATCTGTGCGTATTTATGTTGTATTTGACTAGAGGGTATAACGTAATCGTACGTTAGCATTTAGCAATAACGACGTCAACGTCATGAATAATAGTCATTTTTGTTTAAATTATTTATTATTGTAAATAATGACTTACTAAATAATGTTACTTTGAGTTATAGATAACATCAGTAATAATATCAGTTAGTAAAAAAAAATATGTACTTAAATAAACTATCAGCAGAAAAATATTTGCTTTAATGCGTGAAATTGGCACATCGCTTATTTAATTCGTAATTTTATTATATAAAAGCAAGTCGCTGAAATAACTATAAAAGATTCTTACTTATAGTGAAAAATAATTAAATTTACCAAAATTGTTAGGTAAATGATTACCGTGTATGTATTAGGTAGGTACAGGTACCTTATTAATTCTTCTTGCTTACTTTTTAGTATAATAACATCCAGTTGTTAATAAAAAGGTTTGCTATGATGTAAACTGATAACGAATATGAAAACAAACATTGCAGGAGTCAGTCGAGGATTCCATCGCGTGAGGATCACAATGGCCTTAGCCAGGGCCGCCCTGCGCCCTGCGCCCTGCACCCAGGGCTGCTCCGAGCCGCAGTCGGGCCGCCATGGGAAAATCAGGCTTCGCCGCCCCCTCCGCGCGCTATTGGTCCGCCCCGGCCCGCCCCGCGCCCCACCCGACCACATATATACCACGTCGCCGCGCACATCTCCTCATTCCTCACTCGTACCTCGTCCGTAACGTTTGTGTTACGTCTCGCGATCCCCGACCAGTGTTCGTGTAGTGACCCAAGATGAAAGCCATAACGGCAGTGTGCGCGACCGGAGCGTCGGTGCCGGCGATAGCTGCCGGTAGAGTGCAGCGGCACCGAGACGGCGAGAACGCCGAGATCCAGATGTATTTATCCAAGCTCCAGGACTTGGTACCCTTCATGCCGAAGAACAGGCGGATCTCCAAGCTGGAGGTGATCCAGCACGTCATCGACTACATCTGCGACCTGCAGTCGGCGTTGGAGAACCACCCCGCCGTCGGCCAGTTCGAGGCGGAGGGGGCGCTCGCCTGCAAGTCCCCGGCGAAGGCCGCGCGCCGCCCGCTCGGCCCCCGCGCCGCGCCCAACACCATCCTCCGAGCCGACAGAACCCCCTCATCATCACCGCACCATTCCAATCACACGGTAAGCGTCTTTACATCCCCAACTTAGCGATATAAGTTCTTTCTATTGTTACGTTCACGTAGAGTCTCTAACAGATCGATTTAAATGTTAAATTGCATGCACGATTATAATCTATCGCCAAATTAGTTCTAGTTAATAACCTAGGTAGTTATATTCTCCTGGCACGCCGTTCGAATAGTGAGATAGTGTTGCATAAAAACCGAATGAAATCGGCCGTGTCGGTTTTTGCGGCGCGCACCTGCGTATTTCGCAACGCGGGAAGGTAAAAGCGGAGATGCTGACTGTTTCACAACACGTGGCGTCGCACGCATTGCTTACAAACAATTACTACTGCCCTGAAGAAATAACCGAAAACATATAACGGGCCAGATTAAGCCAGGTCATGAAAAAAATTGTTTATGAAACGGCTAAGAAAAATGCAGGATATTGGACAGGAACGTCACAAATAACATTACCTAAGATTTAATATACTATAACTCTTTAATTTAATAGTTATTTCAGTAATAAAGACATAATAATTTCATCCTCACTCATCAAAAACTTCTGTTAGTGTTTACAATACGCGAGCTCATGAAATTGCAGAATCGGTAAACAAGCACTGACAATCTAGACCGCTATTCACGCATGCGTGACGGCTGTTTTGAATTTCAGCCTTGAAGCGTAGCCACCTGCGCCGGCGCCGCGTAAACGACCGTGTACTGACATACAATCTGAATATTCAACACATATTTATATCGAGTCGTTTACCATTCCGGTTGACACCTGTGTATTGCATTTCGTCATCCTCATTCAGCACGATTCTCATCCAAGTAATATAATCTACAAACAAACACTTGTGTATGGACTGTAGCCAGATATTACAAAAATTTGGACGCGCAGGACGAGGCCGTAAAGATAGAATCCATTTTAAAAGCGTCGTGATTGGATTTGATGTCCGTGCGGCCGCGGCGCGGCGGCAGGTGCATCGCGCAGGATTTATTCGAGCGCCTTGCAACTACAAGCCCCAAGCGCAATGCTCGTTAATACTTGGTCGCGGAACGTAAATTTTAATCACTGCCAGTTGTTGGAACCGAGGGAAACGTTCAAAACAAGCGTGATTTAGGTGACGCAAGGTGCCGTGCGAAATTTACAGCAACGTGAGTGCCACATGCTTTGCACATCTGCTCAAAACTGAAATTTATAATGTTCTTGAAACTGCTAATGTTTGCGTTAAATCTACGTCAGATTTCTTTATCTACTTTCATTTAGGTACTGCGTTTTTGGACATTTATGCACTGTGTAAATTGTTGACAAATCGAGGCACCGGATCGAAGTTCGCCTACTCGGCGCCATCGGCTGTTCATGTCCATTAACACCAAATCAATCGTTAATTTATGCGCATTTCTGTTATGTTAAACAGTAGCTGATGTTGTATATCATTGATTTACATTATTTTTCTAAAACAAATATAATACAGGAACAAAAGCTCTCAGAGAGCTTAAGCGCCAATCTTTATCGGTATTTACGATATTTACTAATATACCGCCCACGTTAGGAACTATCGGAATGTCGACTAATCACACTGCATTCCTGAATACAAACTGGAAAACACAAACCAACAAGGACAAGCGGCAAAGTATCTCTTCACTTTTTTATTCCTCTACTTAATCACAGTGAGGTAAAATAAAAAAGGCTGTAGATCGTGCTGGAATTCAAAACTCAGTCGTGAGCGTCGTGAGGCGGCATTACACGGCACTATCTGCGGGGCATCGGCGCCATGTGCCACAAACCTCGGTCACGAGCATACACCACGGGCAATATCGAGACGCGACCGTAAATTGTATCTCGCAGCTGGCTGAGCTGACTCGCTCGACTCGCCCGACTGCCCCGCGGCACTCACGACATAACCTATCACCGGCTGACCACTGTGAAACTGAGAACAATTCAGTGGTGAATCGCTGATGGCGGAATTACACCGAAACCGCCTAGACTTTCTTAACTGTGTCTTTAGAGTTTTCACAACATAATGTGTGTTTCTATTAAATAACTAAACGCTGTTCCCGAAACTTCATAAAAGATTTGGAAAAACGTCTCATACAATTTTGTTGTCTAATTTATAACAAAGTTCTTCAGAATGTCGTTATACTATTTAATGCTCCTATTGTGTTATTCATCCCGCTAGTATACTTCAGGGATCCGACGAAATTCATTGCTCCATTTGCCCCTTCACCTTCACGACTTCAAATGTCAGCTCAAACTCGATCACCGACGATGTTTGACTTTTCGTTTCGACCATAATAAGCAGTTAAGTACCTATAATAACGTACATGGTTAGGCGTGTAATCCATTGCAACTCCCCTTTATTTTCTCACTAAACGGTCCACCCTAACATAAATGCCCTCCGTTATATTGATAATCACAATTACAATTTTTTAGTTTGCTTGTAGATAAAAAGTCCCACTTTCTCAGTCTTAACTTCGTTACAGCTGTCAATGTTACTTGTCATCCAATTAACAGCCCGCATTCGTGCTTTCACAATCAATTTAAGAACCCCTAGCAAATAGCGATCGAAGCGATGATTAATGAGGCTTCCTGAGGATGTAGATAAACTCGTCATACATTTATCAATCAGTAATGGTGGTAAGGAGGCCAGAATCCGTGAAGCTATCGGGCCTGGCCGCCCACGCATGCCGGCGCGGTCGGACCGGCGACACTAACGAGCCGCCAGGTGTCCGCGCCCACGCTCGCCCGCTCCTCTCGATATCTTTGTCTCCCCGTACCTCCACTCTCGCATAAATCGCGCGTGAAAGTTTTACGAGCACCTTTACGCTCCTCCGAACCAATAAACCGGCGGTAGACAATGCAGTTCCACCGCAAAACGTCTCCGCGAGTCTGCACACGTGCAACGATTTCGCCGATCGGTCGGATTCCATCGACGACGACGGATCGATCGAGGGCATTGTGCGGGTAACGGTCGCTCACAGCTGCGCGTGAGCAGTGAGCAGTGAGCACACGTGATAGAGCCGGTGGCGGCGGATAGCTAAATAAATGCAACGTACCTATTCATTACCCGGCTGACAATGCGCGTCTCATAAAGGGATTTCACGTGTTCGCTCTCGCGAAGTCCCGATCCGTTCAGGACATATGTGCTCTCCCTTCGACACGTCCGTAAATAGGGTACGGCCACGTGCTGCCGCTCAGCTGTGTCGCGGATGTACGGACGGGAAGCAGTAATCTAACACTCGCCGATACTCGGAACGATAACTCGTCGCACGTCGGCTAGTGGCTACTCCGAGCCCATCATTGGCGTTACGTCCATTATTTTATCGCCTTCAATCTATGTAACATGCACTAAAATTAGGGTAACAAAACAGCAGGCCCATTGTCGGGTCTAATGAATTAAAAGTGTTGAAACGGAGCGCATATGCGGTGACAGATGGCCGGACGCGGGCTGGATGCGCATGTGCCACCCGATATACCTACTACTACTTGTCGCAATCACTATACTGTAATAAAACACGGAGGGGTTTACACAAATTAGTTCTAGTTAACAAATGTAGCGCTAAGCCATAATTATATTGATAAAGGAATTACCAATCTAACGTTGTTTTTATCTTTGTTACAGACTCCAGAAAAGGAAGACCAGCCGGACAGGCCGTTGTCGTGTTAACGGGTGTTTAGTTTTAAAAGACAATTTAATTTATGGTAAATATCAAGATATACCTCGTGGTGCACGACGAGCGATGCGGAGACGAGGGCGGGTCCCCCGGCCCCGAGGCCTCAGGGGCCTCGGGCTGGGGCCTCCAGACAGTTCCAGTGAAGATCATCTCTCGATGATATCCTAAGCACGATCTCGTTAAGATCAATATTCTACGTTAATTTAATTAATTTGTGGCATTACGCAGAAGACTCGAGCATTGCAATGCAAACCACCGGCCGCCGCTGGCGACGCGGTTTGTTGTTTTGTTAAAACATTTTTATGTAAAAAGCTTTACTAGTTGTTAGGCAGAATTACTTGAACGTGTTTGTAAATAATATTATGTTGAGTGGTTCGCGGATCATCCACGCACGACTACCAGTCCTGCCTTTCTCTTTTGTGTTGAATTCTTTAAATATCCTTGTGTTTCATTTTTATGTAATCCGCAGTCACCGCGGTGACTTGTACCTACTTTACTTTCGCAAAATCAGACCCCTTATTCTTAGTTATTTAACGATGCTTCCATTTATATCAAAGAAGCGAATCAATTCAAAGTTGATTTGCCTATATTTTATTTTAAGTTAAACTTCATGAGTGTGATTATGCATGGCGATTTTGTTGCTATTAGATTATGAGAATATTATTTTGTAAGTACTAAACGCAGGTTTCTATCACTTTATTAATTTATGAATTTGCGTCGAGTACAAACTAACTTGTAAATAGTGTATGTAAAAATGAAAGATATATTAAAAATTAGCGGCAAATTATTGATTTGAGACCTTTTATGATTTATATTGAATATAAGGTGAAAATGCTTTAATTATCTTATATTATTCTTATTAATTATGGTGTATTATGATTTTAAATAGACTGTTATAGTTTTAGTTGATGGAAGTTGCAAGTGGGCAGGTGTTTAGATTGATTGTTAATACATAGACTAATTTTGAAGTAGGTATGTGGTGTGATCTCTGAGGCACGTCGCGCGAGAGGGCGGCGCCGCGTCCGAATAAATCGTGGAAATAAAATAACAAATACATATCTTAAATGAGTATAAATGCAAATCTTTTAAAGACGTTATTTTATTTTCATAGTTTATGAGGATAGTAATTCGAAAAGCCAAAAATATATTACATTGTTTAGGCAGCTAACTTCAATTCCAGGTCACAAAGTTTGTCATTTTATGTCTGTATTTCACAATTTTTACGTCCGTATTTTTCTTGTGTCTAATTTACACGCACTGATATTTGTATAAGTATTCTAGCCCTGAATGGAACAATCAAAAATAAATATTATGAAATTATTACTGCTTTTACTTAACATCATCATTACCCTTTTAGAATGTTTTATTCAAATAATTAGTACCTATTATATCCCTGATACCTAATCACATAGTGAAGAATGCAACTGCAAACTCTAGATGACGTCAAAGCATTAAGAGCTACATGTAATTCACAAACATACACATACATACATACATAATGACACATACATACATATGATGACAAGAAATACGACTCTACATTTTAAAGTTTTCTCTCATAAGTAGGTATGTAGATGGTTAATAGACTTAAGGTGGACGGGGCATAAATATAGGTACGTGCTTGTCCCGTTCCCGTCCCGTCCGTGCCTCCGTGGCTGCTATCGTTTTCATTTTCCAAGAAACGATGTTTCCAAAACTTGACATCCCGTCCCGTCCCCGTCCCGTCCACGTTACGTATGCCATACCTTTACAACTAAATCATTATTTTAACTTGTGGTTTATAGTGGCCGTATCTGCCAATCGAGAAATCCCGGGTTCCTAACCCTTTCGGAGGAAACCTGTATGAAGGTACTCGTTACCGTCCCAGCTTTGCTTCGGAAAACCTACGCCGTGGTAGCAACGTGACGCTGAAAATATGTTTAAAGATTTTTTTAATTACATCTATTGAAACAAAATAAAAATAAATAAGTATTCTCCAAGCTTTCGACAGTATCTGTAAAAAATCCAAATCGATTAAACCGATTCTGAGACTAGTCTAAGTGGGAATAAACGCAAAAATTAAACAAACAAAATTTAAAAAAAAACCATTAGAATTGTTGTGTTAATATCTAATGATGTGTTAATAAATCATCACCCCCAGAAAAGTTTTTATGAAATATCTTCCATGTAGAGACATAGGCCAGTTAGAATTTTTTATAAAGAAAAAAAAACTTGGTAACTAACTATTTCATTTTAATCAAAACACCACCCTGGATAAAAATAATAATAATCGGTTCCGTTGGTGACGGCTGACGGCTCACGGTACAGCATGTGCCCCACGGTACCCAATAGGCAATTTTTTTATTATTTTAAATTAGCTGTAAGTTTCAGATAAACACTACATAGTTTTTGCGTTTTGGTTGAGGACCATCCCTTTGAAGTAGAAATAATTAATAATTATAATTAGTAATAATGTCATGTATTATATGAAAAGTTGTCTAAATTTATCTATAGACTCAATTAAGTTATACTCATAACTTGTATCATTCAAGTTTTATTTCAAACAATAAGGTCTTGTGCAATATTATTAGGAACATTTACTATTCATAGTTTACCAATATTATCTTACCATTTATCAGATAGATAGGTACAAACATGCAGTAAGGAGTAAAACTTTACAAAATATATATTTTTAAAGTACTTTAGTTATTCAATTGATGTCGGTAGTAGTTCTCAACTGAAGGCTGAGAATTTCGTCAGTATGTTGTGACTTTCAAGGTTACTACTTTTTGTTTGAGGTGAAACCAGCCGGACTTCGTAGTAGTGACGTGTGACCTTTGTAGTTGATTTTAATTATGTTGAATTCTTCTTGAAGTACCACAATGCAACTAAATACTGAAACTGAATGATGAGAGAGAAAAAACATTAAAAGAAAAACACTTGACGTTTTGAATTCACAGATTAATTATTATTATGAACATAAACATATTCATAGTACCTACACCTAAAAAGACATCAAATATTTGCTGTTTTATGCATACGCTGCTAATTAACTTATTATTTTAAAGTTACAAGTAATAAAAAATCAAAACAAAATACTTACTATCCATCAAACCTGAACATAGGTTCCTATTTTACCTAATTTACATATAAGTAGGTACTATTATTACCTAATTTACATATAAGTAGGTACTATTATTTCTTCTATGGTTCGAGTCTAAACTTCAATTTTGATTTAATCGTATCTATCGGGTCAAAATTAGCTAACTAAAACTTTAAAAATCCCTAATGATTATTTAGAATATTACAATATATTACAATTTACAATCACTTTATTGTACACCAGTAAAGTAACAAAAAAATTACAAAGTAAATAAATATACGTAAGGTAAAATGACAATAAAAATATCGTAGTTAGGTACTTACCTAACAATAAAATTAAGTACATCAAAAGTAATTCCTCCTAAACTATTACAAAATATAAATAAATATATTTCCAAGGTAAATTAGATCTAGAAGAACACCTAGAACGATTTGTGAGTAAGATTTTTGTTTGGTCATAAAGCAATTTTGGAAAATCAAGAGGCCAGCGGATATACAGATTGTAGAGATCATGCGATTGCATCACGGACAATTATCGCAACTACAATATTTGATCAGCTGCGTGAGTACAGTGCGAGCGTCGTTAACACAAACACCAACCTTAATGTTAAACAAATAAAGTCGAAAAATATTGTGAAGAATTTGCTGTTCGCAAGCAAAACATTTTGTGACTTACCAAAGTGAACTCAAGGAGGAATTTAATATAACCAAAATGCTTTCGGAAACTAGTTACCTAGTATTAGGAACGTGAGCAACCAGCAAGTCAATATCAGTGCTTAATACAGGTAATTAACAAAAAGTTAAAAAACTAGATATACGACATAGCACACGACCCTGCCAGGATTCGAACCTGGAATCTTCTGATCCGTAGTCAGACGCGTTATCCATTGCGCCACAGGGCCAGGTATGGTGATCGGCAAAATACGTATTTAGATGTATGTCTATCATTCGTTAATATATATGTATTATGCCAGTTTAATAATGATACAGTAATAACAAAGCATTATTACACTTATTACATAAAAGGCCACAAAGGAAGGAACAAACTAAAAAACTAAGCAATATCTCAATTTATTTTCAATGCATATTTCTTTTTGATTGTTGCAAAAAGATTGCAAAAGGGCAAGCGTTTTTGCGTTTTATGAGTACATATATAATTATGTATAATTAGAAAAGTTTACAAACAATTTTCTCGTTTCGTCTCTATAGACGAGAAATGTAGGACCTATGTCCTACATTTTGGCGCATGCGCAGTAGCCGAAAGAAAAACGTTTGACTTACAATTCCATTATGGCCTATAATTTTACCTACAATAATATTACTTCTTAGTATTAGTTATGTACAACCTATATTAATTTATGTACTACATAATGTATATTATTGCATGCTTTCGTTGTCTCTCTAAGCTTAAAATGCTTAGTCTACAGTCTTCACTAAAGACAAAGTATTGTAATGAGGAGGATATAAAGGATATAAAGGAGTTAAGTAAGTAGTTAAGTATTCTTTTATTTTTATTTGTTTCTAGAGTTATGCCCGCGGCGCGTTTTCCGGAATAATTAGTACCCTATATATTATTCATGAAAAGAGTAAGAAATATCCATATCTCCTCACAAACTATCACATTTAAATTTTGACGTGATAACGTCTATTAAAACGATGAACGCCGGGTGCACGCACGAAAAAGCATGACTCACTGTCACGTTCCGCGCAAGCGAGAGCGCGGAACAAGCGATAGAGAGGCACGATCGGCTACGATCGGCCGAACCGCTCAATTTTATCTATAAAAGTATGCAATCATTTCATCAATGTTTTGTCATGGCGTTGTCACGTTAAACTACCGTCCGTAAGCCGGCTTTACAGACAACCATTTTTTTTAAATGTATATTTACTGTTGGCCCTAGCGGCGTTTACAGCTTCATGCGGACAGGGGCGGACTGGCCGAGCCTGGAGACTGGAGAGGCTCAGCCCAGAAGACATTTGCTAGGTGGGAGTGCTACCTCCACATCTCAACACACATGCCATGCGACGTCCTAAGGGCACCCCCTATGAGATTCAGACCTCGGCTAGATGTTGCCTGTTGGAGGACATTGGGGCCGGGCACATTTAATAGTACAATGAAATGTTTCATTAAGTTTTTACAGGATATTTTTTCTCAATTTTCTCAAAAACCTTTGAGTTTTTTTTAAGATTTGAGAGTGGTGTCTCACAAAGAAAAAAATCAGCCAAGTGTGAGTGGTACATCAAGCCATCTTCCACACAAACTTGTAGAACCGAAATATAAACTGCTCTATAAATTGAATTGAGCAATAAACTTAACTTTGCCGTTGGAAAACTGTCGTCCCTATCGAAATAGGTCGTGACTAATTATCAACTGCAAATAAAAAAAGTTATTTTCTTTGTGATATAGGTACCTACTACTTCAAATTTTCGGTATTCGGATTTTTAACCGACGAAAAAAAAGGAGGAGGTTCTCAATTCGACACGTATATTTTTTTTTTATGTATGAGCACGCAGAAATCGGCACGGGGTGGTCCGATTTCGATGATTCTTTTTTTATTGAATAGTGTGTATCTTGAGGTTACTCTTGTTTAAATTTCGAAACAAAATTTTACCCCTATAGGTACGAAAATAGGGGATGATTGATATTTCATCTACTACATTTTTACCTGGTAACTGAATCTATAATTCATAAAATCAATAATTTATTATTAATTATAAGTATTATAGCAACTAAAAATTAAAAAATAATTACTTTTTAACAAAAAATAAAACCAACGAAAAAAAAACTGAAAAGCAAAAAATAAAATAAACCATTTAGTATTATAAATTAAGATCCGAAATTATCAGTAAATAAATAATTTTGAGGCGGTGCCAAACCAATGAAAAAACAAACGGCGAAAAGATGTGCGCCGCGCTGCTGCTGCCGTGTGCATCGCATGCCGCTGCCCTCATAATATTATGAATTTTATGTAATTAATTTTGGTTGTTTGTTTGGCACGGTCTCAAAATTATTTATTTACTGTTAATTTCAGATCTTAATTTATAATACTAAATGGTTTATTTTATTTTTTGCTTTTCAGTTTTTTTTTCGTTGGTTTTATTTTTTGTTAAAAAGTAATTATCTCCTCTACTAGTGCTATAAAACATTACGGCATAAACGGCCGCAGTAGACTGAAAAGCTTGATTTTTCACAGCTCAAAGGGATTGAAATTTTGAAACAGACCTCAGTATCAAGTATCAAGATGAAACTTGAATAGAACCCTAAAAAGTGACGTTACAAGCCGAAGGTCACCAGCGCGGTAGGCGTCACCGCGAACACCTGTGTAATCGCATTACCTGTTATCAACTGATGCGATAACAGGTACGAACCCCGTACATTCGATTCGGTCATACTTTTAAGCCAAAGCGTAGGCGGCGTTGGAAGTTCGAAGTTTCATTTCATTACGGAACGGATCACGTGACTCGAATTTGTTTGGATCTTCTGACCGACTCATTATTTTTATCCGAAGTGCTTGTCGAAATCAGAAATGCAGACTAAACAAAACTAATCAAACATAATTCAAAACTAAACTCATTCTCAGGCCTCTATGAAGTAATGTAGAGTCTACTGAACAATATTATAGGTACACATATTTCACAGTATATTGCCATACGGATAGAATTATTGGTTTAGGAACAAACATATGAATTATACATATATTTTTTTAATTTTGTAAAATAAATTAATCTAAAATAATAGCTGACTCGGCAAACGTTGTTATGCAAAAAAATTCTGGATCACCGGGTGATCATCACCCTACCCTAATTACCTAGCGATATGAAATATACCTACTTTACGACCTACTTACCTATTCTAATATCTACCAAATGTACACAAAAAATTTCATAAAAATCGATCGAGTCGTTTTGGAGGAATAGGTACGACCACAAACACCGTGACACTAGCTTTTTTATTACTTAAATAAGATTTTAAAATCTTTACCTACAATAAGAGCAACAATCTCCGACTTCCGCTGTTATACTCATCTTCATTATAATAGGCTACTAGGTAGGTAGGTACTAATACGTTATTTTCTGCAAACAACTTCCACTTCGTAAGCTGTATTTACGTATTTCCATAGTCATTATGGTATTTTTTAGATATTAGCATGTTTATGACTTCCTGGTCGTTTACACGGAGAGCATAGGTTATATTATGTACATACATACCTATAATTACAATGTCCTGCGTAACATATTATTATTGTTCTAATTAATATTAATCACATGACACTTCACATCACAAACATAATGTACCTACTTGTGATGAATCAGCCTGCCAACGAAAAGGTCCAGCTTCGATTCTCAGCTGGGTCTTTGATAAAAAGATGACAGAGTTAGTTCTCGAATCGTAGGTGTAAGTGATGTTTCATTAATTTGTCACCATAGCCCCCACAAGGGAAATCCCCGAGCTCGGATTAGTCTATGCGTGAACATATAGTACCTACATTATTTAATAACAGTGATAATTTATCACATAGGTACATTTATCAAAAAGTAAATCCTTAACGGAAACAAAACCTACTCTACTTACTCTAGTTAGATAGAAACAAATTACGGGCATACTACGTATAGTTTTGCAGTAAGAAATAATTAATTGAATATTACAGGGCTTATAAATGCCATACAAATTAACAAACATGTATCCACCGAGCGATTTACCACCCAGATGTATGTACTAAGCGTCGCAGTCTTAATTAAGGCTAATCAATCAGATTATAAATAGCTTCGTTTACAAAACATAAACGCG
This sequence comes from Thymelicus sylvestris, assembly GCA_911387775.1. NCBI lineage: Eukaryota > Metazoa > Arthropoda > Insecta > Lepidoptera > Hesperiidae > Thymelicus > Thymelicus sylvestris. The sequence goes on along the minus strand of OU426898.1, from coordinate 10,584,431 downwards.
CTCGTAAAACAAAGTACGCGCACCCGGAAATTTTAAGTGTTATTGTGGGTTTATCTAATAACCAAGTCGTTGATATATCAGTACTTACGTACGTACAGGTGGGTCGGGCAGGTGTTTGCACTTGCGAGGTGTAAGCGTACCGAGACTGATAAGAATACTGATAACACTCGGTAATCCCTCTGAAGCGCCAACAATCTTACAAGTGTTTCTATACATACGCTGTAAGTAATGCCGGCGACTATAGCCCACACACGCTCTTACGACATATTTATGCATATTATTCTGAACTATGAATAATTTAAACCTTTACTGCATATGCATGAAGTGATACACATTAAATTTATTCGGCCGAAAACCAGATCGCTAACTGCTTTGATTCCACGAGTTAGATAAAGAAGATAAAGTTTAATATTTAATGTACCTATAAAGTATAAATAATGGAATTCCCTGTATCGGGGGTACCATGGACAACATACAAAAATACCCAGACCGAGAAGAGAAAATCAAAATCAACATTAAAATTTCTGCATCGCTGGGAATCGAACCCACAATGACGGTCTGGTTCGATAACCGTTAACATTCGCATCCGCGTCAGTAGGTAATTATGGTGGGTAAGTTATAATTATAATACCTTATATAATACCTTTGACTACGACTATAAATACATAGTACAGGTATTAGTAGTAAATACATAGTATTGGAACGAAGTTCCTTTTCGCGCGTTGCGAAAGGGGGCTAGGCGGAAAATTTTGGGTCGAAAAGTTGTAACGACACTTTTTGCCGTCGTAGTTTTTTTTTACATAGAAAGTAAGCCAGATATTTTCGTTTCTTGCAGTCAGTACTAGGATAGTAGTAGTAGCAGTTGCTACTAGGTGAACAAAGCCGATGAGAAATTTAATACCTTAGATTTGTTTTGGCACACTTGCTGCATGTTTTTGCTATCCTAGTACTGACTGCAAGGAACTTCGTTCCATCGGGGTGTCCCTTGACACCTCTCAAGTTTTTTATTGGTATAGTTACATCTAAATTATTGCTAAATACCTACCCGCAGTACCCACATAACTTGTTGATTTTGTGCAAAGTGAAACGCGAACATCGCGAGCAGTCGTGTAAACAAGACAACACGACATCACACGTCTTTAGAACGTGTTCACAATTACCAGCTAATTTCGCTACTGATGTATTGGAAATTAGTTCTTGTGCCCTCAGCAATAGAATACACGGCCGAGGTGATATATGAAACAGCAATCATTGCAGTAAGAGGCGTAACTAGGCAATGCGGTTATGTTCACCATAACAATATGAAACGCAAGCTGTTGACTACCAATTGTTTATCTACGACGCCGTACAATAAACTAAGTAATGCTTATTGCAACAGGAGTCATGTGTCACTACACATATGTAGGTAGGTACATATAGTACGTAATTTATTTATTTATAATTAGGTACTACACAATAGATTACTGAGTATGTTCTACGAGTTCGTTCGCATGGATTAGGTAATAAATTAACAGTCCTATAGGAATATGAAAGCATAGAATAAGTCGATGTAAACACTACTAACAATAAGTAGATACCTACTATCTTACTAGACATTGTAGTGTTTATATTCTTACACAAGATTTTATTCCGTTAGTTAGGGGATTTTTAATACTTAAATTATCACTTCCTTCAGTGAAAGAAAACATCGTAAGAAATCCTGCACACCTTAGAGTTCTTCATAAAGTTCTCAAAGGTGTGTGAAGTCTACCAATCCGCATTTGGCCAGCGTGGTAGACTATGACCTGAACCTCTCACATTGTGAGAGGAAACCCGAGCCCAGCAGTGGGACAATTTATGGGTCGTGACTGGAATGTGCCCTCTGATACCGGAGTACTCATTAAACATTGGGCCAATAACGACCACACCTTTCGGTACTTAACGGTCGATCACTTACAGACACACACACAAGACATAGTACGTACACGAAAACCATAAACGTGTGACAGATAACACCTCGGTTTATCATGAACCACGAAATGTAAAAGTTGGGCAAATATTTACTGCAAATAGTTGTTCAAATAGTTACCGGCACCGCAATCGATACAATGGCTAGGCCAGTCGGAGCATTGCTCGGCAAGTACTGTGTGGAATGACGTGTAACAACTATGAAATTGCTATGTTATATACAATAGTATTAGTATCACAAACACCATATCGATACCTGGCGTTCGTCTACGGTAAGATTTACACGACACTTCCTACTGCGTAGGTGTAAACTGTGGAATGAACTATCACCAATGGTATTCCCACAGTGCTACGGCCTACGATATGTGGACCTTCAAGAAGCGGCTCCATCGCTTCCATCTTGGCCGGCAGCGCACTGGTGGCGCCTCTGGTGTTGTGTGTGTCCATGGGCGACGGTGACTGCTTACCACCAGGTGACTCGTCTGCTCGTCTCCCTACTTCTTACATAATAAAATAGTAAAAGAAAACAACAGTTTCGCTTGTCAAGTAAAGTTTTTCGCAATAGGGGGATCTTCAGTCACAGTCAGGGTAATTAGGAGCGTGAGGTAATCCTCCGGTAGCTTTACTATTTTACAAGCTTTTAGGTACGTATATTTAACATGATATGCCTTTTTGAGCTCTTTAATTTGATACCCATATTGTAGTATTCTATTTATTTTTATTTTTTTATACTTTACACACATACATACAAGATACGCGCGAAAAATATAACCGTTATCATAACCATAATCATTTATTTGCTATAAATGTGGTAGTACAATGGTGGTATTTTAATACAATATGGTTTTCACACATTTATCTTATCCAAGCATATAAATATTTTCCTTCCTGGCAGTCGGGTGAAAAGATAGTTTTGAAAAGTAGTTATTTTTAAAATAAACTCATTCTAGGCTTATAATTAAATTGGAATTTTAGATTATCCACAGCACAAGCTTCTGGAGACCTCCTCTGTAACTTTTGAAGAGCCTCACCTCGAAGTGATAAATTAGGTACGAAATACGGATGAAACGTTACTCTCTACCACTCTCTACTACATCTACGTCGGTCGTAGACTCCTTGTAGACGTTATCACGAAGATAATGGTAATAATAAAATAATTGTAATTACTTTAATCAAGCACAGTGCCCAGGTAATTTTAAAACTCATTATTTTAACTTAGTCTTAAAAGTGTATTAACTAGTTTATCATTATAGTAGAACCAATTATATTCTGTTTACCCATGCTTATACCTCACTTATACATATACACAAAACATCTATGTATATTTTTGCATAAAGTACCTACTTCAATTTTTTCTTCACGTTCGGAAATTCTGATTTTAGGTAAGTATGAATCTACTTATCCCAACATAATTATAATTGTTTTTACACGAACCATGACGCGTAGCACCGTATCCATGACACTTTATGCTACCAGGAAAATTGAATACTTAATAGTTTCAATAACAGTCGACCGACTCGTTGAAATACATATTCTCATGATAACAAAGTAATGTATGATTTACGGATGCAATTTAATGACACTGTAAACATTATACTACTTAAGTACCTACTTTAATTTTATTATAATCTATCACATTTTTTTATTATTTCTTCTTACCCATTCTTTTAAATAAGAATTTGAAATCTTCGAAATTTATATGGCAATGGAAAAAATGGAAATAAAAAGCAAATTATCTATTTATTAAAATTTTATTTTATTTTAATTGATTAGTCTGAATCAAACGAATTTAAAGTAATATCGCTACAAATATCAAAGAATCTCCATTTTTTTTTCCATTTCTATATCCTTTTTTCAGGATTTATTCTCAAAAATACTAAATCTGTTCTTCAAAATTATCTTATTTTTAACCGACTTCAAAAAAGGAGGAGGTTCTCAATTCGACTGTATTTTTTTTTTTATTTTTTTTTTTATGTTTGTTACCTCAGAACTTTGGACTGGGCGAACCGATTTTGATGATTCTTTTTTTAATCGAAAGCTGGTGGCTGTCATGTGGTCCCACATAAATTTTATTGAGATCTGACAACGGCATCTATGAGAAAACTACATAAGTCGTAAATTTGTGTTAAGATGTGCGCGACAAATTGACGAATAACTCAATATCACGCCAACCGATTTCAATGATTCTTTTTTTTAATCGAAAGCAGGAGCTTGTCATGTGGTCTCACATAAATTTGAACGAGATCTGACAACTATGTAGTTTTTGAGACTTTGAAGTCGGTTATTTTTTGTTAGTAAAATTTAGATTATTATCAACATAAGCGAGAGTGGATTCATCTTAAACCTCTACTTTTGATGTCTCGGCAGCAGATTTTTCCTTTTCTTCCTTCGCTTAAAAAAAAATTACTGAACTCCACTTTCCGATATACCAAAACATAAAAAATTTCATCTCAAGTTGTCGCATATATTACGTGGTTAAGCGAGACATCGGTACAAAAGCAATTTGTATTAAGCGTTTTATATTTATAGCGAGCACAGACTGGAGAGAAACTTATTTTGCTGCCGTCTACATTTCTACACTGTGTAAATGTCGTGTGAAGTTGTTTAGTATGCATTTCACATTGATTTGTGCACATTGTATCAAGTGAAAATAAACGCAGTTAGCTTACAATTCTGTCACTATCGTTCGACTAACGATTTTTAAGTAGGATAAGAACAAACCAAGCAACATTACATTTAGAAACAGAATTTTTTTATGAAAAAAAGGCGATACATCTGTGAGTACCGAAGACATGATTCTTCTAATATGTATTATAAATGTGAAAGTTTGTTAGGTTGGATGTATGTATGTTTGTTACTCTTTCACGCAAAAACTACCTGAAACAGATTTTCTTGAAATTTTTATGTACCCTAGACCATGATTTTGACATAATATACGTATAGGGTAGGACTTAGTGTCACAGAAAATTTAATAAATTAGATACTTTTAAAATAATTTTTAATGAAAAGTACATATAAATAACTAACTTAACCATATTTACTATAGAGGTATATTATAGAGGAGATATACCTAGCATTAGATACATATGCGGTTTAACCGTTGCACACGCAACGAGTTACCGAGTGCGCATGTCTATCTTTAATGGGCAGACTAAAAATAGACCCCACAGACCATAGATAAATAGCCCTAGAGCTATTGAACCATTTGACTATCCCACTTCCCACAAAGCTAGAAATTTATTAAATGATATTTTATTATCAGTCAATTAAGAAAGTACCGTTCTGGCAGGCATCTCGCGGTTGCGTCATCATCCCTTAAATTTTTGAAAATGCAAAAAATATATTTTTTTTATCCCACTCCCACAAGGCTACAATTTTAATATGTTGTAATTTACATATGTTTAAGTGTAAAAAAAAATTGCCAGAACATTTTGAGGGTTGCAAGTGTGTGCCAGAACAGAGCAAAGTTGTCATCGGGAGAGGAATTCATAACCTACTCGCACAAGGCTCAAATTTTCAGGGAACATTCTTTCAATTGTTTAAAAAATATATGTAAACAGCCAGAACATTCTAGCGGTTGCAAGTATCTGCCAGAAGAGTATACTGGGTGAATTTTTCAAGTGAGCGTGGATGGACAAATTCAAAACTATGAGGAATAGCGAAAAGTGGTCAAAGGAGTCTCAGGGCTGATTTTGAAGAAAACCAAAACGGCATAATTAGATTTTTGAAAAATTAATATTATTAGCCAGGAATCGAACTCGCTGATTTTGCCTCATGAATATTTTTTTTTTGTAGGGTAACACTTTTTTTTCCACCAAAGTGTACAATCTGTGAGATCCAACGATAGTCCTGAACATTTAAATGACATCAAAAGCAGGCTAGAGCTTGAAATTATGCATAGAAGGATACATTTGTATGAAAATTATAATTTTTTCTATGGATATACTGAAATTTATTTCCACCAAAGTGTACTATCTGTATGATCCAACAATAGTCCTATACATTTAAATAACATCGAAAGCAGGCTAGGGCTTGAAATTATGCATAGAAGGATACATTTGTATGAAAATTATTATTTTTTGTATGGCAATACTGAAATTTATTTCCACCAAAATGTACGATGTGGAAGATCCAACAATAGTTATGTATATTCAAATGACATCAAAAGCAGGCTAGAGCTTGAAATTATGCATAGAAGGATACATTTGTATAAAAATTATTATATTTTGTATGGCAATATCGAAATTTCTTTCCACCAAAGTGTACTATCTGTAAGATCCAACAATAGTCCCATACATTAAAATGACATCAAAAACAGGCTAGAGCTTGAAATTATTATATTTTGTATGGCAATACTGAATTTTTTTTCCACCAAAGTGTACGATCTGTAAGATCCAACGATAGTCGTATACATTTAAATGACATCAAAAGCAGGCTAGAGGTTGAAATTATGCATAGAAGGATACATTTGTATGAAAATTATTATATTTTGTATGGCAATACCGATTTTTTTTTCCACCAAAGTGTACGATTTGTAAGATCCAACGATAGTCCTATACATTTAAATGACATCAAAAGCAGGCTAGAGGTTGAACTTATGCATAGAAGGATACATTTGTATGAAAATTATTATTTTTTGTATGGCAATACCGAAATTTCTTTCCACCAAAGTGTACGATCTGTAAGATCCAACAATAGTTCTGTACATTTAAATGGCATCAAAAGCAGGCTAGAGCTTGAATTTATGAATAGAAGGATACATTTGTATGAAAATTATTATTTTTTCTATGGCAGTACTGAAATTTATTTCCATCAATATGTACTATCTGTGAGAACCAACAATCGCCTTATACATTTGAATGATATCAAATCAGACTAGAGCCTGAAATTATACATAGAAAGATAGAATTGCAATCCCGATGACAACTTTGCTCTGTTCTGGCACATACTTGCAACCCTCAAAATGTTCTGGCAATTTTTTTTTACACTTAAACATATGTAAATTACAACATATTAAAATTGTAGCCTTGTGGGAGTGGGATAAAAAAAAAATATTTTTTGCATTTTCAAAATTTTAATGGGCCATGAAGCAACCGCGAGATGCCTGCCAGAACGGTACTTTCTTAATTGACTGATAATAAAATATCATTTAATAAATTTCTAGCTTTGTGGGAAGTGGGATAGTCAAATGGTTCAATAGCTCTCCAGCTAAAAGGGCTTCCCACTGTTCGTAGGTATTTCGTACACAATGCACGAGGTGACTGGGGCATCACTTCCGCTGCAGACGAGGCCGCTACTCTATCTACAGGGTACAGAGTACTATCATTTACAGAGAACACACTATTATTAATGAATTTCCTAAGTATAATAAAAACAAAATTAGATTCCAAAAAAAAATATTGATCCAAGAAGCTTTTAAGCTTGACTATTTTACTATTATAATTGTATTTGTATTGGTCTACTTTGAAACAATCGGCCGTCATCAAACCTTCATGTTTACCATCCATCATACTAACCGAGGATTGTTGCAAAGTACACTAATAGGTAGGTAACTAGGTACTAACATAACTGATCTAATCTAATTTTTACTTAATTCATCTCTTTTTGGCAGGCCCATTGGTTGTCCAACTGCACGACTGATAGTAGAAAGAAACTGATTGCCCGTCTACATTACACAGATAACATAGACAGGCTACCTATGTGCCTATGTTTTCTTGTAATTGACGTAAAACCACAGAATACACAACAGTGCCTTGGTAAAACACATTATAGGTGCCTTTAATGTAATATTTGATTATCTCCTCCAGTTAAGTTTTCGCCGCAGCCAAGGTTTTTTTTCACACAAGTCAATATCACAACTGTACACTCACACACGAAGTTGCATAACCGAACAATACCATATTACACAGTTACACACATAGGTTTACAAACACGATAAATGTGGAAACGCGGTAAATTACAATTGTATTATGTAACTCTTTGTTAGAATCCTTGTGTTACTTTAAAACTGGTAAGCATAAATAAAAATGTTGAAGTAGCTAACTAACGATAGTAAATCATTAGTTAGGTAAGGTCTGCGAATATATAAAACATAGAAACCTAACTTACGCTAGAAAATGACCCAACGTAAAAGTACACCAAAGTAGGCGGAGCCTAAAAATTACACCAGACGAGCTGTCAGTCTCTGTTTGGTCGTGTCACAGAGAAGTAGTAACAAAAATTCAACATTTATAGATATTTACTACGAAAATGCCGAAGTATGAAGTGAAATGGTGTATTAATCGTGTAGGTGTTCATCAAAAGAACACTAGAATCACATTTCACAAATGAATTTTGTCCTAAATACATGGATTTTTATTATTTTATTTAAATAATGACAAATATTGACAGCCGTCATGTTTCCCTATACATTGCTTGATAGTTGCTTACAGAATATGTTTTAGTTATAATAAAACGCAATGAATATCGTTCTTTTCTGTTCGAACGTAATGAATGGCGTATGCGTTATGGAGGCATCATTGTCTGTAAAAATAGTTATTCAAGTTATGTTAAGTTTAGTGTACCTACTTACTACTTACGGAGATTTACGGAATCAGCTCTTTACTTTATATATATGCAAATTTCCAGTTGGTTTGTCCGTACGTAACACTTATAATAATTGTAATAATGCTACATACATTGAATAGTGTAATTGTTTGATTGTGATAAAAAATCATACATTCAAAACTCTGTTCAGCATGGTGTATAATCGTCTGGTTATAGGTTATAGGTTCCCAAAAAATGGTTGTCTGTAAAGTCGGTTTACGGACGGTAGTTTAACGTGACAACGTCATGACACAACATTGATGAAATGATTGCATACTTTTATACATAAAATTGAGCGCTTCGGTCGATCGTAGCCGATCGTGCCTCTCTATCGCTTGTTCCGCGCTCTCGCTCGCGCGGAACGGGACAATGAGTCATGTTTATTCGTGCGTGCGCCCGGCGTTCATCGTTTTAATAGACGATAACACGTCAAAGAACACAAAGCGCAGGCTAGAATAGACAAAGGCAGTTCGGTTAGCCGTTAGAAAGACAGGAATGTAACTGGGACCCTAAACATCAAACAAATCAATTAAACTCTCAATAATTATGCTCCATACATTTAGGTAATGATGACTTCTATGAGTCTGAAATCGGAAATCGAGGGATATCTTCAAATTTTATAGGTATCTGTAGTGTTTGTTGTGCGTTAGTTTCAATAAAGCTCGAAGATGGTCCCGTAACGATTACACGGAGAAATTAAATAATAATAGAATATTAAGGTAAACAGACTTCAAAATCACTCAAGACTCAAGTATAGACACAAAGAAATGAAAGGCAGCCTGAATTGATATTATTAAGTGTATAACAAGCAATACTTAATTATTTTTTCAGTTTAGAAATCGGCCTACCTTTTATATTTTTATATTATTACTAGCTGACCGAGCAAACGTTGTTCTGCCAAAAAAATTTTAAGGGGTAGGGGGATGAAAAAAAGATGTTGTCTGATTCTCCACCCTAGCCGATATTCACACTAAGATTCACGAAAATCGGTCAAGCCGTTTCAGAGGAGTTCAACTTCAAAAAAGCGTGACACGAGAATTTTATATATTAGATCTAATTTTTGTGTAACACTTGGTGACAGACCCGTAGTCCATATATTAGAAACGTCATTAAATATGGATGTTATATTTTAACGGCACCTTACCATTTATTATTTATTTATTTATTACTGCAGACACATCCCCGCGCTATGGCGCACTTTTAATTCAGAAAAGCCTGTCTATGGTTTATACTCGTACATCTTTGGTATAAACAATATTATTATTATTTTGTGGTTTTCAGTTCGGTTTTTAAAATATTTTTATTTGTAAGACCCAACCTTAACCTTGAGGAATTGAAAATAATCATAAATATGTTTTGATTGCGATTACTAAAACAATACCGTTTCATGATATTATAAATCTTTAATAAAAAAAAATCCAAATTCTAAATGATAATAATTATTTGCTGTTCTTCATTTCGCATAACATCATCCTCCTGTGACCTTTCGTTGGTCGGAGAGCGGGCAAGCGCTATACAAATCGATCATTACCGATTTTTCCCGACATTTCATTCTAGTTGCCGACGTACCGAAAAATTATCTGTTTTTACTAGGAGTTATGTTTCTATGTTTTCTATATTCGCAGGGTAAGGTTTAATGAGCTACTGTTTTCAAAATTCCATCTATCCATAATTCGCAAGTAAATTGCCTAGAAACTATCAAAAACTCAAATTATTGTTACAAAATATTTCTTTTTATGATTTTATTTATCAAAATAGGCTCTGAAACGGATTGATTTTCGTTGATAGTTATTATAATCAATCTTTAATTCAAGAAACTAATCGAATAACGTTGCCTTATTGAGGCCTTTAGATTCGAGAAATAATTTAATATTCAATTTGTATCAGCAAAGTATCTGTATTTACTTAGTGCGTCTAATGATAAACATTGAAAGCATAAACGGGAGGCTCCCAAGGGAAATTTACCTATGCGATGTTGCCCTTTACACCCTTTGAATATTTAAACCGCTCCGTCGTTTCACAACGCGTGACCTGGAGAGTTTACGTACATAAACACAATACAATACTAACCTTTATAACTAAACAGTTCATACTTTTATTCCATTTTCAATTGAATGTTAAAGAATATATCTAACTATGAAAAACTTTTCAGTAATATAAACTAAAGCATTGTTAATACTACATTTATTTCGAATTGTCTTCGTTCGGTGAGTACTTCATTATTACTTTGGCACCACGTTGGCACTAATCAATTCCCGCCTTTGAAGTTGCTTCTCACCAATCACAACACAGACTTCATTTTTAGGGTTCCGTAGCCAAATGGCAAAAAACGGAACCCTTATAGATTCGTCATGTCTGTCTGTCTGTCTGTCTGTCTGTCTGTCTGTCCGTCCGTATGTCACAGCCACTTTTTTCCGAAACTATAGGAACTATACTGTTGAAAGTTGGTAAGTAGATGTATTCTGTGAACCGCATTAAGATTTTCACACAAAAATAGAAAAAAAATAATAAATTTTGGGGATACTTAGAACTGAAACTCAAAAATTTTTTTTTCATCAAACCCATACGTGTGGGGTATCTATGAATAGGTCTTCAAAAATGATATTGAGGTTTCTGATATCATTTTTTTCTAAACTGAATGGTTTGCGCGAGAGACACTTCCAAAGTGGTAAAATGTGTCCCCCCCCCCCCCCCCGTAACTTCTAAAATAAGAGAATGATAAAACTAAAAAAAATATATGATGTACATTACCATGCAAACTTCCAACGAAAATTGGTTTGAACGAGATCTATTAAGTAGTTTTTTTTTAATACGTCATAAATCGTAAACCGCAATTTACCTCGATCAAAGTTACAACGAACTTCAAGAACTTTTATATTATGTTACTTGCTGCTACGGAACCCTTCATGGGCGAGTCCGACTCGCACTTGGCCGCTTTTTTTCTTCTTGCCTTTCTTGACCGGCAACGCATCCGTGATGCCTTTTGTGCTACTGATGTCCATAGGCGACGGCTTACCATGAGGTGGCTCGTCTGCTCAACTGTCGACTTTTTACATAAATAATGAAATAACACAAGCTCGCAAAGTTTCGTTTTAGGTATTCCTCAATTGCCTCAGTACTTTTCCTTCACAAAACATACAACATAAACATTGTAATATTGGTTCGACTATTACGGAACCGCTGATTACCAGTGTGGCGCTACATTTTGTAAACAAGCTGCTTTTGCACGTGCACGTTGGGAATGTTTTCCAAACGTAGGTAGGTCGGTACCTATGTTCCTTAAAACCACTGATCCTAGGTACTTGCAAAGTGAGTAAAAGGAAAGAAAATAAAATTTGGGTAAAATACCCTTCCCTCCGAGCATCAGTGCCGTCGGGATTAGAGTACGTGGTATAGATAATAGAACCCAGTGATGTTCGTCAGAACCTGGCGCCACAAACCCAACCGTCGTTCAGCAAGAGCAAGTTGCAACACGAGCAGGAGTTGGCTTGGATGAAGATGAGATATACCTATGATGATGACGACATAAGATGGATCCTCTACCTCAAAACTAGGTATTTTTTGGAATAGGTAAGTTTCTTGTGCATTATTCGAATTATTTCCGTCGAGTAGCGTAACGCAGCGGACAGGTTGAAAATGGGAACCTGAATAATCGCTAGTGGCAAGAACTTTTGTGCCTCAGGTGGCAGCAGCAGTAACTTACATAGGTACTTTAAATAGAACAGAATTCGCACATAGTTAAATCTTATCATATCGGAGATCTTTGGGTGGCATAATTACTTCCTATAGCTACTTTAATTAGCCACTAAAACCTCGTGATCTCGTTTACATTACACGTAGATTACATTACAAGTGCTTGCGAACGACTCGGGCATCCGGTACAAGTTTCGTGCACCCACCTGACTGATACCAAGTCGCTTTATCATCTCTTTTGATATCAGTCACATAGTATTTTTGTTTCGCTATCTGATCGTCCAATTTTCTGACAATATCTCACAAATACTTAGACGATACTTTATGTTCATCGGTATCAATGATATTTTATATAAGTAATAGAAGGTCCATGAACATAATAACAGTGAAGAGGAAGACATTACAGAATACACGCCGCGTCTGTTTTAATAATCTGTTTTAATAATCGAACTGTTTTAATAATCTAAATTTTACCAAGAAAAAAATAACAGACTTCAAAATAACTCAAAAACCACTCGTCAGATCTAGCTAAAATTTCAGTTTCGATTAAAAAATGAATCATCAAAATCGGTTCATCCAGTCCAAAGTTCTGAGGTAACAAACATAAAAAAAGAAAAAAAAATACAGACGAATTTAATATAGGAGGTATTAGGTATTAGTATCCATTTCTGAAGTCGGTTAAAAATATATATACAACTAGCTGCCCGGACAGACTTAGTTCTGTCAAAAGTTTTTTTTAGATGTAAGCTATCCTATCTTTCAAATTGGATCAAACTGCACACGATGTGCAAATATGATTAAAATCAGTTCAGTAGTTTAGGAGTACATTGCGGACAAACAACGTGACACGTAATTTATATATATTAAGATGTGATATTATAGAAGGGGTATTGCTTGTAATGTACAATTTCAACGTTCTGCTCATCAGCAGTCGTGGCCGAGCGGTTAAGGCGTCTGACTAGAAATCAGATTCCCTCTGGGAGCGTAGGTTCGAATCCTACCGACTGCGAGTCAATTATACTTTTTTGAGGACATACCGGTGTAAAATAATAAAAAAATATTAACTTAGATAGGTTAGATTAAGTTACAAATATTTTACTAAAACATTTTTAAAATTTTCTGTTACCTGTTACCTAATTTTTTTATTAAAATGTAAAATTTTACATTCGTGAAAGTAAATGGAACAAATATTTATAAGTAAAAGTCTTGTGCAAATATGTAGTTTTTTTTTACTTTTCATGTCACATTTTCATGACATTTTACTTTCACAACTTTTAATTTCACCTACCTACCTAGCAATCTAGCATAATATATTAGATACATGATTTAATCAGAATTGCTAGCTATTTATTATATACCTACGTACATATTGAAGCTAATCTCTTCAAATTGTTCTAAATTTCTCAAATAGACCTACCTAGTCTACCTAGCCTTCGTGATTCTGGAGATTAGGTACTTCGCACTTCATTACAAAATCACAAAATTTACTCGAGTCGCACTTTAGAATACCTATCAGTAGATACCTATATAATAGAGATAGATACTGAAAATTCAGCAATTGTTTCATAACACAGCAAATCCTGAACTTCAGTATAGCGTCGTTGCGACTTTAAGACCTCTTATGTGCAAGGCCGTCTTTAACCTATTGGAAGCCCTGGGCATATTAGGATAGTGGGGCCCCTATTACTTTGACAGAACACTATTTTTATGTTGGAATAAACAAAGAAAGTAGATAAGCAAGCTTCTAGATTAATTTATTGATATATCTAGGCATGTTGAAATCGGAGAGCCAAATTTTTGGGTGAGAGTAATAATTTAATTAATAAAGTTTTTCGGTAATAAATTTCGGTTATCGTTTGGTGATCTGGCAGGAACTAGGGGGCCCCTATCGATCACAGGGCCCTGGGCACTTGCCCAGTGTGCCCAGCGGGAAAGAGGGGTCTGCTTTATGTGTAAAAAATCATCTTTTTGAGGATATCGATAAAGTTTTGTTCAGCACATAGGTGATATTGAATTTTGTGAATAAATTACGATGAAAACGTCGTACACACATGAGAGTTTTTGAATTCGATAGTGTTTCAAAATGTAGAATCGTTTGACGTAAAAAAGTGATTTTGCCAAAAGTGACACAACACGAGATCAAAGTTGCAACGACGATAGGTATCATAAACATTTGGTAATGAAACCAAAACTGCCCACGACAGAATTTTTATTCTGTAAGGGTCGTTAACTGCAAGACAAGAGGCGAGATAAACAATATAACAAGCGTCCATTGATCGGCTGGAAGATGGCGCGGCGGTCGTCGGCGGTCGGCTCGGCTCTCATTAGCCGACGACCGTACACGTGCGTCGCCCACGGCATTACGTGCTTTTACCGCGACAGGGTTGCGACACCACTCTTATCCAATCTGGAACAGTAAAAGTGATCTCAGATCGTATCGCCAATTTACGAGCCTGCAACAATGACAATAACACAAAAAGAAAATCACTTTTACTGAGACGATTTGAGAATAAAATTATTAGTAGACGCAATTAGAAGATATTGGATTTTAAAATGACAAAAAAAAAGATCGCATAATTTTGTAGTCGTAAGAGATCGCAGATTAAGTCTTGGACCGTTATCTAGATTACACCGGTGTTCGCAATACCTCGCAGCTAGATACTAGCACTTAACGATCTCTGCTCTGGAATTTATCATAAAACACAGATCAGACGATGAGATTACGACAAAACAACACGGTAGTGAATAAAAACACAGTTTGCGCTCGAAATGAAACACTAAACCACATTAGCGCCGGCCAACTGGCACCCCTGCGACATAACTTTTCGTCATGGGATTACGAGTCCGTACCAGGGATTTAAGGTTTCATTACTTGGCGAGTCTCCCTTCGCAATCGGCACCCCTACCATTGACGAAAGACCACTAAGAAGGAAATCATTGCCAATTCAAAACAAAAGTACCTAGGTAATTACAGTAGGAACTAGGCAATACCAATTCCGCAAATAACGCTTCCGCCGATGCCTTTATAGGAGGTGACCTTACCTCGCATCGCTCATCTACTCGTATAACGGCTATTGCATGAAAAAATATTAAAAAATGTTTAATTTGTTTTATGAGTTGTTTTAAGCCATGTTTAGAAAACTAAATATTTTTTGCTAAACTTTGAAAGAATTGAATTGAAACACAAACTGAAATCGTTTAGGTACTGAATTTTTGTTGCATCAAATGGAGACCAATAGTAGAGGTTTTCGTAGCAATAGAAAAGCGAAGCTATAGAGTCAAATAGGGGGTGAAGGGAGAGTAGCGAGGCGAGACCTCTAATGTACAAATATTGCGGACGGAATGAATATATTTGCCCCTATTGCGAGGGAGCAAGTGCTTGGTTTGATTAAGTCGCTATGAATGTATGAAGGGCCAAATTCGTTGAGACAGTGCCCTCGACATCTCAAGATGGATTGTTTTTTAGATTCACTAAGATTATGAAATAATAAAATAATGTTTAGTCTTGTAACTGTCATTGTTTTTCAAGCGATTTTATTGGGTAAATACTACTAAATACTTTATAAAAAATATGCTTTATCAGTTCCTAATATAGTAATGAATAGACAAAATTTTGCAATATTGATTATGAATAGGATTATGACTTCTCGACTTATGTCTTCATTCGCATGAAATTAGTAATGTGTGATCTCTGTATTCTTTAAGAACTTGTCCGAATGAGAGATTTCTGTGAATTCTATTAAACGTACTATAGTCCCCGCGAACTAAGATGCCCAATTTGTCGTTTGCAATCACAGTGACACTAGAGATGTACAAAAAAATCGGTTCACGAAAGAAACCAATTTTTGCAACAAATCGATTCAAAATTGTAAGACCTTCTAATCGATTCGATAATTAAATTGTAAACTAAAAACCGTAACATTTAGGTACCTCCCAACTACCTCGATTGAGCTACATATCTAGTACCACGTATTCTCAATATTATGTATTTACGACTCCAGTAAAATATTCTTTTGTTTCTTCCTAACAACTCATGCTGCTAGATATGCATGGAAATAGCCGAGCCGGCAAACAACCTGACGATCCACCTGATGGTAAACGGCTGTCATCGCCCATGAACATCAGCAAAACCAAAAGCATCACTGATGCGTTGCCAGCTAAGAAAGAGTAGAAAAAGAAAGAAAGATTGATCATGATAGAAAGAACCCATCCGCTCAGTTTCATAATAATATTTTGAGATAATATTATGAGCGTCCGGGAAAAAACAGTGAATAAATTCTTGTTTATTTCGTAACACACATTTATGTATAAATAAATATTATTTTGTTGAAAAAAAAGAATACCGCAAAAAGCTTAGCTACATAATTACATATAATATATTATCTGCAGTTTACTGTCCATGGATGGCGAAGTGCCCATACATAATGGAAAATGTCCTTTGTTAGCATCCAATTCGTCGTGGTATTCTTAGGTACCTAATTTTAAATTCAAATGCAAGTAAATCATTTTTAACAAAGTAATTAAATTAATCAATTTTCATTTCTAAATTCCGATTATAGTAATGCATCGATTATGATTGGTTTTTGAGACGGTTTCAGGCCGTCACATCACTTTGCGTCAGTTTTGTTTTAGGCCTCTTCATCTATGATTGTTTCGACGTCAAATATTTTTAATAAATTTTGCACAAATTATGATGTGATGGGATTTTTACTAGATTATAACGTTTACTATGATTTATAATCAACGCCAATGCAAATGAGTAAGGATTTTTAACAAATTTTGGAAAAATCCTTTGTCCGTAAGTGTTCAACTATTCATATCAAGTAAATTAATATTCCATTTCGCTCAAAGACGCCCATACAATGTTAGTTCATATTAATAAATGGCAGCTATCATTATGGGCATCTTAGATAATTTTGACTATAATTGTTACTTAATCAAGGGCATTTTAAGTAGGTTCAATACTTTATTGAACACATGAAGGTCAATTTAAATTGCTCTACTATTTTTTGCATGACACTTTAACAACAGCAAAAAAATCCGGAAGAACTGAGTTATTCTAGGAAATATACCATCAAAAACTTTGCCACAATCTAATTGTACAATGGCTTTATAAATGTTTACATTACACATAGGTATGTACCACAGAACATACAAAAAGAGTCTCTCCTCTTTTCCTTCTTCTGTGATATGTACGAATTACGTATACCACGGAAAAACAAACATACTGTAAAACATATAGGTACACGCAAAAGTTGACAGTTGTGCCTATTGGAACCAATCCCGAATCCAGACTGTCCCAAGTGTCCCGCTAATACTCCATATGGCATCATACAATACGCAACGTACACAACCAGTGAAACAAGACCCCCGAATGTTCAACAAATCCACTATTTCCGTCACTCGTATTCATTGACGCAGGAGTTGGGGAGAGCAAGTTATGTCAGATTAATATTCATAGTAATGTAAGGGCGGAAAAACTGATGCAACGCCATGTGCAAGAGTTAGGGACGATGAAACAATCGGACACCAGTCGCGTCGCAAATTAGCTCACGCAACTGGTCAATGTTGACGTCATTATGACTGCATTATAGGATTAAGTAAGTCGATAGCGGCTTTACTGTCACTCGTAATCGAACAACGAGTTTATTTCCACGAAAATCAATACGTATTGTAATAAAACGATTTTCTAGTCGGGAAGTGTTGCAATAAAATTATGCGCTCACGAGCTTAGAACAGAGGGCCTGAGAGGGCATTGTTTAGACTTTTACATTAGTGGCAATATCTGACGCAAGCGTATAATGTCGATGCCGCAAATTTCTTGCGTCGAGTCGAGTTCCCTGAAGCACCGGCTCGCCGGCGCCAGATAGTTGACACCATGACACCGGACCAACTGCATATTTCCGTGTCTGCTAATAAACAGACGTGTAAAGGAACACCGCTTGACAACAATTATAGTTTTAAATAGTAACAGCACTGAATTATTACTTGACTGAGCAATAAACCTTCTGAATCGGTAAATTGGACTCGGACGTTACCGTAAATGTATGGGTGTAAAATATTCCTTGAATGAATTTCTCGTATCTTATGTTTGTCGTTCTCATGGTCGTCCCACGCACTTTAAAGTTTCACACCTCGCTGCATTTCCGTACATCACCACGTCTCCACGTAGGTGGATAGTAACGCACACCTACGTATTGTTTACGTTTGAATAGTGGACCCAATCGTGCTCAAAGTTGACAATGACGCCTCTTTCGGTTAAAAGTCTTCAGGCGGCGTGAGAGGCGGCGCTAGAAGGCACAGAGAAATTGGGAGGCTTTTCGGTGAATAAATAAGAGTACATAAATAAGGGTTAGACACATACATTTTACTTACAATTAGTGTACATAGATTTAGTTCGTTCTCGTGTATGATTACTGTTGGTGAAGGTTTTCCTTACAAATAAAAAAAAATTAAAATGTGTGCAATTCACACGTGGTAGAAGTGAAACCTTCAAAATTTTTGTTTCAAAGATAATGAGACGAATGTAAAATTTCGGGAAGATGATAAATGTAGGTTTCACTACTCCACTCCACTCCGCTCCGCTCCGCTCCACTCAACTCCCCTACCCTACCCCTGTACAATGCTTCCTATCTCACTTTAGAATTAGTGTTTGTCTCTTTTTACTGGACAGTTTCGTTTCATAAAATTTCAAGTCACCCCGTAGGTACTAAAGAAGTTTTCACTTCAAAAAATACTTTTTATTAATTGTAAGTTTTTTGTAGATAAATGGTCTTAATTGGTTTTTTCTTCACGGAGCGCGGACGTTTGTGAATTTACAATATACCTGAGCACTTTAGACAATCTTGGAATACATTCAATTTGCGTGCCCGCGATTTTAACAAATATTATTATTATAACTCAATGTTAAAAGACATCAGGAAGTCGTTATTCACGTATGCATATCGGCAAATGGCCGCGCCAGTTTTACGAATAATTTATTCATGCACTAAAGTGTCATTGTCGCGCACTAAAACTTGCTCAATATTCATTGGAATTGAGTATAACTAACTGCACGATTTGTACATAATATAACATAACAATGCAAAATGGATATTTACATTACTAAACATTATGCAGATCTAGACACGCGGAGCGTGTCAAGTCAATTTCTTAGCTAACAGAATTGACGAGCAGCACCGTGTGTAATATTACACGAACCATTTGGAGCCACTTTTGACCACCTCATAACTCAAAAACTATTCAACATAAACCTGTCAAATTTGGCTCATTTATTAAGACTTGCGAAATACATACGTCTTTCAAATTTCATAAACACATCTCAAACGGTTATTTAGATATTAACGTCCAAAAATCGAGAAATTTAACACTGACTGACCTATAGATCAAAACTATATCCAACTTCCAGGTGACCTAGAAAGTTAAAATTTGGCATGCAGATAGGTAGTCGGGTGAATACAAAGGAATAAATCTGAAAGTAGTAAATTTTTATCAATTTATGATAATTTTTCAAAAAAATGATTCTATTAGGAACACTTACTTAAAATGCCTGAAATTTAAGAGTAGCGATCAAAATTGATGACATCTGGTCATTATGTGGATTCCAAGGTGAATATATAACGAAACATATCAGTTTTAGTACTTTCTGAAGCTTTCAACGGGAGGAAGATGTTCAGTGTCCCAAGTGCCTGTGAGAAGTGCACAGCACATATACATTTACGTGAAGATCAGTGGTTCGTCAGGAGACGTTATTTCCAGTGTATTACGTCGTTTTATTTTTAATGTGTGGAAAATTATTTTTCTCTAATCTACAAGATTACACCACAAAATTTTGTATTATTTCCGTAATTATACCAGTTTAAAGTAATTCGAAGTATTGTTTCAAAATTTATTGTTGCACGATGTCATCGAACACAAACAACTTATCTGTACTAATAGTATAAAGAGGAAAGATTTGATTGTTTGTTTGCATTGAATAGGCTCCGAAACTACTAAACCGATTTGAAAAATTCCTTCACTGTTGGAAAGCTACACTATCCCCGGGTGACATAGGCTATATTATATTTTCAATAAATTAGGGATCCTTAATAAAACTCCAATAACGTAACCCAAGGTGTAAAAAAATAAGAAAACCAAAGCAAAGCGAGGGCGGTCACTCGTAACTAATAAGAGTATAGTCGACTTTCGTATTTATTACGATAGTATAATTGGGATTTAGTATTAATTATTATTTCAATATTTAGCGGACATCAATAGTGGAAGATCATTACTTATAAATAATGAAATAATAGGTACCGTATTTCGGACAACGGCGCACTAACTACAGATTTAGTTGAAGAGCACTATAACAGTTCATGTATTAAAATTAATCAGTAACGTTATGGATAAGTAGTTACTAATAATTTCTATACAAAAAGTAATGATATCCCATCAAAAACATAAATGTAAAGTGAGAGTCAATTTAAAAAAAAAAAAAGAATTGAGATCTAAATGGGTGCCAATTTCTGTGTAGAAAAGCCTAAAATTTTAGTCACAAGAACATGTAATTCAAGCTTTACATTTGACTTGGCTAGTTTTCTTAAGTTAGCAACCAACAAACCAAATTAGAGAAGAGTGTCATAAGCCATCAACCTAACAGATTTGACGAAGCTAATTACATAGATATAATATAGCCTAGGTAGGTACGTGAAAACTAACCAAGTCAAATGTGGAGCTTGAATTACATGTTCTTGTGACTAAAATTTTAGGCTTTTCTACACAGAAATTGGCACCCATTTAGATCTCAATTCTTTTTTTTTTTTTAAATTGACTCTCACTTTACATTTATGTTTTTGATGGGATACATAGTTATGTAAGTTGGTATCCGTATAAAATAGTTATGTAAGACAAGTGGGGCACAATTTCGCTCCGGACCATCTGACCACCAAATCTCAACACCAGTGGTCAGTTGGCACTCCCATTTCTCAACTGACTAACAGTTACCAAATAACACAATGTTACTCCCATTTTACCACCAGTGGTGTAAATTGTCGCATTTCGCCACTGGTGACGAATTTTTGGGCACAATGAAACAAAAAAAGCATTTTTGTGTTTTATTTAATGTTTAGTAATTATCATAATGTAATTTTTGTACTAATAGAAACTTTGCTTATTAAACTAATAGTCAGTCATTTAAATGAAATTAATATAGTAATCAACTCGAACTATTTTTTTACGATCTACGAAAACTATTCTTCTGTTTCAATGTATCGTAGATCTGGGATAAAACACTATGAGACGCAGTGAAACATGCGTTGTAACAATCATATAGAAAAATATAACAAAGCAAACTCTAATAATTATGATAACAATGAATTCATTTTTGCTAAGGTATGATACATATTCATATGTAGGTACTAGCTATCATATTATATCTTAGCAAAAATTGGATTTGTTCAAAATTCGTGAAGGCAATGTGTAAATATGAGCCTGTCTTTTTGTCGCTTTTCCAGAAAAGCTTGGTAAGAACAATACCGATTCAATATCAAATCTGAATCAGCAAAGTTAAATCAGGTTCCAGAGGGAAAATGAACCTGTTGTCACTCTTGTTATTCTGCGTTATTATTCTTTCTCAAACACTCCATCACGTTAAAAAAGATTTAAAAACAATCCATTCAAAAAATATATAAATACCTACATATTATATTCAATGCGTACCTATACTGAAGTCCCATAAGCGTAGCAAAGCATTTAGGCCATAAACTAGTCGTATTGTTTTTGGTGCTTTTCTTATTTACCTACGTGATTAGTGTATTGTAATTACGTGTGGTTTTAGAAAAATGGGATATAATTTTTGGTTTCGGTGAATTCCCTGTAGTGTTTTAGAAATCAAAGCCTAGTAGCTAAATAATATATTTATTATTATTTATTCAATTCGTTTCGAGAACATACTTAAGTGTTTTATTACTTCTTTAAATCGACTTGAAAAAGGAGGAAGTTCTCGATTCGCTTGTATTTATTTGACGACCCGTGTGGCGCAATGGTTACCATGCCGGATCGCCGCACCAAGGATCCTGGGTTTGGTTCCCAGCGAGGCGGAAATTTGAAATTTTGAATGATGAGTTTGAATTTCTGTTCTCGGTCTGGGTGTGAATGTCCTTGTCTAGTGTGTTGTCAATGGCACCCACGACACAGGGAATCCTAGTGTGGGGCTATGAGTGTGAAGCGTTATTATTATTTATTTCCTGTTTTGAATTGAAACTGCAAAGCAAAGCAAATTCCGCATTCATTTCCCTGCCAGAGCAAATATTTATGTAACAGAAATTTTAGTTCCATTCCAAAAAGTAAACAAAAATTACGCTTAATTTTAAATTTAAAATTTTACGCTAAAACTGAAAAAAGGGAGAAAAACAAAATAACTGTCAGTTGCAACCTGCAACCATCACCGTTGCAAGTGTCTGAATGAACGTAGATGAAAATGTATTTTATGACTTTGTATTCTATAATAAACGGTCATAAACCTGTATTTTTACGAGGGAAGTGGTACCGGAGAGCGTTGTTACGACAGCCACAGGCGACGAAACATTGATAGGCGGTGAAACCTTGTCGCAATAATTTACGGTATATAATGGTCTCCATGATGTGTTTTATAGTATGAAAAATAACTCTCACTGCGTAACACCGGAATACAAAATAAAAATGCTTTAGAACACCGACGATATGCTGATATAAATTCCATTAGGTTACGTTATTCGTCGTCGGTAATGCATTATATCATAACTGTTTTTAACAACAATCCCACATGACCTGATGGTAAGTGGCGATATATTCTTGATAGGTGGCAAAGCAAAGACAAAACCCACTAAGTTAGCACGCAGAGTAAGACACGCACTTGAACATTTTTAACCGACTTCAAAAAAAGGAGGAGGTTCTCAATTCGACTGTATTTTTTTTTTATGTTTGTTACCTCAGAACTTTGGACTGGGCGAACCGATTTTGATGATTCTTTTTTTAATCGAAAGCTGATGGCTGTCATATGGTCCCACATAAATTTTATTGAGATCTGACAATGGAATCCATGAGAAAACTACATAAGTCGTAAATTTGTGTTAAGATGTGCGCGACAAATTGACGAATAACTCAATATCACGTCAACCGATTTCGATTATTCTTTTTTTAATAGAAAGCTGGTGCTTGTCATGTGGTCCCACATAAATTTGAACGAGATCTCACAAGTAGTTTTTGAGAATTTGAAGTCGGTTATTTTTTGTTAGTAAAATTTAGATTATGTATCATAATATAATTGTATTTTGTATCATCCTTGGGTAAATTTTATTTATTTATTAACGTTTTAAAGCTCTTCGTTTATAGTTGCTCGGACCACAAGAACTGGCTTGAATACTCAGACCAAAATTTTTATTGGTCTGAGCTTGAACATTGAAAATTTTTATGAATAGGTAAAGTATGAGATGCAGTTGGGGCACATCATTTAGTGAAAACGAATTCGATAGTGACTTAATCCTGCAGCAAAATTAGTTTATTGCAGTAATTTTAAAACATTTGCTTCAACTAAAGTAGCTGGTATTCTTAATTCTCACATGTTTGCACAGTAACAGTCGCTGTACCTATCATAAAAATAATGACCCTTTCTTTTGAAAACAAATGTGACTGTTCTCACGTCCATATGGACTGCAGGATTTTGGGCATCCGACGTTGAGGGTGAATCTGCTTTGCAGATGTCGTCTTTTCAAAGTTCCAGAAATCGTGTTTTAACCTACCCTAGGTAAAAACTGCTAAAATATTAAAATTAATAGAACTTTTTCCAAGTATTACTCCTATAAATGGGTCCTTAAAGAATTTTTAATAAATATGGTGATTTTATGTGACTTACATTCTCATTTATTAAATTCTGAAAATAGAAATTAATTAAATAATAGGGTTCCTTCATGTTCCTGTTTAAAATTAATATTGAATATGAGCGGCAAAATGCTTCTGACGCAACTGTCACGCATGATTAAAAACAATCTTTATTTAATTAATGGGTATCACATTAACATACACTACATTATTAAAAATTAATATGCATAGTGTTAGGTAATTACGTAATAGGTAATTAAATGTCGAACGAACCTCCTTAGTCCGTACAGTGGCGCCGCCGCGCCGCGCGTGGTCGAACCAGGCACTAACGAGTAACGAGGCCACGTGTCCACATGACCTTTACATTCATGTTAACTATGTATATTCTGTTGTTCGAACTAATTAGTAATTACTAAACGTTTTATTGCGACATGCTAATGAATGGCGGCCCGACCAATGCACTTTCAATGTTGTGAAATTAACATAAGTGCGACTAAACTTAACTGGTAATCAGTGTTACATTTGAATGCGACGTAGATTATGCGTTAATATTTATACCCATAATTATATTTATTTTAAGTCAAATTGTATAATTTGCAATAATAAACTATTTTTAGGTTATCATAATGGTAGATCAATTTTAAATAATTGCTCAATGGCCCTGTGGCGCAACGGATAACGCGTCTGACTACGGATCAGAAGATTCCAGGTTCGAATCCTGGCAGGGTCGAAACATTTTTTTATTTAAAAAAATAGAATTGTTTTAATCGATTTGTTTATTTATTTTAAATTGATATAAAATTAATAATAACACAACAGAAATTAATTAAATCTTTTACTATTGTTATGCCACTTGAAATCATTATTATCAAGAACATTAAATTCAATGTTAGAATATTTTTGTAAAAAAAAACTTATGTTAGGGTATGTCATATCTGAGCACTTCAAGAAGTGACAAAAACCGTGACAAACATCTCAACATTCACAACCCTATAGATAGTGAAATGAACCTACCCGTTATTTTTTAACATCTTATCAACTTTGTGAAGTGTCAAAATGTTAGCATTTTAAAGTGGCTGAAGAAATAAATTATTAGATAAACAAATATCTGTCATATAGGGCGGAACTTTACTTTTTAAGAAAAATCGCGGATTCTCATAAAAAAATATTTCATAAAAAACCATGTAGGTATGTATGAATCTACAGCACGAAATGTAGATAATTTAAATTAATTACGGAACTTCATGTAAATCGTCTACTTTACATAGGTAGGTACTAGGTATACGTAGTATTAGATATTTATCTAATCTGTAGTATTTATTAGAGTATTTATTAGCGTATTTATTAGTCATTGTTGCCGTTATGTTGACGCGGTTGGTTTACGGACAGCAGACGCATAAATAAACTTTTTACAACTAGTAGGTAATTTATAAAATTTGTAACTACAAAATAAATACATTTTTGATTTTGATAACACCAATACTAATAACAATGAATTATTACTTTGCGGAAACTTGACCGTTTAATCATAACCATGAGTAGGTTAAAGATAAAAATAACGTTAAAAAATTGAGTACCTAGCAGTCACAACCGGTACAATATCGCATTTTATGTCAGCTGCCATGTAACTATTTGTGGACCCTTATCAATACGGGGTCAAGAGCACGCCTTCCGCCCGATACCGCGCGATAACCGGGTAAAATCCTTGCAGCATCCCGCCTCAACCGTTATTTATGGTCCGTAAATCAATACAAATATCAGAAACATACGGCCAAACAGCAACAGATAAGCCACAAAGTTTTGACGTTTAGATAGTGTCAAAAAATGCCCTAGTTTGCTGAAGCGACAAGGGTCTGTTACATTGTCGTCGTTTTTTGTTATTTTTTGTATAATAGATACTACTATTTATTTTAGTAACGTATTCTTTACCCTGAACGGCTCAAGAAAAATGTCCATGAACCGCTCTGGAAAGAACATAATGGCGAAGGATGTTAAATAGACCAGAAGCTAACGGGTTAATGGGCAAAAAGACACTTGCTCGGGTCAATAATCGTCCTTTTGTAAAATCTGTTCATTCAACTTACTATAGCTTCTATCTACTCTACTAGGTTTAAATAAAACTGCATAACTGTTATTGTTTGAGGTTCGGAAAAATTAATGTCCATTCACACGAACCCACCAGCTCATACCACAACCATACCACATTGCTACGACATTTTACTGCCTTGGGTTACATTGTGGTCGGAACATTCCACTGAGTTGGCGACGACCACTGACGACGACCATAAAATGTCATAATATTATACATTATTACTCTAAACTCCCGCTAACTGAATTTACAGTAATTTTTCAAAAGCGTTTTTATGTGACGCAGTATTCCTGTAAAATGTTTTCCAATCATAACAGCTCAAAGCAGCAAGGCTATTCTGTTTTGTAACTCGACAGCAAAATCCGCGATGAGTGTCAAAAATCCTTGCCAAAATTGACACTCATCGCGGATTCCGCTGTCGAGTTACAAAACAGAATAGCCTTGCTGATCTCACGACTCAATCGCAGCGCAGCTTAAACGAACAGATATGCCACCTGATGGTAAGTGGTGAATATCGCCCATGGATATTATTCAGTAACACCAAATTAAGGTATCACGGAATGGACGCTCTGTCGGCTAAGAAAAAGACAGAAGAAGAACATGTTACTAAAGTTCTTCCGCTTTCGAAATAATGCATTTATTAGGGACTCGTACTTCTACCCGTATATTTCAGCCACGTCGCAGCGTCCGCGTCGGAGGCCTTCGGGCGGGATAACTTTGACACTTAGATTGGCACTAACCTTTCCACCAGGTGAAGTATACTTTGGCCTCCACAAGAGGAGAGACTCGTGCTCAGTAATGCCATGCCCAGTAATCGATTGAAGCCAGCCACTCCTATAATAATTCCTTCATGACTCCATACACCTAAACCTTTCTCGTTAAACATTCTATGTATGGTAAAGCCGCCTGACAATTCACGCAGTAACTTTTGAGATTTTCGCATTAACACAAACACAACATTATTTAATAATGAAGATAAATCGTAGTATTACCCATTCATGCTCCAGGATAACTTTTTGTTGCGTTATACCCTTGAGTTCGACTTCAAATATTTTCTTAGCTTTTAGCTTGTTAACGTTATACGTCCAGCAAACATCCTGTGAGCAGGCAAATATTGGAGCTAGCGTCATCGTGTCTGTCCCGGACATCGCAGACATGTGCTAAACATCTATCTAAGGTAAACTGGTCGTTGAGTACATTTCTATTCCACAAGCACATTATAACTCGCTTTGTTCATTAATTTACATGTTCAAAAGCTTTCGAGTTCGACAGAATTGAATGATACATCGAAGATCTGAGCTGAGATGTACGAGTAACTGTATCCTTTTTTTTTGAAATTGTCGGCAAACGAACTGACGATCCACCTGATGGTAAATTGCTATCGTCGCCCATGGACATCAGCAACACCTAGGGCATCACTGATGCGTTGCCGTCCAAGAAAGAGAGAAACTTTCAATGCTTTCCAATTCCACTCAAAACAATTCCACCCAAAGCGGGACGACGCATGGTCACCTTAAACACGGGTGCTTATATGTGTAGATACATAACGAATAAATTATGTACAAAACTATATGAGATAATCAATTTTATCTTCAGTTTTCGATTTCACGGGGTTGTATTACATATTTCTATACATAATACTACACCCTAGCGCGTGGCCGACACGATCCGGCTATCTTTATAGCCACGTGTTACTAAATGGATATAACATGCGTTGCATTAAGGATACGATCCCCGAATTCACCCGATTAGATTACCGTTGTTTTGAATATTATAACTACACGGTACAGCACCTAATGACTAACAATTCAACTGGCCAATATCACTAATTGAATGAGCTAGGTGTTGTTACATGGTTATCCGATTACAAGATTTTTCCTGACATGTTCGTAATTTTAGTTCCGACAAAGAACAGGGTTTTGTTAAAATTATAACATAGAATAAGATGTCATGTTGATATGTAATTTTTAACCGACTTCAAAAAAAGGAGGAGGTTCTCAATTCGACTGTATTTTTTTTTTTTTTTTTTATGTTTGTTACCTCCGAACTTTGGACTGGGCGAACCGATTTTGATGATTCTTTTTTTAATCGAAAGCTGATGGCTGTCATGTGGTCCCACATAATTTTTATTGAGATCTGACAATGGCATCCATGAGAAAACTACATAAGTCGTAAATTTGTGGTAAGATGTGCGCGACAAATTGACGAATAACTCAATATCACGTCAACCGATTTCGATGATTCTTTTTTTAATAGAAAGCTGGTGCTTGTCATGTGGTCCCACATAAATTTGAACGAGATCTGACAAGTAGTTTTTGAGAATTTGAAGTCGGTTATTTTTTGTTAGTAAAATTTAGATTATTAAGATTTTTAAGAGCCATATGTAACACTCAATCCTTGAACTAGAATTCCCTGGCGTGGTAAGTGGTAAGACAAAGCAAGCACCTACATCCCAAGAAGAAACATGTCTTTTAAATGTCTGGCCCTGCTGGTGATCGAACCCAAATCCCTACTCCCATGAATAGATCCCTTCGTTGTATAAACTATCAAAACTTCCACCGGAACGCAGTGCCACATGAACTCATTTCCGTAGCGTGGAAAGTTATCGCGCGTAACTATCAGCTGCGTACACTCATTGTATGGAAAATGAATCATTTCCAAATTCAGATTTATGTAGGTATATCCAGTTTAGGAAATCTGAATTCAGGATATTACGGTTAAGTTACTATGAACTTATGTCTTATCCTAAATAATGTGTTGCACAGCAAAGCAAAGCAACAAGCCATAATTGTCCCACTACTGGGCTCGGGGTCTCTCTCACAATGTGAGAGGTACAGGCCATAGTCTACCACGCTGGCCAAGTGCGGATTGGTAGGTTTCATACACCTGTGAGAACTTTATGGAGAACTCTCTGGTGTGCAGGTTTCCTCACGATGTTTTCCTTCACCGAAGCAAGTGATAATTTACTTGTAATACGCAAATAATATTTGAAAATCATAGGTGCGTGCCAGGATTTGAACTCGGGCCCCTGCGTTGTGTTGTAATGTGTTGACCCTTATATAATAAACCGAAATTGTATCTATTGATAAAAATGTACATTTCAGAATTTGATACGCATAGTGTTATTTTTGTGATTACTGTACAGTCAATGTTTCGATGAAAGAATCATAATGGAAGTAAATTTAAGTCACGTTTTTCTCATTCTGTTTCTTGTTCAGTTTCTTTTCAACTTAGCAATCTCTTCATATAACTTGGCTTTGCGTAGGTTAGTACTCTTCGTCGTCCAAGACAGCGCCTCTTACCATTAAATATGTAGAATTTATAATCGAGCATTACAATAAGTAATACAAAGGGTAAATAAAAAAGTCAGGGTAAAATCCATACATTATACGATTGTTGTCAGGAAAAGTTATGTGATAACTATGGCACGTGGCTTGATATCCGGTGCAGGCCGGATGTAGCGCACGCACTACCCAGTGACACACGTACAGGAGAACCTCGCTGTGAGAAAACTATATCGATTTTACAAACACTACAAGCTTATGTTACTTTCCCTACATCACTTCAAAAGACATAAAGGAACGCTAATATAATGTTATCTCTGTGTGAAGTATTTGTCTATCTCTCTTCCTCGCGTTCTTTTCTCTGACATTGTAATTTGTTAGAGACATTTCTCAATGAATTAAGTTATGAAATATAAATATTAAGGTGTCAATACAATTAAGGTTGCATCAATAATATTATCATTAGGTTGCATAATATGTAATAATTCAAAATTTGGTAGGTGCAATTGGAGAATTTTAAAATCTTTCTTCACGTTATATCATAATTTCGAATTAAGACAAATATTATTAAAATATGCTTAGCTTATGATGAATGCAATGATCGAGACACAAAAACCGAACGTCACTGATAAATAAAATTATGTATTAATTACCCGTATTCCAAATTTATAATTGTTTATTAATTAAACCTACTTGAATAATAGCTTTATTGAGTACTTCTTCATACAAAGATTATGGCATTACCAATATCAAATTGGTAAATAGGTACCTCATTGAACAAGCATATCATTATTAAGTAGGTTTGCACTTCTCAGCGATAAATTTAGCACACGTACGTATTTATAAACGGCATTCAAGGCAAATCTTCGTAATAAAAAGGAACTTAATTATTTAATTTACTCATTCTCTGTACCTAGCCTAGGCATTATCTTGGCACATATAGTAAGCGCCTGTTCAATTATACATTCGATGTTATTTACATTAATTGCGTAAAAGGTCTAATTATACTTCGTAAAGTTGAATACAGGGAGCTAAAGGAAAATCTTAATTATATGATTAACATAACTCGAACGCTATCTCATCAATCTGATGATGCGTTTATGGACATTATCCGCCCGTTGCGATCCATCGAAGGTGTGAAGTAGACTCTGACCAGATAGCTATTAGGTTTAAATTCTATCGAAATCTGCAGTCAAATGTAACCTCGGCACTAATCGGCAAATTTATGTGATGTTACTGAATGAAAAAAAAACTTGTAAATAGCCTTAGAAATTTTTTATCTAGTGTTTTTCGATGATGAATTGCTTAGGCTTAAGTTGTATAAGCATTCCTCTATGGGTTCTTGAGATAAAATTGTGTGTTATCGTACGTGAGAAGGTTTCTTAATTAGCCACGACCTGATCCTGCAGCCAAGATCAAAGGAACTCTTCAAGGGTTAATAGCACAGTCACTGAACTTACACACCTGACAAAGTTTTAAATACGTACACATGTCCTACAATGGGCATTTGACGGGACAACAAGGTAGGTAAGAAAAATCATTATTTTGATAGAAATGAGAATGAAATGAAAATGAAATGAGTAACCAAACGAGTTTTGGTTAGAAGTTCTAATTGCATACGAAAGAAATAGGTTTCCCGAAGTGAAGCAAACGGGGTTACACAACTTTACAAAGAATATGGTTGAATGAATCCGCTGGCATATTATGTCAGGTATTTCTCACATGCCGAAGAAAAAGTTGTAAAAACACTGCGAGATGAGGACAGTTGTTCTACCTATAAATTATTGTGTGGGTAGGACAGAAAGGGGTACTCACAGCGTAGAAAGTCAATGACGCCTGTGATGAGCTAGGCGGGGTGTGCGTTCCCTAGAGGGGCGAGCGAAGGGTTTCATTTTCATTCGATGTAGTGCTTTAGTGTGCGTCCTCCCCATATTGGCCGTCATAGAAGCCTAGAAGGATAGATACTTGTGGGCTTGACATGACATAATGACACGTTGACGTTGGTTTCTCGTCGCTAGAAGTCCGTAGAAATTTGGTTTACGAAATACTATCATTTGTACTTGGCATAATACTATTTACAATTATTTTTTAATAATTTTATGTTTACGAATCAACGACCGTAAAGACTCTTTGTCACCCCATTGTGATATAAGATCCGCGCAGCAATGGGAGAGTAATGTATTTTTAACACGTTGATGACTTATATAATTTAAATTATTCGATATCACATAAATATTTACAAAACAAAATAGATTACAATGTACACATAAACGTGGTGCTGTAATTCTATGGGCCTCCTCAAGAGGAGAGACTCGTGCTCAACAACGAGCCTTTAATGATAAGTACCTTAATTTATTTTGTGATAACCATAAAGTTTCCTTACAAAAAAGTAATTAATATCATAAAATTTAATGGTTAAAGAAAATCTCATTTCCAGTTTGATATCAGTACGTGCATTACGTTACGAGGGTCTCAACTCTCAATGCTATGCTTACTACATCGTTTTCCACTCGCGCTTAGCGACGTGGGACGTGCTCGCAATTCGCAATATCCGCCGTCCCTCCCTAGCAAATATTTCTCTGACATACTTGTAAATATATACGTCAGTTTCAATATCTCCTCGTTTGATCATGAGACATGTTTACTCGTAGGTTCAGTCATTTTATGTCAATGTGTGCTATCTATATCGTATCGTGTCTTATAGTACGGGGTTGTATCTCCTCTCAGGGTAAAGGCCATATTCCAACTATATCAAAGGTTTTGGAATATAGCTACACCTATTACTAAACAATGAAATTATACAAATAAATTGAGAAAGTATGTAGGTTTTCACGCGATAACTTCTTTCATCGAAGTACTTAAGTCATAACTAATTAATTTTTAGTATAAACTTATCTTTTCAAATCTATAAAATGCAAGATTTGAACCTGCAACTCTTGCAAGTAAAGGACGACCGACATGCATTTTGCAAACGTATTCTACTTACAGAAAATTAAAAACAAAAACAAAAAATATATACAATGTAAAAATCTAACGATGTCACGAATTTGCAAGGATTCAGTTACTGGCTTACGAATGAAAGGTTTCCCTCATATAATGTACTCGTAGATAAAGCTGACATGTGCCAACGCAATTAGGGAAATTGACGTAAGTAAATCGACTGCAGTGCAAATCAGACGAGTCCTTACAACCGGGGCAGCTGCAGCCCTCCCAGCAATTTAATAAAAAGGTTTCCCACTCAGATTAGAAACGTGCATGTTGTTTTAAACATGAACACACGGCACTTACTTTTAACGCAAACCTTGGAGATAATGGATATGAAAATGTCAATTTAATTAATTCATTTTATGAGTAGCTTCTGTACGAAATTCTAACATAAAAAAGTTGTTTCAATTCACTCGTTTTCTACAGATCAGACAGACAATAATAAATAAATAATAATAAACGCTAACACACTCATATCCCCCGCAGTAGGTTTTTACCTGTGTCGCGTCGCGGGTGGCATGGACAACACATATACCACATCACAATCACACCCATGACCCGAGTACAAATATTTATCTGTCACATAAATATCTGCCCCGGCCGGGAATCGAACCCGGGACCCCTCGCTTCGCAGCCAGGGCCGCTACCAACTAGGCTACAGGGTCGTCATTGTAGAGTACTCGTAGTAGTACAATGTAGAGACACTACAGAGTACAGATAGAAGTCTCCAGCGGTCTTTAAATAGGATTTTCTATTCTTTCTTTGTCGACATATAGGTATATAAACGTAACCTGTTGGTAAGCGGTCACCGTCACTGATATAAAATCAAAAGAAAAGGTATGTTTGGAAAATAATATTTTCTCACTTTCTTAGAGATTTCTTCTTTCGCAGACCGCAGAGAAGTTACTTGGCAAAAGAATTAGGAAATTGTTTAACATAAACGCAGTAGAGCTGTTTCAATTACGACCTCGTATGTCGTCACGTCGAATGTCGACGGTCGTCGGTCGGTGCACGTGCGCTGTCCGCTTACGAACGATCGATCATACTCGGACTAGACCGAACTTTCTTTAGTTTCACTGCATAGTGCTTCGTGCCTCTATGAAAGCTGATCTCAAGATTAGCGAACATTCACTTACTTGTTGATACCGAGCTACACTTTCGCACTCTTCGCCTTTTACGAATATATTCTATACGAGTATCTTCTTGTTTGATCTTGTCTTCGACTAGGTCTTTATAATGTGAAATATTTTCTATGATTGCATTATGATTGCATTTTCCTATCGTCTTTTGGTTCTTGGTATGCACTTCAAAAACAAATAACATAACCAATCAAAGAAGCGCAAACATTAAAATTCATTATGAGGAAGCCTTACATTTAGTTTAAATTATACATAATATTTTACATATACTGATTCTATACCCATTGTGTACAGTTTTGAATTGTGAGCTAGTGACATTTAAAGATAAAGAGTAACAACCACTTGTGAGAGCGACCTCAGATGGGATTGTAATTCTATTTGAGGTCGGTTGCGATCATTGATAGGTACGGGATTATCCATGTAGCTACATGGTATCAATTCATAAAGTTCTCGTTATGTTTGTTCTCCGTGTCCTTATTGGCTGGATTTATCTGAATCGACAATAAGTTTTCCTTGCTCCCTTACTGAGCAATAAATCTCATGACATTTTATGTGTTATACAAAGATATTTAATTCTGAGATTTTATTCTGTTTAATAAATATAGTTACTTAATAACTTATTTCTTGTATGTTTATTTCTTCTATTTTCGCTGCTTCCCTAACTGAGAGCTAAAGTTTTGGACATGTCAGGAAAATTCCTTTCTTCTGGTATATTCCTGGTCAACCACGTTTTGATAGCTGGTGATACCTTTCGGTATTACTTCGTACGAAGTTCTTTCTTCCTTATTTACTGCTAATAGGTTGCATAACGTTGGTGACCACTTACCGTCAGGTCGTCCATCTACTTCATTAACATTAAAATGAATTAGCTGATGGGTATAAACTATCAGATATTCTATTTGATTAAGGTAATTAAATAATGTATTTACTTAGACTAACACACGTCGTGTTCGCGCGACCGATGGCAATACATCGAAGGGTTGTAATTGCATTACTACATTAGTTGACATGCGCCCGGCAATTTGTATCAAAGGGCCTCCCTCGCGAACAACATTGTGTACTTCGTTAGACCAATTGCATTAGCGCCTTCGGATTCGATTCTCCATTCTCCATGTTTTTTGGATACAACACGATGTTGTTACTTAACTATTAAATTAAATGTTTTGTGCTACTGTACCTAATGCAAAGTAAAGTAATTTAATCAGATTTTGAAGTTAGACTTATTTCGCTCAATAATTTCGTCATGTATGTTATGAAAGAACTTGTTCCAAAAACATGAAAAAGTTAAAAACAAAGATTTTTTTTTTCATATTGTGTTGTCTTAATCATCAATAACATAATTTTATTTATGAAGATGCTACTGAATATAATGATGTGATCTAAGCCTATCAGGAATGCAAGCGTGTTAACATAGCCTAACATACCTACATACATGTTTCAGTTATACAGTCTTTAAGATTAAATGATTTTAAATTTTGAACGGATTCCTAATTCAAAATCTTACTCATTTAATTTACAAATAGCTCCCAAAGCAAACGTTACACATACGAGCATAACAAACGTAAAACAAACGATTTCAGCTCTCGGTACTCGCACACTAAAAGCTTCTCTCATCGCAGCTAGTCCACTTATACTTCCTATTATAAACAATAACATTGGAAACTTTTTAACACGTCATCCAGTTATACAGTATCTTATGTAGTCGGCAAACGAGGCGAATAATTCGACTTGTTAACAAAATATACGCACGTGCTCTCAAGATGCGTGGTGCAAGCGATGTTAATTATATACGAGTATTTTCTTGCACTAACGAGCAAGGAGCTTGTTACAGATATTATTAGTTTATATATAGGTTATAACTTATAATATCCAGTAAAATTCTTATATTTTATTTTAGTTCTCCAACGATGGAGTTTATTATGAAGAGCAATTTAAGCCCGTAATGATTTATTTAATTGATTGATTTCACGAAATCAAAAAATCTTCACACGTGGGTTCCGAAACGCCTTTCCATAAGATGAACTACTAAATACTGCAAGAACTCGCTAATGGCAATCTTTACCCATAGAGACCATAGAGCGCACTCAAATCTCACATTTATGCGTATAACTGTACTGCAAGCTTCTGTTCTGACAAAGATTTGATCATAACTTCTATGTTCGCAGACTGGAACTATTTAATTTGTATTTCGAAGCACTCAAGTTACGCGGTGGTCAACTTGGGAACCATGACTCTATCATGGCAACCCTCGTATCAATTTTTAATTTTTAACATCTTTAACATACTTTCAATTTCAATTCAAAACGAATTTAATTAACAAACAGCCAAAGCATTCTTATTCACCATTAGACCAACTTATACGGCAAGCATTACTAATGAAGTTGCAACATGTCGGCATTTATATCGCGACCAACAAGGAATTACTCGAGATTCCATACGTCAGTGAGGTTTAACTTGCACCACGCGTTTATACAAACAGAGGGCGGCGCCGACGCCGGAGATTATGATCGCGAGTGATTAATAACGAACTAGCGCCTAGCGCATGCGCTAAGCTCTGCATCTGCGCCGGCGCGGCGCACGCTTCCTCTCATCGCGTGTATTCAATAGCTTCGCGAGCAATGCTGCTGATGCTAAAATGATCTCTGAAAGATTTTTTTGTTGAAAAGGCATGTTTGCTTAGTTACTGTTAGATAAATTTTTATGCAAATATTACATATTAATTCCCATAAAAATTTAAAAGTGTCAAAGGTGAAAGGAAAACAGAAAAGTTAGGTACACGATAGAAGAAGAAAAATTTATGCTCATTTTTAAGAATAGCGCACGCACGTTTAAGTGTGAAAGGCATTTCTAAACTTTGTATTGAAAAATTTAAATTCGTCAGTCTCCAGTCCATGTGAAGTAACATTTTGACAAAATAATGTCAACTGCAGAACGAAAGTTACTATAACTCATAACTCCTTCCATTCGAGTAAAATGTGATTAAACACATCTTACGAACAGACAATAAGAACACACATGTTACTCATATCGATATAAATGGTGCCAGTGAATCAGTTATATTAAATTTATTCACATACTACGATCATTGTTGGTAGATAATGCATGTAAATTTATGATTGAGGCTAACAAGTTAACTAAAGATGCTAGACGCCAATAACTTGCGTCAGAATTTTCCATTTTTATATCCATTTGCCTATGTTGTGATCTCGGGCGGAACGTAAGTTAATCATTTTTGTGGCGATGAATAAATGTTTTCGAATAACTATTGGTGTAGTTACCTACACCTACCTACTAATACCTCTAGTCCTCTACTTATTACGATCTCATCACATTATGATAATAATTAGATGTATGCTCATCACAATCCAAAAATGTCCCCCTGCGTATCATCTCACAATGAAAGAAGGTACTAATAGATATTAATAAATGTACCACTATGGCTTCAACTAATTAATGGCCACTGCTGAGCACGAGTCTCTTGAGGAGGCCTAGAGCATACTCCACCATGCTGCCTTGTGCGGATTAGTGGAGGTGCTTTAGTAGTTCAGTACAGAGAAAATCTCTCAAGCGAGGTTTCCACACTTTTTTTCATCAATTTTTGAGCGATCGCTAATTTGCAGTAGGTACTACTAAGAAAAATTCTAGGTGTATGACGTATTAGTATTCCAATACATTGAACAAGTTTACGTGAAACTACTGTCACAGCTAAATACGATTTCAGAGTAAATTTAAGCAGATCTCAGAACTAGCTAATTGTACGGCAGTGCTTAAGAACTTCTAAGTATAGTTGTATTATTTATGTTTCAGGAACGTTTTCTGAAAGTCTTGAAGTGTGAGAAATAAATTAGTTCGCGACGCGCTGCCGCGGCCGGCGTCACTCCAACGATGTCTGACTGGCACTCTTAATTACTCACTCGTTTGTTTTTGTTTATAATTATAAACGAAATGGCTTGACATTGTTGCGCATTGTATTGATTCGCTTACGTGTATTGTGTCGCTCACATTTCCCTTATATTATAATGCTAGATTATAAAAACATATATAGAAAATTCATTGATAAATTTTAGCAGGATAACCTATTTATTATAAGCTGCGAATAACGAACCGCCTATTGTAATAACTCTGTTGAAATTTTATTTTCATATATGAAAACTTGAAAAGGATAAACGAGGCCCTCGGTAGCTCCGAGATGAATAACGTCAAAGAAACATACAGACACTCTCCAGATTTTTCAAAAGATAAATTTAAACGTCAACATCACTGAAAAGTTTTCACAGCTGGGCTTGTGTTGGGTTGAGACTGTCCACTTTATTGGAAAAGTGCGTAAGACTCTTAGGTATACAAAATTTTCACCGAAGAAAACGATAGATACCTTATTGATAAGCCAGGTAAGGTACACTACACACATACCTTTGTAAAATTTGTACGTACAGAGTGAGCCTAAGTCCTCCGTGAAAGGAACCGATGACGTACAAACCTAGGTCCTACAACAAGTCAGCAATTAATTATACATACATTATTACTTTTATTGTAACTAACAAGTCACTTTTTACATCGCCATCTCCGTATCCACACCAAACCTTAATAGATGTATTGTACAACTATTTAACCTCTTTATGATTTATATACATACCAGTAGCGACATTATAGCGAATAATTTTTAACTACACTTGCGGGGCATAAACTAAAATGATAAAGTGTCCATCCGCTGTAGCAGCACTCGGTCCTTGTCCGTCTCGTCAATGTCTAAATGTCTCTATGTGATAAAATATGGTACAGTATCACTCAGCTTCAGTAAAGACTCCGGATTTCAACTGCACTATACGATACAGTTGAGTGAATCAGGTTTGTTGAATTGTGATACATCAACACTTAGATACATTGACTAGTTTAATAAGGTACTAATTGAATATTAACCAGTTAATCACTATAGCCCTGCGAACATACAAAACACTATAGCCCTTAAAACTCAATTTGTATGTCGTACTGGCTGTATTATTGTTTTTAAAGACATTGTGTTTTCTTATCTGTACATTGATATTTAATAAATGTAAATCCTATATAGAAAGTGATGTGAACGTCTCTATAATAGTCTGTGAATATGATGTCCGGGCGTCCGGGCGTCCAGTTTAGTGTCCAGTTTAGTTAGTAGAATGTGCACACCCTGGGTACAGGCGCGTGAGCAAGTGGAGCACAGCTGTCGAGACACGCAGACAACAGTTGTCCACGAAGTGTGACTTGATGTGCGATGCGAGTGCGCCTGCGCCACGCATTAGCCGCTCACATTATTTCGACTATTTTTTATCACGCGATTACTCATTCTCGCTAATCCGAATTGAACCTTATTTATTCGAAACCTAGTCGCTGTCCCATTAACAACTGATACAACTGTTCTGTAGTTCCAGCCGTGTATTGACAACCACACGTTGCGAATATAATTAATTAAGCTAATTCCATTTTTAATTGACGGGCTATAGCTCTATTTCTTCGTATCTAATCTCGCCAGTCTGTTGACTGGGTGAAATCATACCAGAAAAGTTGAAAGAATACTTTTTGGTTGGAAAACAAATTCATACATATGATTGATCGCTGGAGGAATAGCTGTTATTTTGTTCAAGTTTAACCTAGATTATTTATTGTCAAGCGTTATTCATGTGTCGTGATGTAAAGCGGCATTTTTAAGTGTCATTCGGCAGTTCCCCGCGGTCGACAGCCCGCCCTGTTTATTTGTTCGTGAATTTTCATGTCACATAATTTTAAAATTTATGACGTGCGATATTTATGTTTCACATCAACTTACGTAGTATAATGACATGCAGCATAGTGCAACATTCCACACATATACCATCTACATAGTAGTAGGTAGGCTATCTATGTAGTAGGTACTAATGGTGTCATCATATTCTATAGTTTTTTATTATTTAAGAATATTACATATAGATGACGCAATAACAACATGTTTCTATGTGGAGTGTGCGTTTTAGAAGAATATAGGAAGAAAATAATTTTACACGGTCTACACCTACAGTGTAGACAATTTGTTATAATTAATGATGAAAGATACAAAGAAGCTCATAGTGTTTCAAAAATTCTTTACCGACATGATAAATCTAACCAATAAATTTAAAAACTTTCATCATAGTGATAACTGATAACATACATGCGATGTATTTAGATTTATAGATATTTGATGCTATTTTTTTTTTAATAAATGCTAATTTTAATGTACAAATAAAATCTAATGGTCTAAAGAGTGAAATATAATTTATGCGCATTCACTTAGCAGTATGTAAGTATACTTTCTCTTCGCGATCCGGTCCATTCTGAGCTATATGGCGCCGTATAAGCCGGTACATTCTGGTATGTGTAAATTGTTCATTTACCATTGACCATTTACTATTTACAGACAACAAACGAAATGTTGTATTACTGCCAGAGATTTTTCTGGCATAATGAGTTTTCACGCGACTGTACGGACTGTACCGGAAATGTTGGAATTTGAGGTGGTGACAGGAAACGAAACAAAACAAGTGAGTATTGAATGAAATCTATTTTTGTGGAATCCACCATAATATTCAATATTTTTAAATTAATTTATTTAAAACATACCTTTTATTCCTTCATCTGAGAAAACATAAATATTACTCACTACATAATTATAGCTTAACTGAAATGACGTGATTACAATTTCCAACCTCTATATAGTGGCAAATATATGGCCCGTACGACCTGCGGCGACCTTTTCATGAGGAAAATTTGTTTATAGAATGAACAATGCAATGAAGATTTATAGCAACGTCTTATTAATTAGGAACTATTAGTACCAAAGCAGCTGCAAAAGCGATCTCGATAAATAATTGCAAATGTTTTGTCGTAAATCTTTTAATCAAAGCGTTCTTCTTTTGCGATTAACAATAACATCGCTTTGACGAAAACATAATGTCAATATACGATATACCTAATTATATTAAATAAAAAACAAATACCTATGTTATTACCATTTTACGATGTAGGACCTTCATGAATACATCAGATTTCATTTCCATGAACAGATAAAAATAAAAATTACATCATAAATAAATGTGCCTAATATAATTTTTAAAAAACATAACAACACTGAGGAATTTCCGATTGATGTTTTCAAAAAGAAGTTCACTTAAAATCTTTACACGTCCTTAATGCATCGAAGCTGTTTGCTCAATTTAATAACCGAATGAAGTTTAAAATCCATTCGGGCGCGCTATATTTTCCAGGACGGAGAGGAAGCACGCTATATGACCCGTATTAAGCCAACAACTGGTGTGATTTTTAAAGGAAAAACGTCCAGATGAGCGCCGTATCTTGTGACATGAACGAAAATAATTTGACGCAGCCGTTCGGCGGACGACATACGGAGACACGTGGCCACGATATATTACACGCGAGCCGCGCACTAAAAATATTGTGTTGGCAAATTAATGGGCATTCCCGACGGTAGGTAGCGGGATGAAAGGAAGTGCCTTTTATTATGTGAAACTTTGGTTTTGTGAAAACGCGCGGCAGCCGCGCGCACCTGTCCGCGCGCTTTGGTCGCCGGTTCAGCTAGTGCTGGTGACTGGACGCGCGCGGCTCTTCAGGGCTGCCGCGGGTCTTCTAACGCTACTTTAATCATTATCTTAAAATACCCTATACACCAGTTAATGTGACCTTACCTGCTGAAGAGCAGAAGAAGAAGCGACCATAGCCCGGCGGCTTGCGTCGTTAACATCGTCATAACTGATCGGCGAAATTAAGCAACAGCGGGCGCGGTCGGTAGTTGTATGGGAGACCTCTAGCGGTAAAAAATTCTTCAACGTTTCCTTACTTCGGTAAAGCCGTCGGTCCCGATTGATATCGTAAGATAACAGTCGTTAAGCCGTGACAGAGCCCCTCAGGAGGCATGAAAACTTTCGACACTTAGGTTGACCACTAACCTCTCCACCAATTCGCACTGGAACTGCGTAGTAGAGTATGCTTTGGGCCTCCTAAAGAGGAGAAACCCATGCCCAGTAGTGAGCCGTCAATGGGTTGAAGCCTTACTTGTTGAAGGGTTCGTTTCTCAATTTAGCAGACGTTTATGCGACAGATAAAATATGTCAGTTGCTCGTTGTATCATTTAACGTGTCCTTACTAGTGTAAGGACGTAAAGTAATCTTTAGTTCAACAGATCAAGTACAGATTCCCCAGGCGTACATCACTATCATACGAGGCCTTTTAATAATGTTTTAGTGGTTATTCAAATTACTCCAGCTCTGCAAATTCAAATTCAAATTCAAAATCATTTATTCATGTAGGTATCTTTGATACACTTATGCACGTCATTTTTTTAATGGACCAGCTTTTCGGAAAGGTGCTTTGTCATGGAGGAGAAGAAAAGCCGAAAGAAACTCCTCAGCACATCTTTTAAAAATAAAATACATTGGTATATTTCTTACAAAAAAGTATCACTAGCCTGTACGGAACTGGTTGCAGATCTGGTCATTTCCATGCATCTTTGTCATTTAT
Organism: Thymelicus sylvestris; assembly: GCA_911387775.1. Classification (NCBI taxonomy): domain Eukaryota; kingdom Metazoa; phylum Arthropoda; class Insecta; order Lepidoptera; family Hesperiidae; genus Thymelicus; species Thymelicus sylvestris. Next base: position 10,542,351 of record OU426898.1, on the reverse strand, counting down.
GTACTCATCTACAGTATTTTGCCTTTGCCTAAAAGTTGAGATTTTACATGTTTCTTAAATAATTGCACTGGCAAATCACGTATTAACTTTGGGATTTTATTATAGAACTGTACACCACGGCCCATAAAAGATCGCTTCACTTTAGAAAGACGGTAAGATGGCGTTACTAACTGGTGCATTTTTCTTGTTTGGCGATTAGTGATATCAAAATTTTGTTTATACCTTATCTTCTTAATCGTTATTTTCATAATTAAGTATATCTAATGGCAAGCGACAACCCTACACAGCGGATGCGACAAAGAAGACATGTGTCACGGTGTACGTCAGTTTCATAATAATTGAGCAGATTAATAACCCTCAGGGGTGTTCATATTTCGCCGTCCGGCAGTTGCGCCGCGTCTGTCGGTCCAAGTCTCCAACGCCCATACAACATTCCTACATGCATAGGTAAGCCATCCTGCGAGTATATTTAAGACATTTAGACCAATTCATAGGAAAACGCTCATAGATCAATAGCTTTTGTGGTCGGCGAAACTTTTGCATGGTCGTAACTCGTAAGGTATTTTACCCGCTTGGCTAGCTACCATCCTCCTAAAATCCCACGCAGTGACGTGTGATTCATACGAGCATGGAAATTTTATGGAAAATTAGCTTCTAAGATTAAGCAGGCAAAACGTCACTTATTGATTAGGCAGGTCACGTAACGGACGATGAAAATAGAAGAAACTACATTTTAAAAAAACATAGTGTTCCTAACGAAAGAATAATAAGCATAAACATTACATTAGATGTATTATAATAGTAAAGTAATTAAGTATACTTTAAATAATACTGTGCAGTCTGTGCACACCATTAAGGCGCTGTATTCAACTTGTCCACCGATCAGAATCGTGATCGTGACAAAGCCCATTGCAACTAAAATACGCGGCCGTATTCAAGAATGACGGTGACGTACAAAATTAACATAAATAATTGTATTGTATGCTGACTTACTTCAACTACGAGTATTTCCCTGACTTTAGATAATAATAGAGCGCACTTCGGTCGCGGTTGCATTGGCGTCTTAGTTTAGCTGTAAGGTTTTATATCCTACTAATCTATACTAATATTATAAAGAGGAAAGATTTATTTTGATTGTTTATTTGTATTGCATAGGCTCCGAAACTACTAAACCGATTTGAAAAATTCTTTCACTGTTAGGAAGCTACACTATCCCCGGGTGGCATAGGCTATATTTTAATGTAACCCAAGGTGTAAAAAAATAAGAAAAAAGCAAAGCGAGGGCGGTTACTCGTAATATTATTATTATAAATGTGTAAGTTTCTATTACTCTTTCACGCAAAGACTATTGAACGGATTTTCATGAAATTTAGCACTAAGCACCTAGCGGTCACCCATCCAGCTACCGACCGATCGATTACTTACGATCGACAAAACTACCAGGCTTTATAGTCTCGCAGATTTCTTCCTCACATAAGTCACAACTGAGTCACGACAGTTTGCATATCGAAATTATGATAAATTATGTAATGATAATCTTGAACTTGTTTTCATCAAAATATTACATTACTAGTGATAACAACAACAACAACAACGTAGATATCTAATTACAGATATTTCAAGATAAATTATGATAGCTCTACCAAGAGGTACTCATAATACCTCAATTAGGTTCACTTATGAAAAATAAGCTATTTCTTAATTAAATAGAAATACAAATATGTATTCTGCTTTTATACTTTGTGTGTGCATGCTGAACCTAACTCTCGAAATTATTTCTCCAGTCGCAGGTCTCCTGGTAGAGAAATAAGCAGTGCCTTTGTACATAATTACCAATATGTTTTGTCTTAATCTTAATTTTATACCTATTGTATTGTGTGTACATAAACGAATGAATAATAATAACCATTTGTTTTGATTAAAACAAAAGTTTTTATCAAATAAACATCATAAAAGTGAGTGTAGCTACAGCCTTAGCGTTAGCCAATTCGGATAACTGAGTCGCGGATTTGAGAAAATTATCTCGCTACAGCCACTTTACGTGACTATTCAAGATAATGTGTTAGCACTGTGATATGCTTCAAAGTTGACTTTTACTAATAGCTTAATCTAACGTTGGTGCTAGAATTGGTGCATAATTCCAGGACTTTCACTTCACATTACTTTAGTCTTATGAAGAATTCTATTATAATTCGTAATGTTGTTGGTTGCAGTGTAGATTTCTACGAATATGAAGATCATGGTTGCTCAGGTAGCCGGACACGGGACCATGATCTGAACAATGTTTATTTATATAATTAAATATTCTGGTCGAAAGACGATATTGCCATGTATTCATACTTACACGGAAAAAGGATATATTTAAGACAACATAGAGCTCACTTGTAATTTGCCTGCTGAAGTAAACAATCTGAAAACAATCGTCATCGTCGACATTTTATGGACCTTTAAGAGATAACCCTCATCATCATCCTGATATAGGACTTTCATGGTGATGATTATAGGATTATAGGGCTGCTGTCGTCTGGTATAATAGAATGCCATTGCTGTCAGTATTAAAACTTAACAATTGCACTCAGACATCAGATGTACCTTACCTTATCATACTACGGATAGAACACTAATACCTAAACCTGTCCCAGGGGCTCCTTTGGGGGTCAAAGCCACTAATACGGATTTCTTCAATTTTGATTGATTCAGAAGCTTCATAAAACTTTGAGAAAAGAATAGAGAATTAATGGACAGACATCCCCACACTGATTTTCTTCACAGAAACGATTTATTAAGTTTAAATATGCTCTTTATTTCAATTACAGAGGCTGAATTCAACCTTCGATCCTTGTGGGAGACTGACCATCAATGCTAACCATTCTACTAACCGACATCAAATAGGGATTTACACTCAAGCGCAAAACTGCAATAAAGCAGTCCTGGAGCTACTTCTATGTCAATAAAAATAACTTAATCAAAAAATAAGAAGTACAAGAGGAGATTCAGGAGTATCCTGAGGAAGGGCGTCGGCGTCGGCGTCGGCGCAGTATAAATACATGGCACGTGCGCGCGCGCAGCTGCCGGCCACGTGCCGCCTCTTTACGCACCACGTAAAAATAGATCATTGTCTCGCGACTCGATCGTTCGCTCGCGGACACGCCCACCGAATAGATAAAACACCACATCAAACGATAAACCGACGTTAAATAGCGTTTATTCGGTAACCAGATTCACACACCTGCTGTAACTGCCGATGTTCAGAAGCAAATGTTTTTACAGGCGCGATCGTTAAATTTGTTTATGGTCGAAATTTGGAAACAAACGAAAATTACATTTGGATGTTCTTGTGTTGTTGGTACTAGAATTGAGTTGCTTCACTCAAAATAGAGTACATAGATCAATAACCCATTAACAGAGAATTACATCATCGTTAGCGAGCAGTAACCGAGCAGCGTTCGAGTTCACTTTTTATTTATTCAGGAAACCTACGAATATCCCTTACGAAGGCGCCACTAACATTGGAAAAATATCTAGACAGGTTTTTTGACTTTTCAATTTCAATTTCTTATTCATAAAAGCTATGAAACAAAGAGACAAGGGAGATGCGCAGCAAACGTCCCCCAATAAAAAATAACAAAACACAATCGACAGCACTTCCGTAGTCATGCTTCCGGTAGGGACATTACTTCCGCAATGCTTCCCCGATCACTTGGCATGAGGGACGCTCGTCTTATTACTGAGGAAGATAATGCTTCAGATTGACAAGCGCAAAAAATCCACTGACAATTTTCCAGCTTGTGAGATTTGATACTACTTAGATCACTTTTGATTTTATTTTATTTTTTATTATAATGAAGCCATAGTGGATCAAGTATTGTAGTGACACACATTTTTTGTCTAGTTGCTAAACATAAAGATATCGCTATTTTCCTTAAGAACCCCAATAATGTATTTCATTAATACGAACTAACTATATGTCCGAACCAAAATAAATCCATTAAATAAAAGTAATATGCACGCTTACATTCAATTTAATAAAAGAAACTTCGACATAAAATCTCTAAAACACCCTCATCCATTTTATGGTTCATGAAGCACTTACATCTATCTACGTTGGTTGTTATTTCCGTCGAATTGCTGACTCCTCTATATTTATCATTACGAGGGTTAGCATGATTTTAGCACACCTCTCTCCTTCGTAACCTCTCCCCAAGCGATCGATAGCAGTCCGCCATTTTGAATTTTCCGACCAATGCCCGTAGCCATGGAAAGCCGTTGCCATGGCAACGCGTCGCCGCCGCCGCCACTCAGCCTGAAGGGGAAAGTGAATAGGGAAGGCTTTATAGTCATTTTATTCATGCTATATGTATAAACCTATTTGTGCGCATGCATAGTTAAATGGATGTGTATCGCCTACCCTATGGACGAGGGAAATTCACCTAATGCAACGGTTACGTATTATTATCAAAACGAGATCTGGTTCTAAAAAGATGTTACGCATTTGGGAAATACATACATACATGAATAGGAAAAGGAGGCAGGCATGCAGAGGAAAACGTTTCTCAGGAATCAGGTGGCAACCTGTAACTGAAAATAAGCACAAACAAATAAGAATATGGCACTATGTTATGGGGTTGTTTAGAAGAGTGTATATCGTATCCTTCAAGGCCGGTAACGCACTTGCAGCTCCCTTGATGCTGCACGTGTCCATAGAAGACACTGACCACTTACCATCAGATGCATCAGGGCCATCAGGGCCGTATGCCTGTTTGCCCGTCGTTAACATAAAAAAGACTGCACAATCACCTATGACTTACGAGCAGGAAGACTATTCTCTTTTGTAACTTGACAGCGGAGTTTCAAAATTGACGTTCGAGTTCTAGGATCACTTCACTTCGCAAGTGCGTACTAGATGATTAGATAATGACATGTCAATATGATGCAAGTTCGCTTTTGTTTGTAACTTGACAGCGGAATACACGATGAGTTTCTAAATTGAAGTAAGAGTTCGAGACTCCCTTCACTTCGCAAGTGCGTGCCAGATGATTAGAGAATCACATATCAAGATCTCGGACTCGAACTTCAATTTTGAAACTCATCGCGGATTCCGCTGTCAAGTTACAATACTGAATAGCCTTGCTGAAAACAAACAATTATATTATCTGTCACATAAATGTCTTACCCAGGGATCGAACACAGGTCCCACTGAGTGATTAGAGCCATCATCAACAGCTGCTCTTAAGCTCTTAAGGTTATTAATTTTCAAAATCTATGACATCCCAATTTAGGAAACGTCCATTTAAATCCCATCACATTGTAATGAAATTGATTAGTAGGTACTACTTTCTACATGCACTTGTACAAGTACCTAATGGAATAGAATAAAATAATATCGAAACTACAAACTATCTACTAATTAAAAAATGTCAAATGGAAACTTACAAAAAGGCAATAAAATTAATTGATAAATAATTAGCAGGTTCCAATTTCAAATTCAAAATTAACACGTTTTTGTTTGATTAATAAATGGTATTTAACACCGTGATCGAAAGATTCAAAGGTGCTTCTTGAAGATGTATCACAGAGGTAAAGGTGCTTAATTTCTATTGTGCCAGTAATCCGGTCTGTCGAAAACACATCTGACCACTTGTGAATTGTATACTGAGAGTACATTGTTGTTGGCATAGTTCTCAACAGCGAGCGCTGTATTATATTGTGCCAACAACGCCGCTCTCCGCACAATACAACACACCGTCCGCGTCATGCTAATTCCTTTCATAGTATGAAAATTACAGTATGACTGTATGAACAACTTCCTCCTCTTTCACTGCAGTTAAAAACCACATCGCTGGACGCTTTATGAGCGTACATTGTTTATGGACTTGTTTACAACTCCAGTGGAGCCCTCTAACGAAGAATAGACACACCTGCGACCTACCTGTCCGTACGGCGAAATCTGTAAGCGGACTTTCGACTTTACAGTTTCCTGTATTTGTTCTCGAACAATGGGCCGTAAGCACTCGCCGATGACAGCCGATGCGGTGTTCAGATCGTTGCATTATATAACTTCTCAATACTTTTTCACAGTCTTGTATGGCGACACCTCCCTTGGAAATCTCTATAACACAATTAGCATTGTCTACGATACTTGTCCAGTAACGCGTATTAACCAGTCCGTTTTACAAACATTTCAATATCTGCTGAGATTGGCCGATACATAAACAATGTTGGGAACCTATTCGGTCCAATGCCTTTTTAGGAACTAACTGAATAACTGTTGTCTAAGGAATGCTTTGGTAGGACCATAATTAAATTGTATACAAGTTTCGAATGACTGTGGACATGCATAACAATAGTAGATAAATTCTAACATTGTTGGACGTATAATATCAAAATTAAATGTACAAAAATTATCTGCTCGGATTCTACTGATAATTATTTATAACACATTATTTATGCCACTAAAGAAAAAGACAAAAAAAAATTACAAAATTATGAACTCAATACAACAGGTAAGTCGCAGAAGAATTTCAAGAATTATTTTCCTCGCACAAAAGAATGCAAGGAACATCTCCGAGTTGCTTAAAATAAACTCAATGCAGTGGAGTAAGAGATAGAGCGAAAAAGACTAACAAACAGACATGGCCGTATGGCGTACCCACTTCTGGCCCTGGAGGCAAATCAGATTTTATTGGCCCAAAGGGAGGTGGATTTTTTCGGTAGCTTGCCCATAATTAGGACGACATCGAGTGGCAATCTCCACTAAAGAATGTTATTTTTGCGAAAACATGTAATTTTAAAAGTTAATGCAAATGGCCGTTTCTTGGTGGTCATATGCACAATTTTAATAATTTATTTTCATGGTAACATTTTTTATTAACTCCTTAATAATAAAATTCATAGACAATGTACATAAATACATAATCAGTTTAGTATTGTTCTTATTCTTTTGGTATTTCGGGTTCGCTAAAAGAATGTAGAGTCAAAGTCCTAAAAAGACCTAAACTATACTCCAACTCGAAAACAATTGCACAGGGAACATATCACGACTATTCCCAAGCCACGACATTATAATATTGCAAATATTAGGTAGGTACCTACGTTGAGCATACTTTCTGGAAATCCATGGAGTAGTCCATTAAAAAGCCATAAAATAATATCGCAGTTGATATAACATTATGTCCATGCAACTCGCACTAAACGTTGATGGAATGTGCATAGATTGACACGTCTATGACATTAAAACATCTGCTACTCCTACATCCTAATGGTAATTTGGTGCTCACTATGGGTGCTCAGTAAATCTGCGTTTACACTACTTTGAGAGTTTGAAACGAAAGGTGGATTTAAATTGTAGAAATAGTTTTATATGAGCGCGGTACTTAAGTGTTGCCGGGTTGGTAGTGTAGTGTTGGGCCACACACGGTTGGGATCATTGACTCTCGCAGGTGTCGGGCACTCGGGTCTCGACTCTCGACGTGCATCGCGGGTGACGTCACCGCCGGAGCCTTATGAGGCAGGCTCAGGGTTACCATAAATGATCAGTGATCAGTGCGCAGTGTGCGCGGCCTTTCAGTTATATGAAACTTGGTTTCTTTTGCCCCTCGATTTAAGATTTGTTTGATGTTTTTTTATTAAATAAAGTAATGTAACACGCAGTTGAGAAGTAAAGTTCACGGGAAAAAAGTATTTTTCTACTGAATTAGCCTTACCACCAAGCAAGGCGGCTTATGATTATTATGACACTATTCACCTTCATCAAGGTTATTCACAGCATCCAATAAATAATCCTTATAAATAATTCTAAAGTCAGTCACTCAATCGTTGAATGGGATACGTCTAAAATTCGAAATCATAATAAGTTGTTATTAGAGATGCGCTGAATAAGGGTTTAAACTTTAACCAATATCCGGCAGAATTTACAAAATTTACGAACTATAAAAAATGCACCGAATATACCAAATAAGAATATATATTCGGCCGAACATTCAGCGCTTCTCTAGTTGTTATTGAGTGGTCAGTGGTAGCCCTAGGTGGAGCGCCGCGGCGCCCGCGCAACCTCGGACAATGCGCGACTCGGCCATTATCTCGAACGCTTAATGGTCTCTAATGGTAATATTGAATGCGAAGTCGTTCGCTCAATTTTTAAAAGATAATTTATGCTACAATAGTCTCTTTTGTTACTTGACCGCACTCTCTCTAAACGTTGGGCTCGCCTGCCGATTTTATGCTTTTTATGGAAATACTTCACGGCTGTATCCATTTAGATAAAACTTTAATTGTCAAAACTTTAAATTCAAGGATTTCCTCAGTTTGTCGAGGTTAACGTTTACATCTTTTATTTAATAACATCGTTGGAGTATAATAACTCAATTAAAGTCCATTACGCTATAATCATATGTGTAATAAATTACTGGTTGAAATAAACAATGTTCATGGCTGTATAATATATGGGTGAATTTGTATATTATTCATTTATACGGCCACTCTACCACTTATGTCTTCTTTAAATCAACATAGGTATGCGGCATAACTTTATAAACAAGTTTTCTTTGAATGTAATTGCGAACAATAATTAATTTAAAATTAAGTACCAAAATATACCTACACTTAATAGATATAAATCTATTTGGTAAATAACAAAATCCATCGAACCGGATTTCTTTTAATTAACATGTTCTTAGCTCTTTAGTTTCTTCTATAATTTTATCTTAATAATTAATTATTTACTATTAGAACACAAGTCCACAACTATTAGTCATTAAACTGCATTAGTCAAAGACACGATCAGCGATAAGGCCAAAGATGAGTCGGTCAATAGGGTTGCTTCACAGGCTTTAAAGTTTTAAACACGTTATTCAACTTGCAGTAATAAGTGTAAAGTGTAAAGTACCTATAATAAATTATCTTTGGCGTCTTTATCGAGTTTAATTACGAAATTAACTCCAACAATTCTATCCTCCTATATAGTCATATTTGACAAACAAGCAATAAGCATTGACCACCGGATGGTAAGAAGTCACCTTCGTCCTTGGACATCAGCAACAGCAACACCATTGCATAGGCATCAGCGATGCGTTGCTGACCAAGCTAGAAAGGAAAAGAAGTCTCGCAGTCAAACACGTGGTTCCATTCGCTAAATCGTAGCAATTAGTCGCTAATCGTTCAAACTATCGTTACCGATATTAACATTGATTTACCTGACATACAGTAGAGCGTCGTTTCATTCCCTGTATAAAGTATTATAACGATCAGTCAACGTGGGTGGAATGATGGAATCATTACACTGAAAAACTCATCTCATTTTGGGTTTCATTCCCTCCACATTGGGAATAAACATTATCAAGGTGTGATACCGTTGCTTTATACCATTTTGGTCAACGCACCCGGCACTGCAAACGTATAAATATTTCGGTTTTTCAATGCTGGGAGCGCTCGCTAAGGACACAGCGTTTGACTTTTTGTTGAACTGCAAAAGGAAAGTTGATATTGCCTTAAACATTTGGCTCTCAGTGGGAGACGTTATTAAAAGAAATCACAGTCCTTCCTTACACATATCGTTGACCTTATTTGGCTTAAAAATGCTCATGTAGCCGTCTATAAGGGAGAGTTTTATATGGAATAGTATCTATGGCAGGTTTACAAAATGGACGCTTCTTGTATTTTTGTAACGAGCAAGAACTCTCATTTATAATGCCGATTCTTGTATTACAGCGCAATTATCACCTGATTGATGGACGCAGTCAAGTTTTCAATGCAATCAGAATATAAAATCACGATATCGGCGTTCTAAGGAAAGTTATGTGTCTTATTTATTGATATTGTTTATTTTGCGACAACTTGATAACACTACCATGACGGTTTTAGTTCAGTCTTTGTCCTTAAATGGTAACAAATGACTTCATGAGCCAATTGAAATTGTGAATTGACGCTGGTCACGAAGTATATCGTTTTCTTATAAACATTTTACAGTGTGAATGTGATTTTATAGCTTGATTTTTGATAATTTCTCGTTAGTCCCTACAAAAATTTCTTAACTCTTCCAGTGATGTTGAAAAACATTTTATTCAAATGTTTCACCCAATTAAACAAGTAAAATTACACTCCTTTAAATATTGTTTAAGCGTCACATAGATTCCAATAAGTGTGAAACTTCTCTACTTAGAAGTTCAGTATTTTGTAAATTCAATTTCTCCTTACATCCCATCATCATCGATAGCTATACTCTTAACATACCGCTCCTCGCAATAACACCAGTCTTATAAACAAGCAGCAACAATAGATAACAAAATAAACAGTTTGGTAAAATCATTGGCCGCTCGGCTAGCCGCCGCCGCGCGGGCCGCGCCGGTCACAGGTTATCGGGGCGGCCAGCCGGCGCCCCCTTATCACCATCACATGCGCTGTCAGTGCTGTCACTCAGCTCCAGTGGCTACAACGGCCAACTGTCACTACCGCCTACTGCAGCATTGATATAACGCCTACACGCATATGACTAGCGTAGGGAACTGCCTTGACCCTTCTCATTTCTATTACCCAGCCTAGCAATGAGAGATTTAATATATGGTGTATGCATTACACGGTATAAAGTCAATGACTGTATTCTTATACTTATGAAACTCTCATATACGAGTAGTATGATAAATAGTGCGAAAACTAAAAAAAAGGTTTGCTTTTTTACTTCTTTTCCCATTCTTCTTTGATCTCTGAAAGTGTTGTTCACTTAATTTATTAAATTTTCGATTCTTTCGATGATTTTTCTTAACCTTCTGCTTCTACACTCATTAATAAAATTTTCGAGATTGAGAACGTATTTCCCATTGAACCATTTGTCATACTTAAACTATGCTTGAAACGGCCCCAACCTAATTTAAATTCCAAAATAGCCTTAAAAATTGTGATGACGTCAGATGACTAATCCGGAATTCCAGAAAATGGAAGCTGGTTCTTTAATGTGTTCCGTAATGAAATAATGTTGCTGATTAAAGTCAGTTAATTTGATATTTTGTTGTAGAGACCTCTTTTAAAACTTATTTCATTCGTGTATTAATATCAGTGGTAAGGTAATTTATTATCGTACTTATTATTAATAAGATAGTTTCATAATTTATGTTTGTTAATAATAGTATTATTGTATTTATTTCATCAGGTAGGTATAAATAACATGATGGAGATGTTAAGTTGTTGACGTAGTTATATCCGGTTCAATTTTAGATGTAGTAAATAGTAAATTTGGCAATTTTTTAATAATTTTAAGCGCTCATTGCGGTTTGTATCCATTGTTAGTGATGCGCCGACTTAAAAGCATATTCGGTACGATCGGTAGTTGAATGGATGAGTACATTCAAGAGCTCTCGATCCGAAGAGCATTTTAAGCCGTAAGGCCGATTGTTATCGTCAAGTCATAGTAGTCACGGCTTAACGATGCCGTGTATTGGAGGACAAAAGATTTCAAGTATTGCGTTGACCAATTCTTCTTATTCGCAGAAGAGCAGTGTAATGGAGTACGCTCCAAGTCTTCTCTTTCATCACACCTGTACTCTGGTCTCTGCCATTGCTCAACATTGATGGTTGAAGTAAACAAATCCTACTAATATTATGAAGTGAAAAGTTTTTTTTTGTAAGGATGTATGGATATTTGTGACTCTTTCGCGCAAAAACTACTGAACGGATTTTGATGAAATTTTGCGGACAGGTAGATTATGATCTGGAATAAATTATAGGGTACTTTTTATCCCGAATAAGGGAGGCAGGCGTAGTTGATATCATATTCGTATCAAAACAAATTTTACCATAATTTTTGGGAGTTTGATCACCTATTGCATTTGTATCAATACCTAATTTGTTATCAAAACTGAAACTATATTACTGTCCATATAATTTCTTGAGTTCCTCGTCGGATCAGTATTGCGTATCGGTTTTGCTTCGCGTTGCATTGTAATGCGGTCTAACGGTGCTCTACGTGGGTTTTATTTTGAACGGCATTGTCAACAATTCGTCTCTTTGTGTTCTGATAAATCGAACGATATGTAACGGTTCGCTCGGATCGTGAGAGCCTTTGACTTTGTACTTTACGAACTAGTTTAAAAACAACAAATAAAAACTTGTTGACGCAGTTATATCCGGTTCAATTTTAGATGTAGTAAATAAGTCTGCTCAGTCCTTTTCTGTAGGCTATAAATGTCTGACCTCAAATAACAACAACAACAATTCTATCCGGATTGTCATTTGTGACCATATCATGTACCTATCTTATTTGTATGTGTTCATGCCACTGCTGCACTGTGGTAACACTGAGGATTTTTTTATGTGATTTTGTAAGAGCCACTTCCGTCGCCCATGGACATCAGCAACACCAAAGGCATCACTGATGCGTTGCCAGCCAAGAAAGACAGAAGAAAAAGAAACAAATAAGGATCCTTATTTCACGCCCTACGGCGCACACAATCACTGGGACTTATCTCAGGTCTTAAAATAGAAAATTAATAAAAAATGCAATTTTTACGAAAACTTAATAAACACACTTGTTTTGTTAACCCTTGGTCCGTGAGGTCCTAGCGCTATAAGGCTTTTTAAGGAAATAGCAAAAAGGTTAGTCGACATCACAGGAGACCGAAGAGCTGGCAGCTACCTCGGACAAAGAATTATTAGTCTAGCTATTCAAAGGGGGAATGCTGCCAGTATCTTCGGAACCTTGCCTAAAGGGACTCCTTTTAATAATATATTTTAGTTATTATATTATATTTTTTAAGGTTTTTAGTTTTAGGTTCACTGTTCTAGTATATATATATTATTTAATTTGTCTCGTTACAATCATATTGATCCCTGCACTATCGATCCCTAAAATGAATCTTATTAACAAATCATCTTGGGAAAGTTCTTGACATTGTGAACGCTTTTAAAATACAATAAAAACATACACACGTTCTTTTAATACAAAAATGCACCTGAGAATGAAGGCGGGACCACTTTACTAATATTTCGATTATTATGAATCAGTGTTGTTTGATTATACTATGATGTTTCGAAACCATTGCGTGTTGGGTTGGATAAGATTGAAAATTATTTGAATGAAAAGTGCAAGGGTTACGTTTGTAAACGATATGGCCATAGACGGTATTGGGACAATGAAAGGAAGTCTCAGGTAGAGGTTAACAATTCGTTTAGTCCAGGCTGCGCCCACATTTTTTCCACCGTTTGGGCCACACAGGTGCAGTGATGTTCCCTAATTTACTATTCCCGATACGGTACGTATTCATGGGAATTCAATGGTCGTAGCTTGCACTTTGACGAGATTTTTTTATCTAATAAATTATAATAATAACGGTCTTCCAGCTCAGCATATAAATCGCTTATTAGTTTGTTGTCTGATGTTCAAATTATTCTATTAATGTTGGCATGTTTTTGTTTTCTTTTGCTTGTAATTTCCACTTTAGTATGTTTCTATTATTAGATATACAACATTGATTTTATTGTGATGACGATAATAATAGAAACGATATTTAAGACTGAATACAAAACAAAATAATCCTCTATGACCTCCCGAGTAGATAAAACTGACCTAGAGATATGCATAAAACTATTATAACACTGTTGTATTACAAAACCTTTCGTAGCTAAAATATTATTATGTTTAGCCATGTTTCAGCATCAAATGCAGTTTTGAATGCTTTGCAACACATATTTAAGTGGTCATCTATCATGTCTATCGATGGCTTCTATGATACTTTAGTGAAAAATAAAGGTTTACTACATGATTGTTTTGAGAACCAGCACTTTCTTTATTTCTTTTCTCATCTTCCTCAGATGGCAATTAAGGCATCGTTAATAGCTTTGATGTAGCTGATGCCGGTCATCACCATGGGAGTGGAGTCACTAAGTCACCACTTCAGGTGGCTTACTAGCCGCTTTGTCGGCTATTAAAAATCTACATTAACATGTGAAAATAAACTAAAAACGTTGCACCTGACTTTAAATTCGTGACTGACATTCAACGTGTCTCGTACACTGTGATCTAGTCAATTTGTCGGTCAGATAACGACACATCAGGGGCTTGCAAAAACACTTTTAAGAATATACCGTGCCGCATGCCGTGGCATTTAATCTGGCATCTTTATCCGGACCATTTACCTCTTATATCAGCACTTACGATGTTTTAGTCCATTTAATTTATTCGGGTTAACAACATCTCTTTATACAAATTAAAGTAAAAGTATTAAAGTACTTTAAAAAAATTTAAAATAACTACTTAGGTTTCTTTAATTGCTCCTTAGTAAAGAATCACCATACAAATTCTGTACCAAGGAGCGATTTAAGTAACCGTTAGTGACTCTGAGTTGGGGCGTTACTCTAATAAAATAATAACTAAGTATATGATGCGTATCATACGCTATAAATAGTATTTTCTGTTCTAGAAACAAACCGCCTTATGATTCTGCGACACTGGATTCCGGAATACTCTGATATTCAAGTAGAGATCGTCCACTTGAAAAATGAGCGTTAAGTGGCAATCTTTAGGAAACATTTCGTATTAAATTAATATAATCAATGTGTTTTAAACAAATATAGAATAATAATAGAAATAAATACTTCCACTTACAGGTTAAAACAATAATATTATGATAATTAGACGATATAATTACACGATCTCTATCTTGGTATAATAAATCGTAAGAACTCGCTTCATAAAAAAACAAGTGTGTTGTGTGTTGGCAATGCTAGGTACTGTGTCGGGTGCAAAGTGTTTCAAAATGTTATCCATGATGTTATCTGAGGAATGTTACCTGTGAGAAGTCTTGAAAAAACTAAGTAAAGTTAATGTGGAATGCGGATGTAGAGTCATTAGTTACTAAATTAAATAAATGGCAACTTTATCTTGGCGAGGCCGATCTTGAAGTTGATTTAAACAACCTATTTTGTAAGATTAATGTAACATCTTACAAGTCTTACATCAAAACCTCTATAGCTATAGATCAGAATAGCCAGATTGACTAAAATCAAGAGTAGCATTGCACTAATGGATCTTTGAGCGTACTCAAATAAGAATTGTATTTGAGGTTGATAGGCTAACTGTCCATGGTTTAAAGTTACCTCAAAGAAGATAGTCAAAAAAAACAATTTTTCATAAATAGATAGGTCTACATCTATCTATCTTCCTAATTCCTAATACTAACCTAATACATTTATTAGTATCGATCTTTAGCTCTAATAACTTTTTCAACGTGAAATTAAAATTAAAAAAAAATACCGTAGACTACAAGACTTTCATAAGTAACTAAATACTCTAAATAATTCCAACACCTGGCGGGCAATTCTCATTTCGTAGAGATACATGTCTAACAGAGATATCTCGAAAAAACATGGCCGATTGGCCTCGTTTTATTCGAGGTCGGCCATGTTTTTTCGACATATCTCTGTTAGACATGTATCTCTACGAAATGAGAATTGGGCTCCTGCGTTTCACGACAAATCTCCCGATACTCAATTATTATCTGACCAATTTGTCGAACCGATAACATTTTACTAGACGTGATACGCCAAGCGAGAATGCAAAAAATGCTTTTAAAAACAGATAAAAACTTGAAAACTTGATGACGATAATTCGTTTACATTTATCTTAATACGTTGGCTTGAACTATTTAAGTAGTGTTGGAGGTGGTTTAATAGTGAATTGATTGTGTGTGCACCTGGTATGAAATAAGACATAATCTAAATTTTACTAACAAAAAATAACCGAGTTCAAAGTCTCAAAAACTACATAGTTGTCAGATCTCGTTCAAATTTATGTGAGACTACATGACAAGCGCCTGCTTTCGATTAAAAAAAGAATCATCGAAATCGGTTGGCGTGATATTGAGTTATTCGTCAATTTGTCGCGCACATCTTAACACAAATTTACGACTTATGTAGTTTTCTCATGGATGCCGTTGTCAGATCTCAATTAAATTTATGTGGGACCACATGACAGCCACCAGCTTTCGATTAAAAAAAGAATCATTGAAATCGGTTCGCCCAGTCCAAAGTTCTGAGGTAACAAACATAAAAAAAATACAGTCGAATTGAGAACCTCCTCCTTTTTTGAAGTCGGTTAAAAATGTCGTCTCATTATGTGTGCAAAACGAAGAGTAGATACAGGCACACCAGTTGACAGTGTGTGAGCATTTGTTATCCAGATAATTATATCACAAACAACCCTGCTATTAGGAAACAAGCACAATCTGCAATTTCAGAAATATTAAGGCCCGATTACCAAGTTGTTTCAGAATTAACCAAAGAAATGTCGATATAAATATAATGAGGAACTTACCAAGTTTCCAAGCTTCCTCGCGATTTCCTGGTCGTTTAACCATTGTCTTATGTTTTACAATGGACACCCAAGGCAACTTTTGCATGGGGCCTTGCTTACTAGTCACACCTGCAAGGCTATTCTGTTTTGTAACTCGACAGCGGAATCCGCGATGAGTGTCAAAGTTCCTTGCCAAAATTGACCTGCATCAATTCTAACCATTATTAGGGTAAGGACCAAATTTTTGACGGATTGAGACATACTCTGGTGTCCAACTCAAATTGGAAGAATATTAGAGTCCATTACATGCCTAAAATATTTTTTTTGTATTTGCTAATACCTTCTAAACATGTGAGCTTAAGAAAAACATTAAAAATAACTACCTTGATTTTTTAATTTCATCATCAAAACATGACAGTATAATTGTTGCCTTAGAAAAGTACGTAAAATAAAATGTCCCAACTCGACTTCCTTAGAAGATTTTTGATGCTGTTTGGTTTTTACGTGAGCTATAATTTGTAAATCTACATTAATGAGCTACCATATATACTAGCAATGTCCTTGACAAATATTAACCCATTATCTTTCTTATTTAAAGTTTTACAGGTATAAATGTATGTGTCCCGAAATTCGTTCCGTTGTGATATTCCTGTTGTGCGACGCTATAATATTGAAACCACAAGCATTTTTAGAAGTTTCTTAACAATATAGTGTGGCAACGTTGGTTTTGTGCTAGCTATAGAAATTCCAATAAGCCACGATGTTTTTTTCTCTGCCAATTTAACATTTGATTCGATCTCATCAGTTTCGTCGTTAATATTTTGAAAAGTTTAGGTGAGGATTTTACAAATATTATGACGATTTTCTAGCAAATTATATTATAGATACGTTACATTTTTAATGTTCTATTCAAATGAATGTACAAAAATGTCAATTAGTTGTTAAATTTGTGAAATTTTGCATCTTTTAGGTGTTGTCGTGTGAATTTTTGTTCCGTTGTGCGACGTTATGACACGAAATTGATCCTAAAGGTATGTTTATCACGATTTAAATATGTATTATTAACTTGATTTTTTTTCATATTTTATTGTATTCTTCTCAAAAATAGTTTTCTATATTTGCTTTTCAGATGCATTCTTCAGCCGCAGAAAGTTGTTGTTGTTGAAAGTACTGTGAAAAATTAAAAAAAGAAAATCCAAATAATTTGAATGTTATTTATAAGGGACCACATTTTGGCAGCTTTTAAACACCGACGACACATGTCGGTATTTTTGTCGATAAAATTAGGTAGAAATATCGCTAGTTTTTAATGAGATTTAGTATTTTTAATGAGATATTTATTTGTTTTTACTTCTTTTTCGTGAAATTTTGATTGATTTTATTTACATTTTATTTTGTTTTGTAATAAAATTACTTGCAACGTAATTTTAATTTCTTTCATTTTAGGTAATCTAAAATATTACTGTATACACGCAACCTTATGCTCCATTGTGCTACAATTTTTTTCCAGTGTGATAAGTTCCGTTGTGATCTCCATTGTGCTAATACGTCAAGTTTTTGGTCCTTACCCATTACTTAATGAGAACATAGATAAATGGCTAGTACTAAGTAGATTCCATAGTTAAGTTTTAACCCTGTACAAACAACGCCTCACTCCTTAGTCCATAAGTCAATTAAAAGAGTGTGAATATGTATTAATTTGACATTGGAGGTGTTTACAATACAATGAAATGAAAAATAAGGTCAGCATAGAAAACCAGACATTTAGGTGTCAACTTAGCTTAAATATATTCAAGTGTGTTACCTAATGTATTTTGACTCTGGTTACTACAAGTTCCAAGTAAGCTACAGGAAGTAGTTGAAATAAAGGCTCGGCGATACGGTGTCGGGTAGTAATAAAACAACGAGGCGCCATTTTGAATTCGAATTGACGGCGATGCAATCGTATTGTCACTGGGAGGTCCGCATCCGGCGCCAGCCATTTGCATCGAACGAGACACGAATCGATTATTTTATTTAGAATTAATCTGCATTCATTTTCGTTGCCTACACCGTCTAGTTTAATTCAAACTGAACGAGATAGAAAGCGATAAAATAACTACCTTTTGAAACCCAATAAAATCAAACTGCCTGATTAAATATTCAACAATAGTCATTGCTCTGAGCATACTGAATAGCTAAGTGTAGGTGTGTGATAGAAATACCAGGTCGTGAAGCCTCAAGCTATTTTTAAAGTGAACTTAGAACTGATCTGAACGATTACAACACGCACAACATGCAAAGGTAGTTTCGCTAGTGCATTGAACTTACACAATGAAAAATCGTACTACCGATTAATACAGATATGGACATTGGAACACTACAATCAAAACCTGCGTGTCAATCCCGTCGGAGAATCGGTATATACCTAGGTCCTGTCGGCAGCCACTGTTGCTATGAATTAGGCTGGGTATGACTAAAGCGTTTCGTATATAAATTTAAGGGTACCGTAGACAAAACGAAACGTCCGTGTACCCCTCTGTATGTCGGTCCGCATTCCGCAGCTAAGCGCAGCCTGCAGCATAGAGACCCTTAGTGAACTTAGAACTACGGAACTCTACATTGCGCTTGGTCTGATACACACTTGGCCGGTGTTGTTAATCAGGATAACAGATGCATTGGAATCAATCCAAGCTATCTTATCCTGCTCATGGGTCATGGGTTCATTAGAACAACGGCGCCGACAATGGTATCAAATACTAACGAGAGGGTCGTTAAAGAGGCACTAGAATATAGACTCTAGAGGTTTTTAAAAGGATAAGGATATTCAATATTCATATTAACTCATATTGGGTTGTCCTGGGTTGTCCGAATGCACAGACCGAACGTGAGTAACATTTGGTATTAGGGACTTTGGCCTGGGTAACCAAACACCTATGCAATCAACTCACAGAAGAGCCTTTTTGTTTTAAAATGATTTTGAGTAACCATACTTCAAACAAAATTGTCACGGCGTAGTCACATCAATGAATTTTCATGTAACCATTAATGGTACACTTGCAAGTGCAGAATCAGCGACAGGTGGCCTCGCACGTGCCTCCTTGAATAAAATGCAATGAATGTCAAATATACGTACACGCCGAATCTGTAATCAGTCGCCCTTTGATGGGAAATAATGCGCACAAAGTAGTATCTTATTACAACGTACTAGAATACATATTACATCGCACTATCTTTGTCTATACGCCATTATGTGTGCTGGAATAGCAAAGATACTTTCTGATTCCATATCATTAAGATATTTATTGCAAGTGGTGTGTGTCGTACCGTTTAATTTTGGAGGCTTAGGGGATGTCATAAAACTCAGATTCGAGCAAGACGAGCACGGTTCGATATCGAGGGTTAATTCGCCACCCTCTATGACTGCCTGACTTTTCATTATCGAGATGTTTTATTAAAGAAGGGCTACGGTATGGGGGAGTTCTAGGGTTGCCGACAAACTACAAATAATACCGACAACTAATAATATTCCAATAAATATGTATGTAGGACTTCTTCATTCATTACATCCTTCGCCTACCTAAGTACATATTAACTTAAAAGATTACAATGAACTTTATAGAGTAAAACTTCCTCTTTTACCATTATACAGCACATATTTATAAGAAACTAATGGATCACAACAATACAATTAAAGGCCTTAAAAAGCGGCCAAGTGCAAGTCGGACTCGCCCATGAAGAGTTCCGTAGCAGCAAGTAACATAATATAAAAGTTCTTGGAGTTCGTTGTAACTTTGATCGAGGTAAATTGCGGTTTACGATTTATGACGTATTAAAAAAAACTACTTACTAGATCTCGTTCAAACCAATTTTAAGTGGACGTTTGCATGTAGTATGTAAGTATGAAGTACATCATATATTTTTTTTAGTTTTATCATTCTCTTATTTTAGAAGTTACAGGGGGAGGGGGGGGGGGACACACATTTTTCCACTTTGGAAGCGTCTCTCGCGCAAACTATTCAGTTTAGAAAAAAATGAAATTAGAAACCTCAATATCATTTTTGAAGACCTATCCATAAATACCCCACACTATGGGTATATGGGTTTGATGAAAAAAATTTTTTTGAATTTCAGTTCTAAGTAGGTATGGGGAACCCCCAAAATTTATTGTTTTTTTTTTCTATTTTTATGTGAAAATCTTAATGCGGTTCACAGAATACATCTACTTACCAAGTTTCAATAGTAGGTATAGTTCTTATACTTTCGGAAAAAAGTGGCTGTGACATACGGACCGACAGACAGACAGACATGACGAATCTATAAGGGTTCCGTTTTTTGCCATTTGGCTACGGAACCCTAAAAAAGTTATCAAGCATACTGCAAAATCATAATGGAAGCAACAAATCTACATTATCACCGAAAACCATATTTTTCCGTAGTCTTTTTATTTGGCAAACGTTCAAAAGTAAGTGGGTAAGTATTCCCAGGGGATATTCTAGAATAGGTTAGACTTATAATCACAAACAACTTCTTTGAATTACCTGTGAATCACTTAGCTCTGATTTAAAAACTACTAACTAGGTAGAAATTTTTTATAATTTCTAGTTTGGTATCTGCAGCAGCCGCATTATTTTTTTCATTTAACCATGTATACTCTATGGTTTATTCATGTCACATTTATGCAATTAAAAAAATACACGCTTGTGACAACCCTACAAGAGATCAGCTCGCTGAATATTGAGTTACCCGGTGGTGGGGTGTGGGTGGAATGTTTACACTGGGACTTAGGGCTGGCCCTATTGCATTCCGACAGTGCGACCCGCACTCGCGTTGTCATCGCTTATCAAAGACAGCTACATAGATAAGGAAACTAGAAATCGAGATTAAAAATGGTTATTCATCTCATATTTTTACTTACCTTACCGATTAGAATTTTTAAATCTTGGCAGTTTTAATATTTTAGTATTTTTATACGCAATTAAAAACGACAAATAAAATAACAAAATATAGAAAAATTAAGACGAGATAGTAAAATCAATCGACCTAGATAGAGATAAGATAGAGTGCAAATTTTCAAATTTTTTATGGAAATAGCCGGCAAACGAGCTGACGATCCACCTGATGTTAGATGGCTATCATCGCCCATGGACATCAACAACACTAAAGGCATCATTGATGCGTTGCCAGCCAAGAAAAAGAAGAAAAAGAAAGAAAGAACTGGCTTTCAAATTTCATCTGTTTATCAAACTATAGCAAAAGTTCAATTCCAATTAGCTATATTTATTGGACGAACTAGCTATGTTTAATGGTTTATACCTGCAGATTATACCTACCCAGCTTTATGTCAAAACGGCTGTATATGACGTCTAACATAACAATAGGAAGAATGGACAGAGTATATAATATTTTTAACATACAGTAAGTCTGTTTTGTCTTTGTCGATAATGTTATGAGGTCTCGCCACACCACGTCGACACCACTCGTGCTGCGGCGCTCTTCTGTTTATCAAATGAGACATTCGGTTCATTAAACAAGCCTGTGGCATTATGGCCGACTTCCTCGAAACTGTTTAACAAAACATTATAGACAGCCACGCGCCGGACCTAAACACTAATGACTCACAGACAGTCACAACTAACAAGCTACTGGTTCGTCGTAGAATTATTATCCATCCACTGACGATACCTATTCATAATAAAACTCAATCACATCCTAACCAGTCTCTCGGAAGCCCAACGTCCACTTTTAGGAAACAATCGGGCGTTTTTTTTTAAATAAAGATACTTATATTCAAAAAAAAATTCTACTACATACTTACTTCTATATTCGATTCATTCGAATCTAACCAAATCGATCTTTCAGTCTGTTCAATAATTTCTGCATGTCATTTTCAGGCAGACATACAGAAAATGGAATGAGAGCGTCAAATAAAAATACTATACAGAATAAGAACTGGCTACAGAAATTATATTCTTAATTGGTAAATTCAAAATGCGCGAAACCTATAATGATGAAATTCTTATTCAATGCGAAACAACAGTGAGCATAATTTGCTACAAAGTTGTATAATTATTAATGCCTCATCCAGGCCTCATCTCGAAATACAAAATACTTTCGCGGATCAGAAATAACCGGGGATCACACCAAGATCCTTGAATACCTGGCGGCGATAATACTCGTAGCGGCTTGATAATTTAAAGGAGCGTGAAGCCATTGAAGTACAACGTACCTACTAAAGTACTAGAACAGACATCGCGAACAAAATTTGTTTCTCGCCAGGAGTTTCTATTTCCAAAATCAAGCCTCCGCTCCGTTCTCTTTTCAAAACCGACTGAAACCACTGAAAACAGTTGCTAATTGGCAACAGTTCATTGCACAAACATAGGGTTCACGGTGTCGGTTCTAGACGCTAGTTATAGTAGTTCGATGGGAGCGGCGTGAGGCTCGCATATCTTCGTTAACATGCATGCATATATCGGCTCCTGTGGGCGATACACAGACTATAGTAGCTGTATTACTTTACAGATGCATTTACATATCTAACGAAACATTACAATGATACTTGCCAATATTTAGCTATAAGGATCAATAGTCTACCTACTCCCCTCCACGTCTATCGCTGAAATAACTGGTGTCACTAAATACAAATCGTATCTGAGTCTTCACGTACCACTAAGGATACATTTTACGAAAGTATGTGCTGCCGTCTCTCAGATTTCTTGGTATTAAATCGAAGTTGTTATTCGTGTTCACTGTTAATAATAAGATTAACTATGATAATACCCGTACCGACGTATGGTGTGATTATTCTAAATTAGAAAAATCGAAGGGGTCATAATACGTGCGGGGATTACATTATCATATTAGTAGTAAGATTTCGCGGACATTTAAATATGGCTAATAATTATAGTCATTATTGGTGCATGTCAATAGGTACGATACGAACGAGTACTCGAAGGTTCGGCAAAATACTTGGGTAATTCCCTAAATATCGTACTTTATCGACTTCAAATTATTACGCTGTACTTAATACACTTTAACACTTAGATACTTGTAGCCCTTGTAGGTACACCACCAGTCACTCACTTGTAAGTAAATATCTTGCTTAAGTTTGGAGTTTGGTTTGGAACTTGCCTTTGATTGTAACATTTTGTTAATAATATCGAAATTAGAAACTTTAGTCCACTAATTTTTCACTCGGATACTTTGAAGTTTGAAGTAGAAAATTTCAAATGTTTGGGGTATGACTTGTCCGATATATCTAATTGATTTAGTGAGAACGATTAATTACCTCAGTCCATAAATTTTGAAAATTGAATGATTTTAAGTATAAAACTTCAAAGGAGTACGTATTCCGAGAACAATATAAAACAACCAAGCATGCATCAAGTCGTACCTTTAAAACAAGCAGTTTGATTTAAATCATAAGTTGCAAGCATTGCAGCCATAACTTTTGAGAGCTGAGAGCCCATACATCTGTCTGGATGGATCGGACAAGTTGCTCCCGTGGGCGAGTGGCGAGTGGCGAGTAGAGTCCAGACTAAACTTACATGACTATAAGTAATACCCAGTCAGGCTATGTATCGTACAACAACAGCCAAGCTGCCTTCCTGCGCCGTATTAGAGTACCGTTCGACATTCGTATTTTCGTTATTTTATACCTTGGCTGTTTTTCTTTCCATAAAGACTGGAAGAAGTCTTTCGGCCACAACACAAGAATCAGACCTCAATCTTTAGAACACTATTCTGAAATCCTGCACTTATTAGATATTTCCTCCCTTCTTCGTAGTCAAGCCAGAAAATATGATTTCGTAAACAAGTGCAGTCAAGTACAAAACTGTACTGTAGCTGATTTCATTATCATTTTCTTCACTTTAAAGTCCATGTCATCGAAGTTATATCAGACAATAAACATTTTAATTGTAACGTGTGTTTAGGCATTGGAAACAAGATTTTCTAGACCGTTAGTCAAAATATAAAAAACTAAGATGAAATCATTAGGTATTGTATTAATAAATCATTCTTACCTACCTACTGGATAAATTTTATTTATTTTTTCACACTTTACAAGACTTTCTTCTGCCTTTTCACAACATTAACACAACAAATGACTAAAAAGTATATAGGAAGTATTTAAAATGCAGTATTTAGTATTGTAAAAAATTTATCGCAATAAAGTTTTAACTATTTCATTCATCATAGCAGCTAACAACTCTCAGATCCGTCACACCCGCGTCTCGCCTCTTACGAAATGATAGACTACTGACTAATTAATCATCAAAAAAGATGTAATAATAGCGTGTCTAAAACAAGCAGTAATAAGCAGACAAGTAATTAAATTAGAAGTAACGGGGTGTGTGAATAATTGAGTGTGTCTCGCGCGGCGCGATAACATCTATTTGTTATCTGCTTCGCTTGCCGGAGTTACCGGCTTGCCGCTGCGGTGCACCCGTAGTCCCGCAGTGTCTCGCACTCGGCCAATAGGGCTTGCAAAATGTAAAATACAGAATTTAAGACCATGTTAAACACTTTTATGTAAATAGTTAACAAACGATGGTAGACGAGCCACTTGATGTAGATAAATGAAAGAAAAGCGGCCTTCCTATCAAATATTAGAGGGAATAAGACATCAATCACTACGACGGGCAACTTTCAGTCGATATGTTGCTCCCCTGAAACTAAACAGAGCTTTATTCCGCTTTCATACTAATCACGTTACATGTCATAATCGATTTTGCTGTCCAATAGTCCAGACGCAACTTCATTGAATAAATTTTTTCACATTATCAAGACAGGTAAATGTTTCGTATGTTCGAATAGTCTCGTAGTATTTAAGTTCATCCATAATACTTCTTTTTCACTTTTTTAGATATAGAACATGGTCGAATGAGATAAGATGCGGTATCGTGATAGTGATGATATGTGGTACCCACACTACATATGTGTGATGGTACGAGTGATCCGATCGCAAGCCCTACAGAACAGTGGCCATGGAGCGGACTAATTGCCACAATCAGACGAGTGATCGCAGCTGCAATAATTGCTCCCACGTATTTATACCTACACCTGATTTAAGGACATTTGCTACGCTTCGCTGATCGCCGACTAGAAGTAGAACCGAAGCTAATTGTTATCGCAAAAACTCTGATTTACCAAGAATAAAATTAAGTAAATACAGTGCCCAGATTAAAGAACAGTCATTAATCTGAGATACAGTTCAATTGTTTAATATGTTTATTTTTATTTTTTTAATGAGAAATCACTTACACTGTAAGCCTTACAGCGTGTAAAAGCCTTACAGCCGTGTAAAACAATAAGATATCTGTCGAAAGCAAAAATTTATTCGCCACAAATAAACGTCTGCCCTAGCCGAGACCTGGTCCTGCGCCATCCCGCTCAGTAAGAATCATCATCATCCAAATGATGTTAGAAATAATTGATTAGAAATAGCTAGTAATAAAGAAATAATTAGGAAGAAAAGCTGTGTGTGAATTTACGTCATCCTCCCGCTGCTGAAAGTGCTGAAGAAAATTAATTTCCCTTTAATTTGTGATAATCTTACAAAGCGAGTTTCTCTTTATGTCTAGAATATTAGTAGGTAAATTATTTATCGAAGAAGCTTCCGTAACAACTTTTTGTATCAAAAGAAACCAAAAGATAACCTTCAGGGCCGACGCTGCAATGACTCAAAAAAAGTTTATAATGATTGATTACACAAGTCCGTTACGTTGAAGATCAGAGCGTGTGTGTGTTTGTGTGGTGTCGTGGTGTGTGTCATGTCGTTGTGTGAGAGATAGGGATTTAACACAATTACTTCGAAGCGGAGTGCACGTGAGGCGCCGCCTTCGCAGATCGTGATTCATGAATCTCCGATACACGATAACCGAGCCGGCGAATAAATACGCTTATATGCATTAGGTAGAGTCATATATTACTTACAGACTTGAAAGCATCTGGGAATATTTTTATAATGGGAATTAATAAAGTAAAAATAGTACCTAAAAGTATACAATTTTACCTCCAAATGTAGTTTCCTACAATGTGTAAATCGAAGTGTGTGACTTTGAAATTAATATGACCTAGGCGTAAAGAGATCGAAGCCTTTTACCAACGACTAGGTATCTACATCATAGGTATCTACTAAAACTGTAATTTGAAGATTTGGATTCACAAAAGATTAAAACACGTGAAATTACAAGTACATACAATACAAGTCACAAGTCATATTGATAATTGACTCTACAACGTCATTTATTTAGTCACACAAACATCTTTGCATCTATTTACAAACAAGCTAAAACGGTTTAAATAAAATCCGATACCGAAATTAGTTACTATATATAAATGGGAGATGTTGTCGACCGATGACGCCAATAAAGAACGCGGCTTCTCAAAGTAAAATGGGTCCGAATACTCAGGTGCGCACTGCGCGGCCGCCGCGGCCGTACCAGCGCTCGGATACATTGTGCGCGCCGCGCGCCCACAAAATAGAATTAAAAGACACCACAATGGGCCAAAGCTCTTTCAAAACGTACACATACAAATAAGCATATATTGGAATTTTAAACCTCGCCGTTCAGGTGTTCGTCTGCAGTGTCATAAGATTATAAGTTTTGAACTGGGCTCTTTTGTGTTTTGTACACTTAGCGACTAACTTTCTTATTTTTATAAGCCTAGCTTCTTGTAATGTCATTAGAATTTTCATACGAAATACATGGACTATTTGGAGCATGAGATTAATTTTATTGATTGAGACATACTTACAATCAGTAAAGAATAGGAAATAACAAGATAGAGGATATGGATATAGAACCTACTAACAGTGGAGAAAATGATTCGATTTTTTATTTGTGAAAAAAGTGACTCTTATTGTAACTCATAACTACTGGACACCTGTCTATGATTAGGATGATAACGAATATTTTATAATTAATTATGCTTTGTATAATTTACTTGCCTACTCTATTAATACGCGAGTAATTGGTCACTATACCTTAATAACATAATAGTGGCTAAACACAGTAAGGAAAATTCAGACATTCAATTTTCATCAAATAGGTAAGTGAGTAAGTACATACAGAAATAAGGTAAAATAGTTACTAGATATTGTGTATTCTAGTATACTGTACTTATCTATATTATATAATAACACTAGCTGACCCGGCGAACTTTGTATCGCCTAACAAACTATGTTTTTTCCCTAAAATAAAAAAAAAATTAATTCTAAATAAAAGTAGCCTTGAAATATTGAATAAAACTAGGCCAATAGTGAAGACGTGGTGCTTCACTATTGGCCTAATGCATAAGCTTAGAGTCGCCCAGCGGGCTATGGAACGAGCTATGCTCGGTATTTCTCTACGCGATCGAATCAGAAATGATGAAATCCGTAGACGAACGAGGGTGACTGACATAGCTCAGAGAATTAGCAGGCTGAAGTGGCAATGGGCTGGCCACATAGTTCGAAGGACCGATAACCGTTGGGGAAGAAAGGTCCTCGAATGGAGACCACGCCTCGGTAAAAGGAGCACAGGACGCCCCCCGACCAGGTGGACCGACGACCTGAAGAAGACAGCGGGTATCCGCTGGATTCAGAAGGCTCAGGACCGGTCAGAGTGGCGGAAGTTAGGGGAGGCCTATGTCCAGCAGTGGACCTACAAAGGCTGATGGATGGATGGATGGAAAAGTAGCCTAAGTTACTTCTTGTTACATCAGTTATCTGCCAGTGAAAGTCCCGTCAAAATCGGTCGAGCCATTTCAGAGATTAGCCGGAACAAACTGACAGACAGACAGACAAAAATTGTAAAAAATGTTGTTTTGGTATATGTACCTTGTATACATCCAAACGCACTTAGTAAAAAGCGGTTATTTTAATATTACAAACAGACACTCCAATTTTATTTATTTGTATAAATGTATAAATATAAATGTATAGATTATTTGTATAGATTATTATTAATGCACATTGCAGTATACTTCGCCGTAGCTTGGTAACCTCAATGAGTGATTGCTTGTTGTTCATCTCTCGGATCGCACCTGCCATGAAATCTCTCCTCAAAATTACAATCTCAGAAAATAAGAGAAATCACAACTCTATCATCATTTGTTAGTAATTGTGTTGGAATTTCAAGACAAGAAAATATCTACAATACCTATATTATAAAGTCTACTGCTCTCTACTTCCTTAGAATGTAATAAATAAAATAAAACTAAATAATAATGAAGTCTTCTGAAAACTAATTTCTTTACTAATCTTTACACATCAGTTTAAGTACTTACATAAGTTGTCATACCTACGCATCATCAGCATTAAAGCTTCCGAAATTCAGTAACTCGTAGTACTCACCCTAATAATTCAGTACTTGTAGGTATTGTTATAAAGTTTAATATTCATACATTTGATGAAATTAACATTAAATTAAATATTTTTTATTAAAAAAGTAGTAGGTATGTACGTATGCCCCCAGTATACAGTATTTATCTATGGTATGGTATGCCCGCATACTTTTCTGCCTTGTCGTACACGCCTTGTATTGTATGTAATGTACAAAAGAATCTTCACTTTCACACACATACAGTATGTGCCATCTACTGTAAAGATAAATCAACTTAAATTTAATATAGATGTCACTACCTACCTGAACACTGCCATCTAGTGTCTAATAGTTATGTTAAAAGTGTGTGGAGAACGCCATCTATGGACGAATAGAATTACTAACATGAATAATTTTAAAATAAACAACAATAGCAATGGCAACACTATATCCAAAGTCTATATAAATCCGACGCCATGACACATTATCTCTATTTTGATTGGTCGGTTTCAGAAGAGGTCTTCTGCTATTCGTAAAAATGTTCAGTCGTCGGAATCGGAAGCGTCGGTGCGTTTGTCACGCTTCATCTAGAGCGGCAGCCATTTTACTACGACACCGGCCGGCAGCAATCAAGAAAAATAATCTAGCCGCATTGCGGCGATCGGTCGCTTATTCTTTTCAAGTAAGTAAAAATAGATTATAAAATTTAAGTAAAATCTTATATTTTACAATATTTGCACTGGGTATCTCCAAGACAGGTGAAAATATCTGTCATGGTCGTTTTATAGGTGCTAAAGTGAGATGCTCACCCATTCGAAAGCACAAGTTTACCTCTGCTTTTGTCAGTTAAGAGCATAACAATCTATTACCCAGAAATATTTTATGGAGCCACGTGTTAAGTGTGGATGTGGTACTAACCTGAAAATTTGTTTTAGGGAGTGAATAAGGCCGAGCTAAAATGTATTTATACAACTTGACGTTGCAAGGCTCGACGGCCATTACGCACGCCGTGCATGGCAATTTTTCTGGTACGAAACAGCAAGAAATCGTGATATCACGTGGAAAAACGTTGGAACTGCTCCGGCCCGACCCTAACACTGGAAAGGTGCATACGTTGATGAAAGTGGAAATATTTGGAATCATCCGATCGATGATGTCTTTTCGTCTAACCGGCGGCACTAAAGGTAATTGACCCCCTAATCGTAACAAACACGTGTCTGTTATAACGCCCATGCCCATGCGTTTTTCATACAGTCCACGTGACTAGGGCGTAGTTAAATTATTGCATTCTCTTGCTTTCATATTTCCTACGCAATGGAAAGAGTGATAAACAAAATGCATAGATTAAAACCAGCGCGTCGCTCTTGGCAATTTTTATATTGCTGAGATGTATGTAGTCATTGGAACAAATCAATTTCAGTCATAATTTCTTTGCCGCACTACCTAAAGCAGATTCATGATTATTATGTACTTTTTACAGATTACATTGTGGTGGGCTCTGACTCTGGTCGCATTGTCATTCTGGAATACATTGCTGCCAAAAATATATTGGAAAAAGTTCATCAAGAAACATTTGGTAAATCAGGATGCAGACGTATTGTACCTGGACAATACTTAGCTATTGATCCAAAGGGCAGAGCAGTCATGATAGGTAAGAAACTAAATCTGTTACATACATGTTACTATAAATAGGAGTAAATTTGCAGTTCATGCATTTTAGTGTATATCAGTCTTTACACTGATGGATTATACTTATATTATAATAATATATGGAATATTGAAGCTTTGAGTCTTAAAATTAAATATTTTATGCCCTGAAGTAAAACCATAAATTTTGTTGAAGTGCAGTGCAATATAGAATGTCAATTTATTTAAATTAAAGAGTATGTTGCTCACTGATGACTAATTTTGTCCTTATTATTCTGATTTTAGGTGCAATTGAAAAACAAAAACTTGTTTATATTCTAAATAGAGATGCAGAAGCCCGATTAACTATTTCCTCGCCATTAGAGGCTCACAAATCAAACACACTCGTATACCACATGGTTGGTGTCGATGTTGGCTTTGAAAACCCAATGTTTGCCTGCTTGGAAATTGATTATGAAGAAGCTGATGCTGATCCAACAGGTAAGACTAAAATTATTGTTGTAATTTATTTCATTTAAAATGATTTTTAAAATGATTATTTTGATGTCCGTTAAACTGAATGATGTTGACGTCAAATTCTCTATATGAAAATCATTTGCCATTTTGTTAGAAGACAATATTATTTTGAATTATAGGAACTTAAAAATAATATTTATTGCAGGTGAGGCAGCACAAAAAACACAACAGACACTGACCTTTTATGAGTTGGACTTAGGGTTGAATCATGTTGTGAGGAAATACTCTGAGCCCTTGGAAGAACATGCCAATTTCCTCATCACAGTGCCTGGAGGCAATGATGGTCCTTCAGGTGTCCTTATTTGTTCAGAAAATTACCTCACATATAAGAATCTTGGTGACCAACATGACATAAGATGCCCTATACCTAGACGTCGTAATGACTTGGATGACCCTGAACGAGGCATGATATTTGTGTGCTCAGCCACCCATAAGACTAAATCAATGTTCTTCTTTTTGGCACAAACTGAACAGGGCGATATATTCAAGATCACAATAGAAACCGATGAGGATATGGTCACTGAAATAAAACTCAAGTACTTTGATACAGTACCTGTTGCTACTTCCATGTGTGTTCTCAAGACTGGCTTCCTGTTTGTGGCCTGTGAGTTTGGCAACCAGTAAGTATTTAATTAATTATTAAAAAGATATATGCATGTAAGCATATATGTCATTGGATATTTATTTCAATTACATCTATATTACCTGCTAGAGGAATAATCTCTGAACCAAGGTCCACCTTGTAATGGGGTGAGTGCACACTGATATGAGATTAACAAAATATATCTATAAATATCAGTATTGTTGCATAAATTCTTTCGCAAATACTTATCAGTGATATTTTATTTCAGCTATCTTTACCAAATTGCTCATTTGGGTGATGAGGATGATGAACCAGAGTTCAGCTCTGCCATGCCATTAGAGGAAGGTGACACATTCTTCTTTGCCCCCAGAACATTAAGAAATTTGGTTCTTGTGGACGAATTGGACTCTTTGTCGCCTATTCTAGGTACTATAAACATCCTGTTAAGAAGCATTACTTACTATTATTTAATTTTTTCATCATGTGATGCTAATGACTTGTATATTTTTAGCTTGCCAAGTGGCTGACTTGACTGGTGAAGACACACCTCAAGTTTACTTAGCTTGTGGTCGGGGACCTAGATCCTCATTGAGAGCTCTTCGACATGGTCTAGAAGTTGCAGAGATGGCTGTGTCAGAGTTGCCAGGGTCTCCTAATGCTGTGTGGACTGTACGCCGCCATAAAGATGGTATGTTTACTGATGTATCCTAATAAACCTTTATAGTACTAGAATTCAGTAATGGTGAAAAGGAGTGCAGATGCAGCGCTAAATTGTTCATATACATGTAGATTTCTTTAAAAAAAACTTGTAGTTACAAAATAGAGCTTCTCTCATTATACAATTTTACTAACCATCTTATATTTGCTCATGTAACGCACAATAACCACCCAATATGGAGTATAATGATTATATCAATGGTCCGTGTTACTGATTAACTGTGACGTTACCAAAACCACTTATGAATACTCCTTTTTATCAACAAGTTACTAATAAAAACCCTGGCTGTTTGTCATACGTAAACACCAGTGGTTTTTCTTTTCAGAATCCTCTCTCCGGCGATGAACAAATAGAGATGCTCACTTCAGAGATACAAAGGTAGGCATCGGTGACTCCATAACATTCACCAGAAGCTGACATCACTCGAAGATAATTTAGTTGTAGAAAGTTCACCATTTTCTCAATCCTAGGTGTATTTTTTTCTTTTGGTTGCAGAGGAATTTGATTCATACATCATTGTGTCATTTGTGAATGCCACGCTAGTGCTTTCTATCGGTGAAACTGTTGAAGAGGTGACAGATTCGGGCTTCTTGGGAACCACGCCTACTCTGAGTTGTCATGCTCTTGGTAACGATGCTTTGGTGCAAGTGTACCCTGACGGTATTAGGCACATTCGCGCCGATAAACGTGTCAACGAATGGAAAGCTCCCGGAAAGAAATCTATAGTAAAATGCGCGGTCAATCAACGCCAAGTTGTCATCGCGCTGACTGGAGGAGAACTCGTATATTTTGAAATGGACCCAGTAAGTATGATTTTTGTGTATGTTCTTCTTATTGTTGTTTATGTATTTTATACGACGTGTTTGCAAGTGCTGCTTTCGGGTGGCACTTGTAAGGGTGGTACGTAGCTGTCCTATGCAGTGAACAGGCCACAACGTCGAAGAGCATGTTATCCTCCCGCTTGCGGTAGAGGATGGCACTCGGCATATTCCATAGCCAAACTGGAGTCACTCAGACTGTGAAGGTGGCAAAACCATGCCGTGGACATTTATTTACAAAATATTTTTACAGTTAAATTTGCTGTTATAGTCATACTAATATTGAACTGTTTTCAGACTGGTCAATTGAATGAGTACACGGAGAGAAAGAAGTTGTCGTCTGATGTGTCATGTATGGCACTCGGGTCAGTCGCTACCGGGGAACAAAGGGCTTGGTTCTTGGCTGTGGGGCTGAGTGATAATACTGTTCGAATCATATCCTTGGATCCAGCTGTAAGTATAATTAAACTGTTTTTAATGTGAACCTGTGTGAGGTTTTATTTTTAAAATGATGATAAAAGGACACCACTGAAATTTTGTGATTACAACAACCCAAAAATGCGTTATTCTTAAACATTACTGATACAATCTATCTATTTTGTCAACTTGTTAACATTATTTCTTTTATATAATTGGATAATTTTTTTTTAGGATTGTCTATCGCCACGCTCAATGCAAGCTTTACCAGCGGGCGCCGAATCTTTATGTATAGTCGAGCAGCCATTTGAAAGTGGAGCCAAATCGGCACTGCACCTCAATATTGGTTTAAGCAATGGTGTATTACTGAGAACCACCTTAGACTCTGTTAGTGGCGACTTAGCAGACACAAGGACCAGGTATATACTTTGTTTTTGTTTTTTCTAACATTCTGACTTTTCAATGATGTAAACAATTTCGCTCCGTGTTTCATCTGAAATACTATGACGATTAATTAACCAGATCTGAGATACTTTCCTAAATATGAACATAACCCAAAACACTTTCCGGGCACTATAGTAGCTTGTACTTTGTAGATACCTTGGTTCGCGGCCCGTGAAGCTGTTCAAAGTTCGTGTGCAAGGTTCTGAAGCAGTGCTGGCTGTCTCATCGAGAACTTGGCTTGGGTACCACTACCAAAATAGATTCCATCTGACACCACTTTCATATGAATGTTTGGAATATGCTGCTGGTTTCAGTTCAGGTAAATATACCATTAAGTAAATGACGTAAATAAGATAAAAAAAACTATCTGAAAAATATGTATTTATAGTAGTGATGGGCCGACTATGGGTTTTGCCGATCAGCCGACTATTCGGCGAGAAAATTGCCGACTAGTCGGCAATGCCGATCATCCTTACTTTGGTCAAATATTTATGAAATTAAAAGGAATCGATTGCTTCATGATAAACCTGAAAGTCTGACGTTTCTTCAGCTACACCATAAATTATTTTTGCTTGATCCAATAAAATTAAAATACTATTGATAAAATTTAATTGAAAATATGACTAAGTACAAATAAAAGTACAAACTTGTATTATTATTGCCACATGCTAGTGATGCAACGAATATTCGCATAATTTTTGACTTTCGCATTTGCAAAATTCATGCAAATGAAAAACAAACTGTTTAAAGAAAAATAATGATTTTTAACATTAAAATGTTATTGATACCTATTTCGTTGTGTCCTTTGCTTATATTTAAATTGAAAAGTTTTAATTCTGAATAATTTTGAAGTAGCTCATTTAAATATATGTCCTCAAGTTTTTTGTGGAAAGTTTCAAGAGGATATTTTTTTCCAAAACACATCAGAACTTGAAATGGTGACTGGTTTTGGAATATTATTTATTATTACCAGCGATATATTATATCTTCGAACATGGATCAACTACTCCCATCCATTGAGGAGTTAAATATTATGTCGCCAAGAACCTAATATGGTCAAAAATGTTCTGCTTTTGCAAAGTTAGTAAGAACAAATTTCTTAATACACGGTTGAATTGAATTGTTTAAGAGTTGCATAAATATTTTGTCTCCAAGACACATCTTTCGACCCTGGGAGAGTCAATAATTGTATAATTTTGATACTATCTTTATTTCCTTTATTTTTTTAGTAGCGAAAAAAAATGCCGACTATTCGGCGATTTTTGCCGACTAGTCGCCGACTATAAAACATGCCGAATAGTCTGTTTTCCCGACTAGTCGGCGTGTAGTCGGCCCATCTCTAATTTATAGTAATGTTTATCACTGAGTCTTATGGAAAACAGTGTTAGATGTAGACCAGGTGCCCGGTATCTCCGATATAGCCCGTCAACGCATCGCCGCATTGACGACTCCTTTGGTGGCTTGTCTGCTCGTTCTCCTCTTTACATTTACTCTGTCCGCGTAAGCCGTAAAGCTGTAAATGTGTCCATTTAAAAAAATATTGTATTTAAAAATAAGTTCGACGTGTTTGTGAACGCTGCTTTCGGGCGGCGTTCGCAAGTGCGGTGCGTAGCTGTCCCATGCAGTGATAACGCCGCGACGTCGTAGATCATGTTGGCCTCCTGCTTGCGGTAGAGGGCGGCACTCGGCATATTCCATAGCCAAACCGGAGCCGTTCAGGCTGTGAGGGTGGCAAAACCATGCTGTGGACATACTAATATAATTTCATAAGCTGGTGAACAAAAGTGTAATTTAAGCACTTTTGGCAATTTAGTTGAACTTTTTTTACTTGTAATACCTACATGATAAGAACAAGGAATCATTAAAAAAAGTTTCGAGGAAAAATATGTAATTGCACCATTTTGTTCGCTAGCTTATCTACTATACTTCTCATTTACTATGTTGGTTGAGAGTACTTTTGATAGAGCGGCAACTTAAAACCAAATTTTTATTACAGAACAATGTGCTGAGGGTATCGTAGCAATTTCCTCGAACACGCTCAGGATTTTGGCATTGGAAAAGTTGGGGGCGGTGTTCAACCAAACTACTGTACCATTGGAATACACGCCGCGAAAGTTTATCATAAACTCTGATAATAATCACATAATAATTTTGGAGACTGACCACAATGCCTATACGGATGAAATGAAGAAACAGAGAAGGTATATAAAACATTATTAATAAAATGAATAGGTTGAGGTTTATGCTTCATTCTTATGATGACATCAACACACAAAGCTGAATTTCATGTAGAGTAACCTGCAGTACTGAGTTATTTAATTTGTTGAAAAATGTTGATCATTATAAGCAGGGATGTGTGATAACACTGTTTTGTTTTTCAGAGTTCAAATGGCTCAAGAGATGCGTGAAGCTGCTGCCGGCGGCGGTCCAGAAGAACAACAGTTGGCAAATGAAATGGCAGACGCATTTCTCTCTGATGTCCTCCCTGAAAGTATATTCGCATCGCCCAAAGCAGGAGCAGGTTAGTAAATATTAGATTATAACTATTGTAATAGCTTCAATTTATGTAAGGTAAACACTAGCCACATTCTCTGGGCAAGAGTAGACATGTTATGTAAGCAGTTTCACTCTAATCGATTGTGGCCATATTATATCCATGCGTTAATCCCAGATGACTTAAGTAATTCATTTGATTCTAGCATTGGAAACACTTAATTTTTCAACCGTTTTTTTATTGCTTTTTAATTAGATAATGTGTTGATGTATAAATTATAGATTAATTGAAATGCTTGGTTCTTTTTAGGTATGTGGGCATCACAAATTAGGGTAGTTGACATGAGTGTTGGTGGTCAACCAACCACTCTGTACAAGGTTCAACTGGAGCAGAACGAAGCAGCGGTGTCGTTGTGTTTAGTGCGCTGGGCATCTCACACCGATCACACCGCACAACACTTGGTTGTTGGGGTCGCTAAAGATGTCATTCTATCACCCCGATCCTGCTCTGAAGGCTTCTTACATGTATATAAGGTAATATTCTTTTATTATCTAAGATACTGCTATTTAAATGGAATTGTTGCTAATTTTTTAATTGAAAGCAGTAATGTAAAGCTTCTATTATTCTTTCAGATACATAACACAGGAAAATTGGAACTATTGCACAAAACTCCTGTAGATGAGTACCCTGGTGCTGTGGCATCATTTAATGGTAAACTTTTGGCTGGCGTCGGCCGCATGTTGAGACTATATGACATCGGCAAGCGAAAACTTCTCAGGAAGTGCGAAAACAGACACATTCCAAACCTAATTGCAGACATAAAAACCATTCGTCAACGAATATACGTATCGGATGTCCAAGAGTCTGTAGTTTGTGTGAAATTCAAGAAACGGGAAAACCAGTTGATCATTTTCGCCGATGACACGAATCCCAGATGGATTACAAACAGTTGTATACTGGATTACGATACAGTGGCGATGGCCGACAAATTCGGTAACGTGGCTGTGATGAGATTGCCACAGTCGGTCACAGATGATGTTGATGAAGATCCTACAGGAAATAAAGCACTCTGGGATAGAGGTAATTTAATTTCTACATCGTTGTACTCTACAAGTAACTGTTTATGATGATACATTACAAAATCACACATGCTAGACTAATGAAAATTAATGATTATTTGTTTAAATCTGATAAAATTCTTCGAAAACCATCTTTAGACATCATATACTTGACATACTAAATCATTTATTCCTATTCCAGGGCTTCTAAACGGCGCATCACAAAAGGGTGACATTACAGTGAATTTCCACGTGGGTGAAACAATTACGTCACTACAAAGAGCCACACTA
Source organism: Thymelicus sylvestris (assembly GCA_911387775.1). Taxonomy (NCBI): domain Eukaryota; kingdom Metazoa; phylum Arthropoda; class Insecta; order Lepidoptera; family Hesperiidae; genus Thymelicus; species Thymelicus sylvestris. Next base: position 10,504,799 of record OU426898.1, on the reverse strand, counting down.
ATCCCTGGCGGTTCAGAAGCCTTACTTTACGCCACCATCAGTGGATCGCTCGGCGTATTGTTGCCCTTCACATCACGGGAGGACCACGACTTTTTCCAACATTTGGAGATGCACATGAGAAGCGAGAATTCGCCACTATGTGGACGGGATCATTTGTCCTTCAGAAGTTATTATTACCCAGTGAAGGTTAGTACAGATAGCACATCATAGCACTATAGTTGTAAAGTAGATAATGTACATCCACAGTAAGTCAACGGGTATCTTCTATAAGAAGAAACTTGTGTTACAACTGTGGTAGAGCGAGTATCTCCGTGCGGCAGGGCTTCGCCCTCCGTGCTGGCGGGCCGGCCCTGCTGCTGGTGACGACGTCCCGGAGAGTCAGACGCGTCGACCATCGACACTTCTGTAGTTGTTTGGAACGAACAGATACTCAAACAATTTGGACTGGTCAATGTTTGTCGGTTATCGCAGTAACACTTTCGAACACTTCAAAATATACCGCGCATATTGGTGTTAATAAATTGACTAGATATAAAAGTTCGCAATTGACTACAATGGTTTCGAAGGCATTTGGGATTATACTCGTAAGGTCAAAAACGCTAAAAGATAAAATAAGAGATAAAAATACTGTATTAAAACTGAACTTAATAGAAAATAATGAAGAGTATGAAATATGAGTAGCGCGCGGTGCTCATAATGACCGAAATCGTACTGACTATAATTTTATACAAAACTAATGAAATTAATAAAATGATGATGTTGCAATGCAATGAAAGTGCAATGTACGGGCTTGACCGTACACCGGCCAATGAAGAAACGTTCTAAAGCGACTTGGTAGGATAATTTTGACTTTTTGCGTTTTTGACCATTTGCGTCTTTGTCAATTTCCGAGTTTGACAATATGCGTATTTGACATTTTGCCTGAAGCGTTTTACTTTTTGTCATTTTGCGTGTTTGACTTTATGCGTTTTTGACCTTAAGAGTATAATCCGGCATTTGACCAGTTAAATTTTACGCCAGTTTTGCTGCGTCACTCGTGAAATTGATATGATGTTATATATACTTTACAATAGGTTTATCTTTATTACAGAATGTGATAGACGGCGACTTGTGTGAGCAGTTCAACTCTCTGGAGCCTGCGAAACAAAAGGCCATCGCGAGCGATCTGGAACGAACTCCTGCTGAAGTGTCAAAGAAGCTGGAAGATATACGTACCAGATACGCTTTTTAGGTTAAGGTTTTTCTCTTAATTTACTTTTAAGGTAATAAATGCGTATGTAAGATTATTTTTTGATTTTTATTGACTACTCTGAGACATTCTAACTAAAGTTCGTCCACAAATCTTAGAGACTAAATTGACGTTTCATGGACGACCAGTTTCGGGTGCAAATTAAATAGTGATGACCATAAATCGGAAAAATATTCGCAGCTTTTATGGTGGGTCGACTATTTGTGTGATTATAATCACAATCATCAATAATTATTGAAGAGTCCCTAAAACTAGATGTGCCTGTTTAGGCAGCTCTTAGGCCCCTATCCCACTGGCGTTATGCGAGCGTTAGTTTCTTCAATGTCTGCGCAGCGACAACGTCGCGTTGATGCGACGTCCACGTTGAGAGAATGTTCTCTAAATTTAAAAATCGTCATTCGTTATACGCACTGCGAAGGACTGGAATAACTTGCCTGCGTCGGCGTTCCCGCCTGCCTATGACGTGGATGTCTTCAAGAAAGGAGTAAGTTAATGTGCTCACCACCTTGAACCACATCTCCAACTTATTTGTGTAAGATAAAAAAAGCGCTCATAGCCCGGCGGCGCCTTACGTCAATCCAGTGGTGTGGCTAGCCCTAAGGAGGCCCCATATCAATATTTGTTGTGTGGCCCCCTCTACGTTAGCTGTAAAATATAAAAGGAGTGCCAATGTAGCGGTCGTAGGCCGCTGGCGAGCTTTTTTTTGGGAGTGTTAGTGGGGGCTCCTATACCTTGGGCCCCGTATAATTGATACGGGGGTAGCTACGCCCCTGCGTCAATCCTAAGCAATCGACAAAGTTAAGCAACAGCGGGCGCGGTAGTTGGATGGGTGACCGCTAGTGGCAAAAATTTCTTGAGCGCTTCCGTGCTTCGGAGGGCATGTAAAGCCGTCGTTCCCGGTTGGTATCGTAAGATAATCCATGTCGGAGGCCCTTGGGCGGCATGAAAACTTCCGACAATTGGGTTGGCCACTAACCCCTCCACCAATCCGCACTGGAGCAGCGTGTTGGAGTATGTATCCCTGCGCGCTATGATATGGGGTTCTTTAAGAAGAGTGTATATCGTATCCTTCAAGGCCGGCAACGCACTTGCAGCTCCCTTGATGCTGCACGTGTCCATAGGCGACGGTGGCCACTTACCATCAGGTGGGCCGTATGCCTGTTTGCCCGTCGAACATAAAAAAAAGCTCTAGAGGCCTCAAGAGGAGAGCCCCGTGCTCAGTAGTGGGCCGTTAATGGGTTAAAGCCAGCTGGTTACTTAAATAATTTACTTGTATACACGATTTTAGTGGTGTTAGTACTGTTATTTCATAAGTACCTACGGCTTACACGTATTAAGTAGATACCTACTAAATTTTAAGTACCTAAATTAATACGTGTAAACAGACAAATTAACTTTTTAGTTAAAATTTAGTTATCTACTTAACTACCTTATTGTACGTGTAAACCGAACATAAGAAAGAGAAATATGGAGCATAAATCATTAGACTTAATTCACTCAGCATTTCTCTGATCGTGACTATAATCCGTTATGAAATTACAACTACAATGTTTCCTTAGTGCACAAAGCGTATCTTGGACAACACACCATGGTGGGTATAATCATAAAAACGTTAAACAGAACTTCGTAGTATAGAGTAAAAACCCTGTTTGTGCGCGCTGTGATACGGTTATTGGTTTTTGTCCAAGTTCGCAAGGGGACTGCCATTGAATTCAATGAACAACGGAAGGTAGGTACCTACCTGATTTACAATAAAAACATCTACTTTAACCTGCAATGCACACGTTACTGTTCCATTTCACATCCTATAGTTATTTTTTTGAGTTCCCTACATCCGATGAAAATAAAACCCCTTGAATACCCGGGTGTTTGTATGTCACGAGCGATTTTTTCCAAACCTTCGGCAGAAAATTTAAAATTACTTATTCTAACGAAGGATACACAGCAAAAACAAATGAATCTTGCTATTTAAATAGCATAGAATATAAAATGCATGCTACAATGCATTTTGTGACGTACCTACTTAGTACACTACACTAGTACGTTTACGTTTATGTAAATTTTCCAAGTAATTTACACTTAATACATAATTAATAATATTAATTACAATTACCACTTAATGCTAATTAAAAGACTTAGTAGGTGTGTTGTGTTATAAATAACCATGCAAATGAGAAGCTTATGAAAGCGGAAAAAGTACAGGAAGGAAGCTTAAGAGGTCAGGGATAATAAAGTTACCAAGTATTTTACTTAGTCACGTTCTTGTTTTAACAAGTGTTTTATTTATAAAGAAAAGAAATTCAATTTGATGTCGACACAATAGGTACCTACACCCTAACAAATTGAAATTTCGGAAGATTTTTTTATTCCGCGGCGCAATAAAATACCTACAAATGGTTCATTTAAAATACCTACAAATGTGGTATTTAAGCTGGTGGTAGGGCCCCTCGAGAGATTATATTGGTAATATAGATTTTAATTCTTAATTAATTTTATTTTTTCTCCATGGGGTTCGCCTGGATAGCTACCACCCTTGAGCACGAGTCAGCCGCCAAACGACTGGGAGCTTAAGAACCAGTTCTTTCTTTCTTTTTTTTCTCTCTTTCTTGGCCGGCAGCGCGTCACTTACCATCAGGTGGATCGTCAGCTCGTTTGCCGGCTATTTCCATAAAAAAATTAAAGAAGCGTGCAGGACTCAGAACCTATTGAACAGGAAACAGACTTTCGAGCGCTAGCTCAATTGATAGGTAGGTACTTACATACACGGTGTAATAGATCCATATGCTAATTAAGAAGGTACAGTGATCGAAACCGGCAACTGAATCGATTCCACGTATTTTTAATTGTATTTTATAGCTTAATAATTTTTTATTTAAGAAATAAGTTATACTCAGTTCGAACAGTTTCGAAACAGCTATGCATACACGCATAATGGGTTTCGTTAGTAAAAACAGCATAATAAAACACGAACAATACGGTTTCCAAAAAGGTAAATCCACATCTATGGCATGTTTTCAGATAGTATCTAAAATAATGGACATCCTAGATACTAAAAATCGAGCTGTAGGCATATTTTTTGATATGACAAAAGCGTTCGATTTTGTTTCTCACTCATTATTACTAGAAAAATTGGAAAAATATGGGATAAGGGGACCAGCCCTAATGTGGCTGACATCATATTTAGAAGACAGAAAGCAGTGTGTTTCTATAACAGGACTAAATAAATATAATGAATTAATTGACTTTAAATCTATGTACAAAACAAATGAATATGGTGTGCCTCAAGGAAGTGTTCTTGGGCCATTACTATTTTTATTATATATTAATGATTTACCTCAAGTGACGAACAAACCATGTATTTTATTCGCTGATGACATTTCCATACTTACGACATTTACAAACGACATTAAAAATGAAATAATTGACGTAAATATTACAATTGACAAAATTATTGAATGGCTAAATAATAATAATCTATCTGTAAATTTAAAGAAGACAGTTTATGTACAATTTGTAACTAAGAATTCCACTATTTCAAAATTAGATTTAAAATATAAAGACGAACCCATTATTGAGGCAGACCAAGTAACATTTCTTGGTATAAAAATTGATAAATATTGTAACTGGAAATCACATATCAATCACGTTTGCAATAAAATAAATAAATTTGTGTACGTATTGCATAGACTTAGGAAAACTTCAAGAGTAGATACATTAAAGACAGCCTACCATGGTCACGTGTCGTCTGTCTTAAGGTATGGCTTATTAATATGGGGTAATTCAACCGATTCAAATAAAGCATTTGTGGTTCAAAAAAAATGTGTTCGAGCTATTTTTGGAAAGGCACCGTGGACATCATGTAAGCCTTTATTCAAAGAATTGGGCATCCTTACACTGCCCTCTATGTATATTTTTGAACTAGCCTACTTTTTAAAAACAAATCAGAATCTATTTGTGAAAGCTGTAGAAAAATATCCTAGGAATACGAGAAATCCAAATAGAATTGTTTTGCCTAGAGTTCCCAGAACTGAATTATATAAAAGGAACTGTTATGCGATGTGTGGCACAGTATACAATGCCCTACCATCATTTTTAACAAAATTGCCGTTGAGTAAATTTAAGTATGAACTGAAAAAGTGGTTAATAGAAAAATGTTACTATTCTATTGATGAATTTCTAACTGACATGAAAGTCAAGAAATAATATTAAGTGTGTTATTTATATTTATAATTAGGTTTTTATTAATTTTATTTTAAATGAATTTGACATTAATTAAGTATTATTTTTATTTGACATTGAATTATAATTATTACTATGACTTAATTACCATTAGTGAACTAACATTCGTATGTCAATAAAATTGACGAAGTGTACACACTAGTTATAAAAAAAGAAGATCTTGTTATACCTACACTTATACTTACGAATAAATAAATTTGAATTTGAATTTGAATTTGAACGAAAAGTGTGAACATTCTACCCAGCGGCGCACGCACACATGAGAGCGAACGAGCGCTACGAGGTCGGTGCGCGCGTGTGTGTGAGGTACACCCCGACGGAAACAGCAGACTATTAGCGATCGAGCGATCATTACATAAAATATGTAGTAGGTAATGGTACGAAGATTAAATAGTAAACAAATTATGATTCTCTCTTACCATCACATTTTTCAGGCTTTGTACTGTAGACTGTGAACAATTTTGAACTCATTGATTAATAAACCTCAAATTAAAGAACAAAATTATTTAACAATGACAGTAATAAGTTTAAGTTTATTTAATACCTACTACAGTGTCACTTTTCACTACATTGAATGCATAAATGACGTACACCCTTAAACACCCCAATAAGAATACCTATTCAGTTTTAATCATAATACCTACACTGAAATGTTTTTTATTAGCTTAATAATTGTTTATTCAAGAAATTAGTTGTTCTCGTAGAGAGATAAGAATGTTCATGATATTCTAAGCAAGCATACAGACTAACGCACACATGAGAGTGAGACCCACGTCACAGGCCACAACGCGGGCCGCCGGGGCCGGCGTGTGCGCGGCTATAATTAAACAGCTGATGCGACGAAAACGAATTCGACATTGTACATTAGACATTGTTAAACACAACATGTTTGTTACCTGAGTACTCATTTCATTTAATTGGTAGGTGTGTTATACTCGTATCACTTACTGAACACATCCAATTAGGTAAAGATTCAAAGATTTTATTGAACATAAACATTATTATTACCTACATATGCCTAAAATAATAGTTAATCGTACCTACTAAGATAAATTGTTTCAAAAACAAATTATGATTCCCTCTTTCAATCACTTTTTACAGCTTTTGGACTGTCGACTTTGAATCATTTTAATTAATACAATGTCAATCGTTTTGGCATTAAAATGATAAGATACCTATTTATTGAAATATTTATTGTTTAGAAGTAGATATGTAGATAACTAAATTTTAAGTAAATTAATAGGTGTAAACGGACAATTTAGTACCTACTTCAAATTTTGTACGCAAGTAAACAAGTGATTTAGACATTTTTCTATGGGCGGGGCATAACACTTAACACGTTTGAGCAGACATTTTTTAATTAAAATTTAGTAAAGTAGGTTGTGAAGAATTGTATGAACTAAAGAGCTTTACTAAATTATTCCGTTTGGGCGCGCACTAAAAATCATTCACATAAAATTAAGTTAACTAGGTACCTACAATCTACATAATACGTTTAAATCGGACTTAAGTAATAATACAACAAAACAAAAAAGACTGCGTGTTTAAAAGCTGTGAATTATTAAAATATTTACAAATATTAAACAACCATTTAAATTTAGTTACTGTAGGTAACTTACAGGTCTGATAATAATTGGTTTCTTCCCTCTTCATCCTCATAGACTCCTATCAACTCCTGCGGCGTCGTCTTATAATGACATTTTCAAAATGTCCACCACCTTGTTCGATACACAATAATGCACGTTTTTGTAATTGTCGTTTAAGTTTATTTAATACTACAGTCACTTTTCACTACGTCAAATGCAGCTATTATTCCATTTTTTAGATCCTCACCGCTAATGGAATGTTTGAAATAAACACGTCCCCACAGAAAGAAGTATAGTTGGGTCAAATCAGCTGATACGGCCGGCGCGTGCGGTGTGACTGACTTTTTAATTTTCAATTTTCAATAAATCATAAGATCACAAAAGCCGCCGGTCGCCGGGCTGATCACACCGCCGGCCGGGACACTCTCGCTCGTTACGTCTCGCTTCCTCCCGACTGTTTTTAAATATGCGGAAGAGAGAAAACGTATCGAAGTGTGCGAACTTTCTTAATAATATTTTTTTGATCTATTGCGTTTATAGTTTATTCTTTAACGTCGTACAACTCGTACGTTTGGCAGTGTGTGTTTGAGGCTGTGGCTAAGTATAATAATGCTTGAAAGGACCCTATTGCATTGACTTAAGTTTCATTTTTGTTTGTTTCGACTGTTTAAAGAATTGGGTGACATCATTTACTTAATTTTAATTTCTTTTAGGAAAAAAAAATTACCTACATTAAAAATACGTGGAATCGATTCAGCTGCCGATTTTGAGCCATGTACCCTCCTAAGTTACATATATTTAAGATACACCATGTATATAGGGTAATTTATTTATTTATTTATTTATTTATTTATTTATTTATTTATTTATTAAAACCATGCTCACAGTGCTTACAGCATAGCCAAGGCGCACTACGAGCCATACAAAATAATATAATAATACAGACAATATCTAGTTATACATATATCAATTTAGATTCGAGAGAAAGTACATATGCAGGTTTTTAAGAAACCTGATATGTTCATATTAAATATATCAACTTCTGGATTCTGAGCAATCAAGGCGTTGAGTAAGGCAATAGCCAGGGCCGTGGGTGCGTGGCGGGCGGTCTGCGAGCACGCCGGCGGGGCCGCCAGCACGGCGCGCGCGCGCCGCCGGCGTCCCGGCTCCGGAACAACGAGCGAACAACGCTCTAGAGCAGAGGGATTGTCTACTTTGTTGTTCAGAAGTAGATAGTAGTGTAATAGTATTGTACACTTGCGCCTTAACTCAAGTGTATCAATGCCAACCATACCGAATATGAAAAGGGATGGGTAAAGATATGGGTAATACCCGTACATTTTCTTGTATAGATACCTTGCAAATTTTTTTTGCACCTTTTCGAGCATTAGCGTGTACTTGTGTTCGTGAGGGTGCCAAGCAATCGAATTATATTCTAATTTACTCCTCACGTACGCATAATACAGCGTTAGGATGGTCTTCTGATCGTTAAATCGTGCGGCCTGCCTCATAACAAAGCCGAGAGACTTATAGGCCCGGCCGCATAGTTCTGTGATATGTAGATTGAATGTGAGTCCAGTATCCAGAGTAAGCCCTAGGTCCCGGATTTGTGACACGCGCTCGATCGCAACGCCGCACATCCTGTAAGAGTAGGAGATGGGTGAACGGGAGCGAGTAAAGGTGATACATTTACATTTGGAAATATTAAACTCAAGTTGGTTCCGTTCACTCCATCGCACAACCCTGTCGATATCGCGCTGTAACGCCTCGCAATCTGCCGCGCTGTCTACGCCCAGGAACAGCTTCAGATCGTCGGCGAACATTAGGCACTTAGCCGTGCGGACCTCGTTCGGCAAATCATTAATCATTATAAGAAACTGTGTTGGTCCCAACGTACTGCCTTGACTCACCCCAGAGGAAGTAGTGTAGACATCTGATCTGTAGTTATGCAATTGAACATACTGTACCCGATTTAAAAAATAGTTAGCAAAAAACTTTAGTAATTTTTTAGAGAAACCCATGGCCGAAAACTTTTCTAGTAATAAATCGTTATGAACGCGGTCGAAAGCTTTCTTAAAATCAAAATAGGCTGCGTCCACCTGCTTCTTAAAATCCATCTGGTTAGTTGTATAATCAATAAAATTAATATGGTTAGATACTGTTGATCTCCCGGCCCTAAACCCATGTTGCGAATCACTTAACTGCTGTTTTACTTGTGCAACAATGTAACGATTAATAATAGATTCAAATACTTTGCCGAACACGGACTGGACAGCTATAGGCCTGTAGTTCTCCACTTTCGACCTGGAACCGTCCTTTAATATGGGAGTGACCCTGGACACTTTCCACTGTGTAGGATACGTTTCCGTTTCAAGAGCCAGATTATAAATATATAATAGCGGTGACTTCAGAGCTTCGATACAATCCTTAACGACAAAAGGTGGTATTCCATCAGGTCCCACCGACGAGTGAGCTTTAAGGCGTCTGACCGCAAACACTAGATCACGCTGGTGTATACTATCTACAGAGATACTTGATGAGCATAGAGAAGTGATTGTGTTGCGTTCCGCTGCAGCTGTTGATAATTTTGGTATATTAGGTAAAAATACCGATTTAAAATAACTCGCAAATGCGTTGGCAGCTTCAATACCCGAAACATTGTGTCCTAAATATTCAAAGTCTTCATTAAGTTGTTTAGAAGCTCTTTGTTCATTGATAAACTTCCAAAATTGCCTTGGATCCCTTTTTATGTTAGACTCAGTTAGATTAATATAATTAGTATAAGTTGAATCAATTAACTCTTTTACTCGTTGCCTGTATAACTTAAACATTTCTTTGTTAAAATCTAAATTCAATTCTTTATACTTTTTTAAATGATAATACTTAATCCTAATATTTCTGATAATTTCTGGCGTGAACCAAGTTGGATACTGGTAGCGTGAATCATAGTTGCTAGGTTTTTTTAACGGGACACAGCTATCGAAACATACATACAATTTGTCATAGAGAGTGGCTAAAGCGGTATTAACGTCCTTAGTCAGATAAACCTCATCCCAATTCACAGCGGATATGGTAGCATATAACAAATGAAAATCGGCCTTACGGAAATTCCAGTCCCGAGGTATGTGGTCGCAGTGCGCTGGAGATGCGCGGGCGCACGGCCGCCCCCCCGGCAGACGCGCCGACGGTGGGCTTCTCACGCATACACTTAGTGGTGGGTGATACACGTCTGCCTTGACGACAGGCTCCGTGTCGCCAGAGACCTCAATCCGCTCATCACCAAGATTACTCAGAACCAGATCTAACATTGTACCCAATTTATTAGTAATTTTGTTGTATTGCTTTAGATTACAGTAAGTAAGTAAGTAATTAAATTGTAACATGACATTTTGACTGCACGAGTTTAAATTAAAATCGCCGATAACTATTATGTCAAATTTTGAATATTTTGCTACAATATTTTCAATTACTGAAAAAGTATTACAATATTTTTCATCTTTAGAATTAGGTGGTATATACACTACACAAAACACAATCTTAGAATGTTTTAAATTAACAATCGCGGCGACTAGTTCAATATCCTCTGAGTAACCGTCTATTTCAAGAATTTGGCGCGAGTCGTATACATCACAAATTCCTAATAGCACTCCTCCCCAACCTGCATCTCCAGACCGGTCACGACGTATCACGGAGTACCCGGGAGGGAACACTTCTGCGTCCTTGACACCGCTTACTAGGAATGTCTCAGTAAATGCATATAAATCCGCTCGTTCTGTCAAAATAGATTTCTTACAATGGTCTAATTTTGAACGGAGGCCTCTAACATTCTGATAGAATAAAGTCCAGTAATTAAATTTCATTCTGTTCTTGCATTTTTTTGCGAAATCCACTGCGCCATGGTTTAACACATACGTCTTTAGCCCAATGTGCAGGCGATAGGTATTTATCAGCATTATTAGCGGGGACGGTCAACTTGAAGGAAGCATATTCGCCCCTCGACTTAAGGGGCTCAACAGAACAGTTATCGCCAGGACAAATATTATTTAAATGCATTGACACTTGGTCTACCGTGGTACCCTCCTTCACGTAATACAGATGCAAGAACATTTTTCTTTCTGAAGCTGACAAAAGACATGCTGTTGAGCCAGGTACGGCAGTGCCGCGGGTGACGTTTGTCGGCGGCGCGCGTCGAGTGCGTCTCGATCTCACTTCTACCCATTGCGAGTCTAAGTAGTCATTTGGCTTTGGCACCTGTTGCTCGTCAGATATCACTGGGATGTTTACAAATGACGTCGGACCCGCTGAAGTGCACGGAGTCGATGGAGCGCTATGGCTAGCCGTCGCATGCGTTGTTTCATTTGCGGTGCCGAGTCGCGATGCCTCAGCGCGTGTTGAAGCAGGAACGATAGATTCGTTGCGGCCTCCCTTTCGCTTTAATTCTATTTTTTCTATTTTTTTATTTGTGATTGATCTTTAATTCTATTTTTTTATTTGTGATTGATAGTCCCTGTAGTATGTACATACATAAGAGTTCATAAATATTTTATAGCACTGAAATGAATCCAAATGTAAACGTTTATTTTTATTATATAGATTTTTGGATATCATATTCACAGTCACAGAGAGTCCATGTCCAGATCAAGAAAATAGATTTTCTCTTTGTCCTTTCGTGTGAGACCACACTTACGCGGGCAAAGCAGCGGGTGGAAATTAGTGTAACTTATGTAATTCTTTGCTCACTAATGAGGACGTCATATCAATCGTCAGTATATAAATTTTATCTAGGTACCAGTTTTAACAAAATGACATTTATTTCATTTTCGCGTTTACTAAGCCGCGTACTAAATACATAGGTATGTATGTAGGTTGTAGCTTGTAGACGATCTAAATTTCGATAACCAACTGACTGGCCAAACAAGGTGATAATAATGCCATAACAATTTCCAGTGCGACGTGAATTCTGAGTCGTGGCCTAAATGCAAATGAGAAAAATAGGTACCACATTTCGTAGCACGTGAAACAAACGTTACTATGACGACTTTATCGACCCGCGGCTTTTCCGAGGCTTTCGTCTGAAACATTCCCACTTGCGTGACACGCGCTGAAACAAGGGCTTTTCGAAGCACGTCTAGACGAGACGCCGCCGCGCCGCGACCGCGGTGGAGGGCGTCCGGTATCGCGGTACCGGCAATACGGCGACGTGTGGTAACAACGGCTCGAAGTGCAGCCGCATGCTCTGAACGCTCATTGTTGCTCGTGGGAGTGATCGGAGTGGACGAAGGGGGAGCCGATCTCGGACAATGGGTGCACGCGCGAAACGAGCCGACACGCGCGGTCGCCGATGCGCGAGCGACCGTTTTTAAAAACAGTCCGGGCCACTCATTAGCTGGCGCACCGTAACTGCGCTGCGGTTGGAGGAAGCAGTGCAATACGGGGCAATTAGAAAGTGTAATGTATAGTGCGGTGCGATGTTGTCAGTCAGCAAGCCGGCGTCGTTAGTCCAGCAGAAGAAACAGCAGTGGGCGCGAGAGAGAGGTGCGTACTCGGAGCCCTGGCGGCTGGCACCCCAGGCCGCTGCATCACACGCTGCGTTACATTTTGAAACAGACTTCAGTCACGATTTCTATTTCACGTGTTTCACACCCATGTCTAATTCGCACGAAAGACGTGCGGTCCTGTTGAGATTGAATCGAATCAATCACTGCAATAAATTAGTGTCGGTATGTACCAAAATCTTTATTCTGTTCGGCTGGTTGGAAGAAAATGCTGTGTTAGCATTAAGCCCGCCCTTTGTACCATATTTTGCTGAGTGCAATACAGCCCTGTACGGCAACTTCCTGTACGTAGCCGCCTTTTGCAGTATCAGGGCAGAATAAAGTATTTTTTAATTCAATAAGACAGGTATTGAAACTATTGAAAGACAAAATGAATAATTTCGGCTTACTTTGCAAGACACACTTGGTAAATACGTAAAGCTGAGTTTTAATTTAAGTTTGAGTCTCTAGCTCGGAAGGTAGTGAAAAATTAATTAGGCACTAAATTCCAAAAAACAGATAAAACCCCAAGAATAGGTAGGTAGTTAATAAAAATATGGTTTAGGTAATATCCAAAAAAAAACATTAAAATAAGGTATGGTAAATCCATCTTCACCATCAGCGGATAAGTAATAGCTGTGGGTATGATTGTCGATTTGTGAGATTTCAGAATGAGGCCTTGAATCAAAGTCAAAAAATGATAATTACATAAAATATTTATAAATTACTAGCTGCCCGGACAGACTTTGTTCTGTCAAAAGTTTTTTTTTATTTTGAGATGTATGCTACCCTATTTTTCAAGCTGGATCTAACTGCACATGGTGTGCAAATTTGATTAAAATTGGTTAAGCAGTTTAGGAGTCCATCGCGGACAAACAACGTGACACGTAATTTATATAAGTATACTAGCTGCCCGGACAGACTTCGTTCTGTCAATTTTTTTTTGAGATTTAAGCTATCCTATCTTTCAAGTTGGATCAAACTGCACACGGTGTGCAAATTTGATTAAAATCGGTTAAGTAGTATAGGAGTCCATCGCGGACAAACAACGTGACATGTAATTTATATATAAGTATTAAGATTAAGATTAAACGCTTACCTACTCATACATAAATATAATTTATAAATTATTACAAACATAACCTTTAATCATCACGACTATGAGTTACGAAAATGCTTGGATTATCCATAGGGAATCTTACCACGGAGTCTGCTATTGAGTGTGATTTCTCAGATTACAGATAACGGTACAACGCTAGTTATAATTTTATTACCTAGCTATGAAGAATCTCATTCCTTTTAAGAAGACATTCATGTTTTAAACACTTCATGAGTTTTATTAGTAGTATAGTATTGGGCATTCTGCCCCACTTGTTCGCTCAGGCGTCTGCCTTCGCGTCGTGGGGCAGAATGCCCAATAAGATTTCTGGTAATGTGGGACAGAAAGCTTCATTAAAATTTCATAATTAGAAATGCAAAATAACTGTTTGTTGTTGTAAAGAACGCGGTTTCAGCTGAGAAAGGAAACAAAACAATATGTAAAAATTATTTATTCATAGTTATAATATTAATGTTAATTATAGGTTACAATCATTTGATATAAATGTAGGATGGTCCTCACACAGTTCATCCACCGAGTGCACCAAAGATTGAAGCTTACGCCATTGCGGTGTATCGTCTTGAGTCTGGAATTTTATCCGTACTAGCGCTTTCTTCCAGAGCTCTTGTGCATCAGTATTGCGCGCATCGTTGGTTTGGTAGACTTTCAAATCGATAAGGTAGTCCCCGTTGTGTTGATCGCCCGACGTTCGTTGCCGTTTGCAACTCTGTTGACGAAGTACGTGGACAGCACGCGCGATGGAGGATCTTTGGATTTGCCGCCATCACGAGTAAGATTGAAGATGTCCACAGTCTTCCCTTTCTTTCTGTAACAAACATAAATAACCCGTATAAGTATAAAATTACTTACTGATGGTGTCGGTTTTCAAAATCATTACGAAAAATAACACAATAAATACAAAAATTGTATTAATTTACATACTGCATGGTCATGTAAATAAAATGTTGTTACTTGTAAATGAGAGTAACAATTTAATTATATTAAGAATCAATATAGTCTATCTCAAAAGTCAAGTTTACCGAAGAATAAATAAATTTTTACTCTGCAATCATAAGATTAGTGAAATATATTAAAATAAATCATGAACAAGAATAAATATAAACTTGATCGACATTTGCAGCAATAACCAGTGCCTATTACTGGTTATTTCAAAATAAATAAAAAAATATCTCCCATAATTTATATATCATAAACTATTTCAGTAACAGAAAGTGAATGTGTGTAATAAAAAATCAACTACTGACCGCAACGCCACATAAATATATCGAACGTAAGTACAAAATTTGAAATATTATAATTTAAATATAACGAGTAGATGTAAATTTAGTATGATTACCTTATAATGGCAGGCGATTTCTTCGTAGATTTACGCTTGCTTGTAGGAGTAGAATGTTTCCGCAGGAGCTCGGCACTGTGTTCAACATCTGTAGAGTTGCTGCGTTGATCGCACTCAGAGTCCGACCTGTAAATTGTTAAATTTTAATTAGATATTATTACTTGAAATACCTATGCTGAAAAAGGATTAAATGTTAAGTTAATGTTTATCTACTTGGAATGAACTAGTAATAATAAAACTATTAACTCGCACTTATAATTAATCTATTGACGATTATAACAATTATGAGTAAATTAAGTTAGTGAAAAATGTCAAAGTATTTGGCTACATGTTGTATCTGAAATATAAATTGGTTGAAGTAAAATATGAAAATTAATAAAAATTATAAAGACTTACATTTTAAATGGCAGCCACTTGAAGTATAATTACCAATACAACCACTGTTTGGATGGACTGAACTGCAGAGTGGAGGCACTCGGCGCTGGTTGCACTGTAGTCGTTGTAGGAGTACTTTGTTCCTATCCGAGGCTCGAATTTGATGTACCGAGCTCCGAAAACGTTAGCTTATAAGTCAGAAAAGACATGTAAATTTGGTAAAATGAAATGTAAGTGTGTTTAATAAAAATAATACACAAATTAGACATTTCTTATTTGTACGTATTACATTTGTACAAAAATGATAACTAAGAATGTTCTAGAATCATTATTTGCTAACGCAACACAAAGACTTAGGGCTACCAAAATAATTGTCATACATGTTACATACTATGTATAGACTGATGATCCCATTTTTATATAAAAATATGTGGAAGTGACATCCATAACCAAATTAGCTGCGTAGTAATAAAAATTCGTATTGCTGAATAACACTTTTAAATAGGTGTGCAATAATCACAAGTATTGTGTTGAGAAATATGATATTTTTGTTAGGGTTGACAAACGATATAAATTTAAAACATTCCAACTTAAATTGTAAAAATAAAAATATATGATTAAAAGGACTTGTTATTTACGTTTCATTGGGTCTTTTGTATTCTAGTTTAGGTAATTACATATCGAGAAAATATTGAATAATCCGGTAAATTAACAGACCATTAGCACTCTTAAATAAATATTCTATACCTATTTTTAACGTAGATAACTTTGTATGTAATAATTAAGTAATAAATACAACATTTTGTTCCAGTAAATAGGTAATAATAATACATAATTATTTGCATTTGGATGTCAACCCTGATCGAAATGAAAAATCTTGCAAAATACCGTTAAGTAATGCAACCGGATGGAACACGACACTTTTGTTTTGACAAAACACAATAGGTATTGGTACTATTTGCACGCAAAATGTGTATTTTAATTTAAATTTAATTCGATTACTGAGTACAAGTTATAGGTATATATTAATGGTAAAATCGATAGCAAAATTATTATAAGGTAATTATTATGTTAAATATTATAGTCTATTATATTTCATTCAAGTTTTGTTGTCATTATCAGTATTATTATAATAATTTTGTGTTTTTTTTTATTTCAGACCATCACTTATTATGAACTGTGAGGCAGCAGAGGTGCTGGTTTGAAGCAAATATTTTATTTGTTGACTAAATTTGCAGGTATAGAAATACCTACTTAATGAGGGAATGCTAATACTTTGGACATAATTAACAGAGACGACATTATTTTATTGTGAATATTGGGTATGTATTTAGTTGTTATTTCATATTACTATGATAGTTTTCATTATTTTTATCTGATTGAAAGAAAGAAATTATCCATTCTATGATGAATGACAAAGTGGCTTCTAATAATATTATTATCTGCTCGCCCTGCTCGTGGGCTAAGTATTAATTGTTGGTTCGATCTCCACAATAAAATAATATTAATGTTCTTAGATCTATTCTATTACAAAATCAATTGTAGATGTGTCTTAGTGATTATTTTTGTATCTGTTGTTAAAGATTTATTCCCGTAACAAAATAATTAAAAGTGTATTAAAATTATTATTTAATATGTGTTATTAAATTATGATCGTATCTTATTCCAGAGCACGTCACTTTGATGAGAGATTGAGAGATGCAATTGAAGATGTGAAGTTTTGAAGACCTACGGCAGTAATTGGTAATAAAGTCTGATATACTTAGCAGCTAACTCAATATTTCTGAATTATATAATAATTTTATTGTTATTGTGATTCTAAAAATGCCATTCTGTTCGGTTTGCAACATTGATGTGAATTCACGCTGTTGGATTAGCCATTTGCGAAGTAACAGACATAAAAATAATAGTACTATTCGTATCAATGACAACGTTGAAATTATACATTCCTGCTTCAAAGGACGTATTACAAGTTATCGGATTACTACAACTAAACCCGAAGCAAATATTTACCCAGAATGTTTCTTAAAAAATATTCATGATCAAGTTAAATCTTTAATAGATAGCTCGCTTCAAAAACATTATTCTGTTAAAATAAATTTTGAATATTTCGGAGTCTTTTTAATGCTGAAGAATGATCTACAAGAGTTGAAATCTTTTGCGACAAAAAATTTTATCATTCATTTAAATTACAGTTTCAAGTCCACCTATGAAAAAGTTATAATAATATTATTAAAAAAAATTGAAGAGTTTCAAGAAAGAGATAGTGGATGGACGTTTTTAAATAATTCACATTTAGAAATTAATATTAACAAATATCAACCTCTTAGTGGATCACGATTTATAGATTTACCGAAATATATAAAGAGTAAGAAAGCGTGTTTGAATATTCAAAACGATGACAGGTATTGTTTTTTGTGGTGTGTAGTTGCTGCTTTGTATCCAAGTACTCGGCATCCTGAGAGAGTCACGTCATATCCTCATTTTCGTGATGTCTTGAACTTAAATGATATTTCATTTCCAATCACTTTTTCAGATATAAACATTTTTGAAAGAAACAATCCTTTTTTGAATATTTATATTTACGGGTTAAGAGGTAGTAAGACTATAACGGGTCCTCTGTATAAACCCGATAAAATCTATCATAAATCCAAAATAATTCACCTACTATTTTTAGAAAATGGTAATTCATCTCATTATTGCCTCATTAAAGATCTACCTCGTCTCGTTAAAAGTCAAATAACTAAGCATCACGGCAAGCTATACTTTTGCGAAACCTGTTTAGTGTTTTTTCCTAGTGAAGATCAATTTGATAGTCATTTGTGTGGAGGGGTTGCTACTATTCTGCCTGAAAAAGGTTCATATTTACAATTTAAAAATTATAATAGAAAACAAGACGTTCCATTCACTATCTATGCCGATTTCGAAACATTACTTGAACCAATTTCCAACCATGAATCTGATACCACAAATACCTTTCGCTTACAACGACACATTCCTTCAGCTTTTGCGTATAATATTGTTTCATCGTGCAATGACAATTTCAATGAATTTAAAACGTATCGTGGAATTGATTGTGTTTCCAAATTTATAGATTTTCTTACTGAAGACATTAAGAGAATTTACAATATATTGACTCAAAATGTCTCGATTATATTTTCAGAAAAAGACGTTATTTATTTTAAAAAAGCTAGGAAATGTCACATATGTGAAAATCTGTTATGGAATAATAAAGTCAGAGATCATTGTCATATTACTGGTCGATACCGTGGTGCAGCCCATCGACATTGTAATTTACAATATAAGATACCAATGTTCATACCCATATTTTTTCATAATTTGTCAGGATACGACTGTCACTTATTTATTAAAAAATTAGGCGAAACGCCTGGCAAATTAAATATCATACCTAAAAGCAAAGAAAAATATATTTCATTTTCAAAATTTATGCATATCAACGATAACGATTATGTACAGATTAGATTTTTAGATTCATTTCATTTCTTAGGCACTAGTTTAGATAAACTGTCGAAAACTATGCAAACTGAGGATTTTATTAATTTGCGCTATCATTTCCCTGATAATCATCAGTTTCAACTACTTACACGAAAAGGCATTTATCCCTACGATTATGTAAGCAATTGGAAATGTTATGAAGAAAAAACATTACCAGCGAAACATTTATTTTTCAATTCGATAAGCAATGAACATATTTCACAGGAGGACTATGACCACGCTAAATTGGTATGGCACAAATTTAACATAAAGACATTGGGTGAATATACTGATTTGTATTTAAAGACTGACGTACTTTTACTTACCGACATATTTGAAAATTTTCGAAAAACTTGTAAGTTGCATTATAAGCTCGATCCTGCGTTTTATATTACTGCACCTAGTTTATCATTTGATGCAATGCTTTTAAAAACAGGAGTTAAATTAGAACTCTTAACAGACTTGTCTATGGTACGAATGATTCAGAGCGGTATTAGGGGAGGTTTATGTATGTGTTCTCATCGCTATGCAAAAGCTAATAATAAATATATGCCTTCGTGTGATGCTACAAAACCTTCCTGTTTCATAACTTATTTGGACTGTAACAATCTTTACGGCTATAGTATGGGTCAATATTTACCTCACTCAGGTTTTCGATTTTTAAATCAAAACGAAATAGATCAGATAGATATAGTAAATATCAGCGACAACGCAGAATGGGGTTTTATACTAGAAGTAGATATTTTGTATCCTGAAACCTTACATATATTACACAACGATTTACCTTTTTGTGCTGAAAAATGCATACCGCCAGGGGGCAAAACAGAAAAACTTATTTCAAATCTTTACAATAAGTATAACTATGTGATTCATTATGTTCATTTAAAGAAATGTATTGAACATGGGTTAAAATTACGTAAAATACGCAGAGCCATTACGTTTCGACAAAGTGCTTATTTGAAGGAATATATCGAATTAAATACGCAACTACGACAAAACGCAAAAAGTGTATTTGAACAGGATTTTTTCAAATTATTAAACAACAGCGTTTTTGGGAAAACATTAGAAAATACCGAAAAAAGAGTGAGTGTTCATTTAATTAACTCTTGGAATAGCACAAATAATAAAACAAAAAAAACTACCTGTGCTGAAAAACTCGTAAGCAATCCTTATTTTCATAGTGCATCAGTTTTATCGGAAAACTTAGTTGCAATACAAATGAACCCCGATCATTTCATTTTGGATAAACCAATTTATATAGGTTTTACTGTTTTAGAGCTATCCAAATCACATATGTATCATTTTCATTATAATATAGTTAAACCTTTTTATGGCGACAGAGTAAAATTATGCTACACCGATACGGATTCTTTTGTTTATTCAATATACACAGAAGATTTCTACAAAGACTTAAAATGTAATTTTTTAGAGTACTTTGATACTAGTAACTATACCGTACAAAATGAATTCATGATACCTCAGATTAATAAAAAAGTGCCAGGATTGTTTAAGGATGAAATGGGAGGCAAACTTATTACTGAATTTGTTGGCTTGCGGTCCAAGTTATATTCATTAAAAACTATGAATAATGTAATTAAAAAAGCAAAAGGAATTAAATCCTGCGTGGTACGTGATTTAACTATAGATGATTACCAGAATGTATTATTTAATAGAGATGTTATCCATCGAAAAAATATCTTATTTAAATCAATTAAGCATGAAATATTTACACAAAGTGTGAATAAAATAGCACTATCAAGTAATGATGATAAACGTGTTATATCAAATTGCAATGTTGCAACCCGAGCGTGGGGGCATTCTTCAATTTTAAAAGGATCTTTCAATCCTAAATATTGATATTCGTAATTGGTTTTAATGGGCATGTAAATATAATTTATTTTATATTACTATAATAATATGTAGAGATTATGTAAATGTTCTTAGTAAAATATGTACTTAGGTAAATATAAAAAATAATAAAGTTAATAAACATTTCTGTAATTGATTTTGTAATAACTATAAGTAACCTATGATTTGTATTCAGTTAGTGTCCATGTTTCATTACAACTTAAAAATGTACATAAATAAGATTGTAAATTATAGAATTTATTAGTAAGTTTTTATGTAATATTATATACTTATAAATAAACAACCTTTGTTAAATATAAACTTTGTTTTATTGATCTATTTAAACTAATAATATTATAGTTTTTTTTTTACCGAAGGTGGCTTCTACCTATGTCTTTAGAAGGATTTCCTTGATATTTTTTTTGTATTTTATTCTTAATACCTAAATATTTAGCTTTTACAATTCATGACAATAACTTATACTTGCGTAATAATAATAATGCTCCGGAATGGTAGGTATTATTGATACACGCAACATGTTATAACATGTTACAGTTCATCGCACTTTATGAGAAGGTATAATATATTTATGCAGACTTGCAGTTTACAATTCATACTAAATTATTTTAATATATTGAACTATAAAACTATATCTGAAAGAGTGATTTTCAAACAACTAATCCATATCCTTGATTGAATGCTAAGTTAACAATTTTGGATTGATTTGAATATATAAAGTTGATAGTTAGTTTATTTTTTATTATTTACGGAATATTAATAGAATTGAGAAGTTGTTTTTACAGTATTATACCTAGTACTTGTGTTATTATAATAATTATGTGCACGGTAAGTAAAGTACCTATTTGAATCTGATATAATATTAGTGATTTTTGTGTGTGCACATCAGATTTGAAAATGGATAATTATTTTTGTTTCAGGTATCTGATTCAGAGATTGTGTTTAGCCAGTATGCTCAGGATCCTTACGAAGGATTTTCCGAGCTGAATCGCTGGGAACCCGAACAATACAAACTAACGAAAGAGAAAAAGTCCAAGCAACGTCGCCGAGAAACTTTGAAAAAACATAACGCTACACAATCTTTTGTAATGAGCCGATTACAACGACGAGGCATTAGGTTAATAAAAATTTCTGTTACTGATCTCTGCAGCAACAATTCTCAAACAAGCTGCAGCGATAGTGAAAGTGAGAACGTTGTGATAAGTGCGCAGTACATTGTTAAGGATGCCATGGATAGTGTTATGGACGATACAGAATCGCTAGTTAAGAAAATATCGAAATCTTTAATAGACAATGATTTTTAATAAAGATACTATTGTTATTGTAAGTTATTATTTTATTATGTTTAAAAAATAAAAATGCATTTTTACTGAAGAAATTATTTTTATTTATAAAACCAAAACAAAACATTTTAGTGCCACCCTAAATGCTTTTTTATACATAACACATTTTTTAAAGCACAATGATTTGTGTGTACATTACAATTTAAATTGTTATCACAGAATTTTTTATGTAATTCAAACATGTTAGGACACTGGTCTTCACCAAGATCTGACACTTCACAATTTTCGCAAATGTTTTTTATCCACGTAACCTTCTCCAAACCTTTCACTAAGATATTTTTGTTTTCTAGATAGGGAACGATTATACGATGAAATTCTCTATAGTCAATATGTCCTTCGTTCCAATGAATACCTCTATTGTTTTCCAGCCACTTTACTTGTCTTTTTTCATCAGTTGTTAAATATTTGAATAAATATGGGGGTTTTATTAAGAATAATTGCGTATAATCACGTGTTGCGAACGCTAATTCTTTTACTATAAAATTATTGTACTGATCTTTAAATCCTTGAATATCCACTATGATGGTATCCTGCTTCATGATAATTTTTTTACAGTATTACTCAGTGGCTTATATTCAATTATACAGTCGTTTAATATAAGACAGTACGCGCCGGTTTGATCTGGTATATCAGAATCACTTTCAATTTCCACTCTAACGTCCACAACCGGACCTGTCTTCAAATTGTCTACTTGTCTAGAGCAGTCGACAACAAATAACGGCGCTAAATCTTTAAATTGTTTCTCACTCAACAAGGGCTCTGGACGACGACCATAATATGACTGTTGAAATCTAACATATTGTTCGTATAATAAGGCAATGTTGTTGTTTGCGAAGTTAACGTTTAGGTTCTCATAAGGGAAGTATGTTGAATTGAGATAGACTCTAACGCTGCGAAGAAGACAGTGATCGAACTGAGACATGTCAGAACTTGCATTATTTTTTCTATTTGTTTGTAGACCAATAATAATATATCTTGGTTTTTCTATTTGTGACGAAGTTTTAATTGCCCAAGTATGTTTTGTAGTTTTAGGTAAAGCTGGATATTCATACAGATCCCAATTTCTAAATATCATTTGAAGCGGTTTATCTCTTTCTAACAGTTTCAAAAAATTAAGCTTTTCTTTGTCAGATATTTTAATGTGTGGTACACGCCAAATAATTTTATTTATTTGAACGTCTTCTACAAATTCACCGGTATTGAGTTTCACAGCATTCAAGTTTGTGTTACTTCTTAGTAATATTAGTTCGTGTCTACTATTTATCACAACTTTTTTAAAATCTTCTGCAAAGCCCATTATGTTACAGAGTGGTATAGAAGCAGAAAATTTACCTCCATTTTTTATACCATCAATATTCCACCCCCAAGAATAAGCTATCTTAGATTCACTTTCGTTCATTGATATTAAAGATTTCATGGTGGTCGTAACGCCTGCATTCTTTATTTTATCAATCTCCACTCCGTTTAGCTCATACCTTATATCTTGAAATAAGTACAATAAAGCGTTATTTGTAAATTGAACACTGGTGACAGGATCCTTAGAATCTCGTTTTTTAACGATAACATTCCCTTCCAAATACAAGGTGCTTGCTGATGGTAGTACATATAAATCCTGTTGATTGATTGGTATGCGGATTTCATCATTTCTATTAAAACTAGTAATGTAGGGTTTGTAAGAATGATATTCAATTCCTTCCACACTATTGTCGTAAGACGGAGTCGATAAAACGTCTAAAATATTCATTTTAATAAGCCGATCGCTTTTAAGAATGCCTTATTGCTTTTCGTTAATTTTATTTTCTTTTTATTACGACTTCTTGTATGATTGATTTCTTGAGTCAAACTGATACGTGTAGTTGGTTGTTGCGTATATTTATTATAGTCAATCATTTCTTCTTCTAAGATGTAAATACAGCTGTACCTCTTCACCACGTAAATTTATTAAATGATTATTTATATCTAAAAGTCTAATATTAATGCAGCTTATGTTGCTCTGGTTAATGGGGAAGTAAATTGCGTTTTTAGGTATTTCTATAATCCTATATCCAGGTGGTACGTTTAGTGCAAATTCATGAATAATATGACTTGATTCGCCGTTTATGTATGAGCCGCTTACGATATCACATTCAACCCTGATCACGGTTGTTGGTAAAATGTTTACTGGAAACTGTGACACATGCCATTTATTTGCTTTCAATATTTGTTTTTTAAACCCTAACAAGTTTCTAAAGGTATTTTCCTCAGAAAAATTAATATCTTTTGTACAGTACAAAGTTGCTTTCAATGTGTTGTTATTACACTGTAGATTGATTGATGCATCCTTTATTTCAGATTTTAAATAATCATTGATATCTTGTAATTCATAAGTCCCTTCAGGGATTTCAATAACTTCATTAGATCCATAGAATAACTTATTATTAGTTTTATCAATATTCGGAATGGAATTAAATGTTGAGATATGCAATAAAGCACATTCATACTGTCCATCTAATTGCAGAGTGTTTGGATAGTACGTGGATAAACTTGACGAATTTCCTGTTATCGACAAAGTGAGTGACATATTGCAAATGGTGAAAATAAAAGAATGATACATATTTTATACATTTTTATTCCAAAATTGCCATAGATATTTTAAGCATAAATGACCACAATTAACTGTATTAAATGACTGATATCTTGTGTAGTTATAACAAACATTACAATTCTTAAAATACCGAATTATTTCTTTAGGCGGTTTCAGATCGCCAAAACTATCAAAATATTCACAATAGTCATATATTTTAACATAAGCCACCCAATGCGTCCCCTTGTTCTTAGACTCATCCAAATTAACAATACCACATTCGATCTCCTTTGGTGTTCTTGGTAATTGATCTCGCATAAAAACTCCTCTGAAGTGGGGGATGTCACATGCGTACTTTATTATATCTATATTACTTAGAGGACGATTAGGTAGCTTACAATTCAGTTTTTTGAGGGCTTTATAAATAATCCGTGACCATTTCTGTGCGGTTTAATGTATAGACCCTTGCCTAATACTACACCTTCCATAGCTTTGTTATGTCGTTGTGTTTCTTGCAAATTTTTCTGAGCGGATTTGTAATCATTAATGGTTTTCGCAATGCCAGCTGCACCGCCAGCTAAGGTCCCTAATGCCGATAAACCAGCAAATATTGGAATCAAAGGTAGAATACCTCCAGTTTTTGGTATGGGTATTACACGTGGTATTCGAATTTTCTTTTTATTTGGAAATACTTTTTTAGCTGCTAAATAAGCAGCGTCGATTAAAGATTTACTATCATTGTGTTGAAATTTCTTGATTTTTGATCTTATTTTAGATACAAAATTTTTAAACGTTTTGACGCCAGCACCGGTTTTAAGTTTGGCTTTCATAACTTTACTCACTAACCATGAACTTAGTTTTTCGCCTTTGCAAGCATCTTTTGACTTAATGCGTTGTTTTGCCATATTTAGAAGTTGTAAATCTGCTTTATGACGATTAGGTAGGTCTGTATGTTTTGCATATGCTATGTCGTGTTGCATACAAGCGTCGTCTAGCTTATTCACCCCTCTATCACCCCGTAGTAAACGTTTCTGAAGTTTTGTGCCAGGTCCACAGTAATTATAACCAGGCAAATGAAGTTCAAACGGTAAATTATTAATGATACTATTAACTAGCCCACCTCCTTGCATCGCCAAAGTTGCAATGAAACAAATACGACTAAACTTCTTATTTAATAACAATTTTAGCCTTGAATTGCAGTTTTCTCAATCCAACTATTTTCATCATTGCTTAAACCTAACCATTTCACAAACAGCTTATTTCCTTTCTTTTTTATAACTTTTTCAATCAAATAAGCATCAGGATATTTAGTCTTTTGCAACTCGTGTTCGTAAAATGTTCCCAATATAGTTTGCTTACGTTGATCTTCTAAGTGATACGTAACTGGAACTGTGTTATTAATATTTTTTATCGTAAATAGTTCAGTTGACCAATTTGGAGTATACCCTTTCTCAAAATGCTGTTTGTATTTACTTATTCGAACATAGTCACCGACTTTAAACTTTGGTCCTGTCCTTGATGATATATATTTGTGGGTTTTTTTAATATTTTGTTTAATTAGAGGTTCCTTAGATTTATCTACATCGATTGGTTTACAATTGATAGTACGATGTTTCGTATTATTGTATTTTTTTAAGACAACTTCTAGTAATCCTAACCACCGATAACTTCCATTTAAACTAAAATATTTATATAATTTATTTTTGATAGTTTTAATTAATCGTTCGACAATCGAAGCCTTTTTGGTAGAAAAAGTTGAATAATGGTTTATATTGTTTGTCTTCATGAGATTCCGAAATACGTTATTATAAAATTCTGTCCCTAGATCAGTTTGCAAATTAATCGGTTTTCGATGACTATTGTATAATATAGATTCGAATGCATTGGTAACACAAATTTTATTTTTTGATTTGATTGGCACCGCCCAAGCGTATTTAGAAAAGCAGTCAATCACAATTAAAATGTAGTTGAAACCTTTATTAAACTTTGTTAAATTTTGCATGTCTATCAGATCGGCTTGCCATAAGTCATCTATTCCCTTTAGAATAACAGGTCTTCGAAGAAAATTTCTTCGTGCTTGTTTGTGTATTTCGTTAACTATTTGTTGTTTCATCATTACGAAGATTTCTTAAGTAATTTATCAATTTCTGATTTGGTATAAAACTTATCTTCCAAATGAGCCAAAACGTCTGATATCTTTGTTTTTATAGTAGCTTGAACAAAATTTTGAATATATGTCATGGTTTGTAAACGCAATGTCTCATTCAGTTTATGTAATTCTTTTATCAAATTATCCTGAAAATTATCAACATAATCCTTATTCACAGCATCGTCTGCTTCTATGGGTAATTTAATTCCTCTAAGTCTTGACGATTTTAAATCAAACTCTCCGTTTTCTGTTTTTGTTAAAGCGTTATCATAAACGTCAAATAGTTCTGACAAACGCATTCTTTTATGAATATAGTGCCCGAATTTATCCACATTCATGTTGAAAGTGTACTTTATTCGAAGGTTAGTAGTGTAATGAAAAAACATCCATCATCAGCAAACATTTATTTACTTATTTATAATTTTACTTTCACGCAATTCTTCAATAATTGATATAATTTCATTGTCTAATCCAGTATTGCCAGCATCTCGAGACGCAATTAATAATTTCAACCTCTCCACCAATTCATTTGGATCATCCCAATACACATAATCTATGTTTGTTTTCCATGTTTTCATTAAAGGTAGACCTTTTCCTTTGTGTTGTGTTTGAAGTTTAAATAGGGGTTTTACAATTTGTAAATATTTTTGTCCTTTATTACTCTTTATTGGTTTACTTGGATCACAGTCCCGTCGATGTGCATTGGTGTCAAGTAACATTGATTTATAATTTTGCATATCATTGTCTGTGACTAAACTTAAATCAACGTCTTTTTTTAGCAGCAACTGTTTTATACCTGGTGTACTATGATATTTGCGTCCAGCTACTGTGATATAATCATCACCAATTGCTACGCTAGCTGAACCTAACATTAATTTTCCGTTTTCTATTCTGACGCCAAATGGAATATCTTCTAATGCTTCTGATGATACTGACCAGGATGATGTATCGCGGTCTGATTTGCTTTCTTCTATTGATTGATATGAATAATCACTTTCGGTGTCAGATTGAGATTCGTCTGGATCGATGACTTTTCCAGTGTTAATTTTAGGGGTAACATTTTCTTCAATAATGCTTTTTATGGATGGTGTTTTAGTTTTTTCGTCGTCTATAGTAGGAAGGAGAGAATGATTATTTGCGTTTGCAATTAAGTTGAGAGGTTTAGTCACAGGCTTGAAAACTGTCTCCAATGCTTGCTTATTATCGATGTCAATATTCCTCATAATTTTTACTTTTTTCTTTACAGCTGCTGCAGCCTTCACAATTTTTCTTTTCATTGATTGTTCCATAATGACAGCAAGATAGTGATCGATTGAGCGTCGTATAAAGAATAACGATTTCATAAAAGTAATTTATTTAAATATTTTTTGTTTCAATCAAACACCACAAAAGTGTCAAATTTATTTCTGTAACATCCTTTATTTTTAGAACAATCTTTATTAATTACAACATAATTAAAGGGTTCTTTCCAAATTTCTGAACACATTTCGCGGAATTCAGTCCATGTCATATCTGTGTTAACATGCTCCTCATAAACGTGTTTTAAATTTATTTCGTCTTGCTTAAAAAGGATAATCAAGTTCGCATTGTCTCTAACTAACTGTTTAGGAATTTTACTATACGTTTGGTTCAGATAAAAAGCATCAATATTTTTGTGTCTTCCCATCGCAAAGTAATCACGCATATTATTTTGATTTTCACAAGCAACATCATCAAAAATAATAATTGAATTTGGTTTTGCGTCCTGAACCCTTAATACTTCCTCATTTCCCTGATATTTATGAAGCGAAATAACAGGTATAAGATTTAAAACATTTTCTAAAAATATGTACTTCGGTTGTTGTAAAGTTTTCGAATAAATATAAACATTTTGAAATCTCAATCCATTTTCATGTAAAAGGAGACCAATTAACAAATTTGTTTTTCCACAATTGGAGGGCCCGCATATGATGCATCGTATTGAATTAGGCAATAATTCGCCATGACGAGAATCAGCCTTACAAACTTCCTCACAGATTGTGTTAAAACTCAGCGATTGTGGTTGTTTTACAAATTTCATGATTTGAGTGGACGGTAGTTTGATTGATAATGAGTAATTATACTCATCACATTAACATTTATTAGCGTATGTAGTAAGTAGACTGAATATCTCATCCATCGACAACGCGGTATAACGCTTTACTACCAGAAACAGTGTCAGGCATTCTGTTCCACGTGGAGGAGGCGTATAGAAGAGTGAAACAGTGGAAAAAATGTACCTATAAGCCCTAATTACCAGAAATCTTATTGGGCATTCTGCCCCACGACGCGAAGGCAGACGCCTGAGCGAACAAGTGGGGCAGAATGCCCAATACTATACTACTTTTATTCCATTGTATAAGGGAAAAGGGTCACGGCAGGACTGCATAAATTACCGCGGTATAAGCCTTCTCAGCGTCGTCGGTAAATTGTATGCGAAAGTGTTGATTGAAAGGGTTGTGAATGAAACAGACGAAAAAGTATGGGACGCACAAGCGGGATTTAGAAAGGGAATGGGATGTACGGATCAGGTCTTTTCCTTGCGGCGTATAGCCGAAAAGTGTTTGGCTAAAAACAAGAATGTCTATTGCGCGTTCGTAGATCTAGAAAAGTCCTATGATAGAGTGGTGAGGAATGAATTGTGGTCAGCATTGTCCGTGAATGGTGTGAGCAGTATCCTCATACGAGCATTACAATCTCTTTATAGGGATTCTAGTGCTTGTGTAAGGATAAACGGGGCATACACTGAATGGTTTAATATCGAAAAAGGTGTTAGACAGGGATGTGTAGCGTCACCGTGGCTGTTTAATCTGTTCATGAACAATTGCTTGACAGACTTAAAAGGGAATGAAAGTGGGTTGAGAATGAATGAGTTACTCGTCAAATGTTTTCTCTATGCTGATGACCAAGTGTTACTTGCGTCTTCAGCCGAGGAGTTGCAGGAGATGGTAACTGCTATGAATGGAGCTTTTGTTAGAAAAGGAATGAAGATGAATGTAAAGAAGACGAAAGTTATGGTGTTTGAAAGAGATGAGGCAGTGACAGACTGCAATATCGTGATAGGAGATGAACAAATTGAACAGGTGAATGAGTTTGTGTATCTGGGTTCAAAGTTTACAAGAGATGGAAAGTGTGAGAGCGATATTGAAAGAAGAGTGAATGCAGGAAACATGGTGAATGGAGCTTTGCACTCCTTTATGAACAGTCAGAAGGTGTCTAACAAGGCTCGTTTGGCTGTGCATGAGGGGGTGTTGGTTCCGACACTCATGTACGGAAGTGAAAGTTGGGTATGGCAGAAGAAACATGAAAGCAGAATAAATGCAGTTGAGATGAGAGCGTTAAGAAGTATGATAGGAGTTAAACTGAGTGACAGGATAAGAAATAGTGAGATAAGGAAACGGTGTGGTGTGAAAGAAGATGTAGTGACAAAAATTGAGAAAGGTATGCTGAGATGGTTTGGACATGTCGAGAGAATGAATGAAGAACGATTGACGAAAAAAGTGTATAAAGCGAGTGTGAATGCGAGTGTTGGAAGGGGTAGACCTAGGCGGACGTTTCAAGACCAAATTAGGGACGTCTTGAAAAAAGGCCAGGTCAAGAGTACAGCAAACCGAAGAGCATGTATGAAAGGAATAATGAAAGTGGACGAAGCGAAAGAAGTATGTAAGGATCGTAGCAAGTGGAAAGACGTGGTCTCTGCCTACCCCTACGGGAAAGAGGCGTGATTTATATGTATGTATATGTATGTATGAGTTTTATGTAACACTAGTAACAGTAGTAATCCTCACTTCGCTTCGGGTATGTCCTAATACCCGTCTTACCCTACAACTCCTTTTTGTCAGTAATCATAATACCTATAGCAAGTAAACCACTTTAGTTTTATTTTAGCATTAGATTTAGGATTTTATGGCAATACATACCTATTTAAATATTTATTGTTACTTCATAAAAATGAGCTAAGTATAGGTAGGTATACTTAAGTATGAATTTTTTTTGGTATGACAATAATTATTTCGACCTAGTTTCATGAATCGTGTTCACGGCTGTTCAGCCCAAAAAACTAGTAGAGTAAGATCCCAGAGCGATCAGACATAACTTATTTTTACATGGATGAAACCTTAACCTTAACTACTCAGTAGCGTCTAGTGTACTTTGATAACCTTGCGTGCTTGTGAAGCTTCCTGTGACACCTTATTTTTTTATCAATAACGTATAAGTATTCTAACAACCACTAAAGCAAGCCAACTGATCTAAGAAAATCTATTCGGAGCAAGGATGTTTTTCGACATCGCCTTTTATTAGAGTGTGACTGAGTTTTTAAAGCAATAATAAACTTTGTTTTTCTCCGACGAACGAATGCGTTATGTGCCGATTTTACTTTCAATCATTTACATATGTAGGTATTTATTATTCTTTCAGAATATAAATTAACCAGACACTATTGTTCTCATTATTTATATAATACTTTATACTACCTGACTCGGCAAACGTTGTTCTGCCAAAAAAATCTGGATAGAGACACCCGAATCGCCTAGCGGTATGAAATATACCCAAGTAGCAAACTAGTCATATAATACAACTAAAAGACGTATAAGGGTTTTGTTTCAGTTTTGTAGCAACCAAATAATTGTAAAGTGGTATTCAATATGATGCTTTAGTTATATATAATTTAAATCATATAAATACGTCTGGTAAACGTCGTCTCAACGAATTTATATGACGTAATATAAACGTATCTGCCACTACGTTTACATGATAAAGTTTTGAGTCGAGTTAACGTTATAGTCAGATAATAGTCAGGAGTTCCTATTTTTGTGTAATTTTGGAAACTTTTATGTAACGCTTAAATAATTAACTGTCCTATAATGATTGTATAATAAACTATTATAAAAAAGTCTTATTAAGGCGTTTAGTTCAATCATTATGTAACTTTTAGGCAGTAAGTTTATTCTTATATGACTTTTATAATTCATGTAATTATTTAAATGATAATAAGTAACTTTTATATGACTCAGAAGCCATTTTTAATTTAATTCATAGTTATGGATCCCGGAAAGTGGAAAAGAATTAACAAAAGTGGTGGTTTTAGAAGAAAAGTAAACAAAAATTATAAATCATTAAAAATATCAAAGATACCTACAATTAATCTGGAAAAGACATTGTCGTGCGGTCCCAATCAAAAAGAAAGTAGCAAAAATCAAGGTGGTTCCGTATATTTTTTAACACTTAGGCAGTACCCAGCATTAGTACCTACCACTTAGGCTATAGGCGATACGACTTAGGCAACCAGGCGCCTAAATCGTACCGAAGGACCTTTTTGGAAAAGTGTTGAAATTTCTATTTCTTTAAAAGATGCTTATGTCAATTCTATTATAGCTTAGTAAATAAACATTAAGTGGATGTATGCGATTTTATTTAATTTGAAATACCCTAAAATACAGCTAATTTTCCTTTGTAGCAGAGTAAATTAAATTTAATAGTGGCAACATTCTTTTTTCAAAAAGAAGATATTAAATTTTTTTTTTTTTGAAAAAAATTTCAAAAATATTTTTTATTATAAAATTAAAAACAACATTCAAATAAGTAAACAAAAAAAAAACATTTCTAAAAACATCAAAAATAAATTCAAAAAATATGTGAAAAAAAAAATTAAATTAAATATTTAAAACGAATGGCAACGTATTTATATTTAATATTTATTTCAAAAATTTCCACGCGATATATCGGCTGCGTCAACGTCACGCCTTGGTAACGCTTTTTCGTGACAGAAAATTCCTAATACCCCTACATTGAAGTCTATATAGAAGTTTCACTTCAAAAACAGAACTACTAATAAAGGTTTTTTTTCATATTTTTCTGTTCCATAGAACCCTAATTGCAACCGTAATGGTGGACGACAGGACGACATAAGTTGAATAAAATACATGTATATAACCAGTAGTCATATACACGTCGTAAAGCGGTCGCTCAGTGTGTTGATTGCAATATGGCGGAAATTATTAAAGTCAATTCATATATATAATTTTAATATACAATATTAAAACATCAATATTTTGAAGGCCCATTAAAATATGAACAAAGATGTCCATACATATTCTCGAAAAAATTTAATGGCCACTATGTCATCACCCTCCTCATCTTCAACCACAATCGGCTTTCTTTATATTAAATAAATGAAAATCATGATAACATTTGGCTTAACTTTTTATAAAGTATTTCAAGAAGAAAAAATATTGTTCGTTCGCTTAAGAAAACTCATGTAGATGTTGTGTGTTTAACCATAACAGGACTCTTTTGTAATTTTATTTACATCTATATACGGTTAAAGTTATGTAGGAGTATTACTAGACACTATTAAAAAACATATTAGTCACACTTGCAACATCTATGTGAGTTTTACGTAACGTAATTGACGCCGTTGCGACGACAAAACGACCCTTACACGATGTAAATGTCATATAAGGTGCGCCCAAACCCGCGTTATATAGACGTCTAATATACTGTAATATAACCATTTTGACTGACTGAAAGTTAATCTAAGACGTTCGTTGACCATTTATATAACTTTATTTTGCTACTTGGGTAGTTTACGACATATTCTCATATCTACCAAATATACGCAAAAAAATCATAAATATCGGTCCAGCCGTTCCGGAGGAGTGCGACCACAAAGACACAAACAACGTGACACGAGATTTTTATTATATTACTAGCTGCCCGGACAGACTTCGTTCTGTCAAAAGTTTTTTATTTTGAGATGTTAGCTATCCTATCTTTCAAGTTGGATCAAACTGCACACGGTATGCAAATTTGATTAAAATCGGTTCAGTAGTTTAGGAGTCCATCGTGGACAAACAACGTGACACGTAATTTATATATATTAAGATTAATATATTGTTTTGAAAATGTTTGCGAGCTTCTTCATTAATCTCATTATTTAAATTATTAATTAAACGGTGTTACAGGTCCAATAATTTTTTGCTTTTTACTGCCGTTTTTTATTTATTTCTTTTTGTGAAGGCGTTTTAATATTTTTATATTCCATATTAAAATATCATCTTCAAAAGATTTGTACTGGGTGGACAATAGACATTTCTGTAAATGGTAATCACCAAGACAGTAGAGAAACACCCATATTAGACCAATTTGTATGCTCGCGTAACGTTAGTGTGCCACATAGACTGCACAGAAATGTGTGTCGCATTATTATATCACGGTCTTACTGAGAATAGCATAATTTAATGATTATCAGGCAGTTTGTAGGAGACAACACAGTGACTTATATATACCTAATTGATATAGCACATATAGACAAACTAGCGACAAACAACTGGCTTACAGTTTGGCAGAACTTAAATCTGTTTTTTTGTAAGTCTTCATTGTTTAATAAATAAAAAAAGAAAATTATTTGAAATTCGAGTGTTAATGCAGTTAAAGGTTTTTCTAGTGTAGTTAATAATAGTTAGTAAAAAACTACTTAAGTAAAGGATTCCTTTCGTTTTTCCATGGTTTTCATATAATATTAAACGCAACAGTGCATAAGCACAAAATATCAATCTATCATACTTGTAAGGTCCCGGGTCTTTTAAATGCCGCGGTCTTTTTTCGTCTAATCCGGTAGGGCAGGGGAAATCTATGTCCAGCAATAGACAAAAAGTAGGAAAGTAATATTCTAGTAAAAAAGGCCAGTAAATAAAAGCAAAAATACTCACGAATAGTTAAGAATAGATCTTATGTCGGTAATTGGACGGTAGACGGTAGATATGTCTTCCGCGTCTAAAATGAAGGATGCGAGCAAGAGAAAACATAAGCCATGAATTGCTGGATTGCTGGATTTATAAATCAGGTACAGTCACCTGCAGAGAAAAGTAACCCATCTTTTACTGTGTGTTTATTAAGAGATGGGTTACTTGTCTTTGCAGGGGACTGTACCTACAATTATTTAATGGTGTAATGTACCTATAACGTATCGTATAATACCGATAATATAATATCGACTATCGATAGAAACGTCTGTACAGTTAATCACCAATCGTCATCAATCGTGCGAAGCGTTTGTGGTCAAATCTTAGCAGTGAGTGAGGGTTGCACATTGCACAATCATGCAAGAGGCATTGCAAATTATACGCATCCTCTGCTTAACTATTTTTGTTACAATAAGTTCAAATTATCCGATCTAGACATCTAAAAGATTTCCGCTTTTCTTGCGGCCGAAAATTCTTACACTGTGGACACTGTGGTATCGATCATTGAACCATTACAATACCATTCGCTGTAAAGGTCACACATTGACTTGTATTGAACTCTACGACCCTGTCACTATGGTAATGACTAATAGTGCTTTAGTCGATGTTGCTTAATGATAGCTTTGACCCTAGGCAACAATAACAAAAAAGTAAGTTCAACGGTCATTCACTGGATAGATTTTAATGTGAATGGAATTTGCCAGATTTCAGAACATTAAGCTTTTACTTCAGCTTCAACATTAATTACTTCTTCAGACACGTACCTATCCTAACCAAAACAAGAAGCAACGCCACACGTAATTTTAAAAGACTGTCGAATATTGACAAACGCCGATGCGCCGTAACCACGGTATAGCCGTAAGCGTAACGTACCAGAAGCTAGGGAATTTATCTGTAATCTCCGTTAAAATTAAAGCAGACATAATAGACACACTTATGCTCGAAACAGTGATGGCTAATAAGACGTTGACTACCAGCATGCTACCAAACCCTAGATTTTATTGAATAAGTGCTAAATAATAATGAAAAAAAACTTCAGCTAAGTGAACGTAAATATTACATAAGGGATTTTTGTAGCGTTAAATTAATAAAACAAAAACATGCACATTAACTTAGCGCACGCACGAGAGCGTGGCGAACAGCAGCCGCGGCGCGGCGGCGCAAATGCAATGAAATTTATAACATACCCAGTTCCACTTTACTTGTATCTTAGTTTTGTGATATCTGCAATTAACGTATCTAAGCCTTAGAAAGCTGAGCTAGAAGAGAGTGGTGGTTAATAGATTCACGCCAACGTTATTAATATGTAGATTAGAAAACAAAAAGGTCCAAAACAGTCTCGCAGGTTAGTTGGTAAATGAGTCTAGACTCTAGACTAGTATGCAAATCTCTACGTCTTATTATTACAATGACGTCATCTTAATTTAAAGTTCATAGTAATACATTAGTCACTCACCCTCATCGGCCTAATTCTTTCAACCTTATTTTACGGGGGAAAAATTCAGTTTTGTTCCACAGCTTGACGTTGATCGATGTAGATGTATGGATTCATCTTTCATTTAATGGAAAGTGCAAGGAAATTGAAAGAAAGTTTTAAATTTTATTGCTGAACTAGCTGTGCCACGCGGTTTCATCCGCGTTGATTTATGGAAAAAACTAACTATGGTACCTACTAACAATAAAATATATCATGTTATATAGCCAAAAGAAGTAGAATTTGAACTAAAATAAAAAGGCAACTTTAAATTTTAAAGTTAAGTATGATTAAATATTTAAGTTACTCAAAACTATTTTCACTAAACTAAATGGAAACACTGTTTTAACACGCAATCCTGCACGTGTTATGGTGACCTCTTTCGCGGGCTCAATCGCCTTATGCGCCGTAAATTGTACGAAAAACCGTCGCCACTTAAGTAGTTGTACTTACTACTCGTAGCTCGGTTAATTTGCGCGGAGGTAGGTATAATTTAAAATATTCAATATTCAGAGAATCGTGGATAAAAAGTAGGCAAAATATGCTTATAGATTAGGTATTTGCGTTTTCCAACCAATTTTGGGGTTTGTTGTATCATAGATAGTATTTAAAGAAAAAATTTAAATTGAATATGAGTATCCAAAATTACTGGCAAAGTAGTTGAATTTTAGAATCAAAATGTATTCGCTATAAAGGAAAATGAATTTACATATTCGTTTCAGGGAGGTAGCATGCACGATTAATGGCTTTCCTAACATGCATATCGATAAAACTTTTGAAAACCCCTATACGGCGACGGAAAGGGGAATCTTTTACATTTTTCCTTCGACATTCCAGAATACTTCATTCCGTATTGGGATTTGTCATGAAAGAGTCTCTTTAACTACAAATTGTTTGAAGTTACAAAAAATAATTTTGGGGCGATAGAATAAAAGTTTCACTTTAAAATATTTTTTCTTTACAGAAGAAATGTCTCAACTTTACCTACCCTGGGGTTCCGGTGAGCGATATACAAATCGCTTACAAATTCGGAACCAATTCGCAAGTTCTCTTGAACTGCACAAGCAGTCATCATACGACTACCAAGAACCAATACAACGCCAAAGAAGCCCCAGCTTGCCGCCTATACACAAAATAGAAACTGACAGAACTGCCAAAGAAGATAACAGAAGGACCAAAGACGTTTTAAACCGAAACATCCCAAGTGCCAAGAGATTCGCTTTTTACGACGAAGATGGCGAAGGCGACACCTCGGGTTATGGAAGTGAAACCATCAATCATATGAACATGAGTCAAGGGACCTTGCGAACAAACATTCAGAATCCCCTGGTGGCCTGGCAGCAACAAGAAAAAGACAATATGTAAGTTTATGGCGCATTAAATAAAACTTCGATTTGTAATGCATATTCGTAAACGATGATAGTTCAAAAGAGAGCAGTTCAAAGACCTTTTAAATATTTTGCTGAGTCAGTTTAGTACCTTTTTGGATGAACTAGAGTCATAATGAATGTAGTAGATACACGAGTGAAAACTATTCTTCCGCACAAACGAAGGAAATGCTTTAGGAGCTAGTCATTTTCTATTGAAATAGCGTTTTCAGTTTAGCGCTAGGGAGGCAAAATTTAAGTAGGTAGGTGGGCACTTATGCAAATATAATTGACTGACCTTAATACTGCAAGGATAAAAACATCAAAAGAACAGAAATTCTCGAACAAAGAATAGACTATCGGTACTATTCGTTCTTTCTCTGTCTTCTTTCTTGTTCGCAACGCATCGGTGATGCCTCCGTATGGCCTTATTGACGCCCTTGTGAGACTATGGCTACTTAACATCACGTTAGCTCGTTTCTTTGCTAGTTACATAAAAAAAACTGTTAATATCCTTACGGTGTAAACTAAATATTCACACCTTCGTTCGTAGCGTGAAGCATCCTCTAAGCGAGCGCCCAGCGCCGGACGTGCCGTGCTCGGCGCGGAGCCCTTCCGGCCCCACCGAGGAGGGCCGGCCTCGGTGGGGCGACCGCGGAGTCGCCACCGGCAGGCTGTGGGAGCCCACTGCACCCAGCGAGAGGCTACCACAGGTACATTGATAACATGACCCATAGCGCGTCCAACGACACAAGATAAATAACAGACACCAAACATTTTTTTTATCAAAGTTACCTGTATTATCTCGTTTCTCTAGATCAGTGATTCCCAAAGTGGTCTATATCGACCCCTAGGGGTCTATGACAACCTGCAAGGGGTCTACGTCAGCGAAAAAAAAATTTGGGGGTCCATGAAATGAAAATGGGGGTCCACGATAGTGGATCATATACATTATTTATAAAAGTACCTATGAAGTAATAAAAATATTATATATGTTTATAAAATTGTGTAAGTTGTAGGATGTTGGTATTCGCTTTGTGGTCTCAATACATTTTGAACTTGTAAAAATGTTTATTTAATGCTACGTATATTTTACATAACAGATACAAAATTTTATTTTGAGTAGTTTTAATTTAAATTCAATAATAAATGTATAAATTAACATGTGTTTTTACTTTAAGTTTTTAACACTAAACTTCACTACAGTTAGAAATTTACAGGAAATCAATATCAGATAAGTAGGGGGTCTACCCAACACGGAAAAACATGGCAAGGGGTCTACGACACAATAAAGTTTGGGGAACTCTACTCTAGATGAACGTTTCTCTTGACGATCATGTTTGGGCTGTCAGCTCGATTTGGATTAAAATTGGACTAGTAGGTGTAATAGAAATTATTTTTTATTATTAGATGCATCATCAAAAGAAAGGAACACCTTCTTGGGTGGAGAGAGGCTTAAATATGATCGAAAACACGGCGGACATTCTAGTCATCGACCAAAGAAGTTCAACCAATTCAGGGTTAGACTGTGACAGGTCGTCTTATAATGGAAGTGATGAAGGGAGGTAAGTAATTACCAAGAAAAGATCAGCCTCGGTTTCGTTACTTTCATTTAATAATACATAATTCATTATACGATATACTCATCTGTTTAAAATTCTTTGCAGAACTTTTCTCAGGGGACAAAACGTACCAATCGAACCAGAAATAAAAGCCCAAAGGGAAAACAAACGTATGAAGGCTTTAGAATTGCAGTCGGCTATATTAAGTCAGTTAGAAGATCGTGAAAAACGACGTCAAGAGGAAAAAGAAATTAAACTAAGAGAAGAAAGATTAGAAGAGCTAAGGATACAACGACAACAGGAAGAAGATAGAATAAAAATAGAAGAGGAAAGAAGAAAAAATGAAGAAAAGCAAATACAAGAGAAACGAAAACTAGAAGCACTTAGAAGAGCGCTCGAAGACGCTGAAAAAAAAGCGAGATTAGAAAAGGAGAAAAGATTCATTGTTCATAAGCAAAGTTCGAATTCAAACGACTGTAAATCAAATATTGAAGATAACGGCTCCCAAGAAACCTTACAACAAAGTAGTCCAATGAAGGTTGTGAGCCCTACTAAAACTAGCAGAACATATGATGTAAGATCTGCTACAAGTCATAAAAAAGACAACATTTCTCCGCAAACAACAGCATATAATTCACCACGATCGGTAACAACCGGAAACTTAAATTTATATATTCACAATGTGCCACCTCTTGCCTTAAATGACACTCAGTTTAACATTGTCCCAATCGGAATTCATGGAAATAGAGAGGCATCGGCAAATAATGTACAATTAGCAGTCTTAGTTCCGCAAGATTTAAATAACAGTTTATATAGTGTATCTTTAAATTCGTTAAATAATGTAAATGATACCAATGACACTGGGAGAGTCTTGACGCCTCGTAAATACCGAACCTTACGAACCAAAGATGCATCGACGCAAACTGACTTACATTTATATAGGATGACAGCAGACAAGATAATTGAGACTGATGAAGTTACAAGAGATATAGACATCGATTACCAAAACATTGATGAAAATGCTCCCCAAGATAGTCATCGTAATAGTTTGAAGAAAGATAGACGAATGCGTTCTGAAGAA
Source organism: Thymelicus sylvestris (assembly GCA_911387775.1). Lineage (NCBI taxonomy): Eukaryota > Metazoa > Arthropoda > Insecta > Lepidoptera > Hesperiidae > Thymelicus > Thymelicus sylvestris. The sequence goes on along the minus strand of OU426898.1, from coordinate 10,464,697 downwards.
AGATATAAAAAGGATATAGAAAATCGACCAAAATGGGGCGCTAACCGACCTGCAGCACAGTATAAAAAACAAAGTGAAAAGGACCCGTTTTACACACAGAAACGAAAATTGCGCCAAAAACATCGACCACAGGTTCGACAATATTTATCTCAATCTAGTGAGGACAGCCGATCTCCAAGTCCTCCAACGCAATCTGAAAAAACTATTGAATCTAATATTAAGCAGCGTAACTCATTGAGCCAATCTTACTGGAGACACAAGCGAGCTAGTCAAGATTACACCAGATCTAACAACAGTAATAATACTAGTAATAGCTGTGAACTCACGAACAATAATGTAGCCGAGTTTACCTCTTTAGGACAAATTATAGGCACTGAAAAAACAGAACAAAAGAAGTCACCAAAAATGTCACCTACTAAAAGACTAACCTTATCACAAAAGTTCATTAACGACAAATATGGAAGTAGAAAATTATGGATGGAAGACGTAAATGAGAGGAACAACAATAGTTTAAGCGATATGGATAATGTTAAAAAAGCTTTTGCAACTAATTGAGTCCGTATACAAAAATGAAGGGCACAACTAGGCTACTTAATTTCTACAGTTATCTTTGTTTTTATGCATTATTATAGTGTAAACAATTGTAACTTAGTAAAATACTTAGAAGCGGCACAAATAACGTAGTTTAATCCGTGTATAGAATTAGGTTACCTACATAAATACAGTTATTGATCCAACTGTTCCTAAGAGATGGAAAAGATGTTAAATCAATAACGTGAAACCAGTACTGCATTTCTTCATAGATTGTTACATAGTTGTGAATGTTGTGATAAAGCAATGTCTAAGTTAGACGATTTGTTTGATAAAAAGAAAGATGAAGCTCCCATGTTGGATTTGTCTAAAACCGTGATAAAAACTGCAGAAGAGTACAGAGCCGTTTTAGATAAAGTTCCAGATTTCAAAACCAGGCCTGAGAAGGTAGGTAAACAATATTTTTATTATTTAACGACATCAAAGAATTGAAACATGAAACTAAACTAATCAAAAATATCAGGTTAGAGCAGAAGATATCAAAATAAAAGATAAACCAGAGGATAATAAAACCAAAACATCGCGTAAGGAACTTCGCAGCTATGAGAAATTGGGTACACGAGGTTATGAAGAGAAACACTTCACGTTTATGGATCCTATACCAGTTGAAATGAGAGGGCTGAAATTTGAAGAGTTGTGCGCAGTTCCTATCGAGTGGCGAATGCTTACATCAATAAGACCAAAATCCAAGCTTGATGAAGAATATTTTAACCGGTACGTAATTTCTCTAAAATCTACATTGCGTAACCTAAATCGGCTTAATTTTAATAATCACGTCGTTATCACTTTAATAAAATTCTATAAAAACAATCATTTCATGATGCTTGAATCTTTTACCTTCAAAAATATCCAGAAATCATATTCTACAAAAATGATAAATATATTTTTATACTCATTTTAGATTGATAGAGCTGGGTAAGTCGGAATTAAAAACGAAGGCCAGAGACAAGCGGGAGTACGCAAAGAACAATATGATCAGAAAAACAAAGAATCGTTCAGGCGTGACCGAGACGAGGATCGTTTCTTGTTCCGAGTGCGGGGAAGAATATTGCAACGGTAAATGTAATTAGATGTTAATCACAACGATATAAAACTGATACACTGCGTTTACTGCATTTTTAATACAATACATAAGCCACGCGACGCGTCGCGGCCAGGCTGGGAGGAAACAAAGGATCCGCTTATTATACGGACTCTCAGAGGTTGTGAGTTGTGACTAAAACAATAATATTATATGTATGAAAATTGGTCAAACTTTTCGGCCTCTGAAAAACTTTCAAAATATTAACAAAGATTGCAAACTTACCAATTAACTTTTCTTCCAGGAAAAATGTGCACCATAACCAACTACGACATGTTCGCTCGCTTGAAGCTGGAGGTGGAGGCGCCGGCGCCGCGCCAGCAGGCTGCAGCGCAAGTCAAGCTGCGGCGGCCTCGGCGGCGCGCGCGACGCAAGCCGCGCAGCAAGAGCGCCGCGCACGCACTACCGCCGCGAAGACGCTCCAACAATGCCGCTAGGAGCGACTCGGAACTCTAAATTACGATAGCACTAGCGGAGTATTCTTACTCCGCAAGTCCCCTCAAAATGATGTTCGTTCGCCTGTAACTAAGAGATACTTCTCGGCCGTCTTAAGGTCGCTCTTTTCAAAAACCTACTATAATTATGAGCAATTCAGCTTCAGAGTCAAAAACTCATTCATTCATCAGTTGCACCGCATAACTTATCTCACAAAAGGCCCAAAGGAACGGATGCCCTCTTCTTTGACATGGCCAAAGCGTTCGACAGTCTGTCACAGCGGCTTGATTTGCTAGCTTTAACAATTAATGGGAGTGCCAAGCAGTCGTGTACACTTTTTGACGAATCGCAGGTTTCGCTACTGAGTGAAGGGTACACGCTCCTCTACCCGTTCCCTAAGGGCCGGAGTCCCACAAGGTTCCGCCCTCTCCCCACTTCTTTATACGCTGTACACCAGCAACATATACAGGCATCCACAGGTGCAACTTGCCCTACTCGCGGACGAAACCGTTTAATATACCATGCACGTATATAATTATACACCGCAGGTTCATCAACGTATCAATATAGTTATAAAATTTTGGCTATTGACGGTATTTAATAAGTATCTGTAAGAACCTCTCTAATTCAGCTAGCTGGGCAGCTTCCACCAAACATACATGCTATCAAAATTTTCTCTTGACAATGAAAATATTATAAATTAATAATAAAGCAAGAATATAAATACGAGACAAGCAATGGAATGATCTATATTTACACAGGTACCTATATGAGTAATTTAAGTATGAAGTCATCAAATAGCAATAACGATAAAGGGTGAAGTGGATATATATATTAGGTTTATCAACGTAGAATGTAACCATCACGGATCACGACATTCCTTTGATACAATGTATGTGCATATTTATATGTAATATGTCTAGTCGCAAATATTATGTATTAGACCTTGTCCAGAAGGGGCGAATTCGCCGCGAAACGTTTCGCGCGAATTCATTCGCGCGTTGGCGAGATACTAGGCGCCAATACATCGCGTCCACAAGCATCGCGCGAATTCAAAATACGCGCGTAAATCGCGTGCACTTCGCCAGACTCTCGACTCGCGCGTGATTCACGCATATTGCGCGCGAGTCGAGATACTAGAGACGCCTTGTTGCGTCCAGGTTAACGCGCGAACAAGTCGAACAACAGAGTGAGGTGCACGTATCAAGGGAAATGGAGCGCCTAAATTTTCGTGCGTTGGCAGGCTCCTTCTGGACGCAACGGTCGCGCGTGATACGCACGAGAGAATCGCAGCGAATTCGTCCCTTCTGGACAAGGTCTTAGTTTATGTACGTTATTAATAAACTTTGACTGTAATATTGAATCTCTTAGGCATTTTATACTGTTCATCTTTATACGAATAAACATTTTTACTAACAATGTGATGTTTCATTACTAAATATGTGCAGTGTAGTCTATAGTCTATGGGCAGGGTAGGCTGTAAAGTCAAATAAGAAAAACGTGTCAATATCACTCTTTAATGATTTTAAAAAAATATTTATATTACACATTCATCAATTAGAACCTATGAATCAATAACATTTCAAGATAAGACGTCCGTGTTCCGACGCGAGGCCGCGACTCTAGCACGACACGACACCACTATACTAGTTAATTTATATGAAGCCGAAAAATATGTTTTACTTCTAAAGTACTGATACGAAAAATATACTCGTACGTAACGCTATCTTAAATATTACAATAACACCTTAGATTCCACTAGACTGCATCAAGGAAACTTAGGCCCTAAGTACCAGTATAATAAATTAGTACGAAACGATATTGTTTTAAAAACAAAATCAACTATAAACTTACTTAAAGAAATAACAATAACGTAAATCTGTAAAGTATACTAAGATACGCACAGAGGCCGCTGCGGCTTTACCTCTTATTAATATCTACTATTGCTACAAGTTCTACAACCGACTCCCTGTATGTATCGACAATGATGAACATAACTAACGAAAAGGGTCAAGATGTTGTATCGGCGGTTGAAGCTTTCACTGGTAACAAACTACAATTTTACAATTCAATTATGCATGTCCGATTTATCAATTATTATGATAAAGAAAATTAATTACAATTATTCAAAATTAATGAGTATAGCATAAATTTCAAATTAATCATAATGTGATACTTAGCCTACTTATTAAACGGAAATCTTTAACAATTAGAATGTCCCCTTCAAGTTCAAATTTAGAAATTGAGTTTTTAAACTTCGATTACACTTACATCTAGGTTCGCAAAATAGGAATCTGCAATAAGACATCAATGTTTTAGAGCTGGTTATATAGTTATAAGACTTCTTAAATCACTCGATATGTGTCAAGGAATTTAAAATCAAACAGCTGTGGATAATATAAGCAATAACTTTCAAGTTAGAATCTACATAATTTGTGTACGGACGGAAAAAATCTACATACTCTTCTAGAAAGAAGGAGTATCACACGAGTTAACAGGTAACTGCGAAATAAATAGGACACTAGGACACAACACAAAATATCTAAGAGCTAAATCACATAAATAAAGTTAACGGTATATAAATCTTAAAAATATTGTTTTTTTTTCTAAGTACTATTGCTAAAATGTAAGGATGCCATTATATCAGACATTTAGTTTATGCAATATATTGGTTTATTTTATAGTATATGAATACATATAGTTGAAGGCAACGGATGCTAAAACACACATTTTATTAAAACCTTAAGATTATAATTTGTACCAATTTAATTTTGGATGCACTACTAATGGTTACTTAGTGACACCCTTTACTCCGAGAGGTTTTGGTCCAAGTGACGATTCTTATCATTCACATGATTTGTAATTAAAATGGTTTCATCCAAAACGCTATTGAGCACGGAATAAATATCAACAAATATATTATATATTTAGCGAGTTTTTAAACCAGGTTGATAAGATTACACAGACATGGATTTGAAGAATAAACCGTTAGAAAATATAGAAGACAAAGTACTCACAAATGGAATGAATGTAGGCGAATTACTTATCTCTACAAGCACCAGAAGATTTTGAGAGTTAGTAAGAGAATAAGGATTCTTAACTACGTATTATGTTCTACTTCAGATAACAGACTCACAAACATATACAACTACTACTCATGTTGGTATGCAGTATCCAACACCTCTACACAATGTAGATACACCACGTCAGCACAATAACAGTATGTAACGCCGAAAAATATTGCAGATTCCAAAAAAAACTTTTTCCATAAAAATATAATGACTCTCATGAAACATAAACAAAACCTAGTATTATGCAATAATGAAAACAATGATTAAATTATTATGTAAAAAAACAAGTCATAACATAAAATATGCAATTAAAACATGGACGTAAGTATATTGAATGTGTAAGAACAATAATTGTAATAAAAACTTAATGTTAACAATTTCATACCTGATAAAACTACAGCCTGTATCTAACACCAGTGTACCACGTTATAGTTCATAATATTTATTCAAGTGTTTCAATTCCAGGAATAAAGCTTGCTTCATGAAGTCCATCAATATTTTTTGTTTAAATACCATTGGATGGATTAATCATGATTTGTGTTCAATATTTCCTACATTTTTAATTTTTATTAACTTATTATTGAACAACTAAGATCAGTCTATCCCAAAGGTGGCAAGGGCAAATTAAATCAACCCTAAAACTGAGAGATCAAACACGAAAACAAGTTAAGAAGTTATTAATCAGAAAATACTTCTTCAAAACACTAAACTGAAACGAATTACAGAAATTGTGTTCTTCAATTTCTGACAGAAAATGTTAGTAACAATTATAATAATTGTGTGATATTTCGTTTATCTAAATTACAAAGTTCTTGACATAGATGTCTGTAAATAGAGGTTAGAGTAGTATACAAAAGAATTAATTCTTAATTATTAGACTAGATACAACAACGACTCAAGACAACCCAGGACTGATTTTTAAGATAAAAAGTTTCATGGGCTGCATAGCATGACTTTGGGATCCACAGACTTAGTTTCTGCTGGAATTTCTACGATTGTTTTATTTGATAAACCTTGTAATAAAACATAATAAATGTTGATGTATTATCATAGTAAAGTGTTAGATCCAGGTGTAGTTTTACAACAGGTGTGAATGGCATTGAGCTAGCAACGGGGGGGCTCCCGTTGACCCTGTTCGTATCACTCACCCCTCACTGATCCTTGCGGGCTTTCTTTTTGCTCTTCTTCGTAATTTTGGCATCTGTCCATGTATCTGTGATAATAATAGAACATTTGATTAATATCTGTGAAAGTTAAAATGTCACATGAGTCAGAAGAATGGGAAACAATTTAATATTACAGTAATATTATTGGTGTGTGTGTGAGCTATTATCCAAAGGCTATAAAGAAAATAACCCCCTTCAAGACTCTCACCTCAATCACGAAACAAGTATGAGATTAAATGATCTGTGCTATACAAATATGCAAGTGACATTAGACCAGATGAAAGTAAGCTAACCTCCAAGTTCGTCAAACTCAGGAGCGGCTTGTTTCTCTTCTTTTTTGTCAGAAGAATCAGAGGACTCCCTCTCCTCAGCTTTGGCTGCATTCTTTGCTACAGCTGAAGCCTGGAATCAAAAACAAATTATCAATCAATACTTTTTTTTTTTACTTTTAATAACTACTTAATGACTACTGATCAAGCAAAAACTATTTGTAAATAATCATTTCAATTAAAATAATAAGAAGTAAATACTACATACAATACTTGCTTTAAATATTTCTCTTTAATATTCATCTCTTTAATATGACATTTATTTATTTTATTTATTCATTGGATTACACCACATACTGTACGTACACCAGGACATTTCAAGTGGATGTTTTTTTTTTTTTTTTTTTTTTTGTTGTTGTAACCAGGGCGTCATAATCGCTTTAGCGACAAAGCCCTTTAAAATTGAATAAAAAAAAAATAAAAAAAGTGGATAATAAAAATAAAATTAACACTAAGTGACAGTACCATTATGGCAATTATGTACAGTGACATTACTCACCTCACTAGCCTTCTTCTTTTGTTTTTCCTTGTTCTCATTTTTCTTGTTGCTTCTGAGATCCTTCACATCACTAGCCTCGTCCTCTGTATTGTCCTCAACCTCTGCATTAATCAGGCCTTGGTCACGACGCTCCGCCTGAATACAAAAAAAACAATTTGTTTACTCGTTTCCTGGTTTGCTAACGCTGTTTACTGGAAATAAGAAATATTTTCTATTTTTCTAACTCCTTTTTAAAATCCTTAAACCTAAGATTTATATTTGTCCATGGAATCACAAAATCCCTCGATATTTACACAATTATAATATATCATGATTTTTTTATATTAACTGAGTCTATTTACAGAGCAACATTTATTTATACTCTTTTTGTAATGTTTATTTGGATGTTCAAAAATAATAGGTATACCTCTTTAAGCACCCGCTGGACTTCCTCAATCTGAGCTTGGAGTGCTCTAGCATCATCCTCATTAACATTAGGACCAGCCTGGACTACTTTGATAGTCTCCACTTTAACTTCTTCCACAAAGTTACCAGCACCAGCTTCTACGTCAGCTTCCTTGGTCTTCTTCTTGTTCTTCTTAGCAGGACTTTCTTTCTTCTCCTTCTCACTAGCACCCTTCTTCTCTTTCTCATCAGCACCCTTCACTTTCTTCTTCTCCTTCTTTGGCACTTCTTGCCATAGGCCATCATCAAAATCAGCTGGCTTCTCAACATCTGCCACTGGCTTAGTTTTCTTTCCTTTCTTAGTGTCCACTGGGGATTCCTTCTTCACAACTTTAGGCTCAACTTTCTCTTTCGGTTTCACCTTTTCTTCTTCCTTAGGTTTCTCTTCCTTCTTCTCCTTGACTGGAGATTTCTTGGAGCTTTCAGACTTCGCCTTGGCATCGTCATTCACGGTGCGATTCGGCGAAGACTTCTAAAAAAAATAAAGAATAAAACATGATAGTTAACATAACTTTATGGTAAAAGGTTAAAAATAAAACGAGCACACATTGCAATCTAGTCCAAGTGACCGGGCAGAAACATATTGTGGCTCACCTTCTCCTTGAGTTTCTTTTTTTTGTTCGAGGACTTCTTGTCATCCAACACTAGGGACAGCTTGTCGAACTGCGGCTGTTCCGCTGAGTGGAAACCGAACATAAATACGAGTGCCGCGCATAATAAAACTACTGCTACCGCTGCGGCAGGGAACAGAAACTGTGTGTTAGACACCTGCCTTAACAGCTCCATCTTAAATAATAATTTCGGGATAGATTTAAATTTAAAGTTCACATAAAAAGGTATCGATAAGGTATGATAATGTCGATTAAATTAATTCCTCCGTGATAAAAGCAGACACGGTGACATGATGACGCGGCTGTGACGTGCCAAAAATTGCAATAGATAGGGTTACCAGTTACACGAAAATTTAATTAACTGAATAATAAAAAATGTTTTCATAGACAATAAAGTTTATTAAATAATTTATTTTTGATCGAAGCCTTTTAAAGGACAATGCCCATCTGTGCCCCAGAAATGCCCAGATAAAGTATATTACAAGATTGCTCTAATAAATAAAAACTAGAATTATGTTGTTAATTTTAAATCATATGAAGCACTGGATAAAAAATTAAAAATTAAATGAAATTAATAGAAAATTAAGTTCCTAATGAAAAACTAATAGCAATGCTGTCTGTAAGCGTAAGACCAGTAGGAAGTTATCATGTTTAATGTCCAATATCTTTTGAACCGGTGCTTTATATGACATTAAATCTAGATATAATATAAATACTGTTAAAAAGTTATCATATGACACAGAGCTGCAATTTGGGCATTGCATGGCATTTCTGACTTTCAGATCCATACTAATAAGAAAGAAAGAAAGAAAGAAAGAAAGAAATGGTTTATTTTGTTAAGCAGCCCGCAATACAAAGTTACAAACAGTTACTTAAAATAATGAAATTGACAGTTACATTATAATTATAACCTGCTGCAGAACTGCTCAACAAAAAAGGGACGCACTCAGCATATGCCGCGGTGAACCACGGCTACTGGTTTTCAGTGCGCCCTTTGTTGTGTCGCAGTTCGGACGAAATGATGTCAGTTCGCCGCATAAGGACAATAAAGTTGTTATAATACCAATGAGGTTAAACAATAATAAATAATAAAATGAAAAAATAATAATAATAATAATAAGGAAACAGATTAAATATACAAATAAAGAATAACCTTGAAATATCAAAAGTTCTTAATTACAAACTACTAACAAACAAAGACTTAAATATACGTTGAAAAACATTTCTATCTACCCGCATCAGTTTTAATATTTACTACAATACATGTAACCAATTGATCAAGGAAGATAGAGAGACATTACACCGTGCAAGTGACAAAGAAAAAAATAAAAATAAAAATAAAAAGAAAAAAAGAAAAAAACAAGAATAAAAATAAAATAAAAAAGTGTTCAAACACTCATCAACACTCAAACAAAAACACACATAATATGGGCATGGTCCTTTTTATTAGATTTATTTAATTATCCTTGCAACTTCAAAACTATCAAATGAAGTTTTATTCAAAGTAATGAACCTTAATCCGTCTGGAACCATACCCTAGATTCTACCGACACCTCCTATAACCATAGTAGTTTATTAAACCAAGCGCCCTGTTATCGACGTACTTCACTACATTTCAAAACATGGCGCCCCCCAAAATCTCGCCAGCCATCCTAAGGCCGCTACAGTTGCTGCCCCTTTTTGACATTTAACAGCTAAAGTTGGAACAGGGAGCCCTTCAACAAAAATCAATTGATAAATTGTATCCTTATGGTGATCGCATATATTAGGTCAGCACGGTACTCGCCGCACGCATCGCATTTAAAATTCGTTGTATAAAATCATATGAGAGTCCGCCACAATGTGTGTCATGTCACCCGCAGGGCGCACCATACGTGCCGTATTTCAAAAATGCGTTAGATATCCGAAGCCACTGTTGTCTGTTGTCTTTAAATCTTTTCAAATTAAGGTGCGAGTTGAGAGGAAGGGGGATTTAACGTGTTGTGTAACCAGTGTACATATTAAAAAAAATAACAATTATGTGCTAAAATAACATGCTAGTTTCTAGCGTGTATATTTAAGCCTGAGATATTAATAATTCGATTTAGTTGTTAAATATTTTGGTATTAAAGCAACTGTCATGTCACGAAGCACCTCTTCCCTATATTTAAAGTATGAAAAGTTACTAAATTATTAAGATTTGATTGCAGTTTTAACCAAGGTCCTAATCCTTCTTAAAAATATAGTTTTATCTATGATCTATTCATCTGTCAATTAATGTCAGTGTCATTATGGTGTCAACTTTCATTCAATATCCGAGTCGTCTTAACATATTTTGACATTTTGTAAGCATATTGTTTTCGATTTGTAGGTTATGTTTTCCTTTTGTATAAAATGTGGATATGCTGGAATGCGTATGTGAATTAAATAGTACACTGTAACTGTTTTTAATTTACGTCTCATTGTAAATAATCTAATAACATATTCGATTTATTCTTTATTGAATATGGGTGGTAAAAAGAAAAAAAGCAAGGGTCACAAAACCAAGCCTCACAATCTTAGTAGTAAAGACATATCTGCAGAAGAAGAATTTGAAAATGATGAATTAACTAGTAACGATGTAAACAGTTCAAATTTAGGTTCGGCAAATTCAGAACTTACGCCATCTAAAAGGCACGTTGAAGACGACAATGACTCTGAACATGAAGAACCTAAACGTAAGAAGAAAAAGAAGAAACAAATAATACCTGAAGAGTCCACTGGCAAGAAGAACAAAAAGTCTATTCGTCAGATGAAAAGGGAGAAACATGCTGAACGGCAAGCCGAGGCAGAGGCAGCAGCGAAGGATCAGCTGAAATCTCAATGCATCACCTACCTGTCCCAGTGGAAACATGATCGGCAGAACTGGAAGTTTATGAAGGCAAAGCAAGTATGGCTGTATAAGAACAAATTTTCACAACAACTTGTACCAGACTCATCCTGGCCTGTTCTCTTAGAATACTTTGAATCTGCCAAGGGAAACATTCGAAACATGTTGTTGGCCGACGCAAATAAAATAATAAAACAAATGGACGACTGGACAGAATCACAGGAGAAGGAAGATGGAAAGGAAGATGATGATGATGAAACTGAAAATGAGAAGTCATCAGTGAAACCTAATGACGTAGTTTATAGTAGAGCTAGGAGTTTAATACAATGTCTAGAAGAATAAAATGTTGTTTTATTATGCTTTATTTTCAACTACATATTGGTAACAACAATAATAATTTATAATTGGTAATTGGCATATTCAAGCCTTGACTTCTGCCTTTGATTCTTCAGAGGTAAACTGCTCAATCCATTTGCGTAGTTTATCAGCGTCTTGTAACCCCACCAAGCGCTGCTGCACTTTTCCATTCTTGATTGCCACCAAGACTGGGACAGAGCTCACTTCATAGTCAAGAGCCAGGTCCGTCTGCTCATCAATGTCTACCTTAGCAAGGATAACTTTACCTTTGTTTTCAGATATTATTGATTCAAGACGTGGTGTTAGGAGACGGCATGGGTTGCACCATCTATAAAACAAGGTTTCCTTTATAATTTACACAAATTAATTACTCGCAAATGCAATGGAAACAAATAATTGTGATGCAACAGAACACAAAATTGTATTAACAGTCAATTCTTTGTCATTGTAAAACCAACTAAATAATTAGTAAACCATCGAAACTTACGTTGCGAAAAAGTCAACAACCACTGGGACTTTGCTATTGATAACTTTATCTTTAAAGTCATCTGTACTTTGTATTTTTACGATATCATTCCTCACATAAGTCGTAGAGATGTTTCTAAAGTACGCTGGGCCTTTACCAATGAGGTATGAACGGAAAAACAAGTTAGTACCGTTTCTGGTTAACATTTTAGTTTTTAGGAAATATAATTTTCGTTCTGAGTTCCGTCCTTGAGAGGAATTAAGAAAGAATTATTTTCCTACACAGAGTACTTAATCACTATGTTTTCCTAGTTCTTACGTCGTTCTTAGTTTTTAGTTTTTACTTCTGTGATCTGCTGTCATTACATTACCGTCTGTCAGTACTCAGTGTTGCCAGATAATTTTTTCTCGAATAGCCTTGCCGGAGTGCGCATAGAGCCCCCGAGATAGCCCCATGTATCGGTTCGAAGTATAGGAGCTAAAAAAAAGATCATCGGCAGTCAATTTCATATCACTTTGTTGAGAAATCCAAGCCCAATGACCTGTTTTTTTTAGTCCGAGCGCTGTAATATAGCCCCGCGGCTACATGTAGCCAACGGGTAAAATATGATAGCCGCTCGGTAACGGAAATAGCCCCATTGGCGCTTAATAGCCCCATCTGGCAACACTGCCGTCTGTCTGTCTGTCATATCCATATCCATGGATAATAGTGGATACTGTCATCACGACTCACACGTCTTCATCAGTCAGTAACATAGTCATAGACATTATTACATTGACACATGGTTAAATAAAACTCACACACTCTCTGGATCACATTCACAGACTTTGTAGAAGTACCTGACCTGAAGATCGATGTGACGGTCATTCCGATATGACGTCATATCGGAATGACCATTCGACCAATCACAGGCCGGATTGAGGTTGTCCTTCATAATTTTATTGTAGGGTATCCAAAGTTATTTAAAAAAATTATGTCCTATTTTGATAATGTTCTTCAAAATGTTTTATGTTACAAATGTTTATTGATTTTAGCTGGCATCGAATCATCAAAAGGAAGGTATTTTATTGAATTAGGAAGTACAACCATATTAATCGAAACTATTTTAACAACGTATATATTAAGTAAAGGCTTTCCATTGCATGCCTAAACGAAACGTTTTTTTCACTTTCTCGGTGAATCAAGCGTCGTCACCGAAATATCGACACTCCTCTTTTAGTTAACTCGTTTACTTTGCGAGCCCGTTTATGTCAAGTAAAACTCGCAAGCACATCAACTGTCGATACGTCATGCGTGTCTGTAATCTGTATTAAGTAAGGTATTCTGTGCAAATACGTGTACATAATTATTTTAGTTATTCTGTGATGTAGTTGTCATTTCAAATCATCTTTCAAATTCTTTTGATCTTTTTAATTTACTGGGGCAGCGCTTCCAAATAAACTAAACTAAAAAGAGTTATTTACACATTATTGTGTAAAACATTACAATGTATTCTAGTGACGATTATAACGAGGTAGGTTGGTTTCCATTTATAAAAATTATGATTTAATTAAGTGAGCATACTGTACAAGTTAGGTTAGGGTGCCACTGCAACCCTAAAGTCTTGCTGTTACCGGTGGTCTTGAAATTAGTATTACACTTATTTATTATAACTTACCAAAGTAAGTAATTTTATTGTGTTGTACCTTAATGGCCAACAAGAAACCATTTTTCCTGCTAGAATTTAGTAAACTCTATAGCCATTATGGTCTTGTCAACGTCTCTGACTTCAAAAAAGCCTCCTTTTTTAGTATTCAATTCGACTGTAATTTGACTGGGTGAACCGATTTTGAGGATTCTTTTTTTATTGGAAAGCTGGTGCTTGTCATGTGGTATCACTTAAATTTGAGCGAGATCTGACGAGTAATTTTTGAGTTATCCGTAATTTTGAAGTCTGTTATTTTTTATCAAGAATTATTGTCATAACGGGTCAATCAATTGCAGGGTGGCTACGAATCATATGGTGACTATGAGCCTCATACAGGAGATCCACAATATGATTTGGAGTATGATAGATCATCATTTTATAAGATGCCAGACATGGTAAGTACAACAAACATTGTTATAGCAATGAATGTATAAATTGCAAAATTAGTTAACTATATATTCTTTTATTTATCTGCAGGTTAAGAAGTTCCTGGTATACTTCCGCAATATGATCAATGAGGGGATGACATTTGAGATTTTAAACCTCTATGAGAACACCTTCCCTAAGCTTACAGAACAGTATTTTGAAAACACCCCTTGGCCTGATGAGAATGAAGTAGCACCAATTGTTGATAAAGATAAGGTATGGTTTTGTGATAGGAGTCCCCACCATATCCATTAACTTTATAAGGCATTCACTTCAAATATTTAATACTACGCAACTGGATGGAATATAATTTTTATATGACAATGCACTTGTATTGTGATTGCCGTTGTTATATAAAGGGAAAAATCTTTTATTGTTGAAATTGTTTTAAAACTTATTTTTTTTTATTAATTAAATGATTTAAACTGCACTAAAATTCATATTAATCTTCTCCTTGATAGATAAACATTATATTTTAAACAAAGAAATAGCAGTTTTGAAGAACAACATTAAAATGACATAAATTCTAAATTAAATGCTTTGGGTGTCAATTATTGGGTACTTTACTGTACTAAATGTTATGTACCTGCATTGCTGCCCTTGAGACTATTTATTGACAATATCTTTATGAAATTATTTGTTGACATGTTTTAGGTGTTCATGATCCTGTACAAAGAGTTATACTACCGTGACATCTACGCTCGTGTACCTGGAGGTCCGAAGCCGGAGCAGAGATTCCTCTCCTTCTACAACTACTGTGACCTGTTTAACTACATCCTCTCTGCTGAAAAGCCTGTGCCCTTGGAGCTTCCCGACCAGTGGTTGTGGGAACTCATTGATGAATTTGTTTATCAGTTCCAATCATTTGCGCAGTATAGGTGAGTAGTCAAGCATGCATGTGACGTAATTTTGTACTTAAATGTTACTGTATTGAAGTCTACTGGTTTCTCCTCTATATAAGCTTAATCAGTCAGTGTTAGAAAGTAGAATATTAAAGGGTTAGTGGCCCACTTAACTTGCCAAATAAATGATATAAAACAAAAGGAAAGACACATGTTTTTGATACTCTTCCTTGTCCAAATAAAAACCATAAAGAAAAAAGAATGTCCAATAAGACTGCCTGTTTGTTGTGAATTGATTCATTTGTAAGTAAAATCTGAAAATATCAAACATGTCTTGATATGATTGTTTATCATGTGGAACTTGTACCCAAGAGTATTTGAAGACTCAAGAGATACTTAATAAAGCTACTATAGACTAGAAAATATGCTGTTCCTTCTATTTATATAAAAAAATTAAGTGATAAAACTTTTATCATAAAATAGGTCACGCACCTCGAAGTTAAGTCAGGCTGAGATTGATGAGCTCAACAATGAGAACAAAGCCTGGAATGTACTCTGCATCCTCAATGTACTCCATTCTCTTGTTGATAAGTCCAACATTAAACGCCAGCTCGAAGTAAGTAAACTAATTTCGTGTTTTTTTCCCATTTAATTTATATCATTCCTTTCATGCTGATACTTTTTGCTGATGCCCTTTCACCAGAAGCAATGTCTGAGACCATGTTACTAAGTAAATTTAATCAAAACTGTTATTTACTTTAAAACAAAATAAAAACTTAAGTACTTAAGCTGTTTTATATGTTTATGTTCAGCAACGGATTGGTGCTACCTTAGCTATACTTAGGTGAGCACACAATTATTCCTGAGCATATTAAAGATCTGGAACCCAAGAGCATCTAACATAAACCTTAGTGACCAGACCTAGGGGCATGGCTACAATAGATCATTCTTGATTGCAATGGCTTCTGGGACTTCCACCCTCACCCATACACTCAAATAATAATAGCTGTACTACTTGTCCAGGTTTATGCCGCTGGCGGTGATCCGGACTCGGTGGCGGGGGAGTTCGGCCGCCACTCGCTCTACAAGATGCTGGGATACTTCTCCCTGGTCGGCCTGCTGCGCCTGCACTCCCTGCTCGGTGATTATTACCAGGCTATTAAGGTAAATATCAACACCAATCATTGTTGTATCCCAAAAAATTGTTGATTTCTAAATTGCATGTTTGTGTTGTTTTTTGTAGATTTATGTTGTATTTGATTAATTTGTAGCAATTGTGCAATGTAGCAATCTTAAATGCTTTAAAGAAGTAGTTAGTTCTGTTTAGTTTCTGTCCGGTTACTTGATTAGTAGGTAATAATTTTAGCATAATATTATGGGATATTTATTTTTTCTGAACCTTTTAATATTGCCCTCAAATGCTGACAACTTTATAATTTCAATTACATGGTAAATGGTAAATGAGATATGTCAAGGTAACCAGTCAGCCAACCAGATTGAGTACTGAGACTGAATTGAGTGCCTAAACCCGCACACGTTCCAGGTACTGGAGAACATAGAGCTGCACAAGAAGTCCCAGTACTCGCACGTGCCGGCGTGCCAGATCTCCACCTCGTACTACGTGGGCTTCGCGTACATGATGATGCGGCGCTACGCGGACGCGATCCGCACGCTCTCGTCCGCGCTGCTGTACATCCAGCGCACCAAGCAGCTGTTCTCGCAGCGCTCCTACCAGAACGATCAGATCAATAAGCAGACGGACCAGGTAATGACATGTCAACCGTCCTGAACAGTGCCGGCGTTAGAGTCACAGACGCCCTAGGTAAGATTTGTGGCGCCCACATAAGAAAATAAAAATCGATTTTATATTTATTTCAGATGTACAATCTGCTGGCTATCTGCCTGGTGCTGCACCCACAGTGTGTTGATGAGTCCATACAGCAGGTTTGTTGGCTATTGTTATGTTATATTAACCATTAATATTGGCTATATTAACCTAACTCGGTGAAGTATAGTCCATTTTAGGGTTTTGTAGTGATAACGGAACGCTTATAGTATTTTTCTGCACTCCTACATGTAAATTTTAATTGTGCTTCATACTCTTCCGTCCGGGTAATTGTCATAAAACGGGTTACAAAGTTTTCACTTTACGTCTTAATATAAATGAATGTGTCGTGTAGGTGCTCCGCGAGAAGAACTACCACGAGAAGATGTTCAAGATGCAGTACGGCGACCTGGGCGAGTTCGAGAGCTGCTTCACGAGCGCCTGCCCCAAGTTCCTGTCGCCGTGCCCGCCGCCCATCGAGCCCGGCTCCAACTACGGCCGCGACGCCGTCAAGCATCAGACGCAGGTGTTCATGGACGAGGTGGGTCTACTGTCTATCGCTCTGGTCGCGTCAGACAGACTCTCCGATACCAGTACCGATATCGGAATTGAGAAACTTCCGATATAACACAAATGCTAGAATAATTTTAGCATGAAGTCTGCCTGTTGTATCCTTTATGTTTTAAGGTGCAATAAAGAGTAAATAAACATGCGCTAGGTCCAACAAGAACATGGCATAATTTGTTATTAAATGAAGCACACTGTATTCAGTGTACAGACAGACTAAGAGAACTACTTTAAAACATATCGTTTTTTTATGTAAAATAATCTGGTTTACTATTTACTTTTATTTTCTTTATTTTAACTATACTTATCATTGCGTAACATGAGCATAATATGCAACCGTGACGCCAAATCGTTACATTTTTTATCGTGTCGATTACATACACTTAACAATGAGGATCCGTAACGTTTTTAGTTGAGAATGCAGATTTATAGAGCTAAGAAATCCTTAACAGACAGTGTAAAAATTTTTGTTCTACGACAAAAATTGACGAAGTTATGACCAAATTACTAGCGAAGTTCACTGCGGGCCGCCGCGGTAGGCTGTGACGTCACGATATCGGTCGCCGCCAGTTAGCCGCTGGCAGCGATACGGCGCGTAATGTTTTGTTTGGATAATTTGTGACTTTGAAACAAATTAAGTGTCCGATTTGTGCTTAATTCACCTTTTAACTATGTATCAATATTGTATATTGCTTAAACGTTCAAACACTTCTATGAAAACGCCAAAAAAACTATTTTTTAACGTGCCGAAAAAGCCAACACTTCGTAGAAAATGGTATTCCGTTGTAAAAAGAGATAATATATGATTTATCTTCGATAGTAACTGAGCTGGGAACATTGGCTGGGAACCATATCTTTAACTTATATAAATTTCGTAGTTGTATCTATATGTATAGCCAGCTGTGGTTCGGCTCAGTAACATTTTTTTTCAGTGGGAGATGATGGCTCCTCGCTGCGTCTATGGAGCCACATCAAAAATGCTACGCTATGTTTGCAGCCTCCTTTTTGAGCAGTACAGTCATGGAAATCCACCTTCTCAACCGTCCAGCAGCAATACAATAAATAAATAAATAAAATACGCTTTACTTTTTAGGGTTCCGAAGTAAAATCGGAACCCTTGTAGTTTCGTCATGTCCGTCCGTCCGTCTGTAATTTGGCATGGACATACACATTTATTAAAACTCCAGAATCGTGGAATAAAATACTGAAAAACTTTTTTTTCAGGGTACCTCCCCTACACAGGTGTGAGGATGAATTTTTTATTCGTCGCGTACCCTGTAGTGTGGGATATCGTTGAAAAGGTCTTCGAAAAATATTATGGATCTTCTAGGACCATGTTTGGATTTAGGGGTGCGTTTGCGAAATATTTGCCTTTATAGTGCTAATTTTGGTCGAGCCCCTACTACTACTCAACGGATGATTTGTAACGATGAGTGAGAGGGAAATAAAAGCGGTCAAGTGCGAGTTGGACTCGCCTATGAAGGGTTCCGTAGCAGTAAGTAACATAATGATAGGTAATTTGCGGTTTACGATTTATGACGTATTAAAAAAAACTACTTACTAGATCTCGTTCAAACCAATTTTCGGTGGAAGTTTGCATGGTAATCAAATATACCTACATCATATATTTTTTTTAGTTTTATCATTCTCTTATTTCAGAAGTTACTTGGGGGGGACGACACATTTTACCACTTTGGAAGTGTCTCTCGCGCAAACTATTCAGTTTAGAAAAAAATGATATTAGAAACCTCAATATCATTTTTGAAGACCAATCCATAGATACCCCACACATATGGGTTTGATGAAAAAAAAAAATTTGAGTTTCAGTTTTAAGTATGGGGAACCCCCAAAATTTATTTCTATTTTTTTTTCTATTTTGTGTGAAAATCTTTATGCGGTTCACAGAATACATCTACTTACCAAGTTTCAACAGTATAGTTCTTATAGTTTCGGAAAAAAGTGGCTGTGATATACGGACGGACGGACAGACAGACAGACATGACGAATCCATAAGGGTTCTGTTTTGTGCCATTTGGCTACGGAACCCTAAAAAAAACAGCTATTGACAACCAATATTAAGGTTTCTGTCATAGATCAGCAAGTGTAGGGAACTATGCACTATAAAGAACAAGTAGGTAAAAAGTCATCCGCGAAATGATCTACATACCTATTCCGAAAACAACATTCGTTTATCAATAAATTATAAACACTTCATTCATAAGTTCTGATTACATCCCTGTACGTATACTTTACATTCATTCTTTCTTACCCCTACCTACTACTAACAGCTTAGAAGTTAGACCTAAAGATTCCTAATAAATACCTACCAACAGTCAGCCTCAGAAACAGCTTAACATTATAGTACTTTGTGATAGTAACTGTTCCGACGGTTTCCGAACAACATTATGACAAATTCAAGAAATATGTGACAAGGTACTAAAATGTTAAGCTACTTCTGATGATGACCGTACACGTAGATAAATAAACACCTTTACCTTTGTGCTTTCCAACCACGGATTTAGCGCTGGTGAACTTAGAATGATTACCTAGGTATAGGGATTGCAATCCGGTGTCATTTTCAATCCGGCCGGATTTTACCGGATTTTCACCAATCCGGTCGGATCCGGCCGGATCCGGCCGGATTGATCACGTGATCAAAATTTTTCTTTCTCATTCCAATATAGACTGTTTTTGAGGAAAAAAACAATTTTTTTGGATTATAAAGGGACGCAAATGCGTTAAGATAAAGTAAATGCAACCGAACCGTAATAAATATTCAAACAGGTCAAGTTAGGTAGACCCTAATGACGATTATCTATACTTCATATTAATAAGAGGATGGACAAGACGAAAATCATGTAAAATGTCCATGTTACAACCGTACCGATTGTTGTTGACGGCGCTGCTCTCGAAGTTGTAGACGAGTACATTTACCTGGGACAAGTGATTCAAATGGGTAAGTCCAATTTTGAGAAAGAAGTCATTCGTAGAATCCAACCCGGATGGGCTGCGTTCGGATAACTGCGCCATATCTTGTCGTCCAAAACACTACCTCAGTGCCTGAAGTCGAAGGTTTTCGAGCAGTGCGTGTTGCCAGTGATGACATACGGATCTGAGACGTGGTGCTTCACTATTGGCCTAATGCATAAGCTTAGAGTCGCCCAGCGGGCTATGGAACGAGCTATGCTCAGTATTTCTCTACGTGATCGAATCAGAAATGATGAAATCCGTAGACGAACGAGGGTGACCGACGTAGCTCAGAGAATTAGCTGACTGAAATGGCAATGGACTGGCCACATAGTTCGAGGGACTGATAACCGTTGGGGACGAAAGGTCCTCGAATGGGTAAATGCTTCGGTAAAAGGAGCATAGTACGCCTCCTGACCAGGAGGACCGACGACCTGAAGAAGACAGCGGGTATCCGCTGGATTCAGAAGGCTCACGACCGGTCTAAGTGGCGAATATTAGGCCTTAATAAGAGGCCTATGTCTAGCAGTGGACCTCTAAAGGCTGATGGATGGATGGATGGAATAAGAGGAAATTTTTGATATTTATTTATTTTTTGTAATGGATAAACTCAAAAATTTTTGACCAATTTCAAAATATTTTACATCAGTAAAAAGCTACATTATTCCTTAGTCACATAGACTTTAATTTGTTGTGATTAATAATATTTTTTACTTCATCATAAGTAAAAATGTTTGACGCCCAGCGAAGTGGATACGGTTCAGCTAGTTTACCATATTATTTGTGTGTCTGGACTCTGGATGTAAACAGCCCGAGAACTGTAATTTTAGTAAGAAGTTTATCAGATTGTCAATATAACTTGTCTTCTAAAAAATATATCAATTGCTATATTTTTTTCTCTTTACTTTCTTTCAGAAGGGAACCAATAACAAGTGAACATATATACAACTACACATCTATATATTATGTTTAAAGGGGTTTTTCTGTTGTCATGTTATCGCGAATCAATTGAAATAAACCTATAGCTTACACCTATTTCCATTTAGGGCAAATATTACAAATTATAAACAAGAAGTAATATTAATTTACTAAAATACAATTTCACGCTTTTTAACTTTCAATTTATCCATTCAGTAATTTGTGTTGTACATTTCATCCCTATTGAACGTTAGAAATACCCGATTGCAATACTAGATTATTTATAACATCTATACCAGGCATTCAAAGCATCTACACTAGCAACAGGGTGATTATTTTGCCAAAAATTAGCGTGACCGGATCCGGTCACCGGATCCGGTATGCGTAAAAAACGCCGGATCCGGCCGGATTACCGGATCCGGTTTTCCGGATTGCAATCCCTACCTAGGTAATCAAAAACCATGAAAGAATCCACTTTTGGAAGTTTATCTGATTGAGCTTGTACAAAATCAGCTTCTACTTTATTAGTACTTAGGTATATTATGTACTTTTTATACTTAATATGAAAAAATAACAGCCCTTCATGTAATTAAATTGCCGACTATAGTGACCAACTGCGTCAGATCGGCTCCGTCGAATCATGAAGAAGGAGTGCCGGTAGCCGGCTGCGCTCGGTCGGGTTTAATGACGTCACACGGACCCGCGTACTTTGAATTTTAGCGGCCGGAACGGCAATGTTCATTACTTAATATCTTCGCAAGTAATGGTCCGATTTGGATAATTCAAAAAGATATATCATTCTTACGCCATAAAGAATCACCTGGATAATAGTTCTATTGAATTTGCTACAACTTTACTGATCCTCATTGTTATCTTCAACAGGTCCGTCAACAGAAGATGCTGCCAACGATCCGCTCGTACCTCAAGCTGTACACGACGCTCCCCCTGGCCAAGCTCGCGGCCTTCATGTCGGCGGCGCGCGGCGGGGACCGAGACGCCGCCCGGGAGCATGCCGCGCTCGCCATCCATCTGCTGTGCTTCAAGCACAAGATGAAGAACGTTGTGTGGACTAAGGGCCCTAGCGGCTTGGACGGGAAGTTCCAGAGCGGGTCTGAGGTAAGTGTTTGGGTAGATTTTCTGTTTGTTGTTATTAACCCTGATGCAAAAAGAGGGGTGTTGTAAGTTTGGCTTGTGTGTCTGAATGTGGCATTGTAGCTGCTAAACTAATGGACAGGTTTTGATGCGTTTTTTTGCTTGAAAACTGACGTGATCTGACTGTTGGGGGCCTTTTAAATTTTAAAATTTATACTTGTGGTAAGGTGGTAGTGAAAGTTGTAATCTACTATAATGTTGTTGCGATTGGTTCCCTTTACGTCGAGCCGAGAATTTTGTCCCGCTTCTATTACCCCTACGTCGAGTCTAAGATTTCTGTCCCGTTTCTATTCCCTTTACGTCAAGTTTAATAATGCTATGTAATAGTAGGAGATAAAGCGCAAAATTTTTTCTAGGAATTTTATACCAAATAATTTTATTGTATAGCTTATGAATGTTGAATAAACATCAAAATGATCGCCAGTCGACGCATCTGCAGTGGAATAACATGTAAAAGTGGTTAAAAGGAGCTTTCAGTACATTCATACCATGCTAAAATTCATAAGATCTTCAAATCGAAATAAAATTATGTATAGACTGCTAACCAAATTTTTTTGCCATCTGTACTTTTAAGTTTTATTTACACTTTGTATTGTATCTGATTTAAATTTGTTTACTTCTAGTTGGACTTCTACATCGACAATGACATGATCCACATTGCCGACACCAAGGTGGCTCATCGCTATGGAGACTTCTTCATTAGGAAGCTGCTGAAGTTTGAGGATCTCAACAGGAAGTTACACCACATCAAGATTTAATTACATTGATAAGGCTGTCCATTATGTATTAATTATACTGTCTCAAACTTAACTTCTCCCAAATATATGGAGCATCTTTAATCATTTTATAAAATAAAAGTAATGGATCAGTTAAGTTTTGTTTTATTTTTTTATAGGAGCATAAACAACATATTTTCTGTTTCTTTTATAAAACTTCTTAGGTTGTTTAATCTGGAAGCTTGATCTCTGCAATGTCTCCGGATATGATTCTTGGAATTGTTGCCAAGGGTGCTCCTCTTTGAGAGCTTCTGCAGCATTCACTTCTGTCAACCACATCTTATAATCTCTGGAAAAACTATTGAAGGCCATTGAAAACGCTTTATTTGGTGTTCCTTTCTCACTGTTCTGTGGACAAGATAAACAAAGTTAATTTATGAATGAACAATTTTGCTAGCTAGTAAAGATTTATTACAGAGTTTATAAGCATTAGGTATGTATTTTGTAAAATAATTATAAAATATTTTCACGTTTTCCATGAAGAAGAGGAGAGATAAAATCAAACTACATTAAAAAAACCAACTCTGTTCAGAGGAGACTGATAATGCCTGTCTCCCAATGAATTTTGCTAATTAATAATATAAGCCTAATTTATATGTTTGCCTTGAAATTAGTTTAAATGTGGCATTTATTTACATATTTAACCCATAAAATTCATACCTGTTTTATGATAGTTGTACACTTATCATTGAACTTCTCTAGATGTTGAATGAATGTATGATTAACCATCACTTGCTCATTCTTAACCACATCCATAACAAATTTTATGTATTCAAAATTAGACTGTACAGCGCCCTGTTTCAATAACGTACCCAGGATCTGAATGTTTATTCTGAAATTCACAGATACCTAAATGTTTAATAATTTGATAAAAAAGTAAAAAAATAATACAATAATAAAATATCAGCCTCTAGTAACAATAATTCAAAGATGTAAAATATAGCATACTTAATTTTTTTTTCTTTCATTTCATCAAGTAATTTTACAGCACTATCTTTGGTGTTACATGTCAGAGCTAAGACACCATAGGTCATAATATTTTCTTTCAGCCTGTGCTTTTTATTCAGTGGATGCCTTTTCTTCCTCTCTTTCTGTATCATGTCTTTAACTTCCTGCAAATCAGACCAAACATAGGTAATGCAATGTTTTGTCAAAAAAATTTTAAAACTCAAAACATTTGTAAAGTTCTTACATGTGCTTTCTCATAATCCATTCTTAAACATCTCTTCCTTATTAGTAAATTATAGAAATCTATGTCAGGTTTAACTTTTGCTAGCTCCATAGCTTCAATTAGTTTCATTTCTGCTTCTGTGGAATCATCTATTAATGGTAACATTTGAGTAAATATCTTGATGTCTGGCTTAACAGAATAAACTTCCATTTCTTTAAGAAATTCTTCTTGTCCACCAATAATTGCAAACTTGTCTTGAACAGTGTGCACATCTTGAAGTGCAATTACTTTATCCATTTGTAAAGTTCTTGAAAGCAAGTTTGGTACAATCCGTTTAGTTTGTACTTGGGGCAATTGTTTTTTAAAATCTACAAACTCCATTGTTACAGCATCCTGATCTTTAATTAGACTTGCTTCTTTATAAATTGTGACGTCTTTATTACTCTCACATACTATGTGACTGTCAACTTTGATATTACAACTAGGATCATTTAAATTACTTTTGGTATTAATAATACTAGGTGCACTAGGAATAGATTTTTGCACTGGTGCTACTTCAGCTGCAGCCTCTATCTGTAATGGTTTGTTTCCTTTCCCAATATTAAGAAACATGTTCTCTTCTAATATACCTATTAAAGCATTGATATCTTCTTTACTTCCTAAATCACAGTCTTTTACACATTTTAGCATGAGATTAAATGAGTAGATATTTGGCTTTTCTCTCATTTTCAACATTTTTCTCCACACCACAAGGCCATGCCTTAGACCATTCTGTTTATCTGTAATACATGCTTGTAATAAATGATTAAAAGTGTGTACTCTTATTTTTATTTTCTTGGAAACCATTTCATCCACAATTTGAAATGCTGTTGGTAAGTCTCCACATCTCCCAAAGGTTTTAATCATTACATTATAATTAGTCACATTTGGCTCTATTCCCTTTTCTATCATAACTGCTCTTAAATGTCTGGCATGCTTCAAACCATCTGTAAGCCACGGACTGTTAAGACATGCTGTAAATAAACAAGTATAAGTATCACCTGTTGGCTTTAGTGCACGTTTTTTCATATCATTATACAGCTTGAAGGCTTTCTTAGTATATCCAACATCAGCGCAAGCTCCTATCAAAATATTGTAAATGTAATTCTCAGGCTTAACTCTGTCTTCTTGTATCATTCTAATTTCAAGTACATCTATAGCTTCTTTTATTCTCTTATGTTTGATATACTGTTTGATTATATCTGCATACTGCTTTGTTGTCAGTTGTTGTGACGGTAGGGGAAACTCCTGTAAGTACTTTTCTTCTCTAATATCTCCTTCATCTTCCTTTACATTTTTACTGAAAGTTGTACGGGATAAAGTACCAAAAGTATCGGGGTCGTCTGAATAAATAGTTTCATTTTCAGGTCTTAAGTCTTTGATGGTGTTGTATTTGTTCTTTGAAGTGACAGTGGACATAGAAATAATCCCGTTTTGTAGACTACTGGTAATATTTGAGTAAACTTTTCTACATCGAATAGTTCTTATCAATCCCATGCATCGCGAAGCCATTATGTCTGTAAATTTTAAAGGTATTCCTACTGTTAGCAAGCAGCACCAACACACGATTTAATCGAAAGTTTATGTAATAACAACAATGACAGCTGTAATCATCTTTACAAATATTTCGGGCTCGAGTAATATTTATTTAGTTTAGTCTCTTTGATTTTGCTCGTATTAATAAAATTAACTTTGATTTATAGAACTATAAACATAACCTACAAATTAATTGACATAAACATCAAAGCAAGCTGAAAGCACTTGAAATTTGACATTGACAATATCACGATTGTCAAATTGTCATGAATTGAGTCAGACCATGGATATAATTCTAGTTGGATCGACGACTTTGTAGGGGTACCTGACCTTCGATGACGTCATATCCTAATGAACATTTTTCTATTGTTCCATGTTATCTATAGTCCCAGGATATATCATTCGATTGCGATTTTTTTTATAATTTTATAAAATAATACTTACATATTATAATATTGATGTACCGTAGTTGTGTATCTTATTTTTTACTCTTAATGCAATAATTAAAATTCAGTTATTTTGAAGAAATTTTAATAAAATGTATTATTTCAATATTAAAATTTTTACCACCAGAAAAATTACCTAATATAGAAAACATTTGTATAAGTATGGACACCCTACAATTATGGACAACCTCAATTCGGCCTGTGATTGGTTGAATGGTCATTCCGATATGACGTCATCAATCTTTAGGTACCCCTACAAAGTCTCTGATCCAGATAGAGTAATATATCCATGGATATATTACTATGGATACATGCTTCAGTTTATAACAAAGTACTCTGTGGATACATGACAGCATTGACAACGGCAGTGCCGGCAGTCAACGGCTGCGTTCCAGTAGTAGCTCACATCGCTCACAACGATCAAAACGTGTTCCACATGGCGACCACGGTCGTCATGGTCGCGGCGAATACGTCATTGATGACGTCATTAATTTCGCTCACGGCACGCTCAAAACAACCCACCTCACGGGGTGGGTCGAAGTGGTCGAATTGCAGTGTTGCCAGATACGACGAAGTTACTCTCGCCAGTTTTTAGACTTGGCGACACTGGGTAGAAATGGATGGTGATAGAAATTTGGCGCAATTTTATAAAAGTTAAGGATGGTGATGGAAAAAATAACTTTATACGATTCGACAAGAAATGCTTTAGTGGAACTAGTAGTTTCTCCAACAGATGCTCGACGTGGGGTTACAAGTTGATAGAAATATGTTAAATTATGTAAATAATTTTAATATTTTTAATGTTTAATTCACTATACATATAGCCATGTATACATTTTTCCTCGTCGGTCAATATCATTAACATAATTATTATGCAATTTTTTATTATATTAATTTGTCTTTTCATAAAAAAAATTTTTGTTTGTAGATATACTTTTTTGCTAGTGTAAAAATAAAATTGATAAATAATTAAGTAACGTTTATTTATAGCTTAAAAATTATAACATAACCTATAATCTAAGTTTCAGACTTGTCTTATTCTCAACATCATAGAGTACATTTTGTATCATCGGCTAAAACGTGTAAATACTCTGTGGCTTGAACGCTCACGTCCGCGTCGCTCACTATACCGTTCCACTTGGGTGTATGATTGTAACGCTCACAAGCTAGTGGAACGGCAAAATCGCGGTCGTGAGCGTGGTCGTTGTGATCGTCTACTGGAACGTAGGGAACAGCTCAACTGTCAGCTGTCTGTCAAGTCATCAAGAGTGTCAACGCAACGGCACGTGTGAACTGTGAAATTGTGTATCATTTTCATTTTTAGGATTTGTGCAATATTTGTAATTTGTGTACCAAAATATATACTTTACAATGTCTAATGAAGTAGAAGAAAGCATGGATAGAAGTTCTTCCGAAAGTGAAGATGAAGGAATGGAAGAAGAAGGTAGCAATGACGAGGATGATCCTCGGCCTAAGACATACCTTCCAGATCAGCCTTTAAAAGAAGACGAGCAATTAGTGTGTGACCAATCTGCCTACGTTATGTTGCATCAGGCCCAAACAGGTGCACCATGCTTAAGCTTTGATATAGTAGTCGATAATCTAGGTAACGACAGACAAGAGTTTCCATTGACCACGTATTTAGTTGCCGGCACTCAGGCGTCCAGTGCTCACCTTAACAAGTAAGTGCTTATTTAAGAATGTCTCTAAAAAATTTTTACATTATTTAAGACATCTATAGTCTTAATTGTCAAGAAATTCGCCTCATCCAGTGTTTGTAGATGCCACAAACTGAGGACTTGGGCGAAGTAGGATGTTTGGCCTCATGGATAGAACCCCATCACACTGTAACATACATTTTTAGCTGAAACTTAATTATTATGATTATTTTCATTATAATTTCAGCGTTTTAGTCGTCAGGATGTCCAATTTACATCCTACTTCTAAAGCTAAGGATGATGATGAATCAGAAAGCAGTGACGACGACGACGACGATGATGATGAAGATGAAGAAAAGGCACCAGAGATGACATTTGCTTTTATTAAACACCAAGGGTGTGTTAATAGGATAAGGGTATGTTTCTTAATTTTTAATCTTTTTATTTTAATATGGCCTGCATCTAATGGTTTAATTATTTTTATCACTACTTGTTTTACTTATTATGACCATCTATTTACAGGCAACCAACTTTAAAAATTCAGTTCTAGCAGCAAGTTGGTCAGAACTTGGTATAGTTGATATTTGGAACATAACACAACAATTGCAAGCTGTTGATGAACCTACTTTACTGGAGAGATATAATCTTGACTCAGTAACTAATCCTGTCAAACCACTTTACTCTTTCACTGGACATCAACAAGAAGGATTCGGAATGGACTGGTGTCCTACAGAACCAGGTGTAAGTATTGTAGAAAACAATTAATAAATTAAAATGTGTGCAATTCACACGTGTTAGAAGTGAAACCTTCAAAAATTTTGTTTTCAAGATAATGAGACGAATTTAAAATTTCGGGAAGATGATAATTGTAGGTTATACTACTCCACTCCACTCAACTCAACTCAACTCAAGTCAGTCTCCACTGGACAGTTTCGTTTCATAAAATTTCAAGTTACCCCCGTACTAAAGAAGTTTTCACTTCAATAAATGCTTACACACTTATATCCACACAATAGGTTTTTACCTGTGTCGCAGGTGGCATGGGCGACACATGTAACGCAACTCAATAACACCCATGACCCAAGTACAAATATTTATCTGCCACATAAATATCGGCCCCAGCCAGGAATCGAAACCCAGGACCTCTCACTTCACAGGCACGGTCCCTACCAATTAAGGCCTAGTTACTAGGCTACAGGATTGTCATATAAGATTCATGTTGTCAATATTATAGTTTGATGTTGCCAAGCATCTATGCTGATTGCCTGTGGACCATTGCTCTCTGAGGAAGCACCAGTTTATTTATTTAAGAGGCTTTCCAACAAGTATTATGATTATTACTGGGTTTTAAATATATACATTTTCTGCAAGCAAAATTACAAAACAAAAAAAATAATTACATAATGTTTTGAGTGGAAATTAAATAGTTTTTCTTTAACCTATGATGGCTTATTATTGAAGGTGTTAGCTACAGGAGATTGTAGAAGAGATATTCATATTTGGAAACCTAATGAGGGTGGGACATGGAATGTGGATCAAAGGCCACTTGTTGGACACACAGGTTCTGTTGAAGACATACAATGGTCACCAAATGAAAGGTATGAGGTCTAAGTTAATTATTAATCATGAATTTCCTATTTTCTATTGAGTTTAGTGCTTAGCAGTCACATCTGGCGACTGGCAGCAGTTTTATATCCAATAGACTTTGGTTTTGGACTCAATCAATCATTCAAAAGTACAGTTGCATTGATATTGTTATTATCATTTTGCTCACTGCAATTCATAAATAATGTTTTCAGAAATGTATTAGCATCTTGTTCAGTAGACAAGACAATAAGAATTTGGGATACCAGAGCCGCGCCGCATAAAGCATGTATGCTCACAGCAGAAAATGCACATCAAAATGATATCAATGTTATCACTTGGAACTGTAAAGAACCCTTCATAGCTAGTGGTAAGATTTTAATCCTTTTTGTAAGAATTTAAAAAAAAACTTTGATTTTAATTATGGGAGCTCGCTCACGCATACTTTTTGTAACAATACATTACTTGCATGACTCAAAAAGTTTTTGTAAAGTAAACCCATTTTGAATAAAAAGATTTGATTTGATTAGCGTGATTTGTGAACGCGCGGCTGGACCGTTACTTTACGCGAATGGTTTCATTTGCTATGCGAGACAATACGCGACCATTTCGGGCAGGTTCGATCACATCGAGCGGCATTGAGACCATTTTGCAATTGTTATTAACAGTAAAAGTACTTGTGGGTGATCTCCCTTAGGATAGGTTACAGGAAATGAAATTATTTGTGTTTTTAAAAAAATTATAAATAAAACACTACTTCCATAGGTGGAGACGATGGTTTCCTTCATATCTGGGACTTAAGGCAGTTCACAACTAGTACACCAGTAGGAACCTTCAAACATCACACGGCCCCAATTACCTCGGTTGAATGGCACTGGACAGAACCCAGTGTGTTGGCGACTGCAGGAGAGGACAATCAAGTGGCACTGTGGGATTTGGCCGTCGAAAGGGATGATGGCGAAGTCATTGATGAAGAATTGAAGGTAAAATCTTATGGGAACTTTAAGTTGCAATTAGATGCTTGCCAAGCCTCGGCAAGCCTTGCTGCAATTGGTTGCGACACATTTTATTGGTCACAAGCGTCGGCAACCCACGCAAGCCAAAGCAAACGGTCAATTAAATGCTTGCCACTTGTGATGGCTTGCCAAGCATGTATTGGTCCAAGATCCCAGGGCCACCAGACGTCACGTATTTTCTGACGGACGAAATGTGGACGATTGAGTAGTGTTAGTGTATACTACGGTCGTATGCCTACCTGCTAACTTGGTCAAACGGCCAATTTCCAGGTATCAGGTGATCAAGGTACATAAAAACATTATAAATTTCACGTGAATTCTCATGGCTGATTTTCACGATGTTCTAGATAATATAGTTCAAAGTAAGTCGTCAATGCTCCCAGATACTTTCCGTTGGCCATATTGCTTTGTAGACGCTTTAAATCTCCCAAAATAATTAGTTATGTGCGCCTACACCAAAACAGATACTTTTACACCGCGCAATTTGATTGCTCTTCGAATTCTACAGGAGTCGATTAGTGTTGATACCTTATTATTTTGAGAGCTTTAAAGCGTCTGGCAAGCAATATGGCCGACGGAAAGTGTCTGGGAGCATTGACGACTTATTTTTAACTATATTATCTAGAACATACGTGAAAATCAGCCATGAGAATTTACGTGAAGTTTATAATGTTTTTATGTACCTTGATCACTTGATACCTGGAAATTGGCCGTTTGACCAAGCTAGCAGGTAGGCATACGCTCATAGTACATACTAACCCTACTCAATCAACCACATTTCGTCCGTCAGAAAATACGTGACGTCTGGTGGCCCTGGGATCTTGCTCTATATGTAAATGTACCATAAGGATATTGTTATAATTAAGATATATTATGACTTCTTAATATTGATATGAGAATGTATTGTTACAGAATCTTCCACCGCAACTTCTTTTTATCCATCAAGGGCAAACGGACATAAAGGAACTTCATTGGCATAAACAAATCCCAGGGGTAATAGTAACAACTGCTCATACAGGATTCAATGTATTTAAAACTATCAGTGTGTAAGTACACATGAAATAAAAAGGCTATTCTATACTATAATGTGTATATTTTGAAACCATATAAGAATTTAAACTACATGGCTCCACTTACCTCCAACCACCCTTCAACACATTAAATAACCACTGATCATAAGTGACTCAAGTTTGTGGCCAACCCAGTGGCAGAAGATATTGTGCCAGATGGACAAGTGGTAATAAATAATCTTGCCCATTCACCCAAAATAATGTAATTCAAAAGGAGAATGGAAGAATGAAAATAATAAAACATAAACGTCATTGTTGAAATTTATTGGGGTAAAAGAGAAATATAAGAAATTTTCCATGATTTCAATGAGATTCTTTCATCACTAAGTCAATTATCACTTGTATGTACCATTGCTAAATTTACTAAATGACGAATTGTGGGTCTACCATGAGGACAGTTCTGAAATAAATAATAATAAAATTGCAATATATATTTTTATAGACATCTTCAATTTAGATATTAAAACTAAATTGAATCCTTTTCTATTTAAATATAAAAAGTGAAGTAGGTACCTATTACTGCAGATAACTATTTTGAGTTGAGATATAACGAAACAACTGAACAAAAAACATCATGCTTTTTAAATTACTTCTGACATACTTACACAAAGTATATCAACTTACTTACCCACGGCTTATCTATTTCTGCCATATGTGTTACAAGTTTCTTCATATCAGCTTTGGCCAATGCTGTTCCTATCATAACAGATTTTCTACATGCCCTTGATGCAAACATTGCTCTAACTCTACTGGGCCTGCAGTGTTCCGATTGTGATTCCTTAAATAATATATTCTTCATTAAACAAAATAACATCACAAATGTTATTGTTTTTAAATGAATAATACTTAAATTAATAACCTTCATCAAATGTGACAAGGTTTTAATCAATGAATATTTTATAAAAAAAATCTTGTTTTACATACATATTAGGTACATACCCTTAGCATAAATAATAGTTCTTCAATGTCTTCTTTTCCAAATATCCAATTTTTTGACATTGGTATTGTTACAAGTTTGACTCTCTTTGTAGGGAGAGCAGCTTCATTTATTTCAAATGTGAAACCATTTTTCTTAAAAACTTCCAAGTTATCCATTAATATCTGTTCATTTACTCCCGTTAGTTCGAGTTGTTGAGGACTAAAAAATATATAAATAACACTATAGCAATGTATATTCCTATACAATTATTTAACCACTGAGTTTGTATGTTACTCACCCTATCTAATAGTTTCTAAGTATTTGCTTACATTTTACGAAAAATACAATATTGACAGCAAAAACTTAAGGAAAGGATACTCACATAACTAATTTTTGTTGAGTAAGTTCAGTTGTCTTCTGTAAAGTTTCAAAATTATAAATTTCGTCAGTTGCATGTTGATCTATAATGAATAAGTCATCTTCTAAGCGCGTTATTATAAATCCCAAATTGAACTGGCCAATGACATTCATCTGCTTAAAAGAATCTTTTGAAATCTCTCTACTTAGTTCTTCTTCACACTTCTCGTTAAATACTGGATTTATAGCACTTCTGAACTTAACTCTTTCTGGAGCATTTTTATTTTTTTGCTCGTTGTATATGTTCGCAAGTGCTTTTACATGGTCTAATGACGTTTTTAAATTAACAGTCCTCCTTTTGCTTTTACCAATTTCACTTTTATCTGTCACTACCTTGCTTTTCGATTCTTTATTTGTAGAAAGCACAGCTTTGGTTAGTGTGTTTTTAGTTTTACAATATATTTTGTGTGATTTTTCCAATACAATATCATTTATACTTCTAATTTGAGTATTTGGTATATCACCACCATCTAAATATACAATTTCCTGATCATTATTTGATGAGGAACTCGTCACCTCTTGCATTGGAGGATCACTGTTAATCTCTTCCGAACTTTTACTTTGCTTCCTAATATCAGCATTTACTACTGCTTTTAGTTTTGTACTGTTTTCTTCATTTACATCCAAATTAGATTTACATACTTCTGTATTCTGCTTTTGTATATCTGTATCATTAGATTCACAGTCATCAATTCTCTTAGCTTTTATTTTAACAAAATCTAGCACGGTAGTTGACTTTCTTTTTAATAATTCTCCTTGTTTAACATCTTCTTTATCAGGTGCAGTTACTTTACATCCAGAATCGCTATCTTTCCCAAATTTTTTTATGAACGAATTAAATATACGTGGTTGGGAGAGTTCTGGTTTAACATCAGGCAATTGACTTAAAATACTAGATGAAGGTTCTACTTTTAGTGTTTTGGGTATATTTTCAAAAAGTTTTAATAGTGATGCTTTAACTGTATCCATTATAGCCTTTTCCTTAGTTAAAAACACTTTTCTTTTATCTGGAGTAACGTTTACATCCACAGACGTTCTGTCTAAATTTATGTTGATAAAAACAAAAGGATACTGGTTAGGATTATACTGTCTATATGTCTCATTGACAAGTTTTATTATTTTTGTTGGTTCACAAGGTCTGGAATTAATATAAAAGTATTGCCTATCAGTGCTAGAACGACCACTACCATGTGCACATGAAGAAATAAAACCTACTAAATCTAAAGGATTTGCAATATTTTTATGTCCTTGAGATTTTTGCGAGTTCGAAATCTCTTTATTCTCAGCTGTCATTTTCACATCACTATTTTCAGTATCGTTAGAATCTTCTGATAGATCTATTTCAACTTCCTCTATGTAAACACTCTCTTCATTTTCTGTAACTGTTCCAGAAAGACCTTTAAAGATATTGTCTTTAATGTTGGATACTCGCTCTGTTTTCATCTCTAGGATACTTTGCAGTTGTTTGATACCAAATATACAGGCTATGTTATCTTTGTATGACATGGATCCCTGGGTTGCTACAACTAAAGATTTTGAATTGTTGCTTGTTTGATTTGAACATGTGATTCTGAAATTATAACATGGTGTTTGAATATACTAAGAATAAAGAAAAATAAAAGAAATGCAACAAAATTTGACCACATTTTTTTAAAATTTAATGATGCTTCGATATATAATTTACATTTATTTTAGAAATTTTGTTAAAGGAGTTAAGGTTAATAAGCAAACTTTTGGCTTTTTTGAGGCTATTGTATTAAATTAATGGTTCCAAAATAGAATGGATTAATATATTCATAAGATATAATGAATTAATTTAATTTGGGTACAGATAATATTTGTAACAGTTGATGTACTTATAGCCTGACAGTTTATATGGATCCTAAGCAGTGGCTGTACAGCCATACAAGCCGAAAAGCCCAGCTTACTATCATTGCTTTACTATTATTACTCTGCAGCTGTTAACACTTATATTATTTGTTGGTAAATATTATACGTATGGAATGGAGTGTTCTGTGTTGTTGGGCCAAAGATCCCGAGATCCTGGGTTGTACAACCCACTGCTCGTAAGTAATCAACAAGCATCAGCAGGTGTGGTTGTTGTTACTCTGCTCAATTCCTCCTCTATAATAGGGAAAAGAGTAGTATAAAAGTAAGGATAAGTGCCCTCTAGTGGGCCATGCCTAATATAGTTAATAGTATCAGGCGTTACTTTGCGGAAATCCATTGTTATTAAGTTAGTATTAGTCTACTTTGCAACAATCCGCGTTTAACATGTATTATGGTATATACTTTAAAACATGCGTGGCACCTCCCTCCCTCCCACAACGGAAACATGCACTACAATAATTAAACGTATATACCAACATACATACCCACGGTGTTCAAGAATCGACTTTAAATTAAAAGAAAATAGGGCCCCCATTTTTTTTTCCATGAATCGATAGAGTTTTAAATTTCAAATAAAATACAATTTGGTTTGAAATCGTAAGTATGGCACTTTTTATTTTATTCGAAAAAAAACATTTTTTTTAATATTTAATAAATTACTGTGAATTAATTACTATATAATCAATTATTCGATAGATATTTTAATCTATAATACAAATATATTTGATTTCATGGATCTAAGTAGGTATGGAAAATTTCATTTTATAGAAAAAAAAGATATTTGTTATATAAAGAATTTCATTTAAATATTATTGTTAGAAATAATTTTAGTATCAAAAATATATCCCCCGCTTTACGCGAAACTTGTATGGTTAACACTGACTAAATTGTCATATATATACAAGTTGAAAATTAATAATAAATTGTTTACTCGCGCCGTGAACAACAATATAAGGTCAAACTTGTGTTGACTTATTTGTTTACTAATATAACTATAAAATTGTAAAGAGAATTTATTCTATATTGATAATTAGCGATATATGGATAATTAATTTTAATATAAGTACAGTAATCCCCCGTTTTACGCGACCCCGTACAGCGCGAATTCGTTATAACACAATTTTTAAAATTCGCGTTAATTTACCCCGCTTTACGCGGATGCATTTGATTGGTCTATTACTGCTTCGTGGCGTGATTTCACTAGCCAGTAACAACGCGAGTCAACTAACAATACATAGATACGCGATACAACTTCAATTTTGCAGCCCATGGGTCAAGGGGCAATAGCGAATTTTAAAGCTTACTACCATCGCCGCACCTTTGGTCAGTTAATTAGCGAAACAGATGGAGAAATACAGTCCATGCGCGATTGGTGGAAAGCATACAATATTTTGAAGGGTGTACAAAACATTGAAGCCGCTTGGAATGAAGTGAAACAGACCTGCATGAATGGAGTTTGGAGAAATCTTTGGCCAGATGATGATTTATTTGGCTTGTTATTTCATCATACCCCATTACCCCGCTATAGGCGAATTTCGCTTAACGCGATTTTGTCCGGAACGCATCCTTCGCGTAAAGCGGGGGATTACTGTATTAATATATTTTTGATACTAAAATTATTTCTAACAATAATATTTAAATGAAATTCTTTATATAACAAATATCTTATTTTCTATAAAATGAAATTTTCCATACTTATGATCCATGAAATCAAATATATTTGTATTATAGATTAAAATATCTATCGAATAATTGATTATATAGTAATTAATTCACAGTAATTTATTAAATATTAAAAAAAAAATTTTTTTTTCGTATAAAATAAAAAGTGCCATACTTACGATTTCAAACCAAATTGTATTTTATTTGAAATTTAAAACTCTATCGATTCATGGAAAAAAAAATGGGGGCCCTATTTTTATTAATTTAAAGTCGATTCTTGAACACCGTGTACCAGCACCAACACGTGTTTCGCCCCGAAACGGAGCATCATCAGGGTAAGTTGACTCTACGATGGTTAGTCGGAAAGTGAGCATCGTTCACTGAGCGTGGCGTATTTATACCCAACTCGCCCACTGATTATCTAATGATGTTGTAATAATTAGTGATTAGTAATTAATTAATTATTCAATCAATTAATCAATCGATTAATTAATTAATCAATCAATTAGTGATTCACGCCGGCAGGAACCGGGTCTGACGTAATCTGGTGATGTGTACTGGTGAAAATCCTCAGTAAAGGCGAGTTGGATACATTTATTTGTTCATTCAGCAGTGTAAAACTTGGATTATTATTATGTTTTATTATTTCTAACTGCTCTAGTATGAAAAAGGGTTTTAAATTAAGTATACTAGAGCCGTTAGAAATAATAAAACATAATAATAATCCAAGTTTTACACTGCTGAATGAACAAATAAATGTATCCAACTCGCCTTTACTGAGGATTTTCAACAGTACACATCACCAGATTACGTCAGACCCGGTTCCTGCCGGCGTGAATCACTAATTGATTGATTAATTAATTAATCGATTGATTAATTGATTGAATAATTAATTAATTACTAATCACTAATTATTACAACATCATTAGATAATCAGTGGGCGAGTTGGGTATAAATACGCCACGCTCAGTGAACGATGCTCACTTTCCGACTAACCATCGTAGAGTCAACTTACCCTGATGATGCTCCGTTTCGGGGCGAAACACGTGTTGGTGCTGGTATGTATGTTGGTATATACGTTTAATTATTGTAGTGCATGTTTCCGTTGTGGGAGGGAGGTGCCACGCATGTTTTAAAGTATATACCATCATACATGTTAAACGCGGATTGTTGCAAAGTAGACTAATACATGCCTAATAATTTGGCTAACAATAACTACTTACTTCACTCCCAATGATATTAAGCAGTAAGCATACAGTAAATGAGTCATTCTGTTAAATTCTCTTTTAGCATTCTTCTGAAGCTCTTTCTGCCTGACTGGAAGTGTTTTAAATAAATTTGATAAGGTGACTGTTGTTCCAATCTGGCGAGAACATGGGATCTTGCTGACTATGTTTCCTTTATGATCATAATGAATTTTGGTAGCTGAAACCAGAACACGAGAATAAGTTTTTTTATTAGCAAGACAACTTAAGTGACTTTATAACATAGGAAGTAGAAAACAAAAACTATACCATATTCACTATTCTTATGTCTTGTTGTAATTGACAGATCTGCTAACGAACAAAGTGAACTTAAAGCTTCTCCTCGGAATCCAAAACTTGAAACCTCTAGTAGATCAGAATAGTCGTTTAGTTTTGAAGTGTAATACTTTAATGCTGAAATAAAATATTATTGATTTTAAAAGATACATTTAAACATGGATACAATAAAAATTTATGATTTGCAGTTTTCGAGAGGTTGAATATCTTCCATGATACTCATGGACTCATACGTAATATTTCCATGAGAATTATAAATAAAATCTAATAAACCTTCCTAAAAAAGTGAACCTCAACTGAAGGACTTTGCATTAATATAGGTACTCTAGTAAAAAAATTATCTTACTCAGAGCAGCAAAGTTGTGTTCCATAACACCAGATCCATTGTCAGAAACTTCAATCAAATCCAGGCCATAGTTTTTCAGTCTTATGTCTATATTTGTTGCACCGGCATCTAAAGAATTCTCAACTAATTCCTTTACAGCAACGGCTAAACTTAGTACTACCTGTATTGTAACATGTATTTATCTTTATAGTAAAATTAATTATGGAATAATTTGTCACAATAATATTATCTTTTAATAAACTAACCTGCCCGGAACATATTTTATGAACGGTATCTACATTTATTGGTTTAATCGGCTGTGTTTCAGTATCTGCAGATTCTTTAGCCTTATCCATGATTAATATTGTATTTTAAAAATAATAGTTTAAGAAGTTTTTTTATAAAAAAATTGTTTGTGTTTACAAAATAAATACCTAATCACATTTTCACCGCGCAACATATCTATGGCTGCGTTCCAGTAGACGCTCACATCGCTCACAACGATCAAAACGCGTTCCACATGGCGACCACGGTCGTCATGGTCGCGGTGAAAACGTCATTGATGACGTCATTAATTTCGCTCACGGCACGCTCAAAACAACCCACCTCACGGGGTGGGTCGAAGTGCCCGTTCCACTTGGGTGTATGATTGTAACGCTCACAAGCTAGTGGAACAGTGTGCTTAGTGCGAGTTTTACGTGACATAACGGGCTCGCTACGTAAATGCAAATTTGTATGGGACCGAAGCAGAGCCATCTGGCGGGAAAGTGAAGAAAAAAAATGCGCGAGTGCGAGTTTCATGCGCTCACGTTCACCCAAGTGAAGTCTACTGTCAGTGGTTATTGTATTGTTTCTCGAACATTGCGCGAGTGCGAGTGGCTTTATTTGACAGTTCCAATACGTAGCTTGCGAAAACTATGGGACCACGTGACCGAAAAGTTTTCACGTGAAATTTACAAGTGAAATCATAAAAAGATGGTTTATTAATTTAATTATACTATTTTTCTGTTTCTTGAAAATTATGACTGGATATTTATAATTGCTCGGAGCATGTTTGCGGCCACTAAATCTTAAAGTGAATAAAATTATTGTTAAGTAGTATTTGTATTGTTCATGCAAGAAATAATTTCCGGTAATCCAATCACAGAGTACTTAAACACTATGCAATCACAGTCACAGAGTACTTAAACATAAACACTAATCCAATGGCGAATGTCACCAAGCTTTTAAAAAGTTTATGGAGATATTTATAAAGACAATACCTTTTAATCTACTTGCAAGGAACTCGATAAACCTAATATTATTGTGTCTTGACTTGGACTCTTGGAATTAAAAGGTACTTACATTATCTACATAATTAAGATTTAAATAAGTTTATTTAAAATTGTCTACAAGTATGGACTCAATGAATTATTTTATTATGCAACTTAATATTGCCAAAGGTGATAATATCGTTTGCATACGAGCCCTCAAGGATCAAGGAAAATATTTCTTAAATAATTACATATTTGATAAACCCATAAACTGAATACCCAGCTGTGAGCTTAACATTCAATATATCTACTTAGGACTATATTAACATTATGTATCAGTACCTACACTTTTGAGATACTAAATTATATCTATTTTCATAATGTTTAAAATTTCTTGCCAAACCAATATACCCAGCAAGATCTGTTGATAGTACTTCACTATATTATGCCATGCCATTGCAATGTGCCAAAATGATATGGGCTTTTTTTATTTCAAAATAGATAGAGAATAATTTAATAAGGCATAATATAATAAATAAAACATAGATATTTATGTATTATGTTTTACAAACATACACATATTTAATCCTTGTTTTAAAAGATTTCAATATACTGCTGAACACAATAAATTTGTAATATAATATTTTTATTAAAGGAAAGGTGTTGAAGAGCAAATAAGAAGAATACAATAACAAAAGGGGAAGATTGAATTACAACTAAGACTATTGACATCCCGCTGAATACTGTTGCCCGGAGAAGAATTACAAAAATATTATATTAAAAATTATTTACCGTTCAAGGTTTTATTTCCACTCTTTAAATCAAAATCACAATAATTATGCTGTAATGCCTCATTAATTTAATATTCAACATAATATGCCTCCTAAAATAAAATTATCAAGAAAACCACAATCTGTCTTTTAAAGTTTTATTTCTC
Organism: Thymelicus sylvestris; assembly: GCA_911387775.1. Classification (NCBI taxonomy): domain Eukaryota; kingdom Metazoa; phylum Arthropoda; class Insecta; order Lepidoptera; family Hesperiidae; genus Thymelicus; species Thymelicus sylvestris. The sequence continues at coordinate 10,424,175 of OU426898.1, read as the reverse complement.
CCACATATTATACCTTCAATTCCAATCTCATTAGAAAACCAATGAGTAAATTACAATGGTCATAGACTTCACATTTCATACACTGTAATATAAATTAATGAGTATATATTTTGTAGCGACCTTATTCTGACATATCTTCTCAATTCTCAAATCCATGTTGCTGTGTTTATACTTTTACTTTATATACGTATTTCTTTACTCGTTTACTCTTAAATCACAATGGGGAAAATGTTGCATTGCTGTTGTTTTGTTGGAAGTAGTAGTCTCCGCTAGTGCTGTTGAGACAAGTTTGATACTCTGCCATCTATCTTGAATTGTACCTTAAATATAAAGATATGAATAAATACTAGGAACATAACATTTCTTACTGTGTACACTTCCTCATATTGTAATATGTTAGGTATCATAAAAACTTTCTTTTTTCAAAATAGACATGATTTGTCCATTTGTTGTTTATCGTGAATAAGTATTTACAGCCAAAGGTCACTGTGCCTAAACATATAAATCCTATTAAATAAATATTACACCAATCGTGAACTTGTTAATTATTGATCTGAGCTTGATAAATAAATAATAAACATTCACATAACCTCACCACACAAAAACTTTTCCATATCAAATTTATCACTGTAGCTATGTTCCATTATTTAATATTGCCTGTTTTCTCGCTTAAAATGCCACAATATAATAAGATTGATAAGTAAGTACTGAAAAAATTTATATTTATTATTATGAAACAAACAACCAAAACATTAATCTATAGCACGATAGCAAGTAAACTACAGTATAACACCACTATTTTAATTGTAGCTTGATACTATTGCTCCAACTAAATAAATGTATTATTTTCAATTTGGTTGGGTTCTTTCACGACGTTTAACGAGATTTAACGACGTTTTTGCTGCCAACATAATAATAGATATTTTCAGTGAACTAACGTGGAATTACACACGTCACGTTTTGAGACTGGCACTCGCAATTTCTCGTTAGTCATGTGTTGACGTTAACGAGGTACGAGAACTCTTCGATGCAACTCGCACTAAGCACACAGGAAAAACCGCGGTCGTGAGCGTGATCGTTGTGATCGTCTAGTGGAACGTAGGGATAATAATATGTCAATTGTCAAATCGACAATGACATACCTACTTAAACGACGTTGACACTGACAAAGCGTTAAGTAATGAGCATGGATTTAGTACTCTATCTGGATCACTGACTTTGTAGAGATACCTGAAGTTCAATGACGTCACATCGGATCGGAATGACCATTCGACCAATTACAGGTCAGATTGAGGTTGTCCTTCATAATAGGTATGATGACAGTAAGTAAAAATCACTAAAACTATGTATTTATTTAATGAAATCCCATTAATCCTATAATTAAATTATTTATCGTATTATTACTAGCGATTTTCTCAATATTTTGATAAAATAAAACTACAAAATACGGCAAGCCGCCTAGCATATTAGCCAAGCATATTAGCTAAAATGCCAGTCAGTCTCAATTAGCGCGAATTATGTCACACGCCTTATAACAAATGAATATCACCATACTAATATTGACGGATTGTCTTTTGTTTTCCTGAGGACTGACGTCACTACCACGCCCTGACACTTTGAAGCGTTTTGGTGCGAATTTTAAACTTTTAAATTGAAATGTATTTATTTTATACTAACCCTTATTTTTTGTGGAAATATTATATACGTTGTAATTATAATATATTTCCCAACAATATAGAACAGTATTTAAAAATCTGTCATCATGCCTATTGTAGAAAAATTTTAATTGTAGAATAATTTTACAAAAATTATGTTCTATTTTGATATGGTTTTTTTTAATGCTTTTAGCAGGCAAACGAGCAGACGGGTCACCTGATGGTAAGTGATCACCGCCGCCCATGGACATTAGTAACACTGGGGGCGTCACCAACGCGTTGCCGGCCAAGAAAATGACGATAGACCCGCTTCTGGAAGGACCCCATGTCATAGCTTAGAGGGAACACCGATGCAGGAAGTTTGTTCCACAGTTTACACGTACGAGGTAGAAAATTACGTGAGAATCGAACTGTGGACGAATGCCAGGTATCCATGGTACTTCAAAATGTTTTCAGTTGGTAATTTTTGTTGTGGTAAAAATTATAATATAGAAATAATACATTTTATTAAAATTTCTTTTCTTTTTATGTCATTAAAAATCACAATCGAATAATATATCCTGGGACTATACATAACATGGACACAATATAAAAATGGTCATTGCTTTATGACGTCATCGGACTTCAGGTACCCCTCTACAAAGTCAGTGATCCAAATAGCGTAATATATCCATGGTCATGGTGATGAGCTGTTTAAACCACAGACAATAGATGTTTTTTTTTTCTGAATAGAATCTAGTTAATTACAAAATAATTTTATTAGAGCGTTGGCTAAATGTGAATATTGTTTACATTACCGTCTACTATTTAAAGACAGATTTATTTTTTAATAGCGAGTGAGCAAATCGTGAAATGCACGTTTATTTCGTGATACGATTACAATTATTTTTGTTTGTTTGTTTGACTCACTCACCATAGAGAGTAATAGAGACAAGTGATTAAGTACTCTGTGAGAGACACTGTTCTTTAATCAATGGTTAAATGACGTTTTCATTTTCACTTTTCTCTCAGTTTGACATTTGTTATTGTTATCACCAGAGGAGTCGGAGCACAGAAAAGTTCGAGAATCTGAATCAAATTTGTTTGCTTGCGCAGTAGGTTTGGTTTTTTGGTGAACAAAATTTTATCCGTATTGTTTACGAAACGTAATTCACGATGTCTCTTAATACCGCTCATGCCGACCACGGCGTCCTAATACATGCTGGAGAATGGTGAGTAACATTTTCATTTTTCTGAAGCGCATAATATTTTGTATTGATTTCCCCATAGAAACGTATTACAGAATTGTTACAAGTGTTACAACATAATATAGAGTTTTGTGAAAGAAATATTATGACTAAAATGCAGATGCAATATGAAGAAGCCTAGTTTTTATGTTTGTCTTATTGTTTTGTACGGTAATTGTAGCCACGATTTTAATGTCTGATGAAATATCAGCACAGTTTGTGGAATTTCGATTATAGAATAGAAGTGTAGATAGACAACTAGTTAACTTTTTGGTTCAGCAGGAGACAATTCACAATGATGTTGTTTTCCTCTTTACTTCCCCAGTATGACGTAGAGAGAGAGATATATTTTACAATCTGTGTGAATTGTGTCCAATAAATTTGAGGAGAGGAAAATCCCCTAATGAATTCTATAGTGAGGATACTTTTTTTTTGATTCTACGAGTCGTTTGGTGACTGACTCATGCTCAAAGGTGTTATCCAAGCGAACTCCATGGAAAAATAATAACAGTCATAATGGTATTATTTAACAATTATAATCTGAATTTTACCAAAAAAAAAAAACCAATTTCAAAATAACTCAAAAATTACTTATCAGATCTAGCTCAAATTTAAGTCGGACTACATGACAAGCACCAGCTTTCGATTAAAAGAAGAATCATCAAAATTGGTTCACCCAGTTCGAAAGTTCTCGTCCTTTAAAACCAACTTCAAAAAAGGAGGTCTCTCTTTTGAAGGGTTGTCTGGAAGAAATCGCTTGTAAGCGATAAGGCCGCCCATTTTATTGTACTTACCTACTTGTTAACAGTGTACTCTTTTGTAAATGTTTTTCTTTAGTGTGTACAGTCAATAAAGAGTTTAAATAAATAAATATAATGCCTCGAGGGGCCGTATCACCAGCAGGCGGGATTTATTTATTTATTAACTCTTTATTGTACACCAATAAAATGATACAATAACAATCAAGAAGTAGACATGGGGTACAAAAGGCGGTCTTATCGCTACACAGCAATCTCTTCCAGACAACCTTAAGATGTTGAGAGCTAATTAGAAAATTAAATGATGTAAGGTGCATGAATAAAATGGAGGAAATTACAAATAGCATTTAAGAGACATTATAACATTAATAACATTTAGTCGTTTTATTACATAATCGTTTTATTACATATTACATAATGCACTCAAAAATAAATGCTGTTGAAATACAAAAACGAATTCACAAGATAACAAATGTTTTCATTCTAGTATCATACTATTCTCGGACAATGTGGTGGTGGAATTTTATGGAAACGAAACACCTGAATTCAAGGGTTCAAAAAATGGCAGAATGTATCTAACAACTCATAGAATGATATACAATTCCAAGAGCAACTCGGACCCCATGAGATCTTTCAGTTTTCCCTTCATAGCCCTGCAAGATGTAAGTATTTATGGTTTTTAGAAGCTTCTGTTTACTTTCACCTGTCCCAGTGTCTTGTTCTTTGATCTTATAAGTTTTTTACTGACTTCATGGTGTTTGATTCTGCTGAATCAGATGCAAAGTATAATATATTATGATGAGCAGGAAGGTGGCTATAAGAAACTCTGAAATGAAGCAATGAAAACCTTGAGTTTGGACTTTTTTGATTTGTCTTGAGTAAAATCATTCATTCATGTTTGATTATTAATTTTTTAATTAAACTCCTGCTTCGTCAAGGTATCTACCATCATCTGATGGCTATGATAGAAGCATAATATTTTCAGTTTTGTAAATTGTATTTATCTTGTTAATACAAAATTTATGTGCAACATATATGTATATATGTATATAGTGTTTTTAAAATGCAATTTTTATATATTATATAATATTTGGAATAAAATGTCAACTTATTTAACAATGCTGAATCTTTTTAGGTAGCCGTAGAGCAGCCAATGTTTTCAGCAAATTTTATTAAGGGAAAAGTACGAGCGCAGCCCAATGGCAACTTTATTGGTGAAGTAAAATTTAAGCTGACTTTTAAATCTGGTGGTGCAATTGAATTTGGACAGGCGATGCTTAAAGCAGCCCATCTTGGTAAGAAATATATTTTAATTGTTTAATTCAATGATGATGGATGAAGGAAATGTTTTTTAAGTAAATAGTCGATAAATAAGCCAAAAAGCTATCTGATGCTAAGGGGCCATCCATAAATTACGTCATACGTTAGGGGGAGGGAGGGGTCAATGTAGTGTGACAAGGGGTGGGAGGGGCTCCTAAATTTCGTGACGTCATATTTCAAAATCGAATATATATGTGTAGTATATCGATATCGAGTAGGATATCGATAACATTTAGTAGTTTTGCAATCTAACTAGATTGTCATCTGTCAACTGACAGATGTCACTTTTCTGTCGTCTCGGTCAAGCACAAACGCGGCCAGCGCACAATGAGTCAGTTACGAACTGTCGGGCGCGAAGTGTAGACGTGGTGTTTGCAGCGAGCGAGATATTTATCTATATGTATTTACTAAGTAATTAAACAATAATCATGTGGCGTAACCGCGTTTCCTAGTCTATTACATCGAACCAGTGAATATACAGAATTAGTGGTCTAACGGAACACTACAGTATGTATAGGTAAGTATTAAAAAACAATTAATGGAAATAAAACCTATTTCGGAACTGCTGTTTTAATTTCATAGTTTCTAGGTGTAAAGTTTCATATTATGTAATGTCACACTAGGGGGGAGGTCTCACAAATGTGACCAGCTGTGACAAGGTCGGGGGAGGGGTCAAAAAGTAATGAAATTAGTGTGACGTAATTTATGGATGGCCCCCTAAGTGGTAATTGTCGCTCATGGACCAATTGATGGTGGCATCTTTACGAAAACTGCTGTAGTACCAATTTTTTTTATGTTTTATTTAAATCTTACATGCATCTAATAATTCCAAAACTGACATTACTGAGTGTTCTCTCTCTCGGTAAAATAGCTATTAATATTTGTCATAACTTTTATCAGTGCAGCTGTTTGTTCAGTGGTTATCATTGTTTATTTGAACGATAGTCGGTTGGTTAATCATATGAAAGCAGAGAATTCATGCATGTAGGTACTATCTCTCCTTATCTTTCATGTAATAACATTCAATGGCGATTGGTGCAATTCCGATTTCGTTTTTGTATGAAAGACAAATAAATTAAATGATTAATAAACATTTACAAAACCAACACTACATTTTTATACTGGGGCATAAACATACATACATACATCACGGTTTGAGAACTCACATTAATGTTTCATTATTGTCATATAAACGTTTGCCTTGGCCAATCATTAAACCCAGGATAGGCCAGACAGGTCATGGTCGTCGTGTCAATAAAGTTGAAATTTCAATGAAGTTTGTTGTAGCTACAAAACCTTGCCAATGTGCCTAGGCATGCATTTCAACCTTATTGTCATTAAATTAAGGGATATATCTTTTTGTCGAATAAAAATGCCTACGCATGCCGTGCCAGTTAGTAAGACACTTCAATTATCCCACAAAACCCAGCAATGTGCATTAAAGTGATGTAAGTTTGACGTCAAGTTGTTTGTGTGACCAGCATCGCGCCACGCGGCGCCCGACGCGCCCCCGCCGCCGTACATGCCGCCCTCGGGCCCGTGGTACGCCGCGCCGCCGCCCGCGTACGCCCCCCCGCCGCAGGGGTACTACGGATGGGTGCCGCCCTATAACGTTAGTGTTTGATTTTGTTGTTATTAAGTTATTGTTAGTCTACTTTGCGAGAATCTCCAGACATGCCAACCACCTATACTTTTAGCCCAAGATGTGTGGTTGGCAGATATTGTTTTTAAAGTCAATCACTGTTGAGTTAGGGGATTGGCTCTTAATTGATTTTAGAAGAAAGACTATTATGCAATGAGGTAAGAGAGGGAGTTGGCTTCGACTCAAGGATGAATGCCCTTTATACCCCCTCTGGGTCGTTAACGTTCTGTCGCCTCTGTGTGCTCAAAATCAAAGCTTGTTTTAGAGATATCTCAAATAGATGAAGGAAACATTACACTTGAAAATGTCAACATTTTCTTACCATGAAGATTAACTATAATTTCAGGCGTTCCCCGACCAACCGGCGCCGAACTCGGTGTTCGTGTCGCCCAGTCCCCCGCCGTACCCCGGCGTGGCCGGCGCGGGCTACCCCGCGGCGCAGGGCTTCTCAGGCGCCGTCGGGCCTGCAGGTTGGGCCTCCGCCCCCCCGCCGCCCGGCTACCCCGGCAACGCCCCCCCGCCCGGCTATCCCGGCGGGTTCGCGCCCACTGCGAGCGCCGGCATGTCCCCTCAGGGTGAGGAAACATTTTGAGAATTCCACATCTGCATGAAATACTGCAGAAGAAATTGTTATAATTGTTCCAAACAATATTGAATTTTTAAACATAAAGAAAGAAATATTGCTAAAATATATGAAAAAAGAGTATATAATGACAGTTATTTTTAAAATTCAAGGAATATTTTAACTCCATGCCGACGCTCCTTCGTGCGTGAGTAGTTACACAGAGATATTGTTGTGTTAGTTTATTTTGCTTTCATGAGTTTGTATAACCAAATTTTCACTAATTAAGATTGTATTTACGCAGCTTTGAGTAGATGGTATGCGGAGTATTGGTTTGTGTAGATAGACCGGAAACGTAACAATGTTTGGTATAGTAACAGTAATAACAGTATGTATTTGAGCGTAGAGTTTGTTGTAGTAGTTTGAATAACATTTTCAGATGCCAAAGCGGCCGAGGCAGCGCAAAGTGCTTATTACGACCCCAACAAGCCTCAGACTGCTTACGTTCCTCCACCGTATAATGTAAGTAGATAAACATTGTACTGTTTGATTGTATGTATGTGTGAACTTTCATTTGTATCACTTATAAATTATAATAGTGTAGCAAATTGTTACTTAATGGAATATTTATTTTCTAAGACATTTTTGAGCGATCCCTTGTTTTATTAGATTACAGCAAAGCCAAAAAAAAGTTATGATTTCAAGTCGTATTGTTATGATATTTGTATGTTCCCACAAAACTTCTGAACTACTTATTATAATTCTACAAAAGAAGTAGTATTGAAAGCGTCTTGAATCTTAATGGTCCTTTAGTTACAGGCTATGTGACTAATATGATGTAGGTATATCTTATTTCCTCAGACAATTTTAAAGGTAAAGTTTTGCTATTTCAGGATCAGCCCCCGACCTATCAGGAATCTACGTCAAAGAAAGACAACTAATGCATTGTCCGCACTTCCACATGCCGTCGCGGGAGAAGCACCTGCCTTACACCGACGTTACTAAGAGCAGAGATGGTCTCAACTAAAACTGATTGCTCCTACTGTCTTTCACTATTGCAAATTTCATAATCTAAATTTTACTAACAAAAAATAACCGACTTCAAAGTCTCAAAAACTACATAGTAGTCAGATCTCGTTCAAATTTATGTGAGACCACATGACAAGTGCCTGATTTCGATTAAAAAAAGAATCATCGAAATCGGTTGGCGTGATATTGAGTTATTCGTCAATTTGCCGCGCACATCTTAACACAAATTTACGACTTATGTGGTTTTCTCATGGATGCCATTGTCAGATCTCAATAAAATTTGTGTGGGACCACATGACAGCCACCAGCTTTCGATTAAAAAAAGAATTATCAAAATCGGTTCGCCCAGTCCAAAGTTCTGAGGTAACAAACATAAAAAAAAATACAGTCGAATTGAGAACCTCCTCCTTTTTTGAAGTCGGTTAAAAATATATGGAAATTTGAAATTTTTTGTTGATTTCAGTTTGTTGGGACTTTTCCGCGTCTTTATCAACAATATAATACAATGTTTATTCACCAAAATATGCTATAACGAATACAAAAAAAATATGAATAACGCAACATAAAAGTAGATATTATTATTATAATCCGAGTAGGTCAGGTTTCCTGGACAATACACTTCAATACTAAAATATATGTATACCTAGAGTTATATGTCATTGAGTACTCGAGTTCCTTATGACCACTAAAAATGGAAATTATTTTCATAAGAGCTTGAACATAACATAGGAGCGTCAGTTTTAGATTAGGCAATATTTATTTATTTATTTACTATTATATGTACACAGCTATACGTTGATACTTACTTTAAATTAAACGAAAAGGGCGAATGACAATAACAAATATTTATCGTTTTATACATAATTGGGTGTTCCAAGCCGTAAGTTGCGTGAACACTTGGACCTAACTTCGATTAAACATTCATTAACTGTGAACATAAGTTTCTGAAGTGTATTTATTACAGGCGTGAGCACGGTAGCATGTTTTTATAAGATAGACGCAAATTGAGAAGACTAACACTAATATCGAAAGTGCTAGTCGTCCGAAGAGAAGCCGACAGAGCAGCAGAACGCGGCTTTTCATTGTAAAACATTACCGAATAATGGAAAAGTTCAAAATTATTTGCACGTTTGCTATAAGTGTCTATTATAAGCAGATCGCACAAATATCAGCACCGTACGCGCCGTAGCCATGTCACCCGAACCAAGCTCTCGTATGATTTCATGCAACAAATTGTAAATGCGGCGCGTTCTTCGCGTGTGGTGCTGATATATGTGCGATCAGCTAAAAGGTTCCAGATGTTATGTTTTGAACTGAAAAACTGCGCGCAGCTGTTTTTAGTGGGAAACGTGGGAGTAAGTGTTGCCAAGTCCAATAATATCTTATTCCATGAAATACGGTAGATTCTAATTTAATACGGTAGATTGCTTGAGATTTGAGGTCTTTTGTATTAAAATCTGTTATGGTGTGGGTCTAAATACGGTAGAATGTACTAAAAAAGCTGAATACGGTAGAACTACCGTAACTATGTGGTACCTCGCAACACTGGTGTAAGTTGACCCTAAAGGTGGTCACTCACGGTCATTCCATCGCGTCAAATGGCGTGATATACAGCCAAAATTTGATCGTGAATGTGAAAAACTGATGGCGTGATATAAAACTCTGGATTTCCAATGGCGTTGGCCATGGCGTCACGCCGCAACATCGCGCCGACTGATCGTGAATGCGCAAACCCACATCCATTTTTTGTTCATTTCGCGCCAGGGTTGGATTTAGGTACATTGAAAAATATAGTACAAAACAATGAAAAGTATAGTATTTATAAAAAAAATTATAGTACACTCAGTGTTGCAAGCACAAAATCGGCAGATCAACTGCTTTTGCATACACCCCCCCTCCCCCCCCCCATTTGTTGAAATGGAAAAAATACTTTTACTTTGAAGTCAAGTAGTAGGAATGATCGTGAGTGTGAATCATGTTTGGCATCCATCCATTTTGACATATGTCGTTTGGCGTGGCTCTAAAAATGACGCGATGGAATGACCGTGAGTGACCACCATAACGAACACTATCGTAGATACCATAAGGGTGCTTTTCCACCAGAGATGTACTATGCTACCTTGCTATGGATGCGTTTCATCAATCATATTCATTGATCCACATAGCATAGTACTGATGAAAACGGAATTAACTAAGCTATATTTTTTATATGGAAGTATGTGTACTATCGATGCGAGCTGTGGATGCGTGCTATGGATCCCAGCAGTTCGCACGGACGCACTCCCCGTGCTTTCCCAATTGTCTATACGTCACATAGCTCGAACTGCGCATCTTCCTCGCACACCTCTCACACTCGCACCTTGCGGGGGCGCATCTTCATAGCACATCTTACTCGCTCCTCTACATAGCTTAGTATCAGTGGAAACGGTCACATAGTTTCGTAGCTTAAATTTTACATTCTCGCAGCATTGCTGCATAGCACATCTCTGGTAGAAAAGCACCCTAAATTTCTAGACTTCTAGAGGGTTTGGACGCAGAATGTTAGAAATGCCTTTAGTCAGGTGACGTAAATTGACCAATTCGCAAAATGCCATATTCGCATAATGCAAGGTTCGTATAGAACTAGACTGACACTGAAGACTATATAACTATGTGCAAGTCACACGTGTGCCCTTTTCGTTTAGGCAAGTTTATGATTGCACATTGTGCCGTTTAACCACATTCCTTGTGAACACATGGCATTAATAAATTCTAATTACTTATGTTAAACTTATGGCTGTGCCCAAAGATGAAATATTTAAATTTTAAACAACAACATCACCGTATATTTATTACATCCGTTGCTAACAATAAACTTATAATGTTACGTTATTTTTGTTAATAATAAGATATAAAAAATATGATGAAATAAATTAATCAATTATTTTCTTACGCACATTGTAAGCCTCGCTATTATACTTGATAATATAATCTTGTCTAATATAATCATTACAGACTACTTCAGATAAATAATTAATTAATAATAATAATAATGCATAAGAAAATGGGAGTGCTATAATGTTTGACTTTTTTTCATTTTCAAAATTGATATGCATGCAATGTATAAATGTGTTTAGTGCTTTGGATAAAATGTTAATACATGTTCAATTTTAATAAACTTAAAAAAATAAAATAGGGCAACTTTTTTCTACAATAGTGTAAGGTCCGGCAAAATATGACGAATGGGATAAAAAATACTACTGCAGATATCACATATATCACAAGTCACGTTTTGCCCCGTTTTACTATACCTACAGATAGTTGCCCTGATTTCTCATAAAGTTTATTAAAATTTGACATCTCTTCATATTTATCCTACACTGTAATAATTCTCTAAAAAGCAAAAAAAAATGCATAATAAGGTTTAGTAAAATTCGTGTGAACTCAGTATTGATATTTAAAATTGTTTAAATGTACAAAAATACTTAGTGTTATATCGTGTTAAATATGTAATAAATATCAAAATATTTTATGTTTCTAAATAAATATCTAAGCTTAAAAGTTTCTTGTTAATTTATTGATAGTACCTCACCTCAATTTTTAAATCCTGCCTTTTTCTCAAAATCTGAATAACTACGTAGGTCGGATAAATGTGATAAGGTAAAAATAAACAAGGGCAACACTCTTTTTATTTAAATTGGACATGTCATCTCATTTATCCAACAAACTACAAAGTTGCTATGTTAGGTACCTACTTATTTTATTGAGGTAATGCGCGATTTATGCGTCGGAAATTAATGTGATGATGCCTGTGTGAAGATAACATTATGGGCTAAAGCCCCGGTTGGCAGCTGTAGATCTACACATGTCTACATATCTGTGATACATTATAGTATCTAGGCTGGTGTGGGCTTGTCGAGTTGTGTATGCCTTCAGAAACGTTTAACTAGCATGCTAGTTTCTATGTGTATCCTCAGATACATAATAAGTGCCTCAGCCATCATTATTTTGTCAAGCAGCACCTGTCCACGTAGAATAATAAAAAAGAATAATTATCAGTTGTCATTATTGAAAAATAGAAGATCGTGTAATCAAAATCTGTCAAAATATGCAAAATCCAAATTTTTAGTTTTGTAACTTTTATAAAAATGAAATCAATAGAATAAAGTATAAACCGGAATGATATAACAATTGCCACAATAAATAACTACAAGATTACTAATATTATTATGGGTAAGTTTTGTTATGGTATTTCAGTGCTTAATTTACCTATGTATTATATTATAAAACTATTGTAGGTAGATTGTAGCCGGTTAGTTAGACAACTATGTACAAAAACGCTATATACTTTGTAAAGATTACTTGCATTTAAAAAGAAGCCAGCCTCTGACCTTTATAGAGCGATTAAATTCTCATGTGTTACAAAAGTATTGTACCTACTTACCTAATACTGTATCCATAATCCATATGTGTTCTTAGATCAATATTTCGTTAAAATTAAATATATGAATCATTATAGTACATTAAACTTTTGTACAAAGTTGTAAATATCCAAGTGTAAATGAAAAGAGAAACAATACTTTTATTTCTCAACTAAGCGTAATAATTAAAAGTAATCAGGAAGAGTAAATTAAACAGTTGTTCTTTAATTCCTTAGTGTAAATCGAGGCCGGAGGAGTTTCTGCAATCCGCTACAAGTCGCTTTATAACATGAACAAGTATTGTGAGTATCACTCATGATTACATGTTAAACTGGCGCTTAATATTTTCAACAGTCTTACGAATTCGTCTTCGAATAATTTTTGGTAACGTTTATTCGCGGATTCGATGCGGTGCAATTTAAACATTTTTGTTATACTTAAACTTCATCAAAATTAGTACGTCATTGCTTTGAACAAACTAAAGTTTGTTACCAATTCCATTGTAGGTAAGTTTAAATAAATATTATTACTAATTGCCTATATTCATTACGCAGTACAAATTGGTAGAATAATGAAATAAATCAATTAGTTGGCTGGCTTCTTTTTAAAATTGTTTTTCCTGTTTATTTTCAATCAATCACAAATGATCGTTAAATTTCAGATTAAAAAGCGAAAATGGCGCCATCAGTTCACCCTCCCTGTACTCCGTCCGCTTCGTGCACGCCGGTACGTTGTCACCCTACACCACCGCCGTGTCAGAACCCGGAAAAATGTCTCAAGAGAACTATGTCCAAGAACATAAGACCATGTCGCAGCGCGGTTTCTATAATGGCTACACGATCGAAGGCGGGATGTGCAAGTTGTGGAAAATTTAAAAGTGGCACCGATCCAAGGAAAGTATCCGAAGTAGAGAAATTTCTTAAAAGAAAATCTAAGGAGCTAAAAATGAAAAAGAAGGATAGATTGACGGGGAGCCATAGTTACTTAAACTATACCAGAAGGAAGGGAAAGCCAAGGTCTGATACTGACTGTTGCGCCGGACACGGGCACAGGGGCAGACTTAAAAAGCGACGCTGTTGCGAGATTCTCTGAATAATTATTGTGCAACTTTTAATCTTATACTCCTCGTTCCTGAATGTAGACACGAATGACATGATACGTCCAGTGTTTGACAAACTTCATCACCATAATTAAGTAGATTAACCAACAAGATTATTTTATCTCTGATAAATATTGATAAATGTATTAGTCCTACATAAAATAAATGAATACATATTTACCGAGGACTTTCTTTTCTTCCAATTATCCATGGATTCTTAGACTAGTTTTAACTTTTAAGCTATTATGATTTTCGTAAATAAGTAGGTTATTTAAAACTAAAATAGTTTTGTTACATTACAGCTGTCTATTCTACAAAAAGTCTGAAACCATGTGTTTCGGCGCCGACATGTAGCGTGCACAGACATAGGCCCCGGCCGGCACCTTGTCCAGAGCCTGACAAATGTTACAAGAAATGCATCAAAACAAAGAGGAAATGTCCCAGCGCAATGGACACAGTCACCAGGGCAGGCTCGCCATGCGATTGCGCTAGAGTTCAGTCCAAAGATTCGAGGTCAGGCCAGAACATATCACACAGGACTCACAAGAAACGTATCCAAAAAGCGTATAAGCGAAGGTCAGCGGAATCTCGCTGGCGCAGAAAGAAAAAATGTTGTGTTATTCTATAAAATCATACTTTAACTCACATTTGTTAAAGATTAAAATAAAACGAAGAACATTAAATGGTTTATATTATATTTCAGTTTTCGTCGTGTTCCGGCTGGGGGCTTGAGAGCCAGTTCTTTCTTTCTTTTTCTTATCTCTTTCTTGGCCGGCAACGCATTGTTGCTGATGTCCATGGGCGACGATAGCCACTTACCATCAGGTGGATCGTCAGCTCGTTTGCCGGCTATTTTCATAAAAAAAAACTAAACATTTTTCAACGGATTAGCGCACTGCCGCAGGACGCAGAGAAATGTTTTAGTGCGTCGTTTATTCCCACTTTAGTCCAGTTAAGGAATGACTCAAAGGAGGGTGTAGAGTGCGTGAGCGGGAACCTATGCGATTTCTTCCGAAACTTGGGTGCTAAAAATCCTCACGTCTAGGACGCGAGTTCAAGGGGGGGGGGGAGACAAGGTTCTCAATTTTAGGTTTTTCGCCAATATCTCAAAAAATGATGCGTTGTAGCGAAAAATTAAATGAAAGCATATACAATTCTCTATAACTTTGATTCTTTACAGTTTTTCCATATTCCCATCCATTTTCAAGCTACACGCTCTGGAAAAGTGAAAATTCCAAAAAAAAGAGCATTTTATATTCGTTTCCAATTCCAATTCTGTGACTTAAATTCCATTATTCTTATCCGATTATTAGATGTGAGGGCCCTGGCAAATCTTCGAATTCTGTATTATCTTCTTCCTCGCCCTCTCAGTGGTGAGTGGTTGACCCCTGGTGTGATCAGTATTCATTCAGTATTCGATTCCCATATTTATTTTCCAACTCTGCCTTCACCATGAGGGGTAGGATGAGTCAAGTCAAGCGAAATATTGAAATATTGACACACCCCTCACTATTTAAAATATTAATGTTCAATGTTATTTTACATATTATAGCAACACTTTCTTGTCAGTTTACGACATTATCAATCTGTGGTTAAGATCTGTCATTTCTTTCACTTGTTAGCAGTGTTGCCAGGTCCAAAAATTATATTACGGTATATTTTCTCATAAAATACAGTAGATTCTTTGAAATTAAGTAGTTCATAGACTTTACGGTAGAAATACGGTAAATAATTTAAAGTAAAACAATAGGTAAAAAACAATGTTTTCTTTAATTTTATTTAACTTATAGTTGAATCACTAATCCACCGGACCGATTTGACAGAAAATAATCTCACTTTGGGAACTATTTTGGCCGTAGTAGTACTTATTTATAAGTACTATTATTTCTTCTGTGGTAATAACAAATGTGGTCCTTAAAAAATACATATTTCAAATCTTATCAGTGATTCACATCAGAATCGGTTCCTTACAATATTTATTTTTGTCAAAAACTTTGACACTAATGTCAATTTGGTCCGGTGGATTAGTGATTCGACTATAATTAATTCCTATCTAATCGGAATCAGACAAAACGACCTCGTCTTCAATGTTTTTGTAAATATCAAGTCATCTTGTTTCACGATCAGACTCGTCAGACTCCTTTTTTGTCGCTTTCCAGTTATACTTCATATATTGTTTGCCACAAGTGCAAACAGTATGTGAGTAAACAAAAAACAATAAAGAGTGAGTTGACTATTTGGAGATTTAAAGTTTCAGTTGGTTTTTTTTTAAGTAGGAAATCGTAAAATTAAGTATATATGCCTTGTCTAAAATACGGTAGTTTTTGTCGTAATTAAATCGTTACGGTAGACGGTAAATCGAAGCTGAATACGGTAGATCTACCGTAATTATGTGGTACCTGGCAACACTGCTTCTGAATGAAATCTGACTGACTGGTCCAGTGTTGCCAATGCTACGGCAATTACCGTGTTCTACGGCTTTCGGGCCAAAAAATCACAAAATCTACGGTCTACGGCTGGAAACCTATTACCGTAGCAAATTCTACGGCTTTTCGCAAATTCTCCGGTCTTTTTTTATTTACCTGTTTTGAAACAATTTACGAATGTTAAAACCCATAAAACAGCGGCACTAGGCAAATGTTGATGTTAATTTAAGGTAATGAAAAGTGATTCCATGTTTTGTGGACATCAGATTCACTTTAGTTCGAGCGCTGAACCGATGGTATATAATGGCGTAATTGCATTGCTACGGCCCACACTTGATCTTTTCCCTTAAAAACACGGCTTTTTTATCTGATGTACACGGCCTTCCAAAAATTTTCATTGGCAACACTGGACTGGTCTGGCTGTCTGTCTGTTTGTGACTTTCTGTGTGCTGTGTATTCATACTGTATACAGTATACTTGATTAAAGTATCTTTCATGAATTAGAATATTTTCCATCATACAGTTTTCTTGATTATTTTGTAACTTAAAAATGCAAGAAAACGCGCTATAAAATCGAAGTGCTATGATCTTATGTTTTGCAATGGTTGATTTTTCACCGCTGTTGGTCTGAATTTTATTGACGTTTCTTGTCTCTATTGAAATAGCTTCCGAGTTCTGACCGGACTGAATACTCGCTGTTTGTGTCGGCGCTGTGGGCGTGCAGTGTTGGATATTATCATAATTAGTAGCGTTAAATTAATTGATTGCTATGGAAAGTGCATTATTGTGATAGTTGTATTTGGTTATTATGTGGATTGAATTGGCACTGATGTGGCAAACCGGATCACATGAAGGTGGAGAAAACGTGACGCTGTTTTAAGGTCAGTAGGTGTCTGTTTACTATTAGCATTTTATTTTCTAATCAGATTATTGAATGTATCGAATTTTGTCTTCGTCAATTTGATCGATTTGATTGAAATCTAAAATACCGTAAATAATATGTAAGAAATTTCCATAATTATCAATGTTTTTGTTTTCCAATTTGAAGATTATTTAGCAAAGGTTTGATGATTTAAATTAATTTTACTCTTGCTAGTGCTACGTTTTCATTGTAAAAATGAGATACTAATATGTCACCCTAATTTTATTTGGTTTTATAAATATTGTCAACTAAATTTGGCCAGCTTGGGAGGTCTAAGGGCTTGCTTATCTCAGGGAAATATGACCATTGATACTACATATCATTCTGACTATCATAATAATAACATTGTGATTCTAATAATTAGCTGAATCTAACACCCTAGTCATCTTTAAATATGAAACTTTAAACCTGTCACAAAAGTGGGCCAATAATGCTGCCATCATAAGGAAAAAGGGCACAAGTAACATTTTTTGCGAAATTGAGTTATATACATATTCAGAATCAGGAAAAAAATCCTATCTGCCTAGTTTTTCGTAGATTTTTAGGATCATGTTAAACAGTAAATACCGTAAGCTTAAAGGGCACAACTGAACTGTGAAGAAGTGTGCTTTTATTTAATGTTTACCAATACTAAACCTTAACAAGTAATGTAAAAGAAAAGTCACAACTGGACACCTTCATCATATTACATGTACTATTATGATCACTTTTTAGTACAATGAAAAGAACAGGTGAATAAAAGTGCCTTTTTATTGTAATTTTATTTGGATTTATAAACTCAATTTTCTCGCAATGTGCAAAATATTAGATGTGCCCTTATGACGGCAGAATGGTAATGCAATATTTTCAAATTAAAATCAAGGCCGGGCGGCCTTAATATATTTATATTACGTGTCACATTGTTTGTCCGCGATGGACTCCTAAACTACTTAAACGATTTTAATAAAATTTGCACACCATGTGCAGTTTGATCCAACTTGAAAGATAGGATAGCTTATATCTCAAAACAAAAACTTTTGACAGAACGAAGTCTGTCTGGGCAACTAGTAGAATATATATATCTATACGTAAAATTAAGTTATTACTGTATAAAGCAAAACAACAACCCATAGTTGTCCCACTGCTGGGCTCGGGGTCTCTCACAATGTGAGGGGTTTTAGGCCATAGTCTACCACGCTGACCAAGTGCGGATTGCTTCACACACCTTTGAGAACTTTATGGAGAACTCTCCAGTGTGCAGGTTATTACTGTATACTGTACTGTAGTTATTACTGTATATTGGTGTACAATAAAGAGTTTTGTTGTTGTTGTTAATAATGGAGTCCGATTAGCATTAAAAAGAGCTTAACTTGGGAATTAAATTACTGTCAATGTAATTATGTAAAGTGAAACCTTATCTATCGTCACTTACAGACAAAACTTTATATTTTACCCTGTTTTTGGCTGCTTTGATTTTTATATTTTGTGTTAATGAATTAATGTTCTTAAATAAAAATGTATTTTTAGGGGCAAGGGGGGGGGGGGGGGGGGGGGGAGTCGATGTAGTGTAACATTGTGACGTTACATTTCAAAATCGAATAATTCGTATGTATAGGTAAATATTTAAAGAATTAAGAGAAATAAAACTTCTTTCGGAGTTGCTGTTTTAATTGAATAATTTCTAGGTGTAAAATTTCATTATATAACGTCACACTATGGGGCGGAGGTCTCATATAATGTAACAAGGACAGGGGAAATCTATAAATTAATAATTGCACTAGCGTAGATGTCAGGTTTTTTTGAGCAGCAAGAGTGAAAATTTAAATAAGCGTAATGAATATTACTTTATTTTATTTTTATTAAAAAATATTAATTACATAACTTAAATAGTGGTCCCTGCCAAGAAAATAAAACGGCAATGGTCCCAGGTCAAACAAGGTTGGGAACTATTGCCTTTGAGAGACTTACGAACTTCCAGACTACCTACCTTCCTAGTTTGATTTACCAATCAAAATCTAAACTGGGGGCACTGAGGCAGAGTTGTGGAATACAGACTAGGTCTTCTTGATTGGCTGTTTGATGGATAGACGCCAATTTAAGACTTTGAGTTCTAGAAGACCTTACAAATTAGGAGTTTTGTTTCAGTAGGTACCTTACCCTCAATGCTAAATATTTTGTGCCTGATTAAAAAAATTAAAGAGGAGGTAACAGTTAGTCTGTCCTTAAAATTCATACAATGAATATTTCGTATTTCTTGTTTTTCATTGTATTTACCGCGATCTAACGTGATATAGGGTTGGCGCATGGCGGCTCAGGCTATCAAAAGCAGGCGTGACGTGTCCAAGTGGCGAGAAACCGCGCACCCTCCGGATCTATCCTCCATCGAGGGCCCTTGATTAATATACTCGTAAGCTTCATACTGTACTGATAAAATTCGTATACTTAATACATTAAATTTAAGTTGGCGTTTGTCGATTTATACATATGTATAATGAAAAAAATCTTTATGAAAAGCCGCGAGATTATATTCGTGTTCTGAGGAGGCTTGTCGTGTCGACTGTCGATTGTAAATAAAACTAATTTGGAACCATAACATATGAAATTGAATAATTTACATGTGTTTTTCGCTCCTTATACACACAGCGCTTGGGTTTTTATGTCTGTATCTTATTTCAATTGGTTTTACTGAAACTAAGGAGTCATGGCAATTAATATTCAAATATTGGTTGCTTTCCTTGACATTTTAGGTGACTATTGACGATGTCCTGTGTCGCAATTAACTTGATGGATTGTAAATACCTGTTATATATTATTATTATATATTATAGTATAGCCGTATTCGTACTAGTACAGTACCTATTCTATATACAACTGTGGATCGGCAGATTAATAGAGGCTGCAAAAGTCACGTAAAATATGAAGCCTCAAGCGGATTTACAGATTCCTTTTTGAAAGCCTGATTTTGGAAGCATTAGATGATGAGTCGTATGTCCACTTCTCATGATGACGGTACGATGACCATCACCTAAAAAGTTAAAAAACAAAAGAGAACCATAAATCGTATCTATATCGTATTTAATACAGCACATGCTGCACATGTAGGTACCTAATACAATGAATTTATGCATATAAATCCGGCAAATATGCAAGCCTAACAATAGAGATGGAAAATGTAGATTGTTGAATTGTACGGGGATGGTCGTTAGTTTCGCGTGCTATTTCACAATTTATCTTAAATATGTGTAGCGAAAATATTACATTAGAGATCTTATGAGTCGGTGCCCGAGAAAGTGTTCGTGTGTTTAATTCAATAGATTACGATTAGGAAGTTACCTTATCACTGGACTTAAGCGTAGGTAGACTATTTATTATTTATGAAATAATATAAAAATCTCGTGCCACGGTGTCTGTGGTCGCACTCCTCTGAAACGGCTCGACCTATTTTTATGATTTTTTTTGTGTACATTACATAATTGTATTTGGTTGGTAGATCAAGAATATTTCGTAAAGTATATTTCACGCGAACGAAGTCGCGGGCACAGCTAGAGAAATTATTTTACCAAAAAGACATTACACACGAGAGACTTGTGACTTTGCATCAAACTCCACGATTACTTTTGTCCCAATGGTAAATCCAAAACATTTATTTCCGTTCGAGTTTAGGTCTATCCTAATTCCTAAGGGCCCTCGCTCACGGCGACTTTTTGTTGCGATGCTGTCGCGCGTTTCAAGGGCCCTCGCCGACGACGACTTTTTGTAGCGATGCTGTCGCGCGTCCGCATCGATACAGCGAAGCGGTTGCTAGCTGTGTGCCCTCGCCCACGGGCCCAGTTTCAGTCGCGATACAAACGCGCTTCTGTCGCGATGCAAATGCGATTCAGTAACGGCACCATGGTAACTACGATCGGTACAGTTGCAAGACACCGATGTCTTCCGACACGGTCGCGCGTTGAATCGATACAGTCCCGATGTTGTAGCGCGTTAGCATCGCTTCTGTAGCGCGTTGCAAATGCGACTAACAAGCGTTAGTAGCGATGCTGTTGCGCGTTCATGAAACGCGCGACAGCATCGCTACAAAAAGTCGTCGTTGGCGAGGGCCCTAAATATTCAAATGTATTGCCAGAATATTTATCACTGAAGTTCTAATCGATGCTGGGAACTGGGAAAGATAAAGATTCGATAAAGACGTTACGAATTGTCCTTTTAAAAATAATATTATCAAAATATGGCCAGAAATACTTCAAATCTAATTTGAATTGGCTTCAAGTCATTTAAATGAGGCCTAGAGCATGCACGCTGTTCCAATGAATCGAGTGCGGATTGGTGGAGGGGTTGGTGGACAACCCAAGTGTAGCCTGTAGGAAGTTTTCATGCCGCCCGAAGGCCTGCGACGTGGTTTAACGAATGTTATCTTTGCGATAACAACCGGGACCAACGTGCCCACCGAAGCACGGAGGCGCTAAAGAATTTTTGCCACTAGCGGTCACCCAGCTAATTTTCTTCCTAATTTTTAACTCCCGACGAAAAAAGAGGGGTGTTATAAGTTTGACGTGTCTTTGTATCTGTAGATCGGTTTTATATTCGAGGGAAATAGGTCATCAAGCCCCCCTACATATTTGGTTGGAATAGGTTGAATTATGAAATTATTAGCCCCATCACCTTTCACCTCGGGAATCTTAAGAAATGCTTTTAATATCCGGGTTCTTAATTATTTACACTCTTTTCCAATCGAGATGCATAAAGCCGGTACAGTTTATTTACGACAGTGGTAAATAAAGCGTATAAATAAAATACTAAGAACAGAATAACCCTTCCTTGGCAGTCGGGTAAAAATACTAATAATATAGATATTAGTACCAAAAAATATATTTTTGAGGAGTTATAATTTTCTATTATGGAAGTACAGAACTTGCAGTGTAAACTGTAAATGAACGTGTAAACATTTCGACTCATAATAATCTAGTTGGTTCCATTCGTATTCATTTATTGTCAAGGCGGTGAACGGAAAAAGGAACTGATTGGTACAAGCAGTAGCGAAAGCTAGTCGCGTCTAAATATAACAAAAGTGCAAGCGACCTTGTGTGACCAGTGGCGGCGAGGTGAGGCGCAGTCTCCGCGACACTAGCTCATGAGTAAACAAGCGTGCAGAGGAACTTTTTGAAACATTACTTTATTACCTATACGTATTTGGAACAACGCTTTCATTTATAACAACTTATTTATGTTAATTAAAATGCTTCCGGTTAGAAAGACCATAGGTGGACAGGTATCTTACCGTCATAAATGTCATAATAGAAGCCGTTGCAATCATTCCTCTAGCGCTTTATCTAAAAAAAAATTGCGTCTCTACTCCATCCACCATCTGCTCCCTTTTGTCTACGATGTATCAACCTATCAATATTTAAAAGAAGGTAATATAAAAAAAGGGTGCGTGTACTTTTGTACGCGCGTGAGAAGTTATAGTTCTTTGGCATAATTAAATAAATATAATATAACCCTCCCTCCCCCCCTCCCGTCCCCCAATTAACTCCCAAGCCCCAATTAACTGGCTGAAGTGAATGTCCTGGCACTCCTGGCCACACGGTTTGAAGGACTGATAATATTGTTGTAACAGAAAGATCCTCGAATGGCGATCACACCTTGGTAAGCCGTTTCGATGATCTGAAAACTAAATTAATTATCACTTTCTTAGGTTTAAAAAAACGTGCATCCTAGAGTTTTGCATGATGTTGTCAAAGATGTATGAACAGTAGCTTTTAAAAGTCCACAAAATCGTAGTTAGTCAATTGTGTACTTCGCCTTAATAAGTCTCAACTTGAGATTCTCGACGTGGTTCCTCATAAAATTATGGTTCCTAAACTCGAGTTTTTGGTCTTTGCGGAATGTGAGCATGATCAAGATTGTTCTTTCTCCTCACATGCAGCTCTGTAGCAAGCCAAGCTAACGTTTAGTCATGTGGCACTGGTCACTGGTGTTGTGGGGGCGCTGGTAACCCGAACCACTTGTTCCAGATGGGCGAACGCGCGCGGCGAGCAGGCGGCCGCGCGGCGTCGGGTGACACGCGTTGCGCGACGCTTGCGCCATTTGCAACACGCACCGTCCTCCCGTTTGTGTAGTAAGTATGCAACTGCAACTAGCACTAGCTAGCTTTTACTACCTGTGGTGTGTGGTGTACGCTATAGCGGTTTCATTGACGAGACGGAATCGCGTCAACCTGATTCCAATTGACTGTTAATAAATGAATGAACACCGCTTGAACGCTCTCCAAAACCAGTGAGGTTTTGTTAAGCAAGAAAACTAAAAATATTCAAGGGTCTATGCAAGGGTCTATCTACATACATAAAACATATACGATTTGAAGTTTTCTCCAGATATTTCAGTCGTGCCATCTGGCAACCCTAGGTAGGCTACCTGGAGAAGGTATTCTTCACTTCTGCATTTGTTACTTAATCCTGGTGATAGTCGGAGTAGTTTACTTTACTACCTAGTTCTGTTAAAAATCACTAAACTCTGTACTGTCTATTTTATATCTCAAGGGAACTCGAGGAAACTTTACGACTACTTTACTACTTTTACTTTACCTGCTTGGTTAGACAACACACTTGTAATATCACTGTCTGCCGTGAAATATTTTTACGTGTGAGTCAATTAGTAAGAATTGTGTAGGTAATTGAATTTACTAAGAATTGAGTTTAAGCTTCGTAAATGTAAGTTATTCTTTAACGTACGTGTAACAACTGTTGCAAAAAATATTCAAGGGGTCGCTCGCTGCCTCACTGGCTGGTAACGCAACGAGACTCCCCTGGTGAAACGAATGTCCACGAACTATGGTGAGAAATTAGGGTGATATTGGCTATAATGCAGAAAGAAGAATCTCTATCCTTATGATAATACTGTGACGGGCCAAAATCTGTATACTATAAAATACTCATTGGAATTTTTGTCTCTGCGAGTCTTTATTACGCAAAAACCACTGAACAGATTTAATTACTTTGCATATTTGTTTATTGAATCTGACATACTTTTCATTTCGGAAAATGGATTTTCTACGGGACACAGTACGAAGATGTAGGTTACTAAATAATACCCCATTGATGTTTTTGTCTGTTTTTGTGTAACTAGCTAGATTACCATTTATTGTTTTTAATTTAAAGAACAATAAAACTAGAGTCAGTTTAAAGTGATATTTAGGTACCGATATGCTTAAATTCATGCCCGTATGTTTGTTCGTTTGCTCCTACAGAACTTTCAGTTAAAATTTAAGGGACGAATTCATTGCTGTACAGTTTGGGGCTACTTACTAAGTTACTAGTACACTCTATTAGGTTTGCAAAGTTTTTAATTTAGGTAAATGTTATATTCGATATCAGAACAAAATTTATTACTAAAACTATCGATTTTAACTTCTGTGATTTATATGTAACCAGTTCTATGTTTGATAATTTATTGACCATAATAAAATCTAGCTTTGTTATTTTAATGGTTTTAATGATAGCGGGTTACAATAGATTTCACTTTAAATAGTAAAGTAGGCCGTATTGTTTAGTTTTGTTAACAAAAATCCGTTCACCGTCTATATTTCTTTGTAATGAACTAGATTTTTTAATTTATTCATTTGATTGTAAACGTCTCACTAGGCCGCGATGTGTTTTTATTATATACTCAATACCCAATGTGCATGCAATCCGCCTGGTCCATCCAATGACCACGGATATCCTCTCAGCATCTCTACGAATAACATTAAATACATTGAAATATATTGCATGTAAGTTGTTTATTTTAATTAGAGTCCGACCGAAACTGGTTTTTCAGCCGAAACCGAAACCGAAACCGAACCTTCGGCCTTAGGTCCAGTTTCGGCCGAAACCGAAACCGAAACCGAAACTTAGGGTGAGGCCAAACGAGCGTATTTTTGGTGCACAGCACGTCAGTCACGTTAAATGAGCTGGTTTCATACAAAAGTTCTAATTCAATTTTTCGAAGTATTTTACGCGATTTTACGATTTACGCTCGTTTGGCTACACCATTAGGGTATTTTTTGAGCTGCTCATTTGTGGACTAAACAGAAAAAAGTAGGTTAAAGGAGCCGAATTTTTAAAATTTTACAAAGGTCATTTTTTGATTTAGGTAGATTTTAGGTAGGTCAACCCTCAAGCTATGTGTCCCCTAACGTTGACCCACTACTTACGGGACACCCTGTATAGGTACTGAAATCTAGCGTGTTTTTTTACACATTTTTATTTGTACATTTTTATGTGTATTAACTGCCTTCAGTTCGGTAAACTTATCTTAACGTAAACGACAAAATTCGAAAAAATGTGGGTACCTATGGATGAACGCTGTTTTTAACCCCTGACGAAAAAAGAGGGGTGTTATAAGTTTGACGTGTCTGTGTATCTTTATATCTGCCGCATGCCGATTTTGAAATTACCCTGAACAAACGCACATACACACAAACAGACGAAAATTCAAAAAATAATTGCTATGGTCTCTTTTGCGTTGACAAATACCGCTCGTGATAGATTTTCTCAAATATCTTCCATGTACAGACATATTGATCAGTTACCGTTTCATTGTAATGGATGATTTGGGATTTAGACTTCAAAAATACTACTACTGAATGTCCTCGCTTTGCTTCCGTAAACCTCTCGGTAAGCCCTCACTCAATAAATGTAAGTATGGGTGAAATTGACATAACGTAATTTGTAAACCGTTTGAAATAAACCAACCACTAAATTTTAACCAAAGCTCACTACAATACGTATGTATTGTAAGTTATAAGGGAGTGGAAACCGCAGGTAAATCTGTTATGTCGTTCCTGAGAGTAGTCAGAACAAACGCACAAATAGACGAAAACTACTTTTTTATATAATCTATTACGTCTAATTAATACCCCTAGTAAAAGTTTTACTTAAATATCTTCCAGTTACAGTTTCAGTACCATGCTTGGATATGAATTCCAAATCATTATCTATACAGCATTAGACACTATCTTATGACCTTTTTTCTACCTGTTGCCGTTATTAATATCGAGCAAAAAACGGCTAAAATGAAGCGCCAAAGCACCCTGTCAGACGCTCTTCAGATTAATGAACAAATATAATAAACATGTTAAATCAATGACTTCACTTGGAAAGTCAACGCCCACGGGTTAGCCACGAACTTAACCGAACGACGCACGAAAATTCACGAACACAGAGTTTCGGTTTGGCCGAAAGTTTCGGCCAAATTTTTCCAAAGCCGAAACCGAAACTAGATTTTTTGGCCGAAACTGGCCGAAACCGAAACCGAAACCGAACCTTCGGTCGGTCTCTAATTTTAATAGACGATACATATTGAATAGTTTGTACAGAAAAACTTCAGATGTCAATATTTTTTCGTTTCATACTTTTTAGAGCGTGATTGAAGATCAAGCATTCAAGAAACAAGACTAAAATGGCAGGTTATATTTTTTGCATTTTCTATTTAAATCTCCGGTATTTTATACATGACATTATATTCTATCGATTAGTATTAACTGTAGAGATTGAGATGGAACTTTTCGGTTGTATTTCGCTGGTCCCATTATCCTTCAAACGTAAAATTAAAGTTGGTTGAAACATTCTGTGTATTGTTGTATTGTTCCGGTGTTGGTGAAACTTCCAATTTTTTCCTTAAACCTTATAAGTGTTTGTTTTCGCTGGTAAATATGAAGGGAGGTAATAAGTTCGTGGAATAAACACAGGGGAAGGGGTTAAGGGTTTCAATTTGAAAATGGAGAAAATCGAGCATCGCACCCTTGAGTAAGTGAACCATAATATTTATTTAAAACACAAATAAAAATATAAAATTTCGTCGGGTAATTTTTATGACAAAAACATCTAAATTACGTGATGAAGTAACATAATTAATATGGGAAAGAAAAATAATGTTGCACAAATAATATTAAATACAGCCTACATTTGTTACTGCGACTTATTTTAAACATAGGACTTAAAGAACTCTAGCAGTCATCGATTCCAAACAACCTAGAAAGTAGGTACTTCCAGTGCATTTAACATCTTCATATTTCTGGTAGATCTTGAAGATGTGATGTGATCATTGGGTCGCGGCGGCTATGCGTGACTGGCGCATAAGTCTGCCGGCCAGGCGTCAAGCAGCTCGATGGGGTAGCCGTCGGTGTCCACGCAGTAGAACACGTCTCCGACTTGCTGGTTCGGCCGGTAGTTGCCGTTCGCCATGCAGGTCTCTGTCACCGTCATCCCGCGCTCCGGGAAATACATCATGGTGTCACGGGCGCAATCTGTCCGAGAGAATGGTAGACATTTTGAGATTTGGGTGCTTTGAGTGAAACTATCAGAATTTAAATAATAATTATATCTAGACGAGCTGGTGCCCGCGACCCTAGGAAATATATATATTTTAATCTATACAATCTTTTACCCCTCTCTTTTACCACCTTCGGGGGTGAATTTTCAATCATTCAATCAATGTTTATCATTTATTGAAAATTCAGTAATCAAAATTTTACTAACAAAAAATAACCGACTTCAAAATTACTCAAAAACTACTTGTCAGATCTCGTTCAATTTTATGTGGGACCACATGAGAAGCACCTGCTTTCGATTAAAAAAAGAATCATCAAAATCCGTTCACCCAGTCGAAAGTTCTTAGGTAACAAACATAAAAAAAGGTCGAATTGAGAACCTCCTCCTTTTTTTAAAGTTGGTTAAATATGAATATTACAATTGGCGGACTTAATGCCTTGAGGTATTTTCTACCAGTCAACCCTGGTGATGATAAAAAAATTGCGATAAGTTTTGTTGCTTTAGGTCCATTGGTTGTCTGTCAGTCAGAAACAGAGCATTTTATTTACAGCTATGTATGCTAGGGGCTCGGTCCGTCCTTGTGTGCAGGCTAGCTCGGCGTGCACTTTCCTAAACAACTGGCCAAGCCAAGCAACGGCGCCATGCGACGCCTGCAGTTGGCGTCCGCTGTGCTTTTTACAACCCGAATATTACTTCCTTTTTGAATGAAAACGCATCGGCGATGCCTTGATAGTGTTGCAAATTTTTAGGAAGTTATGATTACTTACCACACGTGTCCATAACGTACCAAATAGAGGTTTATAAAAATGCTAGATGAAAAAGACTTTCAGAATCTTTATAGGTACCTAGTACCTACCTACCTACCTCATGAATTTAGGTGCTACATATATCATGAAACATAAAACCAATGAAAAAACATCTTAAATTTCTACAGTAAGTAAGCACTCCTACATTATCTTTCACCTACATTTTCACCGATCTGCTTATCATTATCTTATCTCGAAACTATTTATCGATGGCATTCTTGCAAATTAAAGACAGCAGCCGGCACGGTTAGTTTCTTCTCGCACATTCCTGGCACTAGTGTTACAGTTTTTATAACCGGCTCCCAGTTAGCGTATGAATGAGTCCTACCGGGTCACGGTCGGTAACCGGTTATTGTAGGTTTTATACCCATACTTGTACGATAACGGTACTATTCAGTTTCCGCGTGTTTTGTTTTAAAAACGCAGTCGTGAAAATTGGCTGTTTTTAACAGGCATTTATTTTCGTCCGTGCACACTAAACGGTTGCTCGATTCTAGCAGCAAATAAGGTTAATAGCTTTTTGATCGCGGTTTCGCCCACGTTGCATTAAATTAGTTCATTGTTTTCCCCGACGTCCATAAGTAGACATGATTTTGCATGCAATGATTCAAGTTAAGGCGGAATTGCTCGTGTGACATACTTACTGCAATTCATATTGGCCATTTCACTTGCTACGACTTGCCACGAGCCCAGAATTTTACCAACGCGATCTGTGCAATAGGCGCTGTAACAAAAACAACCTAAAATTAACTAATTAAACATTACCCATTAAAATAAAGTAATTAACTATAATCAATTAATTATATTTTGTTGATGGATCAAAAAAGGAAAATGTGATGTTTTTCAGGTTTAATTACTCTGTTTAAACGAAAAATGCAACAATCCACGACAAAGAAGATTCCAAAATAAATTCTTGGGCGGACTTCCATAAGAATGCAGCAAGAACATGTAAAAACTCACATGCCATTTTGGATTTGGTAACGACCGAAGCTTCCGTCGTAGTCGCAGAACGTGATGGGGTTCCCCAGGAAGGTGGTGCCGTGCTCCGACTGTTCCTGTTGCAGCAATGCCATAGCGTGGACGACACTCTCGCAGCGTCTCAAGTATTGTTCACCGATTACTGATGCGCTGTCTGCCAAAACAATCACACTTTGTTATAGTCTTCGTACGAGTATTTTACTCTACGTACATAATATTTATTTCAGTAGGCGCCATTTACCGATCTGGCTTTGTGAAGCTTTTCTTTCTATCAATGGATTATATTCCATTTGATATTTATCGGTCTTTCGAAGTACATATTGTATAAACCAGACCTTTACTACTTCTGTTCTACCAACATATCCCTTCTCTTAGATAACTTTATCTTCGTACATCATAAAGCGAATTTGATAATGTTGAGAAATACCTTCTATTATTGCAACAGTATTATTGTAACGGTGACTGTTAGACTGCAGAGTAGGGATAGGATGTTAAAATCGATAGTTTCTATCTATATATTTACTTTTCTCGTATGTATTTTATTTAAATTAATTGTTCAGTGGTAATTATGCTGATGTTGTATACCTTTGTCAAAGCCAACAAGCGGTAGACTAACGTTGAATTTGCACAAGTGCATCGTTATTTGGATCTGCTCAAACAATTTGTGAATCATTTTGGATAGATGTTTTAAATTGTGTCAGCCAGACATCCTATTCAGTCATCCTCCTATTTACTGGCTAATGAGATAATAAGTTCTTATTTGGTTTTTAAAATGATCGTTGATGTGCATACAGCGGGATCTAAGATGTGAATGGACTTCTATGTCGGTACATGGTCAGATAACAGTTACCACATTATATTCATTACCGAATAGTAAGTGATTTGAAGCAGCCTGATGATGTTAGGAGTGTCTGGTCTAGCAACGTTGTTTGTGCGAAGTTTAAAACAAGACATCACCAGGCAAAAGTTACGCATAGTTTGTCTGTTGGTAGCTACTAGTCCCTAATTGGATGGATTTCAACATCCTTGATTAACTTTTGAGAGTACCATAGGAGGGCAATCTTACAACAAGGCAGCAATGTCATGTCTTCCTCCGGCACCGGAGAGACAGTTGGTTGTCCGGTTCTGGGTTGTGCGCACCAGCACATCCCGTTGTCGCATTGAAGGGGCTCGTAGTCGCCAGTGCGTGTGCAGTGCAATGTCGCTAGTTTCCCAGATGCTTCCATTTCGTGTCTTCTGCGGCTGCATGCTGCAAGTCATAGCCTTATGCAGAATCGCGGCAAAATTGCTCAAAGAAATTAAACAGACAAACGTAAAAGAAAAAAATACAAATTAACATTGTATTATCATTATATTATTAGCGTATATTTTTGTGCTAGACCAGATGATATTAAGGACACTTTATCTGATATCAAAGTTTTTATCGGCTTGTTTTGGCACTTCAATCTCTAAGGTGAGATCGAAGGGCCGCCCACAACCCCACAATGTCAGCGCCGAAATTACTATCACATAGGCACTATACTATACTATAACACTCGTCTCGTTACCCACATTAGTTATTCTCATGTTATTCTAGATACAGGTTAGTGGTTTGTTGCTCAGATGAAAGCTGAGGTTTGTTGGTTTTACAGATTGATAGATGGATGGACTGTGATAATTTTTGAATTCCTCAGGTCTATTCTATTTTGACTTGACCAAAATGATTCTAAAATATACTCGTCAGTTCTTGGAACAGATATCGCTGTATAACCAAAATTACGAGGCTCCATTGAAATAAAAGTTTATCTTAATCTATGGCATTATAAGAGGCAGAGTAATAATTATTTGATTACTTGACACACAGAGTACTCAATTTGACACCTCTTTATTTATATATAGCATAGTGATTATGTACTCTGTGACAAGTGATTAAGTACTCTGTGCTCTGTGACTTTGACAAATGTGACATTTTAATGGATTGTAAATTTTTGTTAATTATTATAATTGGTTACATTTTCTAATACCACATTTAAATTATTGTTTGTGATGCAGATCCGAAGAATTCATTCTTTATTTGTTTCACATTTACATTGATATTGACGCACTGATATGTTTATTCCAAAGCAAAAGAACAGCATGTTTAACCCCCAGGTGACCCAGGTGAGGTCATAGGTAGTATCTATGGTATCTTACCACAAGTCATCTCACTTGCTTCGCTGCGCCACATTTGTCCAAATATTCGCCTTCCATTTTCATCCGAGCAGAAACACCTGTGTTGTATAAACATGTTAAGTCAATAGAATAGAAGTACAGTTGCATTGCATCACGGTATACTTGAATATTCATTTCTTTTAGAATATTTTTTATTAAGTATACCTATTATTATTCTTGTCCATTGGCATAGTAAAGTTAGTTGGACTCTGAGGGGTGTTTTGAATATCCTAAATTTGGGAATACCCATAGGGCTGAACAAAACAAAACAGTTATACCCCAAACTTTCAAAAATATAACATTGAAAACCGCATTAAAATCGGTCAAGACACAGACAGACAAGTAGAGACAGACGCGTTCTAAGACAAAGCTGGCCAATATACGTGTAGCTTGAAGATACAATTTCTTCATAAAAGCAGTTAACAAATGCAATGATGCACTTACCTTCCAGTGAACAAATCTCCTTTGCATTGCACAGGGGCGTAGCGTCCGTCCGGCAGACAACTGGCTGGCGGCTTGCATGTGTCGTCTGTGATGCCTGGGTAGTTGGCAATACGCGATTATTGTAATGCAACTCTTTGTTATGCAGTTAAGTGATAGTCGGGGTTTAAAGCGAAGCATCCTCCAATCCAGGATAAAAAATGGTACAAATGACCTAAAAGTTATTATTATAATTAATGCGGTGAGCTGGTGAGGTAGTTTTAAGTGAAATATTTCCTGCCCTGGGAGGGTGTTTTTTTTTTGTTTTTGACTGTAAAATAAAATTCAAAAACTTAACATTACTATTATTTGTAGTAGAGAATCCAGATGTCTTGTGGCCTTACGAAGATGGGCGTCAAGAATTGTGCAACGGTTTAGTAATTCATACATTTTATTTGCATAAAATTTCAGGCTCTCTCATTAGCGATATTGATATAAAATAAATGAAAACTGAATAGCTAAATACCTTACTGTATGCGCTAATGAGATCTTAATATAATTACCATCGATTGCGTAAAACTTTTCAACTTTAATTTGCTCTCTAAAATATTTAATTATAAACAACAAAAGGCTTCCATGTCGGCTATTTCATTGTGAAACTCAAAAAGTCTCACGCCAACAATGTCAGAAGTACGGCAGTCGTCATAGTTTATGTAAAGAACAGCTGAACCATACGCCCTGCTCTGCTCAGAGCTGTTCAGCACTATACAATGCGCGCTCTACGCTGCAGGCGCTTTTCTTGATTGTGCGCCTGTGTTTGCATATCTGAGTTTCTTTTTACAGCGAATCCTAATTATTTCGACATGCCCGTACGTCCGTTCGTCCGACCGGCTGAAGGATTGCTATAGTTATCGTTTCCTCGTGAAGCGTAATTGAAATCGACAATATTACTGTTTTTTCACCTTCATATCGATTGTATCAAATTTTTTGCCCGGATGCGATTGAACGGTTTTATTTTTAATTTTATGAAATTATATTGCATTTAGACAGATTTATTTTGTTGCGTCGCTTATTGAGTTACAACTATTCGAATGCAGTAATTTGATATCAAGGTAACTAGCTATTGGTTAGAAATGTTCATAAAATTTTGTACTGTAAGTTTCAAGCGCTATCTAGTTGTAACGCATAGCGTATTGTTTAGTCTATGCTGTCTTTGTTTTAGTAATTATCGTACCTAATTAATTTTACACTAGAAACAAAAATCATGTTAGTAAGACAGTGTTTTATATCTCTTCATTGCTAAACGTAACGGCCGCGGCGGGGCGCGGCGTTTAGTTGTCATTATTGAAAAATTATAGTTCACAGTCATAGCTTTCCACAAATAAGTTTTGGCATGTCAATCTCATGGGGCTATGCCTGCATACCTGACTTTATATTCAGTCTTATTAGATTAGTTTTGTTACTTTAAAGTAGAAGAACGTTTCTTCCCTGCATAATGCCATGTGGTTGTTTCTAGCACGCCGCTTATTAGTGCATGTCGTCACGTTTACAAAAATAAATAGTGCTCGTAGGCACCACCCGGTTCCCAGTGACGGGCGCGAACAGGGGTTGACAACTCGCCGCGCACATACACCGTGTGCATAATGCATATTATTATGATTTTTACGTATATTAAATAGTAGTTAGTACAAGACTGTATAAAGCACTAAAAGTACTGTCAATATAAAAAATATATTTTCCTGAAAATAACACAGTTGATGATTACTTACGATTATTTTACGGTCTAATAAACATTATTGCTACTGTTGATTATGTTCTTTCTTTGCAACAACTTAACATTTAGATCTCTGGCCGATGTTTTTACTTGATAAACAAAAAATGTTCTCTATCCGCGCGCCCCACCGAAAATAACGAAAGTCGCGGTACAAAAACAATGCCACCCTGACACCCTCCCCGTTTAATGATTTCAAACCCCGCTGCCGTATCAACTAATGCGTTTTTTCCTTAGAGGGCTTTGTAGAATGCGTATTGTGCATAACCTTTGGGTACGTCATTTTATTTGCTTAGTAATTTAAATTCGTATCATAATAATGTAGGTGGTACTATATTACTTATTTAATATTTACTATGTAACAAATGAATGTAAGGCATATTTTTGATTTGGTCTTATGACATGATTTATGCAACTTGCGAACCAAACTACACCGCTATTAATTAAACCTTGCATGACTATTAATCAAAATATTATCTCATTATTATTTTAAATTCACTCTGAAACAATTAACCCATTCTGTGGGTTGTATTTCAAAAGAATATATCGCGCAGTATTGCTGGACACGTGTGTTCGGTAATATTTCTAAAATGACTCTTTGTAATAGGTTGCGTTTAGAGAATAGAGAGTACGAGTAATAGGAGAATGGGGTATAAGGTAAAGCTGAGGTGGACCCCACCTCTTCAGTAATGCTCGTAGACGAAATTGTAGACAGAAACAATACGTAATTGTTGTGTATATACCTCTGTGTGTATTATATCTTTAAATTAACTCATCGTGGACTGAACACAATTTACTATGGTACGGATAATTATTTACGATATTTATTTCCTACGCCGATATTTCGACGCAGTTGCGGGGGTCGTGGTCACGACTCACGGCTGAACTCACTCACATTAAAATCTTTTTAGTTATTATTATCATTTAAATGTATGGGAAATCATTGTGTAATGCAACCAAAACCCGATGCGTCAACTTATCGTGGCTTAGTACCCTTTGTTAATATTATCTGGAAGAGAGAGCTATTATGTTTATCGTAACCCCTTTTGATCTTACATATCATAGTTTACGGCTTACCGGAAGGATTTTGACAGCTCGGACAACATCCGAATATACTAGAGTTGGGCGTAACCACCTGCCCTCCGAAACAGTCCTCTTGGGATAGGTCACTAAAACATGTTTGAGCCACCGTACACTGTGCGTTTGCACTGATCAACATGCAGCATAATGATAAAAGTAAAATTAATAAATCAGCCATTTTGAAATACAAATCACTCACAATAAAGCCATTAAATAAATGTGTGGAATTAATTATTGATTGAACTTATCTGGTTTTATCGTTAAATCTTATCGTTATTTTATCTATGCCCACGATTCATAGGTAATACTGTAAAATCGTTTGTTTGATAAAAATAACAGTTGTATGAACATACATCACTTTATATTTTGTAAGGTATGCTTATAACGCGGCATTGTGATTTCATGAAAGTAAATAAACCCTAAGCTACAATATTATTACTCTAAAGACCTAACTCTTTACTTTCATAAAGGAGCGCAATGTCAACTGTGTTCATTCGTTTATTATGAGTAAGAGCTTATCAGCACTATCGCTATCTCAAGTTAAATTGTGCGACGAACGATCCAGCCGTGTCGTGAGTACTCGTGTAGCGCGGTTGTGCCTTGCGAGCGCAATCTACTTGTGTTTCTAATACCTACTTATCTCTTATCAGATTCGTATATTTTGAAAACGAGGCCTCGATTTCTTGAGCTATAGTGTCATGAATACACTGTTCGTACATTTACTTTGGATACTTGCTTTTCCAGATTGGATTGAAGCGGCCTTACCAGGCTAGTATGGAGGAGTGCAAGAAGAGAGTACAAGGCACTAAAGTTTCCAAAATAGCCAACATTTTTCAAGGGATGCCTTCAAGGGACGACGAAGACATGCGTGGAAGTGACGTGACCGTGGTGCGAAATGAGAGTCACTTGGCGCGGTTCAATACCGCGCGTGCACTGTTTGAAAAGCTTGGTGAAGAAAACCGCGGATTTAGGATTGAGAAGTCGCCGTCCGCTGCGTCTAGTTTCGCGGGGACTCGCGGCGGGCCGCCAGTGGCTCCCTCACGATCGCGGTCTAGTTCGGCGGGGTCTGTAAGTCCATCGCGGAGTACAGTCACACCAACGTCTACAT
This sequence comes from Thymelicus sylvestris, assembly GCA_911387775.1. Classification (NCBI taxonomy): domain Eukaryota; kingdom Metazoa; phylum Arthropoda; class Insecta; order Lepidoptera; family Hesperiidae; genus Thymelicus; species Thymelicus sylvestris. The sequence continues at coordinate 10,388,497 of OU426898.1, read as the reverse complement.
TGGCGCCTACTATTAATGGAGATCGTTTATCTAATGGTGCTACACAACCTCCACCCAAACCGGCAAAACCGAGCGTTCTACCAAAGCCAGAAAAGCCCGACAGGCGATTCAATAAGGAATTAATTGAAAAACAACGAAACTGGACAGCTCATTTTAATAAGACACGTCAATCTAGATATGAGCATGAATCGAAAGTTGAAAACAAATCTGTGTCGGACAGAAAATTTCCAGAATCAACCGACAAATATGTTGTTCCATCGAGAGTGTATTCTCCTCCACTTTCACCAGGAGCTGGTGATTCACAAGTGGAGCGTCCGACAACCCTTCCATCGACATTGATTAACCGAAGTATACATTCTACGAAATCTCCTAGTCCTGTTAAAAATATCGCTTCTGTATCCCCTGTACCTAGAACTAATAATACAATATCTCCCACATCAAGAAGTGAACCTCTTACTTCTACTGTGAAACGGGATCAATTAATTTCTCCTGATACAATATATTCTCAACAAATAAGATCTGAGAGAAGATCTTCAGAAACTCGTTCATCACTTTCTCCAGAAATAAGCGAAGCAGAAGCACAGGAACGATTGGATAGTTTTTCGCCTAGAAATGTTAGTTCCGCGCGATCTCCTTCGGTAAGTCCTCGACCAACCGAAAGGATATCACCTTCACCCTCCCCAATTTCAACTCCTGTTCAAACTGAACCTGCACCCAAAACTGAAACATTACCGTCACCTCCGATTCGAATACCACAGTCACCAAAATCCCCTCCACCTCCCATACCTGCCGAAAAACCTGTTATAGACGATATGCCTTCTGTTGTGGCTGAGGAAACTATGAAAATTTATTCAAACATTGTCAACAATGGCTCAGTATCGAATCAAACTCCGGTCTCTAGATCGGCGTCAAAGTCTCCCGATCGTTCTCTAACTCAAGAAGACGTAGAAGAAAGCAGTGTTTGCGATCAGGATTCACCAGCGGTCCAAAATGACGTCAGTGATAGTGCACCGAGATCCCCCACAAAAATAAGTCTTGATGAAGACGGTTATGAGACAGTGCAATTTAGTGGAGCTTGGGAAGAGAAAAATAAGTGTCGTTCATCAACTCCGGCATTACCAACGAGCGTTCTCCAAACGGAGGACGCTACTCGATCGCCCCTTGCGTCACCGCTGTCATCTCCTGTGCACAGTCTACCGTATTCTGCATCGCCGGGACTAGTTTCTCCATCGCAGAGTAAGTAAAGTGTTAAGTATTTTAAAACATAACGTCACTATAATTAAGTTGCTCACTTATCTGCTTTTGTTTAATTTATCTTTGTTTTATCTTTATAAACAATTATTGACGTACGTGTTTCGGGTAAATTTTATAGTCCTTAAATATACTCATTTAAGAAAAGTTTACTCATAAACATTTAAGTACAAAACATTTAAATACCAATTTAATCTATTGCTAAGGGCGTTAAGTACTCATGTTTCTAATTGCCATATTTAAATGTTTTCTTTATCTTTACAAGTGTTGCCTGCTTGCTTTTAGGTGTAGTAAGGTTTTGCACTGTTAGAAGCGAATTATATCCTAAGAAACGAATAAGTGGGCGGCGATTGACGTATGTTTAGCGGTCTCGTGCTCAGTGGGTTCAATGTAATATTGAGGAAGTCAAGGTATTTGAGTCGTAGCGAGACTTGCGAGTCGATCCCGATTTAGATGCTCCGGCGCCGCCGCCTCCGCCGCGACGACGCAGTAACCCGAGCGACGTCGTCCTGCGCGCGCCCTTCCGTACCTTGTTTCGCGTCTTTGTAATTACTCAAGTGTAACATTTTTACACTCCATTTATTCCACTTGCATCGCGCTGTGATGTGATTGTTACAGTTCATTAAAACCCACATACACTGTGTACTGCCCGGTATAATTTAGCAGCCGTCAAAACATCAAAGTGTGTTATCGATCGCTGAGCTAGATACGAATTTGCATGTATTCAAGGAACAGTGCCTTTATTGAGCGCTTTATAGTTCCTTTATGCTGTTCTGTTTCTTCGTATGTGCTAGTAATTTTTAATACTGGCTAATTGAACTCAATTGACAGATTTTTTTTATTCAGTACTCGTGTCAAACAATCGGCATCTTGATTAAGGTTAATTAAATGGTCTTATGGTGTTTTTCAAATATTAGGTTTTTTATTCTCGTATACTATCTTGACATCTCTGGAGACATTAATTCATGCGGCTGACCATCATGTTGCAAAGCTTGTTGTATACCGCAGTGTTTATTTACAAGCGTGTCGCCGACGCCACAGATTACTAATAAATTGTGGTTCGTTTGTTATGTGATCTCTTGGTATTCCCAATACAGATATAGCGTATAATCTGCTAAATTCTACTGTTTGGAACACAACGGGTGCAGTTTTGGGATGCAGCCAAATTTTTAAATCTTTATTACGTGATATTTCAGTCTTTCGAAGGAATTCACATTATAAGTACATGTGAAAATCCGATTGTTTTTATTTTTGAAGAAACTAGTTCTCTAGCTAACACGGCTAGCATCGACTCGACAATATCTGCTCGGAGCAAAATAATTCTTATAGAATTCGAAAATTTCAAATAAATTCGCGGAACGGATGTGCGAACAGGATATGGGTATTTGTTTAAATGTTTACTAACGCGAGTGTGAGTGTGAATTGGCGCGGATTTTGGGAACATAAACAAGATACCGCGCTTGGAGTTGAACGTGCGAGTGTGTGTGCATGGTGTGGGCGCGGGCGGGAGATGGCGCGGCCGTGAGCCTGGCGCGGGCGCCACCGCTCCTCGCGCGCCCTCGCCTAACATGCGCATTTGCAGCTGCTGTGGTGAGTTGGATGGTTTAGCAGCAACTTTACCATGAGTGATTTAGCAGCACTTACCCTGGACACTCAGCTCTGCTGAGTTAGCTGTGCATTGCGGCTTACACTGAATGATCGAGAAATTCTACATGACATCGTTTTAACTAAAGAAATACGAAGGCTGCGTTTAGTCGATTCTAGCTTCAGCTCGCAAAGAATTTAGAATTGGTTCCATAGATAATGTCTCTAGTAGTTTACTGGGATAAAATGTATGATATCCTGGTCCACGTTGTATACTATTTTTGTGTAAAATTGCATCAAAATGAGTTCAGCCATTTTTGTGTGATTGAGTGACAATCATTGAAACATATATACAAACTTTGACATTTATAAAATTAGTAGGCGGGTCGAATGCGGCAGAAATGTCATCGTAAATACATTTGTAATGATAAATTTTCTTTCAGTTATAATTTCTTAACTATTATTATTATATATATTATTGTTATCGATAAATAATCGTTTGTAAGTAGTTGATGGCGATGCAATGCGATGCGATGCGTGCTTACGATCGGACGACATGTCTTGCGGTCGTTGTGGTTAGTTTCATATGAGTAATTCCTTCTTCAGCGATCATTTTACGCGAATCAATAAAATTATAAATTTGTTTTTCAAGACGTACCTGTAGTTATGAAGCAAATATGTACCTAATGGTTGGTTCCATATTCACCTAAAATGTGTAATATTTCTTCTTCATGTAAGAGAGATAATGATGAATTCAAATGGGTTGTTACTTTGAATGTTCGATTTGTATGGAACTTTTGAAACTTTGATAAAATACTGCTACATATTTAAAAATTAATAAGGTCGAAAATTGGTTGAAAGAGATATGTGTCATCAACAATGGGTCAAGCTTGACTCAACGGTTTCATTCAATGTAGTCGATCCTTGTTTATATAATTATTGTGATGTAATAAAATAACAATGCTAAGTTATTGTCTCATGTCAATTTATTAGCTGATATAATTATTGTACTGATGCAGAATCGTGTTGCGCATAGTGTCGATGTTCTAAGTTCTATTAAATCGAATTTAAGTGTATACGACTTGAATGATCCATTGTAGATTTTTTTAGGGTTCCATAGTCAAAACTTAACTCTTATAGTTTTGTTATGCCCATCCGTCTATCCGTAGCTAAGCGCAGAGAGTAGAGACCCTTAGTGCTAGAAACTACAAAGTTGTTACTTGGCATGGACATACATGTATTACGTTAACAAAGTGGTAGAATATAAAGTGAGGATTTTTTTTTCTCTTCTACTCTATAATGTTATGGGGCATCGTTGAAAAGGCCTTTCAAAAATATTACGGGTATGCAAAGACCACTTCGATTTAGGGGTCCGTTTACAAAATAGTCGGCTTTAAAGTATTTGCACTTATTTACTACTTTAAAGACTTTGGCTAGAGTCTGGTGTCCTCCTTCTCCCATGTTTTTGTTTAAAGCCTAAATATTGTGTGTTGTCACTATGAAACTATTTGTGTTTGTGTTTTAATAAAATATCAAAAGTCTCGAGGTGTAGTCATTGAATAACAATTTGTTATTTTTTAATGCAGACTCACTAAAGATAGTCTCAAAAATATAATCTACCTGTCGGCATTTGAAATATTTAATGTTTGCATAGATTTAAATTTAAATCAAACAAGCAATAAAATATTTAGTCACGCTATTCCATCAATGGTTATGTTTGTCAAAAAACATAGTATCTAGTTCAAATAATTACGGTCACGAATATTGGTTTTTATAACTCAAACCAGATTTTATAATAAAATTATAAAGTAGAAAACGTGGGAAGATCCACATAATTGGATGACATATTGTGTTTGAGAGCTCCAATGCCTTTTTAGGAAGGTCGACCAAAGTATGTTGCTTTTGACTCACGTTTATAAAATGCCTAGGTTCTTTTCATTTATGTAATAGGATGTATTAATTTATATGTATGTATATGACGCACAGAAATAACTAAAACCGAGATTTGATCAAATCTCTAAAGGAGTTGATCGAATAAGATCGAATAGGAAGCCTGCTTCTTGAACAGCGGCCATACGAACATTATCAACTTGAGCCTTGTGAATGGGTCCTGATAAAACAGGGCTTATGGTCGTAGTTTACTTCCAATTTTTCTCTAATTGCCTCTCAATCTTATTTGGTCTGCGTAGGAGGAGCCTATTATGGTGCATCCCGTTTTCAAATATTACACCATAATAATTCCCTCGGCATTCCAAAAAAAGGAGACGTCGAAAGTGTTCGATCTCGGGATCAAAACGAGGAAGCGATGTTTCGTCCACAGTTACAAATCTCGTTAAAATGGTTCCTGGTCGGCCTGGTCTTTTCGAAGGTTACGCGCGGAGACCTTTTTATAGCCAGTTCGTTGGAGGCTGCCATATGAGGTCCCTGTGACCTCAACTAAATGTCGGATGGTCACACTTCATTTTGCCAACACGATATCTTCAATTTTTTTGAAGTTATCCTCTGTGAATGAGTTGTATTGGTGGCCTTCAAGATTTTCATTTTCTGTGGATGTTCTGCAGTTTAAACTTTTTGCATCACCATGCAATAAATAAATAAAATTTATTTATTTCAGGCAGTTTTAGCCCATAGAGTTAGTAACAATTTACTTATAAACTATGTTAGTACAATACAATTTCATTCAAAACACATTACATTCTATTATATTGAAATTATATTGCTAATTATTACTATATATTGAAATTATGTAATATGGAGTAGCAGAGTCCCGCAGTGTTCCCACCAAGTTGGTCTTTAAAATAATGTTTTACAGATTTTTTTATAATGTGTTTAGAAATACCAAATTTGTAATAGAAATATCATACTTTTAAATCATCACTCTTAAATAGAGGATTCTTATTCAAAACAATAGATCGTAAAAATAAGTTAATTTCACTATTGCCATTTTGCATACTGTTCAGCGGAAGTGTTACCCCAGTATATAGTTACTGCACCCCAGGGGTAACGAACTTCGAACTTGACTATAATTCTATGATTTACCCTTTCGAAGTCGGCAAACTTTCGTCGCCTGGTGTGCATTGAGTTGTCCATGCGTCCTTATCACAAAACAGGAAATACTGCGATGAATGATGGGTTGACTAAATTGCAACTGTAGATTAAACTGTAGACTGGGCTATAGTTAGCAGCATTAATTGGACATAATGCAATGCTTGATTAAGAAGCTGGTTAGTGGTAACTGGAATCGAGCGGGAGTGTTTTGCGTCTTATGAACCCGCTTCCTATATCTATCCCTCACTGATGTTAATGGTTCGTTTGTTTTGTAATTGACAAAGGATTAGATACAAGACGCCAAAGTTTGTTGTCTCACGTTAAGATTGTACGTAGATTATTTCCTTTTGTCATATTAATACAGTAATATTATGTATGAGGTGCTCGTATTACCTGACTCGTTTTAATAACCATATTTATATTACATAATACTTAGTTAAGTAGTATTTATAGAACAGAGGTGAAAGTTTTGACAATAAAAGTGTTTATCACACGTACTCTACTTTCTCTTATTCGTGTAATCATTATTTCATCATGATTACGTTACAAAGATCCGATTTACTGAATTGGGTTTGGTGAAAGATGGCGTCTGTAGTCAAGTCACATAAATTGCGAACATTGTGTCGTTGGATTGGATGTAGACTGCTGTTAATTAATAAAGTGGAGTCGAAGCGCTCTCCGCTTCAATGAATCGGGTCGCGGTAAGCACGGCTTTTTACTCAGACTGTTTTGAATCGCAAAGGCTAACAAAATTTTATCAGTAGCTCCTCGGTTTTCTTTTGTGTAGCACTTTAGAACCATTTGCTCATCTGTCTCCGGTTACGGCTTGTTATTCAACAATTTGCAATTTTTGTAAATTCATATCTTTTGTTTTGTGTAGAAAATTGTATTGACTTCGTCTTTCTTAGTCGAAACTAAACTTAAAAGCGTTAAAAGTCGTGTGAATCATGAATTTCAAATTATTTCTTCTGTCTTTAAATACTAAATTCCGTGTAAAATCCGATTCCTTATACATACACTATTAATTCAGTGTATTAATTGTATTTAGATACGCAATAGTCGTGCTTCTTTCTCATTAACTTCTATGCATTCAAAATAATGAAGCGTTGCATTTGTTTATTATTTTTTGTGTTGGGGTACATCTTTGCTAGGCATTACAAAATATTCATTAATTGATAATAAGGTTCATCAAAACTTTGTCCATAGTTTGGTCATGAAGTCATCTTATAAAGGTCGTTTCGTAATTCGTGCAATGAACAAATTTAAATTTGTTATGATTTATCTTCTTTTTATTGTAGTTATTAACTCGTTGATTTCGTTGATTCACTGAATAGACGCTAATTTATAATAATAAAATATATACGTGTTAAATATCTACGTTACAGTAATGTCAGTAACCCACAATTCGTAGTAAAGTTATTAATTTGCATCTGGTACCATACGAGCACCCGTGGCCGTTTACATTATTTATCCTATTTTTGTTGTAACCTCATTTTTGACAATCTGGAGTGTATTTGCCTTATAAATTTCGGCCATATAACTTTCTTACAATTTCTTGTAGGTAACTATTTTGAACGATTTTATTTTATTTTATTTTTAGCGTTTATTAAAATATCAAAACATTAATCCGTCTGTTTGTTTTCTTTCAAATAATGATTTATGCAATTAATTATACCTATTATCTCGATGAAAGTTTTCGAATTAAATTTATAGCTCAAACATCTTATAGCTCTAATTGATGTCCTGCGAATTCTTAGATTCGATATTATGATAAAATCATCTACCATTTTAATGAATAGTAAAAAAAAATATCACTTCCTACACTTAAAAAATTTATAAGTTAAGCTTAAAATCGTACCAACATTGCTTCTGTGTATGTGTTTACAATATCTTTATCAATATGACACTAAAGAAGTGTGTACTGTCAGTGGGCGGCGGTCGCAAGTCGTCGGAGGCGGAGGAGCCGACGAGCGTGTCGGACGAGGGCGGGTTCAACGAGCCTTCGCCCGAGGTGGTGGCGCGGCTGCGGCCCGCCGAGTACCGCGAGCCGCCGCCGCCGCTCACCACCGACCACCGCGACACGGAGCGCGCGCGGTCCGACCCCGACACGCTGTCTGTGCTGCAACAGGTATGTGTTGTGACTTGTGGACCTCTGTTGCGCGGACTGATGAGCGTTTTTTATGGAAATATCCGAGAAACAAGCTGACGATCGACCTGATGGTAAGTGGCTATCGTCGCCCATGGACATCAGCGACACCAAAAGCATCAGTTATGCGTTGCCGGCCAAGAAAGAGAGATAAAAAAGAAAGAAAGAATGTCTCTCAAGCTCCCAGCCAAAGTCGTTTTTCGGGTTACTCAAGTAAAATGGTGGCAGCTATCCAGGGGAACCTCACTGAGAAATAATAATAGTAATAATGGTATACATGAACTATTAAAATCAAGTTTTAGAGCTTGAAAGTTCCATCTCTTAATATCTCTTTATCACTTAACCATAGATCTGGTAAACACTCGCAATCGCTACAAACCGCAGGATTCGGGCGTGGTGGTGAGCGAGGCGAGCCAGGGCTCCATCGAGGTGCTCGACAAGTCGACCACCAGCCAATGGAGCGTGTCCGAGGAGAACGCGCCGGGCGACGGCCGCGCCGCCGACGAAGACGGTGACGCTGACGGCGACGCTGACGCTGACGCTGACGGCGACGGCAAGCAGCCCGACAGCATGACGCCCGACGAGGCGGAGATCCTACTCAGCTCCAGGTGAAGCATGGTCATTACAGATACTGAGGCGTTTAATAATTGAAATAAGAGAAATAGTCGACAATATTCTTGGAAACTCCGATCGACAAGATGTATCCAATGGACTTGAATTATAATTTTTAGGTTAATCCAATGTCAATGCCATTTAGGGTAACTTTTCTGTGCATGTGTTACACAGTATTTTGTATTTTGGTAATTTGTAAAGGGCTAAGGTAAGGTAAAGTAGGTAGTATCTGCAAAACGTTCTTACTATGTATTCTAGTTTATGTATTTATCTAAATTATTTTCTACATAATTATTATTACTTTACTTTCATTATTTTACAATTGTTCAATATTATGCTGATAAACAGAACATTGTATGTATGTACTCTACAATATATGCAATCTTTTTGCAAATATCAAGGCGACAGATGATGCACAATTTGGTACTTTGGTATAACTGAATTGGTTTGCACGCTGTATTTCAATATCTCTTTATTATATTATTCTCTATATCATGTTATTGATTGAAATATTTCTTACAGCATAATTCTCTCTCATGTTGAATGCTTATTACTTTATTAAATGTTGATTTTTATCATTTGCATGCTGCCTGTGCGCACAACGCTTCATTCTTGCCCGATCACATTTGCAGTATTCTGGAGAAAAAACTTAGGTAAGCGAAGCTTTCTCCATTTCTTTGTGTTTTATGTACTTATTTACAAGCTTATTGATATTGTTGTTATGCGAATCTTGTTTGTGCAACATTTAAATTACTTTTTTAATTCTATCAAATAATTATAAAATTCAATTCTAAAGAATCACATAATACTAACATAGCCCAATTTTATTGTATGTTATTTTATATGTAGGTAGTCACAAACAATATCCTACTTAGTCTGGCCATAAATACTGTTACAATTAAAAATAAACAAAATATTGCATTTGAATTTGGAATCTATCATTTTTATATGATTGTTCATTGAGTTTTCTGATTTTGGCGCCAATACATTGTACAATATTTTGCGATATTAAAATGGAGTGGGGTAATAAAGAGAACCGAATCGCTGTGATTGCATTACACAAAGTAGGTATGGAGCCAAATGCATTTTTTAAAACTCTCCATACGCTTGGTATTAGTAAAATCTTTGTGTACCGGGCTATTAATAGGTACAATGAGACTTCCTCTGTTTGTGACAGAAAAAGATCTGGCCGTCCACGTAGTGTTCGTACGAAAAAGGTGGTCAAAGCAGTAAGGGAAAGAATTCGAAGAAATCCTGTCCGAAAGCAAAAGATTTTATCTCCAGGAGATGAAGATAGCACCTAGAACCATGTCGCGTATTTTAAAAGATGACTTAGGACTTGCAGCCTATAAGAGACGTACTGGTCATTTCTTAACTGATAGTGTAAAAAAGAATAGGGTAGTAAAATCGAAATTACTACTGAAGCGGTACGCCAAGGGAGGTCACAGAAAAATTTTGTTTACGGATGAGAAATTTTTTACAATTGAGTAACATTTTAATAAACAAAATGACCGTATTTATGCTCATAGCTCTAAGGAAGCTTCCCAATTAGTCGACAGAGTGCAACGTGGGCACTATCCGACTTCAGTGATGGTTTGGTGGGGTATTAGCTATGAAGGAGTGACTGAGCCATACTTTTGTGAAAAAGGTATCAAAACATCGGCACAAGTGTATCAAGATACCATTCTTGGGAAGGTAGTGAAGCCCCTTAACAACACCATGTTCAATAACCAAGAATGGTCCTTCCAGCAAGACTCGGCGCCGGGTCATAAAGCTCGGTCTACGCAGTCTTGGTTGGAAACGAACGTTTCGGACTTCATCAGAGCTGAAGACTGGCCGTCGTCTAGTCCCGATCTTAATCCGCTAGATTATGATTTATGGTCAGTTTTAGAGAGTACGGCTTGCTCTAAACGCCATGATAATTTGGAGTAACTAAAACAATCCATACGATTGGCAGTGAAGAATTTTCCCATGGAAAGAGTGCGTGCTTCAATTGATAACTGGCCTCAACGTTTAAAGGATTGTATTGCTGCCAATGGAGACCATTTCGAATAAGCTTTTTATTTTTAAATCGTTTTATATTTATGTATTAAACTAACACACTGTAAAAGTAATAAATGTTATTTGCAATAGAAAAATATTTTTTTTTCTTTGTTTCAGTATTTATGGCAAGACTAGGTATATTATGAGGTTAATATTACTGAAAATTTTATAAATATTGAATGTAATATGTACTCTTATTATTCAAAAATACATAGTTAATTTTTGATTGATGTTTGGATCTGCGTACGTTGATCGTGAACACGGTTACATGAAAGAAGTTTTACTTAACATATCCTAAACTAAGTACATATATTTCCTGATGTAATTCTTCTAGAATGAATTGTAAAATATTTTGTACAAGTTCCGGTCAACCGCTGTATAACCGCTGTATGCTGGCCGGTCACTTTACCAGTAGTGTTGACCACTCAATCTACAACTCTATACAAATAAGTTGCCGACAAACTGGCTTACAGTTTGGCAGACATGGAAATGTAGAAAATGTACTCATTCGTTGGAAAAAAAAAAAAAAAAATTAAAATAAATTGTGTGTTCCGGTCGGGCAGGCAAGAAGCGCTGCTGTCGGACGAGCAGGCGCAGGAGATAGTGGCGATGCTGTCGCCGCACGCGCCGCCGCACGACAACGGCGTGTCGCTCAACGACAGCTACCAGTCCGTGCTCTCGTACGAGAGGTGCGTATAACATACACACTTACCGTACGAAACCTACCAAAATTATAAACATATCAACATGCTATGCTGCCCCAAGGCGTGGTGAGAGGCGACAGAAACCGACCCATTTGGTGGTAGGGCTTCGCGTAAGGATTATTATGTTTGCGTGAAGGCTAGAAACCACCTTCTTGCTTGAGTTAACTGTCGAACTGGGGGCTTGAGAGCCAGTTTTTTCCTTTCCTTTTTTCTTCTCTCTTCTTGGCCGGCAACGCCTGGGGGATGCCTATGAGTGTAGCTGATGTCCAACAACGGTACCACTTTATATCATGTGCGACTGCTCAATTGTAGACTAGCTTCACAAAAACTTGATAGCCGTTTTTAATAATTTACTGGTTAATTTCTTTACAGCATGCAGTCCGTGGATGAGAGCTACGAATTTGTATCGCTGGAGGCGGATCCGGGGGCGAGCATGGGCGCGGGCGGGGAGGGGGACGCGGGGGGAGATGCGGGGGGCGAGGTGGTTGAGGGGGGCGAGGGGGAGGGGGAGGGCGAGCCGCCGCCGCCGCGCGAGCCCTCCGTGTTCGAGTACTACCCCCCGCGCTCACTCCGCGAAATGGGATTGGAGAACGGCATACACTATTTCGAAGACGGACACTTTTATACTGAGGTACTTATGGTTTTCCGATAACACGCGGCAAAATTGTTAGGTTGGCACACTAAGAACAAAATGTGTGTAAAATGCTGACTCTGCGTGTGTTACTTTGTAATAAACATGACATTGTATAATCTTTAACTGATGCGCTTTTGGGCGCAGGTATTTTCTCGACGTCTTGAGCCGTATTTCCTTAACGAGTACACATTGTCATAATTTTGTACATATTTCTTAAGTCGTGACAAAGCTTTAATAGTTGCAAATTATTAAACTTACTCATATCAGCACTTACATATTAAATGTTGTTTCTTGGTGTATTTTGTGGGCTTCTGTATAAAGTGTTCTTTGTTTAAATAAAATATTGTTATTGTTACAGGTGGCCGGTCTGCCGCCGATTGAGGAAGACGACGACGACGATTATTACCCACCAGTATTTATTAAGAAAAATACCAAAGTTAAATTCAGGTCAGGGGATTTTTAATTCGTAAAAAATTACCTTCACTTATAGTCCCGTAAGGGTTAAAAACCTCGGAATCCCATTATGTTCGAATGTATTATGATGAACATTCCATATATGTATGTATCCATCCCCTAGCTTTTAAAGATGTAGTTTTCCCTTATTTGTTGGTACCCTGACGAGTCTGTACTTTTTTTATTGAAATAGCCTACAAAGAACCGCACGAGCGTTTTGATGGTAAGTGGTCATCGTCGCCCATGAACACAAGTAACGCTAAAGACATCACCGATGTGTTTTCTGTCTAAAATAAACCAGGGTACCCTCGTTTTATCTATTCCTATATTGTACTAATAAATTCCCCCCGCAGTACGGATCCAATGCGCGTGTTCTCAACGCACTCGGTGCGCGAATACGACCGTCGCAACGAGGACGTTGACCCCGTTGCGGCTTCGGCCGAGTACGAACTGGAGAAGCGAGTGGAGAAGATGCACGTGTTCCCCGTCGAACTCGTCAAGGGGGCCGATGGACTCGGGGTCTCCATTATAGGTAAGATAGGGTTTTAAAACAACCCAACGGTGGTTTTGTCATCCTCGCTTTTGCTCTTGTGTCTCATGTTTATTTGAACCGACATGAAAAAAGGAGTAGAATCTCAATTTGGTTGTATTATTTTTCTTGCTAAATGCCTCAGAAGAACACCTCTGGATTTGGAAAAATCTTTTTATTTCAAAATATATAATACTTTCAAATTGATCCCATTTTAATCAAAATTAAGATCTGATGATGGGATTCATATATTCCGATTTCACAGAGAATTTCTCAGATCTCTATTATTTGTTTGTTAAATTTTTGATATTCCACAGGTATGGGCGTGGGCGCGGACGCGGGTCTCGAGAAGCTGGGCATCTTCGTGAAGACCATCACTGAGAGCGGCGCGGCGGCGCGCGACGGCCGCATACAGGTCAACGACCAGATCATCGAAGTGGATGGCAAGAGCTTGGTGAGTTATTGAACACTAGTACCACGTACCCGCACTGGAGCAGCGTGGTGAAGTATGCTGTAGGTCTCCTCAAGAGCTACTCAAGGCTAGGGTCATAATATGACAACGTGGGTCATATATTATTAACCTCATGACTACTGCAGTTTTTGAGTAAGTGTCAAGAGTGAAGTTTACATCGAATTGGAATTGGTAAAGATTGTTGTCTAGTGGAAATTAACATACCAAGATCATAAACTATAACTGTGTTAATTCCTGCAAAGTACTAAGACAGTGAAGCAATGAATGTGTGGTAAAAAGCGGCCAAGTGCGAGTCGGACTCGCTCATGAAGGGTTCCGTAGCAGCAAGTAACATAATATAAAAGTTTTTGTAGTTCGTTGTAACTTTGATCGATGTTTTTTGCGGTTTACGATTTATGACGTATTAAAAAAAACTACTTACTAGATCTCGTTCAAATCAATTTTCGTTGGAAGTTTGCATGGTAATGTACATCATATATTTTTTTTAGTTTTATCATTCTCTTATTTTAGAAGTTACGGGGGGGGGGGGGGGGGGGGACACACATTTTACCACTTTGGAAGTGTCTCTCACGCAAACTATTCAGTTTAGAACAAAATGATATTAGAAACCTCAATATCATTTTTGAAGACCTATCCATAGATACCCCACACGTATGGGTTTAATGAAAAAAATTTTTTTGAGTTTCAGTTCTATGTATGGGGAACACCAAAATTTATTGTTTTTTTTTCTATTTTTGTGTATAGTTCTTATAGTTTCGGAGAAAAGTGGCTGTGACATACGGACGGACAGACAGACATGACGAATCCATAAGGGTTCCGTTTTTTGCCATTTGGCTACGGAACCCTAAAAAGACAGCGATGTGGGAATAAAAAAATCTGTAAAAAATATAGAAATACCATTGGAAGTTTACTAAGCGTAAAAATAATCAGTAAAACAAAAATAAAAGTTCAACTGACTACGAAAAAAATGTTTTATTTGTCGACCATACTAACATATACTTACCTTTATGTTTAATAGGTGGGTGTAACTCAAGCATATGCAGCATCGGTGCTTCGCAACACATCCGGGCTGGTGCGATTCCTCATCGGCCGCGAGAAGGACCCCGAGAACAGTGAAGTGGCGCATCTCATCAGGCAGTCGCTCGCGGCGGATAAGGAGAGAGAGGAGAGGTTAGGTTTATTGTATGTACCTTATGTATAGAAGTGTGTGAGTCTTGTGGCAGTTGTGAGTAGAAGTGTTTGTGCTATTAGGAATTGTAATGTTCTATGATGATTAATGTCTTAGTTTGTCACTTTATTGTATAGTTCGTACGGTATTGGTAAATGTTGACAGGGTTCCAGCCTCTCCTAGAATAGATCGTTAAATATTTTAACCAGGGATCAGTTTTCTTATTGGACAATAGTGCGTCGGTGATCTCTTAGGTGTTACTATTGATAATTTCTAAACTCTTTGTTACTGTTATGGTATAAAGGACGTACGTTTACATGTTGAATGTGTTGGTCAGAGCGGCGCGTCAAAGGCGACAGCAGAGTGACGACGACCACGCGAGCGAACACGTCGTCGCCGAGCCCGCCGCGCCCGCCCGCCATCCGGAGATCAACGAGCTACGATCGTTTTTGAACGAGGTTCGTGTTTTACCTCACACATCTTACCTTTAAACGAGCAATATATATTCTCGGAAATGGCTCTAACGATTTTCATGAAAAGTAGTATGCAGGTGTTTCGCGGCGATAAATCGATCTAGCTAGGATTCATTTTTAGAAAATGTTGTCGATGCATAATATGTAACGTGGACGGGACGGGGACGGGATACATTTAGTTTTATATGGGCATTCATATGTGTTTTCAGTTTTGATTTCATAGTAATGAGTACCTCAATTTTAAATTAATGAATTTTTCAAAAGTGGAATTATTCAAGACATAAAAGCAACACCATAATCCAATAATCTTAAATTAAAATAAAAAAACATGACAGTTTTATTTACACTCAACATATCATAGATCACTCTCATTAGTCACCTTTCAAACAATAAACTAGATCCAAATCGGTTCATCTGTTTGGGAGCTACGATGCCACAGACAGACACACAGATCCACAGAAATATGTAGTACATAGACGACAAATTTATAACACATCTCTTTTTTGTAATCTTAATATATATAAATTACGTGTCACGTTGTTTGTCCGCGATGGACTCCTAAACTACTGAACCGATTTTAATCAATTTTGCACACCGTGTGCAGTTTGAAGCAACTTGAAAGATAGGATAGCTTAAATCTCAAAATAAAAGAAAACTTTTGACAGAACGAAGTCTGTCCGGGCAGCTAGTAAAAAATAAAACAAACAATTAATAAAATATGTTTCACCAATCCAGTTGGTAGGCATGGAAGCGGGCGGTAGTGGCGGCGGCGAGATCAGCGCGCGCGTGCGCGAGTGGTGCGGCGCGCGCGCGCCCGACGACTCCATGCGGCGCGCGCTCGCAGCCGCCGCGGACACCGCGCACAGGGCGCATCGGAAATATGATAAGGTAATGTGGTTACACGTCACGTACTTTGTGACTAATTGTAAGTTTTCAAATGTGCGAGTTGGACTTGGTTGTTCAAGAGAAAGCAGACGACGAGAAATTAATAAAATGGATCTACCATTACCAATGGATTTACCAGTAAAAAGTGTCAGCTGAGGATTTTTAATTTACAGCTGAGGATTTAAATTTATTTTTATTTTAAAGCGTAAATCGCGACTCATTCGCTGCCTGTTTGCAACACGTAGCGGCGATTACATTCGTAGCGCGTATTCTCCTCGTCTGAGTTGAGTGTTGTTGTTGTTGTCCGCAGGCCCGTCGCGCGCTCCGCGAGTGGCGGCGCACGCGCGCGATGGTGCGCGCCCGCGAGGAGTGGTGGAGCGGCGCGCTGCGGGACGCGCACCGGGAGTACGCCGCCGCGCTCTCCGCGCTGCACGACCGCGTCGCGCGGCTCGAGGTGTTGTTGCTGGTGAGTGTGCGGTACACAGGTACACAGACAGACACATAGACAGACAGACACATAGACAGAGAGAGGGATAGGCGGACAGACAGAGAGACGGAAAGACACACAGATGGACAGGCAGGCAGACAGACAGACTCATACATACAGACAGAGTAATCGTAATGATTCCGTTTTTACCTTTTGAAGTACGGAACCGGTTGTGGTATGATGTTGATTCTTATGGTGTCTGACTACATCTACATCTTAATGTGGCTCCGCCGAACACGACTTCATTAACGTGCTAGGTCGCAGGTGTGGAAGAGTCTCTCCTTGAATATCGCCGCACAATATGTTTAAGCCGATTGTTTTAGTCTTTATGTCTATCGCAATAAGAGTGAAAATTATTTTGTTTATAGGAAACTCAAAAGAAAGCCGGTCTGCCGGTGATGCTGCCGCACGAGCCGTCGGCGCGCCGCGAGACGCCACCGTTGCCGCGCCGGCCGGACCCCGATCCGCTGCTTATTAACGGTTCGTCATTGCTCTTTCTTACTTCTCTGTATATTAGCTTCTTATGCCCCACTCATATGCTAGTAGAAAAAAAAAATTATCTTCATAGTATACTTTTTTTTAATGAATACAATAAAATGATGATGTTTGAATGCGAATGAAAAGTGTAATGTACGCGCTTGACCGTACAATTTGTTTGATTCTTTCGCGTACGCTAAAGTAAATAGGTTTATATAAAACTTACAGATCCATGGAGCTCCGATAGCGATCTGTCTGACATATCGCCCGTCGAGGACGAGTATGCGAAGGTCGACAAATCCGACCGGCGGCAGCGCGAGGCGCCCGACATCGGTGACGTCACAGTGACCACCGCGAGCGAGGAGAAGACCAGCAACATTGTAACGACTGTGACGTCGCATGTCACCGTGACGTCACAGTCGAGCGTGACGTCACAAGTTCCGTCGCAGCCGGCCGCGGTGACGTCGACGCATGCTGCTGTGGCCTCGAGTATGGTATCTCACACACCCGTCGCCACTGTTATGCCTACCACCGTGACGGATACTAT
This sequence comes from Thymelicus sylvestris, assembly GCA_911387775.1. Lineage (NCBI taxonomy): Eukaryota > Metazoa > Arthropoda > Insecta > Lepidoptera > Hesperiidae > Thymelicus > Thymelicus sylvestris. The sequence goes on along the minus strand of OU426898.1, from coordinate 10,370,984 downwards.
GTAAGTTATATTTTTCGCCATAGAGTTAACACAAATACAAGATTACGATGCAATTAAAATAACATAAGTCTTGTACCATGTCCTGCGAAACATAATTATTTAGCATAACGTGTACGATACTTTCTAATTACCGATTGTGTTAGCAGGAGTTCATCGATGAGCGCGCCGGAGGTGCCGGCCCGCGGCGTGTCTGTGGACGGCGACGGCGGGGGCGGGGCGAGCGGGGGCGGGGCGAGCGGCGGTGGGGGCGGGGCGAGCGTGGTAGGCGCGTCGCGGGAGCTGGACGCGGCGGTGCCGCGCGGCGCGCTGCTGGACAACTCTGCGCATCGCGCGCGCACCGACCTGGCGCGCCACCGCCACCACACCACGCACCATCCGCACCACGCGTCGCACTCGCCGCACTCGCCGCACTCGCTCAGTAACGCTAGCTCGGTGAGTTGTGCTCGACACTTGCTTCGTTATTCATACTGCACTCGTGCCTGCGTCCTAACACATTATGCAGGTGTGGCCAACGGTTAGCACGCTAAAAGGGGCGTGGAACTCAAGGTAGCTTCTGCTATATGCTTTTTTATGATACATGATCACTATCATATTCAATACTTATTAATTCCTAAACTCGTATATTAGCATGAACAAACGTCTGTCTTTTCGTTTGTCACCACATAGTTGATTCAATCTATGTTTATAAAAGGCAAAACTGATTGACTGATGTATCAACGCACAGGCCAAACCCTTAGGGCTAGAAACTTAAAATTTCGCACACGTATAAACTCTTATGACGTCGGCATCTCTAAGAAGGATTTTTCAAAATCAACCTCCAACTCCTCCAAGGGGCTATGGCCATTATGATTTATGACCTTATTCTGATCTTAGTCCAACCAGAAAGATAGTCTTAGTCTTAAAGTGAGATGTTAGTTTAATTATGGAAATAGATTGGATTTCCTTTCAATTATCGAGATAAAGACATGAGAAGTTCTTGTCGATTTAACTGTTTCGCTTAGTTTGGTTTGTATGTTTGTATGTAAACAGTACGACGGGCTGGACGATTCCTACAATGACTCAGCTGACGAGTCGCTCAGTGAATCTACGTCGGGGGCGCCCGGCCATAGCGGTCATCATACGGTATGTAGCAGTGTGTTTACAGGCTGAAATTATAAAGGCTGTTTTCCACCAGAGATCTACGAGGTAGCTAAGCTATGGGTGACAAGTCTACCAATAGGATTGCTTGATTTTAGCACTAGTAGAAATAGGTTTAACAATTTATTTATTTATTTAAACTATTGACTGTACACACTAAAAACCTTGACAAAGGAGCACACTGTTAACAGGTAATTACAATGCAATGGGCGCCTTGTCGCTTACAAGCGATTTCTTCCAGACAACCAATAAAAACGACAAGAGAATCGTGTCTGAGAGAAATCAGGGTAGAGTGTTTACATAAAATGTGTTGCTTTATGCAGAGCACAATAATCTAGCTAGAAGTAGCGCAACATTAAAGCAAATCCTTAGCTTAGCTTTCATTACAGTCAAGCTTAGCGATCTCGCTCATCGCTGGCACCTGTCTGGTGGAAAAGCAACCTACAGCTAATTTTGGCAATGCTGCCAATTGTCAGGTAAATACTACCTGATTAACATTAGTCATTAGTTATCTGTATTATTCCAGCAACGGGACACCCGACAAAGTTGCGGCAGCTCGGTGGGGAGTGCCACGGAAGATTCTGTGTACTCGCGGGATCACAGACATCACCCTCTATCAGGTATTTAACCTTCAAATATTCTAAAGTCTGTTTTTCAATCCTGTTAAGTTATATGGCATTGATTGTGTTGCAATATAATCAGAAGAAGATATTGATTATAATAATTTTAAATTAGTAAAATAGTAGCAATTAAGGTACATACGAGGAAATTTACTTTGATTGATTGTTGAAAAAATATCGTACGAACTATCTGGAACTAGATAACTGGATAACTGGAATTTTCGTATTAATAACGCCAGGGTTCGAAATTATCAAGATATTTATTTTCTGTGATATTTATTATCGTGATAAATGTCTGATAGAACTTCCAATCCTGAATAGCGCGTGTCAAATTACTCTACATGATTAAAAAACAGACTTAATAGTATCATCTTATTAATAACATTCATTGCACTGTGTTAACATATATACTTACATAATATTGTGTATTGATGAGCAATTATCAAGCCTTGAAATGTTTTCGTGCTAGCTTATTGTGAGTTAATCGATACATATACTCCATGTTGGCTTGCTTGGTGGATTGGTCCAATACCTACTTTATTAGTTTTGGATTGTATTATATAACTGGCCATAGCGCGCCTCTCTTTATTAAATATAACGAACTACATACAACCATGCAATAGCTTGCATCTGGAAGGATTTAATTATGATGAAAACGATATTAATATCTACTTGTGTAGTTCAAATAAAAAAGAGGCAGATAAAGATAGACAAACCCTGTATCAGATACTTAAAGCAGTATTTTACAACGTACAATGTTTCAATATCTACTAAAGATACTGTCACACAACTTAGACCTCAGTACATTACGCCATCAGCAAGTCTAATCAATAAAATTAATAAGTTACATGAGCGTTAGTTAACGTCCGTATCGATAAGCATCGCGAAGCCGGTCCGTGTAGCTTTACGTTTGTTGTGGGGCGGGTAGGTCCTCCCGCGTCGTTGGCTGAGCAGCTGAAGCAGGTGTTAGCGGAACGCGAGCGACGGCTGGCAACTACTGCGCCACATCCCCCGCACGGGGGCCACGGGGGGCACGCGGGCCACACGGGCCACACGGGCCACGGACAGCACCCCGACCCCGTGCAACTCACCAACGAGCTCGTTGATGAGATCCGCCAGGCCGTCAACGAAGCCAACGCCCGAGGTTGGTAATGCATCGGACTGGCATACGAGGCACATTTTGGGTTGGGTCACTTTTATTAGATACACTTTATGTAGAGTTTATATATAACCTAGTATATATGATCTAGTTCTAAAAAATCTTGGTATTATTTACACATTAAAATCTTCGTGATTTAGATCTGTGTAAATTGGTGAAATATAAGTTTACAACATGGCGGTCTTATATATCTTATATAATGTGTGTTGTAACTAAAATCGCTTGGTTGGAGCTTATTATACAGTGACTGCATAATAAATAAAAAATATTTATGAATCTCGAACCAGTACAAATTAACATGTTATTGTCTTTGAATATTGAAACATTAAAATCCACATCAATTCTTGACACCAATCATGTTGATTTAAATGAGTCAAAAGTCAAAACATTTTACCTTTTACACATTTTTTTTCAAATCATTATTATAATGTTAATGTTATTTTTAATTTTATTAATGTTTATGCGTTCACTGTATCTAGAACTGTTTGTCACTTCATTTAGTCATTTGTTGTGTTGCGATAATTTTTCATTCACTAATCACCACACTTATTTGGTCTTCATTTCATTATTATGAATTAATTTCAACTTCGACAAGTAGTCGCATCGTAATATTGTCCAATAGCGATGTAAAATATTACATATTGTTTTAAGGATGTGCACGACTTTTTTTTGCGTTGCACTGTGGATTCTTTTCTGAAAGTTATATGAAGCACATCCCTACTCTTCTATTGTTATTATTCGAAGGGCACTTAAAACACCCGGTTCCACCGCAGTTGTTATCGTTAATAGCGGCTGTTTGTCTGTCAGCGGTCTTGGCCTATGACATTGACGACAGTCCGCACTGGAGCAGCGTTGTTACACGCTCCAGGCGTGTTCAGTGGTAAGGAGAGCTCTGGGTGGGTTTTTATAATAGCTAAGTCGATGACATTCACTGCTATAAAAAACAAATTCTACAAGATTTTTTCGTCAGTGTATTGTATATACGGGTACTAGGGATTGCAATCCTGTGTCATTTTCAATCCGGCCGGATTTTCACCAATCCGGTCGGACCCGGCCGGATCCGGCCGGATTGATCACCTGATCAAATTTTCACGTTTTCGTTTCAATATAGACTGTTTTTGATGTAAAATAATTTTTTTCGGATTATAAAGGATCACAAATACGTTAAGACAAAGTAAATGCAACCGAGCCGTAATAAATACTGACACAGGTCAAGCCAGGTAGAACCTAATGACGATTATGTATTACTTAATATAATATTAATAAGAGGAATCTACAAGAATGGACAAGACGAAAATCATGTCGAACGTCCCTATGTCACACCCGTACTAATTCCTGTTGACAAGTGATCCAAATGGGTAAGTCCAAGTTTGAAAAAGAAGTCACTTGTAAAATCCAACTCGGAAAACACTGCCTCATTGCCTGAAGTCGAAGGTGTTCGAGCAGTGTGTGTTGCCAGTAATAACATACCGATCCGAGACGTGGGGTGCTTCACTATTGACCTAATGCATAAGCTTAGAGTCGCCCAACGGGCTATGGATCGAGCTATGCTCTATATTTCTCTACGCGATCGAATCAATTAATGATGAAATCCGTAGACGAACGAGGATAACCAACATAGCTTAGAGAATTAGCCGGCTGAAGTTGCAATGGGCTGGCCACATAGTTCGAAGGACCGATAACCGCTGGAATATAAAGGTCCGCCTCAGTAAAAGGAGCATAGGACGTCCCTCGACCAGGTGGACCGACGACCTGAAGAAGACAGCGGGTATCCTCTGGATTCAGAAGGCTCAGTCTACCGGTCTGAGTGACGTATATTAGGGGAGACCTATGTCCAGCAGTGGACCTCTAAATGCTGATGGATGGATGGATGGATGGATGGATGGATGGAATAAGAAGAAAGTTTTGATATGTAATTTATTTTTTGTAATGGATAAACGCAAAAGCTATTGAACCAATTTCAAAAATGTTGACACCAATATAAAGCTACATTATTCCTAAGTCACATAGACTATATTTTATTGTGATTAATATTATTTTTAACCGACGAAAAAAAAAGGAGGAGGTTCTCAATTCGACACGTATATTTTTTTTTATGTATGATCACGCAGAAATCGGCACAGGGTGGTCCGATTTGGATGATTTTTTTTTATTTAACTTCATCTCAAGTAAAAATATTTTACACCCAGCAAAGTGGATACGGTTCAGTTAGTTATTATATTACTGTCTGTTAGTCCGACAACTGTAATTTTAGTAAGAAGTAGAACAGATTATCAATACAACTTGTCTTCTAAAAATATATCAATTGCTATTAGTTTTCCTCTTTGTTTTCGTTAAGAAGGGAGCCAATAACAAGTGTATACAACTACACATCTCTGTATGTTTAAAGACGTTTTTCTGTTGTCATATCATCGCGCATCAATTGAAATACACTTATAGCTTATACCTGCATCCATTTAGGGCTAATATTACAGATTATAAAGAAGAAATATTAACGAAAATATAATTTTATAACTTTCAATTCATCAATTCAGTAATTTGTGTTGCACATTGCATCCCTATTGAACTTTACTAGATTAATTACAACATCTATACCACGCATTCAAGGCATCTACACGAGCAACAGGCTGATTATTGTGCCAGAAATTGGCGTGACCGGATCCGGTCACCGGATCCGGCAATTTTCACCGGATCCGATACGCGTAAAAAACGCCGGATCCGGCCGGATTACCGGATCCGGTTTTCCGGATTGCAATCCCTAACGGGTACAAAGTAATATTATCTCCTTTGTTCAATAACTGCGATATGAAACAGAATGCATTTTTTCCTTCAATTTTTGATTACTATTACACCCACACGACACGTTTAGGCATGTATCTCACGAATTCCAAGATAGAACCCCTTAGGTCCTGTTAGATTTTGGTTATAGCTGTCGCACTTTACGGCGTATGTCGTTTCCTCGTTGTCCTAGGTTTATGACGAAAGCGACGCGATGCGACAGAAATTAATTTAGGCATTAAATGATTATTTATCTTTAAATTCTTTTCAATTGGAGTCTGCCTTATTTTTAAATTGCAAATTGCGATAAAAAATACACTGCAAAATTGTTTACTAAATAACACTTTATGGAATACGTATTATATAGAGTACCGTGTTTTGTGCAACTTGCATTGCGTCGCATCGCGATTTGTCGCTCTCGTAGAGTCACCTGCAGAGAAAAGTAACCCATCTGTTTATAAATATATGAACAGCAACGTTTCCTTTGCCTATTGCGTTGTAAACAGATGGGTTATTTTTCTCTGCAGGTGACTGTACCTCATATATGACAAGGGATGACCTAGAGCAACGGGTAACGAGACACGTAGAGTATAGTCGGTAGGAGTAACGGGAAGGGGGTTGTGAATGTGTCGGCAAGTCGGGCGGGCCGGGTGTGGGTGTCGTGTTGACGTGTCCGGGTGTTGTAGTGAAGAAAGCTCCGGCTATTGTAGTCGGCGGCGAGGTGCCGTGGCAGCCGCTGTCCGCGGGCGCGTCCGAGGCGAGCCTGTCGCCGCCCGCGCTCGGCTCGGTGGTGTCGCTCGCGCCCGCGCACGCGCCGCTGCCCGTCAACCACTGGACTAAGCAGCAGGTGACTTGATTGTGAATCTGTTTTACGATGTTGGACGCTCTCACCGAGTGCAGTCGTCTGTAATGTAACACCTCTGATTCGAGCATTACATTTTTTTATTTAACTAGCCGACAAACGAGCTGCTAATCAACCTGTTTACAATCAGGATCGAATTAGATATGCTCGAATCAGTGCCCACCGTCTAAATGGCCCATGGATATCACCGATGCGTTGCCGACAAAGAAAGAAATAATTGGCTTGGAAGTCGGAACTTCAGGAATCATTTGGCGGCTGACTCGAAACTAGAGGGGAGTAGCTAACCAGGCAAGAGAGACCATAATACCAGTACCTAGTATGCCCACATGGGATTGAAGGTCAATATGGTAAGGTGCTCCAATACGGCTTTCATAAGGGTGCGTCCAGATCTGGCGAATGCGCTGCGCGGGTGCTGCCACTGTTGTTAGATCTAGACGTATTAAACAGCTAAGATTTGAAAGCTTGTAAAAGCCTTTTCATAATTTTGACTGTCCGGCATACAACAGGTATGGCAATGGATCTCCGGCCTGGGCGAGGGCTTGGACCGGCACGCGGGCGCGTTCGCGGCGCGCGCGGTGGACGGCGCGCTGCTGCTGACGCTGTCGTCCGCCGACCTCAAGCTGCTGGGGCTCGCCGGCGACGACCGCCGCCGCATGAAGCGCCGCCTCAAGGAGCTGCGGGCCGCGCACGAGAAACACCTCAAGGCTGTTAAAAAGGCCGAGAAGAAGGCCCGGAAGAAGTAGGGTGACGCTGACGGTGACGTAACCAGTGAATGACAGTGATGTTTGTGTTCGGTGACGTTGCGTGTAAGGAATGTAATTTTGAATTTGTGTGCTGCGGCTACTGCTGCGTTAACGTTAATGTTAACAACTGCACCGGTAAGGCAGCAGATGTGGCAGTGACGCTAGTTAGGGAAGTGCATTGATTATTTCGATTAATTTAGTAATAATCATGACATGTCGATAATTCATTAAAGTCAAATTATCTTTTTAATCTGACCGCAGTGTAAACGCTAGTTAAATTATATTCCTTAACGTGCTTAACAGCGTTCGCGGTATTATAAGTTCTCTACTTGAAGTGATAAATTAAATGTGTTTTTGTCGATTGAAATAATCATGCTGATGGTTTCGACCATGCTCCTTATAACACTCATGTCAACTAAACATCGATATGACAAGTGCATATTATTATAATACATTAGGTTGATGAGAACGTTAGTGCGAAATTAGGCTAGTAAATTAGAGTGCGTGAAAGAAAATGACTTGATGAGCATTCGACTCTGAATGTGGCAATTGGTGAAATAATATAAATAAACTTAATTTGAGTGTTAAATTTTTAGTAAACATTCGAATTATCTTTGAAATCTTCCGGTAAATTTCTCTGCAAGACAACCTGTTTTTACGCTTTCATAACAGCCTGAAAACTTTTTCACTTCTTAAATTGCTAGACTACTGAAAAATGTTTTAATGGCATTTTCTTTATTTATTCCAACATCGTTTAATATATACTGTAAAATTTTATAACTATAGATTTAAATGTTAGCCACAATATATTGCCATACTTTATTCATGTGACTGAGATGTTGCAACTTGGTGGTGCAGCTGGCTAGCCGATAGCATAGTGCCATCTGACGTTTAGCTTTTAGTGACTTAGTGACGTTAGTGCTGCTTCAAACAAAGAAACGAATGTTGATCGAAACTAGTAGTGATTGTGAAGTAACGTGGGACAGACAGCCACTCTGACTTTGTGCAAATACAAGTGCACATTATATTAAACGTTTAATGTTCTTTGGAGTTCTAATTCTTCGTCGTTCCTACATTTTGTATTAATTGTGTCAGTTTCCTTTGAGACGTATGCGAGGTAATGGATTGTCTAAAACACTGGCTCAATCTAGTCATAAGATCGATGTGTAAGCTGTTCGGACGAATGAGCTATTTTAGAATTTCTCTTGGAATTTTCGTATATTTAAGATTACATGTAACTGTCGTAAATATGTACTACTATTATCGTCTATGTATTATTGAAATAATTGTAATGTCATAGTATAGAATTATAAACAGGATGAAATGTAATCGATTTTGGTAACAGGCATTTATTTATAACTACTTATGCACAAAATGTACTTATGGTAGTAAAAAGCGAATACTCGTCGTACGCGATAGTCGTAATGATACAAAGCTCGTTTAAGTAGATAATTTTTTGGAATGACTTATTTTTCTGATATGTACATTCCTGAATAATAACTCTTAACCCTACTCTGTGATCACTTTCCTGAAATGGCCACTTTTTAAGGTGTTTGCATTTTTCAAAAGACTCCTTTACGTGACTTTATTGGAAATCCTACTTTGATAAAGTGGCATAATTTTATGATGGAATAAATATTCATCAACTGATTTACTGAACATGTTGTAAAAATCAGCCTTTCTTTGTTCTCTGTTCTTCTTGGAGACTGTCTGTGCTTCTACACTTATTCAAGGTAATTTGTCATTTCAGAAAAGTTAGTCAATGTAGAAAAGCAGTTAAGCCAGAAAAGTTAAATTATCAACCTAATGGAAAAAACTGGACCCCCCAGAGAAAACTTTCATCAAATCATGTGATCTCAACCTTTTGTAGTTCAGGATTACTTTTCATTTTGTTTCAGTATTTTATCACCAAACTGCCAACACCCATTGTCATGTATATTTAAATTTTTTACATTCCAGTTACTTTCTCTCGTCATAGTGAATTCTGTGTGTGATTTCGATGATTTAGATGAGCTTTATAGTTTTTCTTAGGCGACAGTTTTTAGGTTATAATATTTAAGTGTTATTTTGTCTGGGTATCTATGTGTTTGGTTCTGTAGCAACATACCGTGTAAATATAGTCTCAACTGGTATTGATTGGAGACTAAGCCTGTGTGCTTGAAATCATCCTGTATGACTGAATGTACATTGTACATTTAGAATATTTATTTCTTTTAAGATTTAATGAGTAATGTAAGTAGGGAGACCATTAACAATTGCCAAAAATGATGAGTACCCTTTATTAACATGTTGATTTTGTTTAGTTTACCTTCCCTTAAATTATTTTAATATTTATTTTGGGACCAAATTAATTTATTATGAACTGCAATTTATTATTTATGCATTTGGGTGTTCACATGATAGATTTTTTTTTATTTATATGAAAATAAAGAAACCAAAGTCTAAATCACATTGTTTTTTACTGATCATAATATTGTGTTTGGTGTGACAATTATTTACAATTGTGAGATATGAAAAATATAATCTGCAGTCTTTATATGAGTTTTTTTTTTGCTGATGCAAATGCATTTAGAAACATTTCATTTGACACTTTTTATAAATAGCGAAAACAGAAAAAACACTGAAGTTACTTTTGATTGGCTTTATTCTTAGAGTTCTTATTACGCTTTCTCTTCTTTGACCTTTTTGATGGAGATGACACAGATTTATCTTTGCTAAGATTATCATTTTCATCTTCATCATAACTGACCACAACAAAAGCACTTGATTTCTTTTTCTTGGGTGGTGACACTTCTTCAATATTGTCGTCTTCAGAATCTTCACTATTGCTGTTTTTAGAATCGTTATTGTTATTCAAAGTGTCTAGTTTGTCCACCTGTTCCTCTTTTTTGACTAAATGGTTTTGTCTATTCAATGTAATACAAGTGACTCTACATGAGGCATTGTTAGAGCATATCTCTTTTAACTCATTATTGTTAAAAGACCACACTTTAATTTGACCCGAACTTGAAGCAGAATAAAGTGCAATAAAGTGCAAGAAGCACGACAAATTAACATGTTATTGTCTTTGAATATTGAAACATTAAAATCCACATCAATTCTTGACACCAATCATGTTGATTTATTATTACTCAAAAGGCAAAGCATTTTACCTTTTACATATTTTCTTTTTCAAATCATTATTATAATGTTTAATGTTACTTTAAATTTTATTAATGTTTATGCGTTCACTGTATCTAGAACTGTTTGTCACTTCATTTAGTCATTGGTTGTGTGTCGATAATTTTTCATTCACTAATCCCACACTTATTTGGTCTTCATTTCATTAGAATGACGTACGTTTCACGTAGACGCATCGTAATATTGTCCAATAGCGATGTAAAATATTACATATTGTTTTAAGGATGTGCACGACTATTTTTTTTTGCGTTGCATTGTGGATTCTTTTCTGAAAGTTATATGAAGCACATCCCTACTCTTCTATTGTTATTATTCGAAGGACACTTAAAACACCCGGTTCCACCGCAGTTGTTATCGTTAATAGCGGCTGTTTGTCTGTCAGCGGTCTTGGTCTATGACATTGACGACAGTCCGCACTGGAGCAGCGTGGTTACACGCTCCAGGCGTGTTCAGTGGTAAGGAGAGCTCTGGGTGGGTTTTTATAATAGCTAAGTCGATGACATTCACTGCTATCAAAAAACAAATTCTACAAGATTTTTTCGTCAGTGTATTGTATATACGGGTACAAAGTAATATTATCTCCTTTATTCAATAACTGCGATATGAAACAGAATGCATTTTTTTCCTTCAATTTTTGATTACTATTACACCCACACGACACGTTTAGGCATGTATCTCACGAATTCCAAGATAGAACCCCTTAGGTCCTGTTAGATTTTGGTTATAGCTGTCGCACTTTACGGCGTATGTCGTTTACTCGTTGTCCTAGGTTTATGACGAAAGCGACGCGATGCGACAGAAATTAATTTAGGCATTAAATGATTATTTATCTTTAAATTCTTTTCAATTGGAGTCTGCCTTATTTTTAAATTGCAAATTGCGATAAAAAATACACTGCAAAATTGTTTACTAAATAACACTTTATGAAATACGTATTATATAGAGTACCGTGTTTTGTGCAACTTGCATTGCGTCGCATCGCGATTTGTCGCTCTCGTAGAGTCACCTGCAGAGAAAAGTAACCCATCTGTTTATAAATATTTGAACAGCAACGTTTCCTTTGCCTTTTGCGTAGTAAACAGATGGGTTACTTTTCTCTGCGGGTGACCGTACCTCATATATGACAAGGGATGACCTAGAACAACGGGTAACGAAACACGTACAGTATAGTCGCTAGGAGTAACGGGAAGGGGGTAATGAATGTGTTGGCAAGTCGGGCGGGCCGGGTGTGGGTGTCGTGTTGACGTGTCCGGGTGTTGTAGTGAAGAAAGCTCCGGCTATTGTAGTCGGCGGCGAGGTGCCGTGGCAGCCGCTGTCCGCGGGCGCGTCCGAGGCGAGCCTGTCGCCGCCCGCGCTCGGCTCGGTGGTGTCGCTCGCGCCCGCGCACGCGCCGCTGCCCGTCAACCACTGGACTAAGCAGCAGGTGACTTGATTGTGAATCTGTTTTACGATGTTGGACGCTCTCACCGAGTGCAGTCGTCTGTAATGTAACACCTCTGATTCGAGCATTACATTTTTTTATTTAACTAGCCGACAAACGAACTGCTAATCAACCTGTTTACAATCAGGATCGAATTAGATATGCTCGAATCAGTGCCCACCGTCTAAATGGCCCATGGATATCACCGATGCGTTGCCGACAAAGAAAGAAATAATTGGCTTGGAAGTCGGAACTTCAGGAATCATTTGGCGGCTGACTCGAAACTAGAGGGGAGTAGCTAACCAGGCAAGAGAGACCATAATACCAGTACCTAGTATGCCCACATGGGATTGAAGGTCAATATGGTAAGGTGCTCCAATACGGCTTTCATAAGGGTGCGTCCAGATCTGGCGAATGCGCTGCGCGGGTGCTGCCACTGTTGTTAGATCTAGACGTATTAAACAGCTAAGATTTGAAAGCTTGTAAAAGCCTTTTCATAATTTTGACTGTCCGGCATACAACAGGTATGGCAATGGATCTCCGGCCTGGGCGAGGGCTTGGACCGGCACGCGGGCGCGTTCGCGGCGCGCGCGGTGGACGGCGCGCTGCTGCTGACGCTGTCGTCCGCCGACCTCAAGCTGCTGGGGCTCGCCGGCGACGACCGCCGCCGCATGAAGCGCCGCCTCAAGGAGCTGCGGGCCGCGCACGAGAAACACCTCAAGGCTGTTAAAAAGGCCGAGAAGAAGGCCCGGAAGAAGTAGGGTGACGCTGACGGTGACATAACCAGTGAATGACAGTGATGTTTGTGTTCGGTGACGTTGCGTGTAAGGAATGTAATTTTGAATTTGTGTGCTGCGGCTACTGCTGCGTTAACGTTAATGTTAACAACTGCACCGGTTAGACAGCAGATGTGGCAGTGATGCTAGTTAGGGAAGTGCATTGATTATTTCGATTAATTTAGTAATAATCATAGGAATGGCACATTTCACCTATCACTGGATATTTCACTTGTTAAATAAACTTCACCTTTTCACACCTGTGACATGCATCGAAACCGTCTGTTACATTTAACGGGACGGTGAATTCACCACAGTATTCCTTTTACTGTGACTTACCGCCTGCCACCGGCCAAAATTCACAGAATTCCATCGTGCGAAAAAGAGAAAGCAACATTTGTGACTTGAGCCGTGCGTGAGCGAGAGCGACACAGACACTAGAAGAGAGAATTTGTTTAAGTGAATTATGATACTAAATAAAGACGCATGTTCATTACAAATAGTAAACCATTGCAAGAGGTTTTTTCGGTTGAGTAGCATTATAATTGTAGTTCCATAATATTTATACAGATAGCAGCACTTGTTCCTATTTTTTTCGTTCTATAGAGATGGACGCAACGCAGATAAATATTTATTTTTAGCTTAATAGCAATATTGTTTTTAAATATTTTTTATATTTTATTCAATCGGAATGCTGAAAAATAAATGAATTAGATAAATGTTATTAGACATATTATTAAATACAAAATATAATGTTATATTATAATAATGCAATGACCATAGACAAGAAAAATGTTTTAATTTTGTCTTTGGTCTCTCAACGTCAAGTTCAGCGTTGCCAGATCTCCTGATTTTCAAGGAGATTTCCTGATTTTTCTACGATTCTCCTGATCTACTGATTTTATTAATAAGTCTCCTGATTTTTGGGGTTTGAATAATTCACTGCATCAATAATTTCTAACACTATCAGACACACCATAACATTTATTATCCTAACTCAATCGAATACGAGTGTTTTTGCAATAAGCCCAATAACATAAATAAGTCGCTACGAGCAGATACGGAAAAGAACAAAGGTTCTTTCGGTATAAAGGTTTTGACGGGTAATGTCCGCCAATACTACGCGACTAAACTAAATAGGTATGTTTTAAGGTAGTAGCTTGATGTTGTAGGTTACATTTAAATTTTGCATTTAATTGTTTGAGCTTACAAAATAGAGAATATTTACCGCTTACTGCATTCAAGCGCTACGGTGGAAAGACTATTTTAACAAATTAACATAACGATCAAATTGATAAATTAATAGATTACCAGAGTTATTGCCGGATTTTTGACACCTAAAATATTAAATAAAAACTAAAATGTGTGCAATTCACACGTGGTAGAAGTGAAACCTTCAAAAATTTTAGTTTCAAGATAATGAGACGAATGTAAAATTTCGGAAACTTGATAATTGGAGGTTTTAGTAATGATCATAGGAATGCAAAGTTAGATATTAAAAATAAAACAGTGGTAACTAATGCCATCTCTTAACATACTATGAAGAGTAAAATGAGCAGCTAGCACCATCTATCCAGCAATAAAACGAATCTTTTATCCTATTCCTCGCGCCATCTATGAATAACTTCACTTTTTTAGGTAACACAAAGAGAACCACGAACATAAAGAAACACTGTATAATGCTTCCTATCTCATTTTCTCCCACGTTAAATCTTATAAATTTATGTGTCTGTCTCTTTTTACTGTCGCTTTTTCGTTTCATCGACTTTCAAACCACAACGATGAAAGAAGTTTTCACTTCAAAAAACATTAATTGTTTTGATTTTAAAGAAAGCGAAAAAATGACAGTTAAACAGAATAATCAAATGTATTAGCAAAATTAACAATGTTTTAATTCAGTAAGTATTTTATTTATCTCCTGATTTATCAGACCAATCTCCTGATTTTTTTGTTCTTATCTCCTTGAATTTGAAATTTTGGTCTGGCAACACTGGTCAAGTTTGATGAATTTGACATTGTTGTTGATTGCGTTTTTCCGTGGTTTTCGCCTAAAAAATATAATTTTAAGTGCTTTGTGTGTAATTTGAGTCGAATGCTGCTGTAATAGCTCCTCCAGTTATTATCATACAAAAATCCGAGATATTGTGTAGTGTTGTGCGTGGTTTTGAGTCAAGATTTTTTTTTTCCTTGTGCACCTTGATTTTACAATATCTACAAATTATTATTAAGCATTGCTGTGTACCTGGATGCTTTGAAAGAAAACATAAATAAATTCTAAAAATTATTCAATTTTTTATTTCCAATGGTTCCTCCTTCAAAATACCATAAAATAAACTGTAGTATAGACTATAGAACTAGGAACATTTTCTATTGGCTAGTGTTGCCAGGTTGTAAAATTGGATTTACGGTAGATCTACGTAATTATGTGCTGCCTGGCAACACTGGTTGACTTTTAGTTCCAGAACACTCTATAATGGCGCCACTGACGCACATTTCTAATCTTATGCGGTCACTCACATTCGCGCGAATACGCGAACCCGCAAGTGTGGGACGACCTTCGCGAATGATTATGCGAAGTTTTCGAGGCATTCGGGGTTTTCCAAGCTGTGTCGGTTTTTTGTCACACATCAAAGCGCGCGAACCTCGAACCTTCGTGTAGTCTCCCACACATTCGTGCGACCAGTTGTGAACACGACTAAAAAGGTGTCTAAGTCTTAACTTTTCGTGGTTCGTGGCGTCTAATCGTACTGCCATTTATTTTTTGTATTGAAAATGGATTTGAATAACAACAACATAATAACAACAGCAAGATTGAACATTCGTGAACAAAGTGTAGGAGGAAGCGGAAATGGGCTTGTATACTCATATATGCGAACCCATTTGCCTGACCGCCCTTCACATATGTGCAAACATTCGTAAAAATGTCAAACATTTGCGCGTATGTGAGTGACCGGGGTTAGGCGCGAAGTTTGGTCTCTATTTCAGTATATTACAAAGTACTCTCTGATAATAGTGTACTCGAGTATTGACAAGCCGGTTGACAGTGACAATTGTTGATTGAGGAGTTTTGACGGGCGGCAGTTTGACGGCTAGTCTGTGGTAGTTGCCAAGGACGCTGTCAGACAGATGGACCAATCCTTGGTCGCCATTAGAGTGACTTTTTAAATCGCTGCGTTAGGTTCTGTAGTCTGTGGTCTGTTCAGCCTCTTGTCTCTGTCAATTTGTGGCGAGTACTCATTTTTTCGTTAGATGGGACTTCTGAATTTGTAATTTCTTTAAGAAGGTTCAGGACTTGTTTATAGAATAAAATATTAAATCATTCCACTCCCTTGATTTTGAGTCTGTGGTTGGACCATAGCCGGAGGCGATATAGTCTGTGGTAGTGGGACGTGTCTGTGATTGATGATTTTTCAGTCGGGGTTAACAGCGTAGAATTTTTCCCAAATATCGGAGTCTGCTATATTGGGAAATTGATTGGGCATATATATTGTTTTTTCATTGGGCAGGATAAAGTAGTCAGAGGTCCTGGGACTGACTGGCCAACGGGAGTTTAGCCATTTAAATTCAAAATATTGTATGGGTCAGCCCTCTGGAAGGGGAGAGGTCAAGGTGTGAGTGCAGGTCTGTGAATTAGTTTGCAACCTTGTTGAATTCGGTTCTCGAAATTGGTTGGGTTGTGGGAGTTTATAATAAATACATTTAGAGGGATGTCTGTGAGATTTAAGTCATCGTGGGTTTTTGTGTCTAGTTATGGGGAAGGAATAATTTTTTGAGTAGGGAATCCCCTTTTACAACGTCAACAAATCGTCGCCGGTAAGTTGACCGCTGAGCTTTGGTAATGACTGAATCAAGTCACTATCACTGCGAAATGTAACGGACGGAATAAAATGCACCCACTGTGACAATACTCGTCAATAATGAAATATACCAGTGGTGATTTTTCACGGGTGATTTAACAGTGACAAAAATAAATAATTTCACGGACTTGATAGTGAAATAAAAGTAACGATATTTCCCATCGCTAAATAATCATGACATTAGACATGGGTAACTCAACCAAAACGCGTGAGCTGCAAAACAGGTCCCGATTCACAAAGGTGATCCGGAGCTGTGAAGCGGTTCGTGAATCAGCTCGAGGACCTGAAAGATTCATAAGAGCCGACAAGACATTTCAAATTTCAACCTTATTACTATTATCATTAGGGTATATTATCTTAGTCGACGCGAACATTTCAGGTCCAGGTACGGCTCGCAGGTCGCGGGATCTGCTTCACTCTTTAGGTGCGACATTCAAATTTCAACCTTATTACTATTAGCATTAGGGTATATTATCTTAGTCGACGCGAACATTTCAGGTCCGGGTACGGCTCGCAGGTCGCGGGATCTGCTTCACTCTTTAGGTGCGACACTCAAATTTCAACCTTATTACTATTATCATTAGGGTATATTATCTTAATCGACGCGAACATTTCAGGTCCAGGTACGGCTCGCAGGTCGCGGAATCTGCTTCACTCTTTAGGTGCGACATTCAAATTTCAACCTTATTACTATTAACATTAGGGTATATTATCTTAATCGACGCAAACATTTCAGGTCCAGGTACGGCTCGCAGGTCGCGGGATCTGCTTCACTCTTTAGGTGCGACATTCAAATGTCAACCTTATTACTATTATCATCAGGGTATATTATCTAAGTCGACGCGTACATTTCAGGTCCTTTGAGCTGAATTGAGACCTGGTCGACCTGATTTTGAGATGCAGGTCAACAGGTCACTTTCGTGGGACCTGAATCTTTGAATCAGTTCAGATCTGAGTTACACACCTCTACATGACATGTCGATAATTCATTAAAGTCAAATTATCTTTTTAATCTGACCGCAGTGTAAACGCTAGTTAAATTATATTCCTTAACGTGCTTAACAGCGTTCGCGGTATTATAAGTTCTCTACTTGAAGTGATAAATTAAATGTGTTTTTGTCGATTGAAATAATCATGCTGATGGTTTCGACCATGCTCCTTATAACACTCATGTCAACTAAACATCGATATGACAAGTGCATATTATTATAATACATTATAGTCCCCGTGAACTAAGAAGCCCAATTTGTCGTTTGTCATCACAGTGACACTAGAGATGTACAAGAAAATCGGTTCACGAAAGAAATCAATTTTTGCAACAAATCGATTCAAAATTGTAAGACCTTCTAATCGATTCGATAATTAAATTGTAAACTAAAAACCGTAACATTTAGGTACCTACCTACTACCTCGATTGAGTTATCTCGTACTGCGTATTCTTAATATTATGTATTTACGACTCCAATAAAATATTATTTTGTTTCTTCCTAACAACTCATGCTGCTAGATATGCATGGAAATAGGCGAGCCAGCAAACAAGCTGACGATCCACCTGATGGTAAGTGGCTGTCGCATCACTGGTGCGTTTCCGGCTAAAAAAGAAAAGAAAAAGAAAGAAAGATAGATCATGATAGAATGAACTCATCTGCTCAGTTTCAAAATAATATTTTGAGATAATATTATGAGCGTCAGGGAAAAAACTACAGTTAATAAATTCTTGTTTATTTCGTAACACACATTCATGTATACATAATTATTATTTTGTTGAAAAAAAAAAGAATACCGCAAAAAGCTTAGCTACATAATTACATATAATTATATTATCTGCAGTTTACTGTCCATGGATAGCGAAGTGTCTTTACATATAATGGAAAATGCCCTTTGTTAGCATCCAATTCGTCGTGGTATTCTTGGGTACCTAATTTTAAATTCAAATGCAAGTAAATAATTTTTAACAAAGTAATTAAATTAATCAATTTTCATTTTTAAATTCCGATTATAGTAATGTATCGATTATGATTGGTTTTAGAAAAGGTTTCAGGCCGTCACATCACTTTGCGTCAGTTTTGTTTTAGGCCTCTTCATCTATCATTGTTTCGACGTCAAATATTTTTAATAAATTTTGCATAAATTATGATGTGATGGGATTTTTACTAGATTATAACGTTTACTATGATTTATAATCAACGCCAGTGAAAATGAGTAAGGATTTATAACAAATTTTGGAAAAATCCTTTGTCCGTAAGTATTCAACTATTCATGTCAAGTAAATGATTATTCCATTTCGCTCAAAGACGCCCATACAATGTTAGTTCATATTAATAAATGGCAGCTATCATTATGGGCATCTTAGATAATTTTGACTATAGGTTGATGAGAACGTTAGTGCGAAATTAGGCTAGTAAATTAGAGTGCGTGAAAGAAAATGACTTGATGAGCATTCGACTCTGAATGTGGCAATTGGTGAAATAATATAAATAAACATAATTTGAGTGTTAAATTTTTAGTAAACATTCGAATTATCTTTGAAATCTTCCGGTAAATTTCTCTGCAAGACAACCTGTTTTTACGCTTTCATAACAGCCTGAAAACTTTTTCACTTCTTAAATTGCTAGACTACTGAAAAATGTTTTAATGGCATTTTCTTTATTTATTCCAACATCGTTTAATATATACTGTAAAATTTTAAACCTATAGATTTAAATGTTAGCCACAATATATTGCCATACTTTATTCATGTGACTGAGATGTTGCAACTTGGTGGTGCAGCTGGCTAGCCGATAGCATAGTGCCATCTGACGTTTAGCTTTTAGTGACTTAGTGACGTTAGTGCTGCTTCAAACAAAGAAACGAATGTTGATCGAAACTAGTAGTGATTGTGAAGTAACGTGGGACAGATAGCCACTCTGACTTTGTGCAAATACAAGTGCACATTATACTAAACGTTTAATGTTCTTTGGAGTTCTAATTCTTCGTCGTTCCTACATTTTGTATTAATTGTGTCAGTTTCCTTTGAGACGTATGCGAGGTAATGGATTGTCTAAAACACTGGCTCAATCTAGTCATAAGATCGATGTGTAAGCTGTTCGGACGAATGAGCTATTTTAGAATTTCTCTTGGAATTTTCGTATATTTAAGATTACATGTAACTGTCGTAAATATGTACTACTATTATCGTCTATGTATTATTGAAATAATTGTAATGTCATAGTATAGAATTATAAACAGGATGAAATGTAATCGATTTTGGTAACAGGCATTTATTTATAACTACTTATGCACAAAATGTACTTATGGTAGTAAAAAGCGAATACTCGTCGTACGCGATAGTCGTAATGATACAAAGCTCGTTTAAGTAGATAATTTTTTGGAATGACTTATTTTTCTGATATGTACATTCCTGAATAAAAACTCTTAACCCTACTCTGTGATCACTTTCCTGAAATGGCCACTTTTTAAGGTGTTTGCATTTTTAAAAAGACTCTCCTTACTTTACTTGACTTTATTGGAAATCCTACTTTGATAAAGTGGCATAATTTTATGATGGAATAAATATTCATCAACTGATTTACTGAACATGTTGTAAAAATCAGCCTTTCTTTGTTCTCTGTTCTTCTTGGAGACTGTCTGTACTTTTACACTATTCAAGGTAATTTGTCATTTCAGAAAAGTTAGTCAATGTAGAAAAGCAGTTAAGCCAGAAAAGTTAAATTATCAACCTAATGGAAAAAACTGGACACCCCAGAGAAAACTTTCATCAAATCATGTGATCTCAACCTTTTGTAGTTCAGGATTACTTTTCATTTTGTTTCAGTATTTTATCACCAAACTGCCAACACCCATTGTCATGTATATTTAAATTTATTACATTCCAGTTACTTTCTCTCGTCATAGTGAATTCTGTGTGTGATTTCGATGATTTAGATGAGCTTTATAGTTTTTCTTAGGCGACAGTTTTTAGGTTATAATATTTAAGTGTTATTTTGTCTGGGTATCTATGTGTTTGGTTCTGTAGCAACATACCGTGTAAATATAGTCTCAACTGGTATTTATTGGAGACTAAGCCTGTGTGCTTGAAATCATCCTGTATGACTGAATGTACATTGTACATTTAGAATATTTATTTCTTTTAAGATTTAATGAGTAATGTAAGTAGGGAGACCATTAACAATTGCCAAAAATGATGAGTACCCTTTATTAACATGTTGATTTTGTTTAGTTTACCTTCCCTTAAATTATTTTAATATTTATTTTGGGACCAAATTAATTTATTATGAACTGCAATTTATTATTTATGCATTTGGGTGTTCACATGATAGATTTTTTTT
Source organism: Thymelicus sylvestris (assembly GCA_911387775.1). Taxonomy (NCBI): domain Eukaryota; kingdom Metazoa; phylum Arthropoda; class Insecta; order Lepidoptera; family Hesperiidae; genus Thymelicus; species Thymelicus sylvestris. The sequence goes on along the minus strand of OU426898.1, from coordinate 10,350,124 downwards.
ATTTATATTAAAATAAAGAAACCAAAGTCTAAATCACATTGTTTTTTACTGATCATAATATTGTGTTTGGTGTGACAATTATTTACAATTGTGAGATATGAAAAATATAATCTGCAGTCTTTAAATGAGTTTTTTTTTGCTGATGCAAATGCATTTAGAAACATTTCATTTGACACTTTTTATAAATAGCGAAAACAGAAAAAACACTGAAGTTACTTTTGATTGGCTTTATTCTTAGAGTTCTTATTACGCTTTCTCTTCTTTGACCTTTTTGATTGAGATGACACAGATTTATCTTTGCTAAGATTATCATTTTCATCTTCATCATAACTGACCACAACAAAAGCACTTGATTTCTTTTTCTTGGGTGGTGACACTTCTTCAATATTGTCGTCTTCAGAATCTTCACTATTGCTGTTTTTAGAATCGTTATTGTTATTCAAAGTGTCTAGTTTGTCCACCTGTTCCTCTTTTTTGACTAAATGGTTTTGTCTATTCAATGTAATACAAGTGACTCTACATGAGGCATTGTTAGAGCATATCTCTTTTAACTCATTATTGTTAAAAGACCACACTTTAATTTGACCCGAACTTGAAGCAGAATAAAGTGCATCATTCTCAAAGTGCAAACATTTCACTCTGTCACTATGGGCTTTATATGTCAATGCTTGAGTGTCAGATACTGTGACTGTTATTATTTTGCCACTTTCTAGCCCCACAAACAATTGTTCATCATTGTACCACATTACAGTGGTGGGTTTCGAGTTGCATGTTATTCGTTTCTCAAGGCCTGCCTTACTTAAGGTCCACACATCGACTGTTTGCTGTGAAATTAATGAAAATCTTTCACCACCAGGAGAAAATTTAATTTCAGTTGGCATGATTACACCTTTGCTAGCCAGGTTAATGGTAAAAGCTGGACGGCCCTTTACTAAATTCCATGTCCTCAATGTCTTGTCCGATCCTATGCTTAGTGCTAATTTGTCTGAAGGATGAATAGTTATAGCAGTCACTGGTTGGCCTGAAATAAAATTAGAAAACTTTATAACAGGGTCACTTAGTTATAACTTATACATATACAATAAAACAACATAAGTATAATAATAATTGTTCAACACAATATCATTGAATCATAAAGCATATTTTACCTCCATGTGCTTTTTTCCAGATTTTTTCAATTTGCCAGTTTCCTGTCCTAGTAACAATAATTGATCCATCGTCACTGCCAGTCAGAAGGTGTGTTCCACCATGAGTGAAGGCTACGGCATTGATTGTGCCATCATGATTCATGAGTACAGTATGCTCCTTGCGAGTCTTCAAATCGATCACAACCACTTTGTCGTCTGTACCACCAGAAGCCAAATATTTGCCTGCAATTGACACGCAACGTACAGAGGCAGTGTGAGATTGAGTGGCGAATGTTTGTTTCAATTTCATAACCTGAAAAATTATAGCCTTTTAATAACTTTTTACAGAAATACGCAATAACTACCTACTATATTAAATATTACCTCAGTATCCGGCCACAATGAATATCCAAGCAAAAAGCCTTCATAAGTTCCAATTACTATTTCATCCATTGTATTTAGTATTTTCTTTCACAAATCAATTCATACCACCAAACCAAAATTAACAGTATAGCACATTGAATTGACAGTTGAGTTGACTTGACTTTTGTATTTTGACATAAGTGGAACACAGCGGTGATTAATTAAGTAATCTGTGGCTCAGTGCACACTGCACAGAGGCCTTAGTGCGAGTTTTACGTGACATAACGGGCTCGCTACGTAACTGCGACTTGGCTAAAAGTATGGGACCGAAGCTTTTCTTTTCACTGCCGTTAGATGGCTCTGCTCCGGTCCCATATAGCGATGGGAAATATCTTTAAAACTACTAAACTAAACTAAAAAACTAAAAACTGTGAAGATATCGAAAAAACTGTAAATCTACAGTTAAAACAGTAGAGTTGGCCACACTGACTTTTGCTCTTGAAAGATGCTTAGAAAATGGAACTAAAAGATGTCACAGAGTTTTATGTGCTACTAGCTGCCCGGACAGACTTCGTTCTGTCAAAAGTTAACAGTAAAAATTAAATAAATCCGAGTGATCACGTTATTTATATCTCAACAATAAACGAAGATTACTTACAAAAATAAGTTTTAAATTTTTTAACAGTTGCAAACGCTGCTAGCAGTGTTCGGGCAAAATCATTATTGTGACCTTCGATCACTTATAAAAGAACTAGATACACAATCCCATACAAAAATTGGCTTGAAAACTGTCCCAGTCTGCGTTTATGCACATCTGGTTGAAATAAAAATTACGTTAGTACAATTTCAACCTTTAATTTTATGACATAAAGTTGTATTCACAAAACAATGCACAAAAAGCATTTTTTATGAAAGAAGCTAGCTGGTCTACATCCATCATAACAAGTTCAACCTTATGGGCAAGATTTAAGGTTCGGAGCGATCGAACGCGACTATATTGAAAGAGCACACAAATGTTCAAATGGGTGCTCTTTTGGTGAGGACGTTTTTGGTCGCTGATTGTGTATCTAGTTCTGTTAATAGTGATCGAAGATTGTGACATATCAAAAAAACTGGTCAAGGTTGAAGATGGTGGTTGAATAACTTGTTGTAGTACGTTCTGTGCAGTAAAATATACTGTTTGGCCAATTTTCAAGTTCACTGCTAAATGAACTACAGTGGGGTATCTTTCTTATATGGGAAAAGAAAAAATGTTACTTAATTAATACTAACGTAACGGCCCATTTGGTATTGGTTAACTTCATGGACAAAAATTATTGTCCACGGATTTTTTTTATAATATAAAAACCTTCCGTGGACTCCAAGGAACATATAAAAAAAATTACCCGAATCGGTTGAGCCATTCTCGAGTTTAGCGCTTAGCAACATCCATTTATATATATATATATATATATATATATATATATATATATATATATATATATTATATTATATATTATATATATATATAATATATAATATATATATATATATATATATATATATATATATATAAATGGATGTTGCTAAGCGCTAAACTCGAGAATGGCTCAACTATATATATATATAGACAAGCGGGCCTTTTTTGCGTCACGCTATTAGAAAGAGAAAGAGACCAAGGAGTGTTAGTGGGGGCAACTCAAGTCCCACTAACGTGCAGAGTGCGTAGCCAGTAGAAATTACAGAATATGGTTTTTTTTGGTAATAGAATAAAGTTTTGTTAAAAACGTAAGTTTTCTTTATTCACATAGTGACACGAGAATTGTTGAAAAAATTTTTAAACACACACTGACAGGTAAAAAACAATAGCCAAGTAGAAAAATAAACTTATAAAGAACAAAAAGATCTATATCAAAACTGCAGACTCTTTTCATTCTAACACTCCTCCTTAAGTTCATTTCTCTACTTTCATCCATCACACACTTACACAACACCCATATTCAGCGCACACCACTTAAACTTTCCTTTCAGTAAAGGTTTCGTTAAAGCATCTGCAACCATATGAGCTGTCTCTATATACTCCAGTTCAATATGCCCATGCTCAACGGTCTCCCTTATGAAATGGTGTCGCACATCTATGTGCTTTGTACGTTGATGATGCACAGGGTTCTGCGCAATGGCCACAGCAGACTGGCTATCACTGAACATTTTAACTGTCGCCTCAGCTTGACCAGTGACCTCGGCGTATAATCGTTTTAAGAAAATTCCCTCCCTAGCAGCTTCCGACATTGCTACGTATTCAGCTTCCGCTGTGGAGAGAGCAACTGTCCTCTGTTTTCTGCTTTCCCACGAGATTGCAGCTCCCTTAAGCAGAAAAACCATACCTGAGTATGATCTTCTATCATAGCAACTGGCATGACTCGCATCTACATAACCTTGCACTTTGCTCATGCCTGTTCGCTTGTAATGTAGCCCTAGGCATTTAGTGCCCTTTAAATATCTTAGCACTCGTTTAGCTGCTATCCAGTGTTCCTCAGCATAGCAGCTGTTAAATTGGCTAAGATAATTTACTGAGTGTGCAATATCTGGCCTTGTGCAAACAGATAAGTACATCAGTGAACCAATTAAATTCTGATATGGAATCGTCGAATCAGGTTTGTGTTCCGGTCCAGGTTTCTCTAGCTTTTGACCAGGAACTGATGGTGTTGAAGCAACTTTGCAGTCTGCCATCCCGAAAACCTTCAAAATTTTGTTGACATACTTCTCTTGATCAACTTTGACTCCAATATCGTTCTGCATTATGTGCATTCCCAGAATATGCTCTGCCTTCCCAAGATCTTTCATTTCAAATTTTGTCATGAGGTCTCTTTTTACTTTGCGCAGCTCTTCCGCGTCATTCCAAAATATTAGCATATCATCCACGTATACAGCTAAAATTATGATCTTCTTACCCTGGGATCTTGTGTATATGCACGGTTCATTTTTACACCGTTTAAATTTTAGCTGCAACAACTCACTGTTCAGCTTGTTGTTCCATGCTCTAGGGGCTTGCTTTAACCCGTAAAGCGACCGTTTAAGTAGACACACATAGTCTTCTTTTCCCTTTTCATGAAAACCTTCTGGTTGTTTCATATAGACATTTTCTGTTAAATCTCCATTCAGGAACGCAGTTTTTACGTCCATTTGGTCTATATTTAAGCCTTTTTGTGCTGCTATTCCCAGAAGAATTCTTAACGAGCAGTGTCTCACCACCGGAGAGAATGTCTCGTCGTAATCGATGCCACATCTCTGGCTAAAACCTCTGGCAACAAGTCGAGCTTTGTATCTTCGTCTATTTCCCGGCTCTTCTTTGATTCTAAATAACCATTTTGAATCTACGACGTTGCTTGCTTGTTCAGGTTTTACCAAAATCCATGTTTTATTCTTCTTCAAGGCATCAATCTCCTCCTGAATTGCTGCTCTCCACTCTTTACTATCAGATCTTGATAGTGCTTCATGGAATGTAGTAGGGTCCAATTCTGATTCTGCAGCACGATACAGCAAATAATCTGGGTACTCTTTAGTTTTTCTAGCTCTGAGTGGATACCTCCGTTCCACCTCTTGAGGTTGATTATCGACAGTTGTGTCAGATTCACAGTCTAGAAACTCTATGTCTTCTTGAAGTTGATTATCAACAGTTGATTCAGTTTCAGGGACTGGAGGAATAAACGTCTCTTCATGAGTATTTGACTGTTCCACTTCTTGTGGCTGATCATCCACAGTCACATCAGGTTCGCCATCTTGGGGAAAACAAACTTCTTCACGATTGTAAGTTTGTTCCACCTCTGGAATTAATACTCCATGTTCAGTTTGTTTTACCATCCCTTTATCTCTCTCTGTTTCTTGTTGAGTTTCAATAAATACAACATCCCTAGCCTTATAAAGCCGATGCGTTTTTGTATCCACTAGTCGATAGCCTTTGGAGTCATCGCAATATCCGACTAGAGTTAACTCCATGCTTTTTGTATCTAGCTTCTTCCTCTTTTGGTTCGGAATGTGCATATATGCCTTGCACCCAAAAACTCTTAAAAAACTGAGATCTACCTTTTTTCCAGACCACGCTTCTTCTGGAGTTTTTCCCTTAACGGCAATGGTCGGCGATCTATTTTTCAAGAATACCGATGTATGGACAGCTTCTGCCCAATAAGCCTTCGACAAATTTCCTTCCTCGAGCATGCTTCTCGCCTTCTCGATGATAGTCCTATTTGCTCTCTCGGCTACTCCATTTTGCTGCGGTGTATAGTCTATCGTTACTTGATGTTGGATTCCATTTTTCTTCATAAAATCATCCATCTGTTTATTGACGAACTCGGTTCCGTTATCAGTGCGCAGGATCTTAATTTTCTTGCCGCATTGATTCTCGGTAAACGCCTTAAAATTTGTAAATTTTTCAAAAACTTCACTCTTTTGTTTCAAAAAATATACAAATGTTTTGCGTGTAAAATCGTCAATAAATGTTAAAAAATATTTATACCCGCTAATGGAAGGTATATGCATAGGTCCACATAAATCTGAATGTACTAAACCCAATGCTTCCTTAGCTCTCGTTGCAACACCTTTGCGAAATGGTTGTTTGGTTTGTTTTCCCATAATGCAAGATATGCACTCCAATTTCGAAAATGTATTAGGAAAACTCACCCCTATGGCCATCTTATCTCTAAGAAGTTTGAGATTGTGTATACCAAGATGTCCCATCCTCCGATGCCACAGCCTCTGCTGGTCGCAATCCGTTGTTACCAGTGCAGAACCCTGTGAACAGCACTTAATTTTATAAACGCCTCGTTCTTCCACACCTTTCACAACAGCCTTACCACGAACCTCACACTCATTCTTCTTGAATATGTCGCACCCTTTTTCTGTAAATACAATAACGTGACCCTTTCTCGCAATTGCATTCACACTTAACAAATTAGAAGCTAACTTAGGTACATAAGTAACATTATTGATTGTTAGCCCTGCTGACTCACATACTACCGTACCTACACCTTCACCATATACTTCATTACCATCTGCACAGATCACTCTCAAAGACTTAGGAGTATCCTTCAAGCTACTTCTAAACCAAGCCTTGTGATTTGTCATGTGCGTCGACGCGCCAGAATCGATGATCCAGTCTCCTGCTTCCGGTGTCGACGTACCAAACGCGTAGGCTTGTAAAGCTTCTTTCTTCCCTTTAGGATTATCTGGACACTCATTTGCCTTATGTGGTCCATCACAAATAAAGCATTTAATCTTTTGTTTGACCTTTTTGGGTTTACTCTTGCCCTTTTGCTTATTTGACAATAATGCTGATGTCGGTTGGCTTGCACTCGAGCTTGCCGAATAGTTATCTTCCATTTGAAAGAGTTTTGTCTTGACATAATCAGTAGTAAGTACCGCGTTACTGTTTTCTATAGCTAATCTCATAGGTTGGAACTCTACCGTAAGTCCTTGGAGAAGTAAAGCAGCCAATAGTTCATCATCAACCTCTTTTCCTAGGTCTTGTAGTTCCTGAGATACCATCATCACAGATGTCACTTATTCCCTCACAGTTGGGAATTGTTCCAATTTCATGCTTACTAGTTTTGAAAGTAAACGGCAACGGTTATTCAGACCTTTATCCTCGAACGCATCTCTTAATGCTTCCCAAGTGCTTTTCGCTGTTTTACATTTGCGTACGTGCACTAAGCAATGAGGTTTGACCATCAAACAAATCTTTGCTCTAGCTTTCTGGTCTTTTCTCGTACCTTGCGTGTCGGTTGTTTCAGGCGTAACACTTGTATACTCCCACAAGTCATCATGTACCAGATGCATCTCCTTAAGAAACTTCCATGTAGTATAGTTACTGCTACCTTCTAGTTTCTCCATAGATAAGATACTGCTGCCTGAACTACCTTCCAAATTCTGTGCCATTGAGTTCTGCTCTCTTTGAGAACTCCCGTTTCCAGACATCATTTTTCCGTAGTTTCTGGTCCCATAACCTGTTAGTGGGGGCAACTCAAGTCCCACTAACGTGCAGAGTGCGTAGCCAGTAGAAATTACAGAATATGGTTTTTTTTGGTAATAGAATAAAGTTTGGTTAAAAACGTAAGTTTTCTTTATTCACATAGTGACACGAGAATTGTTGAAAAAATTTTTAAACACACACTGACAGGTAAAAAACAATAGCCAAGTAGAAAAATAAACTTATAAAGAACAAAAAGATCTATATCAAAACTGCAGACTCTTTTCATTCTAACAAGGAGACTCGCGTAACTCGTAAGTAAGACAAGGATAGGTTTACCTCCTGCCTTTCTTAGTAGCTTGACGGTTTCACAGATACCTAGCCTAGTCTAGTAGTATTATGTCTATGATTCTGTCCATGGCCGTAACGGACAGATTTGTCAGTCTGTGGTAAAGACAAAGACATATGATAAAATAAAAAAAGTGACAGCGTCAAGTAACAAGCTAGAAGAATAGCTTCCACCAATTCCAATACTTGAGTTGGTCAAATTTATATACTTTACCCAAAAAAGTGGATGGATTGATTTTTTATTAGTTGGTCCACTATTTTGTAACGGCTGGTTCGGACATACAATCATTCTGGTGAGTAGAATCAACGGTGTAAGTCTCGCATCATCCGCGAGGTGGTCGCTATCGATCTTTACGGCATTATTTGCTTTTGGTTCGACGTAGGATTCCCAAAAGAGGACTTACCTGGACATCTACAAGATGGATTTGGCGGAGACTATGAAGAGCGTGTTGGCGAAGAGCGCAGGAGGCAGCGGCGGGGTGGCGAGCGGTTCGGGCTCGGCCGCCCCGCACGGCGCGGAGGGTTATGTGACAGAGAAACTGTATATGCTACTGCAGCTGTACCTTCAGAACAAGGGCTGGAACCCTAGCATAGAACTGTTGCAGTGCTTCAGTGACCTCAAGGAGTCCTCTATGCTTCCCAGTTCTACTTACTTACAGTGAGTCTTTTGCTTTGTAAAAGTTTGATGTCTAATAGGAATGTTTATATTGGAATTTTTATTATTTTCTAATATGCATGAATCTATTATTAGCCTGTTAAGCTTGAATTAAGTTAGAATTAAACAAATTTCCTGAAATTTTCAGAATGATGGCCTCAAGAGTGGGTTTAGATGCACAAGGTAGACTGATATTTCGTGAAAATGGCAAGATAATATTGCCTTATGAACATTTTGCCAATGCTGTAATGCTGAAGCACATGAATGGACCACATGGACTGCATCTTGGGTTGGAAGCAACAGTGAGGGCGGTGAGTTAACATTATTTATTTCTTAGGAAAACTTACAGCTATTACACTATGTATGATAGTTTGAATTGGAAATAAATAAATCAATTAGTCATGACTAATGAGTTGATTATAATATTAGTTAATTGGTCCAACACAGGACAAATTTTAGCTTTTTGACGTTTTTGACAGGCAAGAGTTCTAGCTTACATGAAACGCATTATATGTATTTTCTCATAATTTGTTTACTACCATAACCACAGTATCTTATACTTATGGTGAATGCACATCTATCTGCACCGTCCGCGCTGGACGCACCATTTTTGTATGAAATCACTGTACGTTGTTATGAAATCATTGTACGAGAGCCCGATGCGGAAGACAATGCGGCTGCATCGGGCTCTCATATTATTTCATACAAATGCGGTGCATCCGGCGTGTACAGTACGGATATGTTACTATGTGCATTCACCATTAATGGTTACAATTTATAAGCTATATTATTTCAATAGATTTTTGTGTATTTTGTTGTAGGTTGTAGAGTCATACACAATAGGAAGGGATCAGTTTGGTATGGAAAAGGAATTTATTATTGAAGTGGTGCAAAATTGTCCGAACCCAGCCTGTCGCTACTACAAGAACCAGTTGGAAATGACTCAGAAATCCATACAGCAGCATTTAGCACAACCCACATATATCCCAGGTAAAGGTGAATGATCATTTGATGTTTTTTTTAGTTTAAGTTTATTTAGTTTTTACACTTGCCTACCATGAATGAGTGGAACAGCTAACTTTGGTTAGTATTGCCACCCGCCTAAGATGTTTGAAGAAAAGTAATTGTTTTTTAACTTTGGAGATTATCAACCGAGTTGTGCAATAGCAGGTGCGAGTGGTTATGGGATGGGTAAACGATGTTTGGTTTACCTGTATTAAGTAGTTAAGTAGATAACTAAATTTTAACCAAAAAGTTACTAAATTGTCTGTTTACACATATTAATTTACATAAAAAGTTATCTACTTAACACCCCAACTCAGAGTCACTAAAGGTTACTTAAATCGCTCCTTAGTATAGAATTCGTATGGTGAATCTTTACTAAGGAGCGATTTAAGTAACCGTTAGTGACTCTGAGACACTCTGAGTTGGGGCGTAATACGTGTAAACCAGACTTTGGCAAAATTGATTAAGTAATTGAGTGCTTTGGAGTTGACGAAAGGCGTCGGTCCCGGTTATCGTAAGATAACAGTCGCAAAGCCATGTTGGAGGACCCCTCCACCAATCTGCAGTGGAGCAGCGTGGTGGTGGAAAGACTCAAGCTTTTAGCGGCAACTTGGCGGTCTTAAAAGCCTTCGGTTGTTCCGCGACATACGGGCGGTAATTGAGGCCGCCGGAATTATGTGTATTAAATATGATATTACTGCTATTAAATATGATACGAGTAACCATTGTGTACTATGCAGTAGTCAATTTTTAGACGAGTTTTATTTATGAAACAATATTACAGTGTCTTCTAATCATATTTTGTAATTTAAAAATGAGACAGAAATAAATAATAATTTAATGTCGAATCTCATATTTGTTTACTATTATTTATTGTTTTAAACTAATTTAAATAAATCTTTCAATCTTTTATTGTGTTAAGCTTGTTTACCACGTAAGGCTTGTGTAATAAAATAGATTATAAGCTGTCTACCACAATGTGTTATGTGATGTGGTGACGTGGTGTATGGTGTGTGTGATGCGGATGGTGTGTGTGTGTGTGTCAGACGCGGGCAGCGGCAACCTGGCGGACAGCGCGGCGGTGGAGCGGCTGCTGCGCGGCTCGGCGCTGCCGCAGGACTATCAGCTGCCGCTCGCGCCGCATCTCGCCGCTCTCAGTGAGTTGTTCAGTAAACGTCACTTTTATTTATTCTTTATTGAACCATACAAATGTATAAGAACAAAAGGCAGACTTAATGCAAAAAGCATTCTCTGCCAGCCAACCTTTGGGCACTTTGTTATTATTGTTTATGGAAATAGCTGGCGTACGAGTTGATCATACACCTGATGGTAAGTGGCTATCGTCGCCCGTGACTTCACCGACACCAAAGATTGATGATGCGTTGCCGGCCAAGAAAGAGAGAAGAAAGAAAAAGAAAGAACTATCGTCGTATGACGTATCGTCGTCCATTGACATTAGCGACAGTAAAGGCATCACTGATGTGTTGCTCGGAGAGAGAAGAAAGCAAAGAAAGCAATATACGTAATATAGCTACTTTCGTGATATTGTAATATTGATCCAATTTGAATTTGAATAAAAAAATACTAACTTGATAATCATAATCAGTGACATTGAAAATCACTGCAACTAGTTTATATTTATAATAATACCAAAGGTTACCAATGTTTCCAAATGCACACTTTGCCAATCACATTGCTTTATCCCCATATTAAACAGAAATCCAAGCCCAGCATAACACAGTCAAAGCTTGCACTAATAATCACGCAATCATTGCAGCGGGCCTAACAAACGACAAAGCGGACCGCAGAGCTCAGGAGAAGCTGTCCCAACACCAGCAGATGCTGCTGCAGCACCAGAGCCGGTCCATGGGCCACCAGTCCCTGGACAAGTACAGCCACTCACAGCAACGCTCCAGCTCCTCGCAGTCCAGCCTGGAGACCAAGTCCAAGCATCACTACAGCGACGAACACAAGTTGACGGACTTTTTAAGGTACTGCTCTGGTTGTACTATTTAGTATTACAATATAGTGATCACGATTGAGTAACCCTGAACGTAGATGAAATTTTTTACCCTCAAATTCGAATACATAATTTTTTCATGTGAGTATTTTTGTATATATTTACGATCCATGTGACAAAATATTCTGAGGGTAAGTGGCCATCGTTGCCACACCACCAAAAAGACTACCCATCTCGCACCACACCAAAAAGAGAGAAATACCACAGCCCCAACATGAAAAGTCGTTTGACGGCTGACTAAAGAAAGAGAGTGGTAGCGAACCAGCCATCAGATATCTTTTTATCACATCATGAGCCACCTCACTTTGCTTCGGTTTTCTTATTTTTTACATCTTGGGTTACATTATTGGAGTTTTATTAAGGATCCCAAATTTTTTTTGAAAATATAATATAGCCTATTTCACCCGGGGATAGTATAGCTTCCCGACAGTGAAATATTTTTTTAAATCGGTTCATTAGCTTCAGAGCCTATTCAATGCAAACAAACAATCAAATCTTTCCTCTTTATAATATTAGTATTGATACCTATTTCATATTGTATTAAATTCTTCGTGTGATTCTCAACACGTACTCTCTACCGCAGGGCTAACCTGGAGAGCTTGGAGTCGCTATCGACCGGCGGCGCGGGGCACGGGGAGCGGGCGGGCGGCGAGCGGGCGACGGGCGCGGGCGGCGCGGCGGGGGCGGCGGGCGGGGCGGGCGCGGCGGGGGCGGCGGGCGCGGGGGGCGGGCAGGAGCGCGTGGTGCGCGCGTTCGCCGAGCTGGCGCGCAACCTGCAGCGCATGCGGCCGTGCGTGCGCCCCGCCATGTGCAAGCCGTACGGGAAGCAGAGCGAGCAGTTGCAGAAGAGTGAGCTGAATTTTATAAATCTGTATCTATATAAATAAAATGAATGTTGCTAAGTGCAAAACTCGAGAATGGCTCGACCAATTCGGCAATTTTTTTTGTATGTTTCTTAAGGCACATGGAAGGTTTTAATAATAATTAAAAAAATACTACTAACGAACGAAGTCAGTCCGGGCAGCTAGTAATCATATAAAAATGATAAGTTGGTTTGTGTATGCTTCAAAAACCAGCTAATGAAGTTCATCACTCGATTGAGCTCAAAGTTTGACACAATATACTATATGCTTCAAGAATGGTTTTTATAAATTTTTCGCATCAGTAACTTATCTGCGAGCAAAAACAGTTATTTTACAGTCAGCTGTGTAATAGTTTTACATTAAAAAATTACAGTCTTCGAGAAAATCTATAGCAAAATCGCCATATTTTAAGGATTTAAGAGTAAAGTGGGGGCTTATTATTATTATTATTTGAAATTTCGGGCCTGGGTCAACTGTCCCAGGGGCCACTGCGACCAGATTTGATCTATTGTAGCCGTACCCGTTTCTGAGTTAGATCTGGTCTCCAAGTCCTATTGCTCGGACGAACAGTAGGATGTTCCTGGGTTCCAGATCTCTTACTTGACTGGGTGGGATTAAGTGGCCTCCTAAGATACGACTTCTGAAGTGATTTATGGCAGAGCAATCACAAAGTATGTGGGTGGGCGTTTCCTCTGCCTCGCTGCAGAATCTACAAGTTGCAGTGTTGCTCAAACCTATCAAAAGAAGGTGTTTATTGAGCCTGCAGTGTCCAGTGAGCAGTCTGATGAGTACCCGTAAGTCGGGTCGACTCAGGTTGAGCACTTTTCTTGAGTATTTCTGCGAGTATCCCGCTATTAGCGTTTTGGCCTGTCTCGCGCCGGGTTCTCTTCGCCACATCTCAGCTCCCCTTTTCAGGGCTATTGCTTTGAGTGCGGCTCGAGAAACTGCTTTGGAGATGCCCACCATAGGTTCAGGACCCATGGTGGGCGCCTCGGCCCCCCTCCTTGCCAGTTCGTCGGCCTTCTCGTTCCCGCGTATACCTTTATGCCCAGGTACCCATCCTAGGGTGACCTTGTCGTTGAAGCCTAATCGGTTGATGGCTTGTATTCCTTCTAGGACAAGCTTTGAATTGACTTGCTCGGACTGTAGAGCCAACAGGGCTGCCTGACTGTCCGAGAGTATCGTAATACATTTATTGACATATTTCTTTTCAAGGTTTTCATGTACGCATCTTATTATAGCGTATAGTTCTGCTTGGAACACGGTTGCATATGTGCCTAGGTTTTGATGTATCAAAACTTTCGGTTTGTCTCCATAGGCCCCTGCTCCTGCTTTTCCTCCCTTGCGAGAACCGTCTGTGTACCAAGTCACATCGCTTCCTCCCAAGGACTTAGGTACCGATGCGTCCCATTCTTCCCGTAACGGTATGACTACGTTGAACAGTTTGTTGAAACTGAGCTGAGTATGAATAGCGTCGCTCGGCATCGCCATTACTGGGCATGCTACTAGATCTTCATATAGATTCCTCATAGCACGAGATTTCCAGCCCTGTTTCCCTCCTTCGACAGCGCGGAGTATAGCCGCTCTCGCCTCCCTTTGCACATGGATGTGAAGCGGTTCAATGTTGAGGACAGCCTCCATGGCTGCTATTGGTGTAGACTTTAGGGCTCCTGTCGTCATTCGGCATGCTAGGCCTTGAATGCTGTTAAGTTGTCTGATGCATGTTGCCTGGGTGGTTTTTCTCTGCCAAGTTATGCAGCCGTAGGTAATAATGGGTCTCGCTATCGCGGTGTATACCCATTTCACCTGCTTTGGTTTTAATCCCCATCTGGAGCTTGCGAGACGGCAACATGTTCCTAAGGCAATTTTGGCCTTCCTTGTCACCTGTGAAAGGTGCTGGTTCCAAGTGAGTCTCTGGTCTAACGTTATTCCGAGATACTTGACTTCTGTGGAGAACTGTAAGTTGGTTCCAAAAAGGGATGGGTTCCATAGTCCTCCAAGGTTGCGTCTTTTGGTGAATGGTACTAAAATAGTCTTGTTGGCATTAACATTCAGACTGGTGTTTACACACCAGCGTTCCACTTTGTGGAGAGCTGCTTGCATGAGGCTTGATAATGTGTCCGGGCAGGTGCCGCAAATGGTGATAACCAGGTCATCTGCATAGCCTTGTGTGTCCAGAGAGGCGTCGTTTAGTTCCTGAATAAGGGAGTCCACAACAATTGTCCACTGTAGAGGTGATAACACTCCACCTTGAGGACACCCTCTTGTTATTTTAATTTCAAGGGTGGTGTCAAATAGTGTTGTGCGGACTATTCTATTCCTTAGCATTGACCCTACCCAATTCACGGTGGTGTCATCAATACCACGGTTTCTCATACCTTCCAGTATTATGTCAGTTGGGGTGTTGTCAAAGGCCCCTTCTATGTCTAAAAAGCAGCATAAAGCTATCTCTTTGTCTTCGAGGGATTTTTCGATTTGGTCGGTCAGCTCAATCAGTGCTGTTTCCGTCGATTTCCCTTTCTGATAAGCATGTTGTTTAGGATGTAGAGGTTTGACCTTCAGGAAGGTATCTCTAATATGATGGTCGATTACTTTCTCCATGGTTTTCAGTAGGAATGAAGTAAGACTAATTGGTCTGTATGATTTGGGTAATGATCTGTCCCTGTCACCAGATTTAGGGATGAAGGTTACCCTTACCTTGTTCCAGCTGTCTGGCAGATATCCCCAGGCAAAACTCGCCCTCATTATTTTTATTAGTGCTGCCAGAATTTCATCTAATCCTTCCTGAAGTAGAGCTGGGAAGATCTTGTCTTCTCCTGGTGCCTTATAGCGTTTCACGCTGTTCACCGCCCACTTAATTCGATCGGGTCTGAATACGGAAGCTGCCATCCTCCACTTCTCCAGAGTGGGTTTTGGTGGCGATGGGGGAAATTCGGTTGTACTTTCTTTTCCTAGCACTACTGATCCCGGTAAGTGAGTGCTGACCAGTAGACCCAGAGTTTCTTCCGCATTGTTAGTGTAGTTCCCGTCAGGACGTTTTAGTAACCCGATTTGAGTGGCAGGAGATTTTGCCATTATCTTCTGTATTTTGGCGAGATGTGAGGTACTATTTATCTCCTCGCAGAATTTCCTCCAGGATTTGCGTTTAGCTTTCCTGAGTTCAGTGTTAAAGTCCGTGAGGGCCTCTCCGTAGGCTTGCCAGTCGTTGTTCCTTTTTGCTTTATTGAATCGGGTTCTGGCTTTTTGCCTGAGCCTTAGGAGGGTGTTGCTCCACCATGGTACTTTTCGATTTGTGGTAACTATTTTTAGCGGGCAGTTGTTATTATAGGCATTGTTTATTCCTATCTCCAACGTCCTTGCTGCATGTTCGAGTTGATCTAAGCTCTTCACGTGTTTGTTGAGTTCTCCCATGCTTGTTTTTAGTTCGGCCCTGTAGCCATTCCAGTCAGTTGCCTTGGGATCCCTGTATGATTCAACATGATTGGCTTTGCAGTTTTTTAAATTGAATCTGATGTGTCTGTGGTCGGACATGGATGCTTCTGCACTTACATGCCAGTTGTCGATACGGTCAACTAGCTGTTCCGTACATATGGTAATATCCAACACCTCTTGACGTTGCGCGGTCACAAAAGTCGGTGTTATAGAGTTGTTAGTAGTGTGGAGGTTATTGGATATTAAAAAATCATACAGTAACTCACCCCTGCTGTTGGTATTGGTACTTCCCCATGTGGTGTGATGGCTATTGCTGTCACACGCGAGCAGTAGTTGCGCTCCCTGGTCCTGGCAGTATTCCACCAAGGGGGCGAGCTGTGTTGACGGGTCCTGCGTTTCACCGGGCAGATAGGCAGAGCAAGCGACGACTTTCGTTGACTCGTAGCCCGGAAGAGCAACGTAGGCTGCTACCAAGTCGTCTGTGCACATACAAGGTAAAGGTAAGAATTTTAGATTATTCTTAAAAATAATGCAGGCCCTGGGCCTAGTTCCTTCAGTGTTGAAAAGTAACTTACCAGCTGAGGCTAGACCCATTACCATGCTCCCACGGATCCAGGGCTCCTGTATGAAAGCCATGTCCAATTTCTCTTCCAGCATCCTTTGGCAGACGATGGTGCTCGCAGCCTTCGCGTGATGTAGGTTGACTTGAATGGCTTTTATCATTTTGGGTTTTTGGGAATGGGATGGGGTTTGGAAGAATTTGTAGTTAGGAAGGGGCAGGAAAAATGTGGTTTCGGAGGGATGGGACTGTGTAGTTGTGCGTGTTTAGTGTCTAGTGTGTGTTTGTGAGTGTAAAGTAGTGTGTGTAGTGTTTTGTGTTGAAGTTAAGGGGTTGTTTTTTTTTGTGTGTGTGTTGTGTCTGTTTCCTTACCCTAGTTCTTGGTTTTGGAGGGGGTCGCGAGAGGCTTTTTTGCTGGAGTGTTCCCTGGCTAGTGAGGGAAGTTGCACAGGCCTCTTCCCTCGTTGGGCTCCAGCACCTCTTTGGGTAAATCGGTTACGACCTCGAGTACCTCGTTGTAGCCCTCGCGACACCCCCCCGCTACCCCGGGTTAAGAAACGTGCGTATGGCACGTTCTCGCGGACGGGGTCAGGGAGTAGGGCGGGCCTACTCGACTCCGATCCACTAGACGTGCCTGGTTTGGGTGTGAGTGTCCTGTGTGTGCTAACGGAACCCCCCCCCGCACCGCCGCCAGAAGGCATTCCATCGCTAGGACCGTCCACCGCGCGCGCCTCATGTTCTGTTGTGTCTGTGCCAGGTAGTGAGGTGGCAGGCGCGCTGGTCGCCGGTTCAGCGGAGGTCTGCATCGGCGCCGGTGCGGCTGGGGATGACGTCGCGACTTCTTCCCCATCCTTCTTGGGGGGAGTTTTGATTTTGAAGTAGATGTCCCGGAAACCAAAGTATAACCTGTAATTTCGGTTCTTTAGGATTTCCAGGGCATCCTCATCGAAGCAGAAGGTCACCGTTTGACCCGTCTCCTCCGTCTTGCTATTAACTATCTTCCACTGGCTGACTGTGGCACCAATATTCTGCCTGTCTAGCCTGTGGACGATAGCCTTCGACGACAGGCTCGGGTCCGGTATCCACGCCGTGGCGTAAAAGGGTTTTGGCAGATCCGCCTCATCTACTAATCTCAGATCTGCTCCCTTCCACGGCTTTAGGGTTGGAATCCGTGACGCAACCCAGGCGCGGGAGGCACCGTCAACGCAGGTGAGAATCAGACAACCTGCCCTGACGGCGCATCCCATGAATCTTGGTCCTTCGCCGCTGCCGGAGGCGTCTATACTTACGAGTATCCCCTCCTGCAGCAGCCGGACTTCATCGGGATTCATAGCCCGTCCCGCGTCACGGATGCCAATCCGACAGGAGCCAGCCACCTCACTGAATGAGGGCTTGGCCACTTCTAATCTTGCAGTCTTTTTTGGCTGATTCCTTGGCGACTCATCTTCTGAGCGCATACGCTTGGTGGCCTGGGCCTTTTCCTTGCCTGCCAGCCATTCTCGTACCTCCGGATGTTGGTGGAGCTCGGAGAACGGTTTCTGGCAGAGGATGTTGGCCTCCTCCTCACTCTTGCCTCGGCCCATCCACCAAGCATGTCGCCTTTTGGCGGCACCGGAGAAGTAAAAGCGAGGCGTTGGCCTGCTTACCTCTTGTGTTGTTGATGTTTGTCCGCATCCGTCAGGGCCCATGGCCCTTTCCGTCTGCTTACTGACCTCGGGAGGACATAGGCCTCCTTCGGCTGCGAGGTTTTCCACCTCGTGTATGAGCTCATCGAGCTTTATGTCGCTTGTTTTTGCTTTTTTATTACTTTCTTCCATACTGTTCCCACGATTAGCTAGGGAAATAAAATTACACCTCCTGCAGAGCCCCGCATGCAGGAGGCGGGCTAAATACTCCCCGAGGGCGCCCGGTATCGAGGAGGACACCGTTAGAGGCCGAGTTATACCCCCCGACCCCGCAAAAGCGGATTGCTCGGCACGGCGTGAACACCTTCAAATTTGGGTGTATGTGTTGTGTTGCTGTATATGTGGTGTGGTGTGTGTGACGTGTAGTGTTGTGCAGGCGGGTGCTTAGCCGAGGACCCGACTCCACCCAGCCGAGGCTGAGCAGAGTCGGGACCCCAGCCAAGCACCCTAATGTTGTGTCTTGTGTGTGTGCGGTGTGGTGTGTAGGTGTGGTGTGGAGTGTGGGGAATGCATAACTGGGGCCTGAGTCCCGTCCAGATCCAATGCAGATCGAGACACGACCCAAAAACCCCAAGTTATGCATTCCGTTGCCCTCCCCATTTATCCGGACTTGGGACCGGCACCATATCTAAGGCCTTGGCCCACACCATGGCGGTTGGGTTAAGTGGGGGCTTGGGAGCCAGTTCTTTCTTTCTTTCTCTCGCTTGAGCGACGGTGGCCAGTAACCATCAGGTATATCGCCAGGTCGTTTGTGGAGTAGTTACATAAAAGCTTAAGCTGGCCATACACGATCAAGTTTACTTGTCAAGTTTGCAGCGGACTTGACGCGGCATCTAGTAAACTTGATGTTGTATGGCTATCTGTATGGAAGACCCATCATGCAAACTGGATACCACATCAAGAGCGCTGCAAAGACAAGTATCCTTGATCGTGTATGGCCAGCTTTAAGCCCAATGCATACGTAATGAGTTTTTTCCGCGTACGGGACGGGGACGGGGCATAAATATACGTGCGTGCCCGTTCCCGTCCCGCACGGGATTCTGCGTATGCACTATCGCATACATTTTCTATGAAACGATGTTTCCAAAACTTCACGTCCCGTCCTGTACGGGAAAAAAATCCCGTTACGTATGCAATGGCCTTCAGTGTGGTGTTGTTGTTGCAGTCCTGCTGGACACGATCCAGCTGGTGCAGTCGCTGCGCAGCTACCTGCCGCCGCCGCACATCCAGGTCACCTCGTGGAAGAACGACGACAAGCTGCGGTGAACACTATACTACTATACTATACAATATAGACCATATACACACACTGCGGCAGATTATACAAAAGACCGAGGATCTGCGAGGATCTGGAGGATATAATCTGCCGTTGTGTGTTGCCTGTGTGGACTATGAGAAACCCTTGATTCTATCGAGACCTGGGCGGTACTAAATTCTCTCCAGAGGTGCCCGTTCTCAAAGGCCACTGAGCCCAACTAAAACCAAAACAGCAACATGCTAATAGTATGTATGTTATTTCAGTTCAAACAGCATGGAAGAGTTGGAGAGTCGCAAGATAGTGAGCGGCAACTAGCCACTCTACAGTCTACAGTCTCTACACACATCGACTGCGGTACTCTATTGTTGACCCACTAATGCCCCTGCTACAACTGCGTTCACGTTAACGTTACTGGCTGCACCGCAGTGCGCCTTACTTAGCGCGTTAGGCCGCAGATGTTGCTGGGATTACATTACATGACATCGTTATAAAAATAGCAACTTTAATTTACAATATGTCATTGTGTTACTTAAATTGTTATTGATGTTTTTTTCTCTTAAGATATATCCAATTTCTCTGGTTCCAGAAAATATAAAACTAGCCAGTGTAATTGAAACACGGGGTAGTTTCTACTTGTTGTAATTGGGTCATTGATGTAACATTGAGAATTTTATTGCACAAATTCTAAAACATCTCATCATCATCAAAGAGAAATCTTTGATCAATTTTAATCATGATCTTTGATCATTGTGGATCCGGAAGGATTTTTTTTTAATTTTAATGATACACATCCAAACTATAAGCTCTCAGTAAGAATTAAGTATAATTAATTCACATTTTAAGAAAAATACCTATTCTATTTTGGTTCTCGTTTCATTTACACAGAAATGATGTTTTCGTAGTTTTTCCTGCTTTATTTCTAGTAACGCTTCTGGAGCAGTACTCGGTTAAAACAAAACAAATTCTTATTTTACAATCATATTATTATGTTGCTCACCATGTTATCTCACTTTTATATTTACTTATAATGTGAACTCCATTTAAATTATATATTGATTAAAATAATATTAAAACCAGTGAATCACATCTAAGGTATGGGATGTAATTGTACAGATAAGCATGAGTGTTTGTAGAATTTCGATATTTCAATTTAAAAGTAATTATATTATATTTAACCATGTTTTTGTAATATCATACAATGGTGTATAGCAGCTACTAAAAGTGAAATTGACAGTGATTTGAATAGGCATGTTAAATATTAATGTTTCGGTTGGACTTCTATGTGGGTTGTAGGTTGAGGAATTTATGTGGTTATACTAAAGACCTCTGTAATTAATACACTGAATAGGTTTCTACGTAAATTTTAGTGTTTGGATATAGCGCAACTTTACTAGTTACTTACGTTGATAGTTCTCAGCCATGTTGTCAAAATAACTATGGAATAAATTTTTTACACCATCGCCAATTGCCCTACCATGGTCGTGGCAATGAAATTCTAAGGAAGGTTTCTTTTTACTCATGATTAAAGACAGCACTACTACTTACGACTATGTATCAAACTCATGTATCAACATTCTTGTATTTAAATTTTTAAATACTTATGTATATCTTATCCAGTGCATTTATATTACAGAGATCTACATATAATTTCTATTGTAAGTGTAGCGTGGGTAGAGGGGGGGGGGGGGGGGGGGGTGGTTCGTTCGCTTTATTACGTACATTTTTGTATAGTCGTATTATTTTTTAAGGTTCATAGCACAAATTTTGGGTTTGGTTTGACTTGGTATTTGAAGTGTACAGGGTGTTGCGAGAAACAGCGATGAGTTTAGAGCCCGAAAAAGAGAAAACGCTTGTTTGGTTAGATTTTTTTAGTTAGCAACTACGTTTTACAGGAATCAATATAGATTTGCTTGTTTCCATTTTCATTATAGATATACATCTTGCATACGCAAGCGACTATTGAAGAAGCGTTTATTTATCTATCATTTGTTTGTTTATTGTCCATTTTTGCTTTTATTCTTGTTGGCAATTGTTGAAGAACTGGAGTTTACATATCTGATCTGATTTTCTTATTTGTTTTAGTAACTGTTACATACATTACTTGTATGCTTTCCTATTGCTTTTGCTGTTACGATGCTTTTAGATTTATTATGATACCTTTCTTTACGAATATAAATAGTTATATAATCTTGTAATTCGTCCTAGCTGTGCTAAGTTTAATCTCGATTTACTGTCGTAAGTGCATTATTTACACTGTGATAGGGGTGTAATAGGTGTAGGTGAGCGTTGTCTTGACATGGATTGGGATGTATCGAACATGATGTATTGTGATGTCCACTGTATGCTTCCCTTTAGAATAGAATACAGTCTCTAATTTTTATATCTAAGCAACCCTCGTGGGGTTTTGATTGGGGTTCAACCTTTTGATTCGTTTGTATTTAAAGTGACGAATATTTTCGATACCCTATCGTGATGACTGACGATGTGTTGATCGAAAGGGGTGCTTCCCAAATTGAAATAGGATACTGCGGTCGGCCGCATTCTTAAACCGAATGCATACGTAACGGGTATTTTCCCGTACGAGACGGGAAAAACATCGTCGCCGACGTTCTGCACGGGATTCCGCTGCGTATGCACTATCGCATATATTTTCTATGAAACAATGTTTCCAAAACTTCACGTCCCGTCTCGTACGGGAAAAAACCCGTTACGTATGCAATGGGCTTTACTGTAAATTATAATACTACTTCCTTGTAGAGTAGTCTCGGATTATAAAATGTTATAATTCATTTCATAAAAAGTTTTGATACTAAAAGGAAGTGATTTGAAAATTTTAATAATCATGTCTCGTCTCGTAAGCGGTAGGGAGGTTAGTATCTTATTGAAGACTGCAAGTTTTTCATGACGTAGCGATATGCCTGTGAGTGTAAGTTGTTCGGTGTGGCGTGTGCCGTTTTATTTATCGAAATTAAAAAATCAATCTACGATATTTATTTTTGTATTATCGGGGTGCTTATAAAGAATGGATGTCGGTTTTTAGTTATTTTTTAAGTGTCGGTTATATTGGGACTTTCATTACAGATATCCTACAGATGGATACAATATTTATAATCATCACATTTTATTGGGATTAAGAGAGGATGGACTGTAGTAATTTTTCACTTGTTTGATTTTTCCGTAGCATTTTAGTTGGTTAAGTACTTTTATATCTGTTATACATTTGATTGTATGGTTTATACATATGTTTATCTCGTACGCGGTAAGTCTGAGCGGATCTTCGAGTTTCTTACATCTGTTGCTATTTTCATCCAAAACATCCCTCGTGTGGAATAATGGTCTTCATAAGATTGTAAGTGCAATAATAAGGCAAAGCCTACTTTAAATTTAAAATTTTTGTATCTTAGTACTGTAATTCTAAATTATAAAATATTATATGCGGCGTGTGGCGTGTGATGTATTAGGAATATGATATTGGTGGGGAATGATCTGCGCTCGTGTGGCGTCTGTGAGCAGCTTTTGTCGTTTTGTTCGTATGTTTGTATGTTTAGTTGAAGGTGATCGTCGCTGGGTCGTGTCGTGTCTCGCTCCGACTTGCATTTCTACGTTCGACTTATTTCCAAATATTTAACGAGGCTATAATTTTCTCATCAAAACTAAGCATACACTTATGCCCGTCTTCCACTGCGAGCGGAACGGACTCCGCAGGAACTCCGTTCGACTCGCAACTCGCTGGGTGAAACAGAGAAGAATAATTTCGACCTTCCACTGAGAAAGAGTTAAACTGAAAATTGTCTGTTCCGTTCACTCGTTGACGGTAGAGGCGCTTGTATTGAATTTAGCATTACGAGATTTACGAGTCGAACGGAGTTCGTACGGAGTCCGCTCTGCTCGCAGGGGGACGGTGAGTTAAGTTGCTGTGACCGTCAAAATTACTCTCGAAAAAGTATTATATTGTGCCCGAAGAATCTCTCTCTGTATTATGATTTTAAGCTTTCTAGTCAAAACTGATTCAAACCGTTGCAATTGGCAATTATTTGTGGACTAAATAGTTTTTTTACTTAAGTTTTGGATTTGAATGAAGTAAAACTTTAATAGTGTCTATATCAAAATTTGATCTCAGCGAGGTTACTGTAATTATTGCTTATTGTCTGAACTATTCCTGATTTAAAAAATGTAGAAACAAAATCTTGTATTCCTTTCCTCTATACATTACTTCGATCAGGGCGATTAAAAGCCCGCGTGTATTTATTGTGAAAATTAATTTAAAATATCCTTATACATTTACACCGAACTGTATTATTTTGGCAATTGGATCCTGTGATAAAATTATTCAAGATTTATTTCGGTCTGACGTTTGGTTTTATATTTTGTAGTATGTAATTAATTTGAAATTTTTGTGTATTTGGCCTTGCCATGTAATTTATTTGCCGAAGTTTAAGTTATCTTTTCTTGGTAATAATATAGTGGAATGAAAGCAGTGCTTAGAGTAAATAAATTGATAATAAATATTGCTTTTCTTTCATTTATCAACCCCATTACTATTGTATAATCATCTCGCACGTTGAGGTCGTATCCGCCTCACTGGCCAATCGCATTGTTATTCTTCAAGAAAGGTATGATGGCAAAATGTTAAAACTGATGAAGAGTAGAAAGTGTCAAAATAATTCCTATCACTTATTTTAGTTATTATATAAGTAACTTAGTTAAGTATAAGCGCTTTATGGAGTTACTTTACTCTTCTTTTCAAGTTTACT
The DNA here is from genome assembly GCA_911387775.1 of Thymelicus sylvestris. Classification (NCBI taxonomy): domain Eukaryota; kingdom Metazoa; phylum Arthropoda; class Insecta; order Lepidoptera; family Hesperiidae; genus Thymelicus; species Thymelicus sylvestris. Next base: position 10,326,114 of record OU426898.1, on the reverse strand, counting down.
TTTGACTGATGAACGAATTCAAACAACACATCACACTTTCTTATGCACTGGTTGAAATAATTAGGGATAACTGAAAAACTACTAGTCATATCTCGCTCATATTTAAGTGGGACTACATGATAAGCACCAGCTTTCGACTAAAAAGAGAATCATCAAAATCGATTCACCCAGTCGAAAGTTTTGAGATAAACGAAAAAATACAGTCGAACTGAATACTTCTTTTGAAGTCTGTTAAAAACAAAACAATATTTGTTCCGCCTATAAGGTCACCCCGCGAATGCAAGACACTGACGTCGCTACGTATGCTTTATGCACAGACACTACGAGCGCAATAGTATTACGCGAATGTGTTACAACTTACACGTACCAGCTTTATTTATCCGAACTATACGTCCACGTAAACTTTTATGTTAAATAATTCGGATGTACCTACTTCCTCAATTGGGAATTTCAAACCACTAAGATTATAGATACTGGAGAAAAATATTGAAATAAAAAGTTTGGTTAAAAAGATACAATCAATTTAATAATGACACCGATATGATTGATTAATAATACATTTAATATTAAAATGTGTAAGTTAGGAACTTAATTATGAAAGAAAAAAAACATGTTGACATAAACATTACTTTGTTTTATACATTCATATACAAATTACAAACTGTTGGTTCTTATAAGTTCTATAAATGACATCGAAATATTAGGTTGGAAAATTATGATTACTACAGCCAGCAAATTAAAATAAATTATAGACGAAGTTGACTTGATTTTATACCATAGCTAAAAAGTGTCCCCTCAAATGGCAAAAGACCTTAAGTAATTAAACGCTTAACAACAATGTCGTAGCCACCTTAAACATAGAATTTTATTTACATTAATTTCTATAAAGTAGTTGTTTTTGTGCGTATATTTTGATAGCATTCGTTTCGAACGTACGACAAGACAAGAATCCGATGAAACGAACCAAGCTAAACAGATACCTACTGTCAAATGTGACGTCATTAGCAAACTGCAGATACCGATAGAAAAAAAGAGAGGTGTTACTAATAGGTAGGTAAGAATTCCTTCAATCCACACTCATTCATCTACCTAGTTATCTTTGTAAGCTAATGGCAATATAATATTTGAACATCTTAAAAACAGCAATACTTAGGAATACTTAGAATAACATTAAAACTTTATATTATACATATAGGGTCAATATTTTTAGTGTTTAACATTTGACACTTATACACAGATAGATTTACGCTTGAAAAACACCACATTGAATTACATCCTAAGCAGTAAGAATACAGTTACTGTCCTAGTTTATATTAAAAATCGATGTAAAACATCCAGGAATCTTATATACTTACAAAATATTCACATCGAACAATTCACAACTTTTTTGATTCACGCGATTGTTTCGATGCTTTTATTGCGTTTCTTGTTCTAATTAAAGAACTTCACTTTATCTAAAATACGCACGCACATTGATGAAAACGTATTGCTATTGCATTTAATACAATAATAACAATAATTGCATTATTGACGAGCTTTTAGAGAAATGAAAAATTACTTTAATTTCACATTAATGTCAGCATTAAAACAATTGGTTAACTATAACTACTATTTTATAGTTACGTTATGTTACTTTAGATACGCACATTTTCTAAAAACTGTGGTTTCTTCTGTAAGTTTGCTTATTGAGCGAATACCGAAATCGATTTGGAGAATCGAATGTATTCGATTGGGCAGTTAGTATGAAAGGTTTCAACCTTGTCTACGCCACAGGCGTCACAGGGAATTCTATTGATGGACAATACTATAAATAGTGAGTTCATATTAAACCTACATACGCATTACAATGATACTCGTCGAGTATTCGTTGTTATGGGTACACTAAAATATATTATCTTTTATGTAGGAATGTTTATATAAAAATCCTAACTAATCTAATAAATGCAAAAATTGTCGGACGTTTTGTTATTCAGTAATATCATAGAAACACGTTAAGCTATTTGTTACATTGTATGTGACAGGTGCATAATATGATGGTATGGATTCAACGATGCCCTTAAAATTAGAAGATTAATGAAAGCGACATATAATTATGTTCAAAATATTCTATTAATAATAACTGATTTTATTTAACCAACTTGAATTATAGTTAATGGTATCAGGCGTTACTTTGCGGAAATTTATTGTTTGGTGCTGGTATGGATTTTGGTTTTGGTCGTTGATATTTTGTCAGTTGTAAAATATCATCCTGCTCATGGCCAAAATTAACTGGCGTGTTTTACCAGAAGCTGTCAAGTTTGGCTGTGACCATGTCGAAATATCGGCGTATAGCACCTATACTAGGTACCTACACAATATGAGTACGCGTATCCTAGTAAAACATGTACCTAGCAGATTACAATTTTACAAACTATAAGTCGAGGATAGAGTATTTTCCCATGGGTAAGAAAAGATGAAACAGAGTTGATGACAACAAGGCAAGTAACGTATGTTACAGTTGAAATTCTCAATCCAAAGAACTTTTAAGTAAAAACAATTTCAACAAGATTAAGAGTTTCGACAGCAACATAATAATTTGTTCATTCTAGTACGTTTTTAACTTATATTTCTACATAATTATAGTCCATTAAGACAAGTCTTATTATTTGGTAAACAATCTTGGCATTACTTTTTATTGAAATATTTGTTGAAAAATATAATGAACAGTAAACAGAAATTAGTTTTAGCATTAAATTATAATTTTATTTATCCTTGAATTCGAAGCATAGAAGCTTAATGCAAGAAAGCTGTAATTTGGCATGGATATACAAACATATTTATTAAAACTAAAAAGTCATACAATAAAATCTTTAACAATTTTTTTTTCAAGTGTACCCCATAGTGTAGGGTCTCGTTGAAAAACGTATAAATATTAAGTCTGCAAAGACAATTTTTCGTTTCAGCAGCCCGTTTGCGAAATATTCGGCTAAAAAAATTCGGGGATAAGTGTCCCCTCTGCCAGCTAAATGGTAGGTGTTGGACATGTGAACAAACAAATTACGACAAAAAGAACCTTTAAGATTGATTTCTAAATAATATATATCTAAAAAGATAGACTATAGTATCTGTTGTCATTTTATTGAAGACTTTAGGTGATACTGTACTTGATAACGCTCTCATTACTCAACTGTCTCGCTTAGGTCTGAAAACGTACACGGAGTCGTCGAGCCAGTAGTAGGCCTGCGAGAAGTCCCCCTCACAGAGGTAGGGGGCGCGCGCCCAGGCCGCCAGCTCGAAGCCGATCTCCTTGCTCATGAACCGCACGAACGAGGCCGCTTGGTCTTCGAACTTGGCGCCTTGGATCGGGAGACGCTCTTCTGGTTTGTGGTCTGCTGTCACTGGAATCACAAATGTTTTTATTAACCCCCGACGCAAAAAGGGTGTTATAATTTTGATGTCTGCGTGTGGCATCATAACTTCCAAAAGAATGGACCAATCTTGATGCGGTTGTTTTTTGTTTGAAAGCCGACGTAATCGAAATGGTTCTTATCTATGTTTAGTGTAAATAAAATATTCGTGTGGATACAACAAAAAAAAATTGGACCGATTTATAATTCTTTCACCAATGAAATGCTCTATCCCTTCTGAGATTTAAATATAAAAAAGTAGGAATCTACATAACTATAAAACCGAAGCAACGGTTGAGGTTACTAACTTACAACTAAAGCTCACCTTCGACGTAAGGCTTATAGGGCAGCACGAGCGCCAGGAGCAGCACGCCGTCAGCCGCCAGCGCCGCCTTGGCCTGCAGCAGCATGCTGCGCGGCCGGCTGCAGCGGTCCAGCAGGTTCAGCATGCACACGCACGAGAACCGCTCGCCACGCCACCACTCCTCCGTGTCTAGCAGTCTGCACGCGATACATTGAGCTTTTTGTATGGATGTGGTGTTGACGACGATTGTAGTTTGGGTATATAGCTAGCAATGTATTTCAAATATTATAATATGAGAAACCCTGTCATCTTATAGGTTTGTGTTTGTTGATTGCAATGTGTATTTAAGATCATGTGGAATACTGTCAGTTTGATTATATACAAAGAGTATTACCTCCTCCTTATTACTTACTTAAATCCTTTACTGCTAAGTGCTTTTCTCATGCTGGCCGATATTTCAGTCGCGTATCTGTCCGTGTAGAGGTGCGCGAAGCGGCGGCTGACCTCGCCGTCCCCCGCTCCGACGTCGACCACGGCGCCCGCTACCGCTTGTGGCTTGTCCCCGCTCGCGTCCGCTTCCAGTGGGACCCCCGCTTTTGAGAGCATTGAGCGGGCGTGCGCCTCCGACAGCACAAACATCGAGCCTCGCCCGAGCCACCTGAAAATGACATACTTTTAGTGAAACAACTTCAAAATTTTATTCTTGAACGCACCAAAGTTCCCTAAGCATTATTATGAATTCATAATAAACTGATTCAAACAAAGGGTTAATATGTAGTTCGTGTCTGAAGGGGTAATTTCTTTATGATACATAATTTGCTGAAAGAACAGGGCGAAGGCACCGCTTCACGAGCGGTTTTCCGATGCGCTATTACCTCCGCGAGGCACGCTATTCCGTTGCAACTATTAATCTTATCTAAGTTAATTGTCGAAATAACAAAATCCGCTCGATGCTGCTTCCAACTGAGCCGCGGCTTCCCCGAAGGCGGTCGCGGGCCGGTCGTCGGTCGGCGGTCGTCGGTCGCGGATGTGAGCAACAATAGCGCAATTATCCACTACCGCGGTTCGTGTGGCCCGCAATTACTGAGGATAAAACACAAAGCGTGCTGCGGGCGAGCGTTCGGCGTTTAGCGTTCGAGTGCGGCAAATTTTGCGCCCGCGGCCACCCGGCCGACGTCTTCATCGCGCCCCAGGCAGCCGCGAAAGTGGATAATAAGTAGTAAATCCTGCACTCATTAGCTGAGAGCGAGCGTCGCACCGATCGATCCGAATCGTCTTCTAAAGGGATAATCGACGCGAGGCCCGAGCTCTGTTATTAGCCGTGGGACCATATATCACGCGCGGCATTACGGGCCCTGCCGGCCCTGGCGGCTCCGGCGCACCACCGCAATTACTGTGGCGCGAACGGCACTGCGCTCCGTCACAATACCCTATTAGGTGACCCCGCTACGTATCCGATATACGCTAGGAACAGTCCAGATAGGACCGACAGTGCTACATCTCCGGGAGAGGCTTACGTTACTCATTCGCCTCCTACCACATGACATATTATTATCCGGTTAGATCGTGGTGGCGATGCACCTATATGGCGAGATCCGTCCGAGTCGTTATCGTGCAAGTATCGCGCTGGCAGCTCGTTTGCGGCTCGTTTCGCCGGTGGCGGCGGCGGGGAGCTGCCGATTGATTGCTTTATTGTCCCGTTGGGCGACGCCGCCGACGCGCAATACATGATACATGAAGCTGCCGCGACCGCAGCTAATGAGAGCGGCCGCCGCGTAATTGTCACCTGCTCGCTGCTTGCCGGTCGCTAGTCGCGGTCACCACCTGATCGCCATCGACCCGTCGCCGCGTCTTCACGACAATCTAGCCGCATGCAAAAGCTCAAACATGTGACGTAAGTTTCGCTGTAGTGTATACGTTGGAGATTGATTCACAAGATCAGACTATTAAGTAATGTGCAATGACCCATCCGACCGCCGCGCGCCGCGCGCCGTTCCGGTAAGGCGAAGGCGCTGCGAGCGCTTCATGGAAATGGGATTTAAAAATGTTGGAGTAGTTTTACAAAGGCGGAGGTGGCGCGCTCGGAATGTTAACTAAGTAGATGTAGCGCGGCCGCATCGACACGGCGGAACATAATCCGTCGAGTGTGTGTCGAATATTGCGGGTGCGAAGGGGTGACGCGTAAATCGAGTAGAGCGGTAGAGTAGGTGGCTGGCGGATATCGGTGTCTATTTCAATAGAATGCGGTGGCTTGCAACAAGGAATCCGATGCGGTTATCGAGGACGGAGGTGAGAGATGTGGCGGCGGGCGGCGGCGGCGCGGGGCGCGTATCGCGATTGCATCGGAGAGCAAACAAGCGGGCGGGGTGTCGCCAGCGCTCAAATCATATTACCCCCCCGCCCGCGCCCGCCGCCTCGCCCCCCGGCCGCCGCACGCGTCATTTGAGTGTACGTTTCTATGGCGACGGCCCGGGCCGTGCATGATATTAGTCCGTATGCGACTCATCTCCGGGCGTTTAAACTTAACGCGCCGCCCGCCGAGCGCGGGAAATTAAAACCGGCCCCGGACCGGAAGGCTCGAGGCCCGAGCGCCCGGCCGGCGGCCCGGCCCGACACCTCCGGCTTCCCTCCCCCTCCCCCCTCCCCCGATATCATGCAAACATTAGCTTATGAATCCTCTTATCGTTCCATCGGTATTGGTTTCGATGTCATGCCCGGATGTAAATCACCGAGTATCCCGCAGATAGGTACAGCTACCCCAAATGTCGTACTTACTTACGTACCTAATAAATTAGTTTTGACAGCAAATTTTATGGCGATGTGGTTTTTAATATATGTAGCTCTGATGTACCTAAGCATTAGATAAGTATCAAATTGAATTTACATCAATTACGTATGTTGCTAAGTTCAGAAATACTCAGCATCAGCTGAATCTCAGTTCAATATATCAGTAGGTAATGCAAAGTGTATCGAACGTTGGTCTTCCGCACAGGGACGACTGAGTTAAACGACTCCTCTTTTCAAATTAGGCATTTCCTATTACAAATGGGTTATCACTTGCTTCAGTGAAGGAATAGGTACATATTTATAAAAGCCACACACGTTCTCTATAATGTGTATAATATGTGTGTGAACTCTACTAATCCGTCTACTTGTCCAGTATGACCTGTGGTCACGGTACCCCAGTTCAGTAGTTCGACTGTTATGGGTTACATACGATACTGAAACGTACCGATATTAAAATAGAAAATACTGAAACAAATTAACAAGGAATACTTTTTTAAAGAACTTAACGAGTTTCTACGAGGTGACAAGCTAACGAAGGAGGTAATGAAATATCATAAATAGTACTCATGCTTCAAAATCAATATAACTACAGTGAAATAGCAAAATAAACCTTAACAAATAAGGTATACACGAGAAATAAACATAGGTTGTGCACAGACATACAAGTTAATGCGTTATTTACAGCACACAGCGACGTGAGGAGCCGCATACGAGGTGGTTCAGGAGGCGCCTCGCTGCCTCCCCACGTATGTAGATACCTACACATTTGCTTTGCTCAAAGACATTGTCGCTTTCAGGCACCTCATTAGAGCGCGTCCCATGTGCCTACCCACCCCAACCCGCGTCTCCCCCACTCACATACAAAGGAGAGCAATTCTTTTCCTCGCCTCGCAAACTTGGATGGATAATTACACTTAGGTAGCTCCGAACCCATTCCTCCTTAATGTCTTTCGGGCGCTATATGAATTATATAGAAGCAATTATCTTGGAAAGCTCTTTCAGTTTTGAGTTCAGTAAAGAGTTAGCGAGTGTACACTGTAGATAATAATATGACATTACGTGACGATCGCGATGAGGGCTGTTATAGACAGTAAATAAGGCATTTGGGGTCATAAGATAGTGATGTCCCAGGTAGCGATTATCATTAGGGCACAATAAAATCAACTTGGATAAAATATAATGAAACTGTCACACGAGCAGACTGTTACGTGTCATAACCTCGAGCGGCAGCGGCACTCGGGTTGCAATAAACTATAAAAAGTGGATAGTAAAATGATATAAACAATGAGAGCAGGGCTAAAACGTTTTAGTGTTAAGAGTGGGCTCATAAACCGTTGACACGCACCCGTAAAATATTAACGATAGCTACAAGAAAAATGACGACTATCAATGTAGGTACCGATTTTCGGTCGCGCTACAAATAATGGCGGGGCCGAATTTATACGCGGACCCGAATTGCCCCGATTGAATATTTTACCAGGCCACGAATGCGTCCGACGATATTTTTCTATTTCGCCGCCCATTTTTACTATCAATTGCTTAGTTTCCCCTTTAATATTATTCGTGCGACGTAGACAAAGAGCACGAAATAAACGCAAAACGAGTGACTTTTGATTTGAGCTGGATAAGCGATTCCCTTTTTTCTTGCTGCCCTAAGTGTTTTTTAAACGTAACATATCCATATTTCCCGATTTCTGGCAGTAAGACCATTGTTTTTCAATTTAAGGTTGGTAATTTTCGGATCTTAGTACCTATACTGAAAATAATGAAAGCAATTAATAATTAGCAGATAGCTTATCTATAAAATAAATAATCGAAGAGTAGAGAATGTAGAGATATTAAAATATTCGTTTACGTACAACGACGATTTATTGAAAATGTCTTGTCGTGTTAAAATTTATAAACAAATAGAACGTATTCGTGACCACGTCAACAAGTCAAGTCTACGAACGTTGTTGTGACTCTACGGCTACGCCCATTGACATACGATATGAACCTCGCACTTCGTTTGAGATTCCATCTTCGTTACATCTTAACGAGCCTAATCGGAATAACGTAAAGGGATCGTGCTACATCAAACGACTATCTGACTTAGTATCGTCAAATTGAATCATGTAAATTGAAAACAGATATTCGATAGCGTTATACGGTCGAGTGACGCAGCCGCGGAATCTGTAATTTGATGAATGCCCTTCCTTCCGCCTCGGTCATTAGAAAACAATGCTTTCGCGATTTATCGCGGGCTCCCGCGTACCTGCTACCGAAGAAACCTATTCCGTTTTAGTGTTTAGGGAACACAATAACCTTTAAAAGGTGTAAAGTCGTCGGAGGCGAAATTTAAAATAACTTCTCGGAGGCGGATGGTTTATTGCTTATTGAGTAGGTCCGAGGGAGCGGGCGCTGAGGCATCGGAATCTCAGTCAATATCGGAATATAGGTATGTGGCGACATTGAAATTATCGCTCGGTGGGAGGCGCGCGTCGGTGCGGGCCGATGAGGCTGCGCGGACTAAAACAAAATGAGAAACGTTTGAAACAATGAGCATTGTCGCATGTGTGCGGTGTGCGCGTTGCGGGCGCGCCGTCATTGGCCGGGGCGCGCTGGGCGGGGCGACAGCGGCGCGCACGCAAATAGCGCACCCGCACACAAATTAAAACAATAAAATGAAAGTAATAAAACAAAGTAAGCGCCGAAGAGTGCCCGCTATCGAGCCTTAATGGCCGAGCGGAGGCGACGCCGGCTTCGATTTATTGAGTCAGCCGCTCTCACCCCGTCGCCGTCGCACTACGACGCGATCCTACCGATAATGCTTGCCACTTGTGATTTTGCTTCAAATAAAACAACAATTATAGTTTATAATATTGAATAAATATCAGACATCAACACAATTTATTTGGCTGTAAGTAGGCATTTTAATGTTATCTCATACAACTAGGTACTCAATATATTATTAACTTCATGATTTGTAGTCGCAATCCAGTAGAATTATTGACTAGAAAAATACACCCTAACCATAAGGAATACCTACATATTTATAAAGAACAAATTAGATATATTCCAATTAGCGCTAACAAGTAACCTATCCAGATACTTCCAACAAGTTATAGGTACCTAATGCAACAACAGTATCAATTACTTACACGTAAATAAAAAAGTTAGTATAAAATCGGACAAAATCACTTCTCACATAAAGGGTTTAGCGTTCGGGTCCGTTTTCTCGAAGGCTTTCAATGAGAGGCGAGTGACGTAACAAATATCTACTCCCTAGTAAAAATAAACAACGAGTACCCAAATACAACTATCTCATAGGTGAACAGTACTGTAATGGTATTTGAATTAACAAATAAAAAAGATAAATAGTAATCGGTTAAATCGTATTTTCATTTCATAAAGTAATTTTTTTCTATACATTTCGATTAAAATCTGTCAATACCTACAAATCTAAAAAAATACTAATAGCGATAAATCTCTTAGGTATGTTACGTAGGTATTCGTAGTAGCAAGCATAAATGCACTTATTTCTTTCTTTCTTTCTTATTTGCGCATCGGTAAGTCGCAATGAAATTAAATGAAAAATGGTTTTCCTCTCATTTTCCTATTGTAGAGTCCCATATTATAGTACTCAGGAGCACCTACATTAATTAGCAAATACATATAATATACCTAATCACAATGTAAATGTACAGATCGAAAAGATAGAAAATGCAGCATCTATCTAATAGCAAGTCCAGTTCTTTCCCGAAGTCTCGTTCAATGAAAGTCGATCGGACTGCTGGTACCGAATGCAGACTCATTTGCTAATGTACACACAGACAGGATGTTCACATTCATATTATAAGTATAAAAACTGTACTAAATAAAATTAATATCGCATAGCTTGAAAACTATTGGAGAACCCAGCGAGAATTAGGCGTAAAGTAACATGTAAGAAGACAAAAATCTTTTTGCACTCCTTGAATGCGGATTTCTGCTGTTTTTCTTGGCCGGCAATGAGTCCATGGGCGATGATAGCCACCTAACAAGAGGTGGATCGCCAGCTCTTTTGCATTTATTTCCATAAAAAATAACGGTTATAAAATAAGAGCAGTAATTTCAGTTTAAATAATTAGGTATAGCTTTCTACTCACTAAATACTGAAAATGTGTACTTTGTGTAAGCAGAAGACGCTACAATTTCCTCTTGAAGGACACTGCATCAAACCCACTAATTGGTTGATTTGACCAACACACTACCTACTTTGTCAAACTTCAAATAACATCGAAACCTTTAAAACTGTCTACCATGATTTCCTCACGATTTTTGTTACACCTTACTAAACTTGTTGCAGTGACACAATATTCAATTATGACGCTGTCAAACATTGCTTTTTTTCTTTGCCGATGGTGAACACAGAAAGAATCCGATAGATTTTGAATTTAAAACCTATAGCCATTATTTCAGCAAGCAGCATATTATACTAGTAGAAGTTAAAATAGTTTCTCTAGGCACAGAGAGAGCTCGTAGACATAACGAATGCTGCCTCATTTAGTAATTTGTCGCATACAGACTGCGTTATATAACAGATATACATATACCTATCTGCACTATCAACTAACTAGCAAAAATACTGGACTTCAATTTGGCATAATACCACAGAAGAAATAATAGTACTTATATCATTAATAAAAAAGGCAAATCGTTGGTGAAGTGATGATAGGTGATTGATATATCTGCGTAAAAGGCACATGATAACTTGGCTTATGGTCTCAATAGGCTAGGAAATAAATACAATTATAGCACAAGCGTGGATTGGTATGTAGATTTTATATTTATGAAATTTGTCATTATTGCATGTATGTAAACCTCTCAGAAAAGCGTATTTTCCCACAACATTTTCCTTCACAGGTAATCATTTCTAATACGCTCGATTTTAATACAAGGCCCTTATGCGGTCTAACTTTCGACCTACAATTTTTCAAGAGAAAATTATTCCATGAATTTGAGTACAAAGCTTACTCCAATAATACATATGAGCTGCACACAGATGCACAGGAATAATAGGTGAGCTCGCGTTTTCCGAAGGCTTTCAATGAAAGTCGGGCTCCAGCGATGTAACGAATGTCGTCTCATTAACTAATGTGTCACACACAGGCGGCGTTGTTTCTCTAGCGGCCCGTCGGGGCAGCGGGGCAACGGGGACGGGACTGAGGACGAGGAGAGGGGGGAGGGGGGGGGAGGTTCGGTAACGTCTCCAGGTACTGCAACGTTAATTATGCTTGGAAAAGCTGCTTGAACGAAATTTTATGTAACAAACTTGCCATCATGAGACTACTTCGCACTTAACTTGCGTGTGTGGCCTATGAACCATTTCTTTTCATTTTTCTCGATCTACATGATTGAAGCAGTCTACATACAGCTGAATCTGTTTCTGTTAAGTTGTTTTTTATAATATTTTTTTACAATAAAGTACCTATCTTCCTATCGTATATTCCTATCGAAGTGTTTGGTTTGCAGTAGAGTCGCCTAACGTGGGTACCAAATATTATGAATTTACTATGTATTCACAATATTTTCCACTTTATACCAGCTAATAATCTCCGGATAAGTTTACGTACAAAATGTGATTGTACCAATAGCTCAAGTAATATATTTTAACGTCAATTTTTTATAAAACACGATGTCTATTTCATTTACAAAGGATGACAAGGAGCGTTTTTCTCAAAGAGGCATCGTTTGCGAGTTAGCCAGCCAGAGTAAACATTCGACGTCAAAGCGTGATTGTGAAAAGGATCGTGATTATTACACTGCTTGTAGTTAGCGGAGGCTTCATTAGAGCGGGGTGTCGGGCGGCGCGGGGAGGGGACCTCGTCTCAGTGGGTGCATCGCCGCCTGCGCGCGCAAACAAATTAAAACGTAAGACGCGCCCTAATCAATAGCCGAGTACGCCGCGAACGCCGAATTAACTCGCCTGAATGAAAAAATGAACAAAATTATATTCGCGCGAGACCCCGGCCCTCCCTCGCCCGCCGAGGAAATTGCTTTTCTTTCAGCCGCGCACACACGACGCGACGCGAGCGAGAGGCGAGGCGCGAGAGGGTTACCTCCGAGCCTCCGAGCCTCCGACACACACAATATTATAATTTACGTTTCCTCGTATATCGCACTGTAAGTAGGCACTTTACCTGGGCGTTTCGCGCCCGCTCAGCCCTCGGCTCTCGCTAAATCTGAGCTTTATACGTTCACTTGACGCGACGAGAGCGATATTAGTTTGGAGCCAACTCTTTTCCTACTACCGTATTTATTAACATTCAAGGAGGTGAGCGATACACGACGCTAAAATTTCTGTTTGCAGCGCTATACCTTTTGCGTTTCTCGAATAACTTTACCGTATTTTTAGTTTTAATATGTAACGTTAACGTTATTGACAAAGCAGTGACTACATACCCTTTACAAGATCATAGCATTATGATATTCTTCTTAAAGGCAGTACACATACAATGATCTTTAGATATCTTTCACGTGAGTTATGTGTCTTTGAGATTTGTCAATGTAATATTTATTTCTGTTCTAATAAGATGTGATCTCGCTGGACATTCGATTACCTACAGAAGTGTGAATACCTACCACCTATGTGTATACAAGTGGCACTCTGTGTGCGGCTAAGAAAACTCTCATTAATCGAAGGCGCTTGTCTAATCCGAGCCGGCTGGCCGCCCAATTAACGCGCTCCCGACATCTCCCGCCCAGCGCCGGCCAATGGCGGCCGCGCGGGGATTAATTAAGTAACTTCCCGTCGGCTCACCCCCTGCCCCTCACCCACCCCCCGACCCTTGCACCTACCCCCGCACGTCCGCAGCCTCCGCGGACACGCCCGGAAAACTAACCACCTAATGAGGGGAGATGACCTCACGTGTCGTGTTTGTGTGCTTTGTCTGCGATGTGTATGTACAAACTATATCCGGCACATCCGGATCCATGTACGGGTATACCGGGTACGCGGTACAGCCTTTTGTGCGCTCGTTATGTATTATAAGTGATGCGGCAATGTTCCCGGTTAAATTTGCCACGAGGGTCCATTACGGCGAATCTAACTCGTAACGACTTTTCGAGTGGCAGCGACCTAGTGGGTACGTATGTCGAAAGCGGCTAAAGTTACGTAATGAGGTGCGCGGGGCTCGGGATACGGAAATTGTTTCATTAGTTTACTGCTCCAAATTTGAATGTTGGAATTCATTTTGAATTATTTCGTGAAGAAGCCCCTTAGGTAATTCATCGAGTGTGGAAAATTTGGTACGTTTTACGTCATACCTATGTTTCTAATAGAAAGTCGACACTGCAGCATGATCAACATTCCAACTTGCTAAGAAACATTAACATAGCATTGTTTGTAAGATACAAGGTCTTCATAGAATAAATTAAAAGTGTTAGCTTGGTTATGTACCAGGGTATCATAGTCTAACACAAAGGTCAATTAAACAAGGCCGAAGCGACGTGCACATGACAGATGGGAGTGACTGGTGCTATTGTTTGCGTCTGCAGGGCGTCACATGATGGAACGGAATCTTGTTTCCCACTGCACACTACCGTTAATTTGTGTAATAGGTACGTTAGTACAAGTAGCTCGTTAATCTCGACTCTCGATACACACCTGATCAAGTCAACCTTCTCATGGTGCATCATGTTTATCAACGAAGTACCTACGTCCTGACAAGGCCATTACAATGAAGATCATGGGCTTTTTATCACCCCATCGAAAGGTACCTCTGTCAAGTTACGACATCACAAGAAACCGATCCTTACTGGAGCAGCGTGATAGTATGCTCTAAGCCTGGGCCATTAAGGGGTTGAAGCCAAGCAACCACGACAAAGCAACCAATCCTTACTGGAGCAGCGTGGTGGTATGTGCTCTAGGCCACCTCAAGAGGAGAGGCTCAGTATTGGGTCATTAAGGGGCTGAAGCCAAGCAGCCACGCCGAGAACACACTAACTGCAACCTACATAATCAAGATATTCGTCAAACGTCATAGACTATTTCCCGGGCGGAAACTGAACGCTATATTTCGCTCTACAGCTTCACAACTGGTCCATGTAATCATTGAATAATCGTCCATCAGAAGTGTTTTAAAAAGTTAAAATCATTACATTGTTATTTGTTACATAATGTTTTGTAAATTTTACGACTAAACGTTTTCAGTGGTGAGTCAGTCAGAAGTCCGAGAAAAGAGCACTCACTTGGTAATGGCCTATTCACACATTTCTTGAATACTTCCATGTCATAGGCTGAATACAAGCTCAGACGTAACGATTCGACTAAACAAGAAATAAAACTACATAACCTGTACTGTACAACATAAAGATAATTGCTAATACATTATATATTTGGTTTATGTAATCTGGTTTATGATTGGCATAAGTATTAAATTGATGTGGTCGTTCATAAATAAGTTAACAGCAATGAAACTTTTATGGGCTATATTCTTTATCTTGTTTTGAATTTCATCAGTGCCTCTGTAATGTCGGTTTTTATAGTGAGTCTTTTTCATTTTGAGCAATATTAGTTTTTGATTCAGTCTTTTGGCTCAGATGAAATACAATTCAATGTAAATTTGAATTCGTAATATCGGAAATAACACTTAAAATGTGTAAAATTCCATATGACTGGCTAACGAGCGTTCTCAATATCCATCCAATATCCTCAATCCTGTTACCCAGCATCTGTCAAAGTCACAACATTATATTGTTTGTTGTTATATCATACTTTACCTGCTATTTTACGCCAGAACTTTAGAATATATCGAGAATATGAAACAGGATTAAAATACCTAGTAACTTATATTTCAGTAGAGAATAAACAAAACTGAACCGTCAATGACCTGTTTCCGTAAGTAGTTTAAAAAAGCCCTAGCAGTGGTCCATAATGGAAGGCCCGGGATGCAGGGGTGCCAAAATAACTAATAGTTTTCGCGGGGGCGTGTTAGCATTTTTCTTCTGGTCGTGACGCGAGCGGGGGGGGGGGGGGGGGGGGAGGGGAGGGGGGGGGGGTGGCGGGAGGCTTTCAGTGGCTGTACGGATCATTTATACTTCATCGACTTCCTTAATAACATGGCTACGAGTCCGGCTACAACACAAGTATTGTTTGCTTCGCTAGAAGCCTGAATGAACTCGCCGTTCTACATCATTGAAGGATTTAACCCACTTTGTATCGTAACAACCTTGTATCCGACACAATTGTAATGGAAATGTTATGTTGTGTAGTTACATCTATCTATAGTCTATGTTTATCTATAGAGCAGACACGGTGTGATAGATGCCGTGTTCAAATAGTATGAAAACATCGAAAACAGCTGCTGTGACGTCTTTCGTACGTTCGATGACGTCACGCAAGGCTTTTAATCGGTAAGTACAATATAAAAAGAATCTTTGATAAGTTTTGCAAATCAGATTTTATTTTTAACGTCTCGACTTGCCATCGATGCGTTAACAAATAGGTAATCTAAAGTAGAGCTTTGTACAAAAGTGCGTACCTACAAACTCCAGCCTTAGAATCGATTTTCTGTAGCTATAAATTACAACTCATAAACTATCCCAATGCTGGGCTTTTGTCTCCTCTCACAATGTGAGGAGTAAAGGCCATAGTCTCCCACGCTGGCCAAATGAGGATTGATAGACTCAGACTTCAGAACTCTCAGTTGTGCAGGGTTTCTCAAGTTGTTTTCCTTCTATATTACTGGAATATAATAGAATCCATAATTCGACGGACCACTAACAATTAGTGTTGTTATCTATTGTAGAAATTAAAAATAAGGGATAAGTGCCGATATTTCAGTGTCGACGCAGCGTAATTTTGATTCACCGAGAAAGTGAGCTTAACTATGAATTAGCTTAAATGAGCTTAATTAGTAGATTGTAGTCATTTGAATAATAACGTCTAAAGATACGCATAGTAAATTTAATTCATACACTGGGTACTAATCCAACGCGACTCAAAATCATATCACCTTAACCCAGGATTGCTAGATATCACGCCTTCCTACAAAACGCCCGGAAAATCAACCCTTTCCCGTTTTAATTACCACGCCTAGTTTCAGCGGCGGGCTGCTATTGGCCGGGCGCGTCCCGCTCTAGCGCCCCCGGTTTTAATTGGTCGCTTGTAATTAACGCAGCGTAATCACCGAGGGGGCGCCACGTTAATTTGAATTTTTAATTAACGCCGGCGCTTTCCTCGACGCTGATTGGTGCGTTAGCCACATAGACGTTGCTTATTGTCTTAAAGGGCATGTTTTAAATAAGGAAATACAGATGAGGCCTTTGATTTATCGTTGTACATACCTACACGATTTTGTATTTTGATTTTAGCAAATGTATCTCATACCTATTTGCTTGCAGAAATTGCTAAGTATTTCAAATTCTACTTTTCAGTCTTAGATAATTTCATATACATTGAGTGCATTAAACATTCATAAGTCCTAAAGTACCTTCGATAAGTCCGCAAGATTCCTATAGTAGGTACATTGTAAGTATATAAAGCATAATAATAAACTTGTTGTGACCAGCCACACACGTAGTTAAACGTATTTACCTATTTTAAATAATAATTTCAGGCATGAAACTATTTATTCGTAACAAACGATTCCACTCGCTCATGTTATCAAATAGTGTATAAATATTGACAAGGTGCGTAACCGATGTATTAACATACCATTAACATATGAACTATTGTAATGAATATATAAATATTTCGCCGCTTATTTCTGTATAATAAAAGGGAATAAAGTCCATCGTAGTTATGACATTTCGAGGGTTATTTAAAAAACCTCAAGTAAACTCGAGGTGCTGAATCTATACGTTTCGTCAGATTTATCTATCACCATGATTTATTTTCCTTTATTTATTGAAACAGCTATTACGGTGAAAATTAAAAGAACTCAATAACACCCCGTTATTGACATAAGAAACTTTTGCTGACAGATGAAAGAATCAAGTAAGGCAAATTAAATTAAATATAAAATTGAAGGACAAATAATTATAAGAATATAGACTATTACTCATTAACTACTTACCTATGCTAACATAGCCGTGATAGTTTTACTTGTAAATTCATCATATAATAACCTATTTTTGTGAATTTGCTGGCAGAGGGGGGACACTTGACAAAATTGGCACTTCAAAGCCGAATATTTCGAAAACGGGCCCCTGAATTGAAAAATGGTTTTTGCAGACCCAAAATATTTAATCAAAAATAAGTATCTTAGAGCACAGAATAGATGTATCTACTAAATAGTAGGTATACTTAGTTCAGCAGAACAATGTAAATGTTTTTATTTTCAACAATGCGAAAACTTATCCTAAAACAATGAAATGGAAACATGAAATAAATTTAATGCCTCACAAAAATTAATAGCAACAGATTCAGTCGCAGTGCTATTTATACACATAAGGCGTAGATTTTCTGGTTTAAAACTGGTACACGTTGACGTCATTTAGTAAGAGAGGCAGTAAGCTTGAGGATAATTATCCGATTTACCGATTTTAGAGATTCACGTTTTGAATTTAAATATGTACCTACACTACCCTATGCCTAATAAGTATTACAAAGGTAAAGTCAAGAACAAAGAAAGAGCTAAGAAAGAAACACGAAGAAACCCGAAGTTTGCCGAGAATCATCAATACAATAGGTCCTTTATATTTGTTTGTGTCATACCTACAAATTCAAAGTTATGGAATTCAGATCTATTCATCGACTATTGCATACGAAACTGCCCCGTATCCTTGAAAGATACAAGGCAACATCCAAGATCGACGTCATCTCTTCCGATCGTGACTCTTAAGCACATAGCCATTCATTATCGAGCCGGGTGTAGGTGCAATGTATCCGGATAGAACGTGCACCGCATGCCGGTATCGCCGGTTGCTGCAAGGATCGGAGGCCGCTAAGGAGGTGTTTACTGTTTATGCGCCCGCGCACCATCGGCGCGCCGCTGACGTTGAGTGACGCGCCCGGCCGCGCAGACCACCTTAATAAGGTAAATGAGATGCAGCCTGCACTGCTTGCCCGTGCGCATCGTTTCGTGTGCTAAATTAGTATCGACCCCGTCCCGACTGGCTCGGCGCTCGGCTAACAAACGCCTTGTTACCCTAAACGAGCCGTATTGCCAATGAGCTGCCCAACGGTGGTGTTCGGTAACTGTATCTCCAGGGATCGTGATTTACGATATAGGAGGACGATAAAGTAATGCCCAGTAAAGAGGTATCGGTGTCTTTGTAACGTTTCACTGTGCGTTAACACTCGTTCAATGTACATCGGCTAGCTTATTTAGCTCATACATATATATACGTATACATTATAATTCTTCAATGACCTTAAATATTAACCTTCGTGAACCAAAATATTAAACCGTGACAAATAAATCAAACCTAGTAATCTATGGTTCAATAAATGTCTACCCCCTCTCTCTACCGACCCTCACTCAAAGAATTTTAAATTAGGTACGAATCCAGTGAAGCATACATAATAATATTACAGTGCGTGAACACAGCTGAAAGAACTACTTCATCAACAACATTGTCAGAGACTTCGGTCAGCTCGGTAATAAGAACTTTCCCGAAAGGACTTATCAAAGTTATTTTAGATGACAAAAACCTCAAGATAATTTTTTATCCAATTAAGAGAAGGTAGTTTTTGCTGGGCTTTATTAGTTTTTAGTGGGGAGTTGTTTTTGCCCAGGGCACGGGTCAGCCGCAGAGACAAAGAGCGGCGTGGGTCCGAGTATACGTCGTGCTGCCCGCTCGGTTCCGCGTGCCTCAACCCATTCAGCGCTAATCGCTTCATTCACCGGCGAGCGAGCGCTTTTTCCCCAGCACTCGATCGGTCATGCATTCCGACTCCGAGTGCAGTCCGTTGCTCGAGCGACTGTCATTGCCCGATATCGCTCGATGTGGCAAATTAACGCGTCCGACGCTCAAGGCATTCCGTACATGCTCTACGCGTTTGTCTGGTAATGATCTTGAACTAAACTTGTAAACGTTGTATAAGAAATGTATCAGCGAAACGAACATTTTTTTGACCTTAATGTGAAAGTGCTCAATCAAATCAAGAATTAAGATATTCAAATAAATATAAATGTCTGTGGTTCAGAAAATCACAATTGTAACAGCTAATACCAGTCGTAACCGGATTAGTATAGATATAAATTCAATGCTAATGATTGATTAACATGAGCTAAAGTGAGGTCAAAGACATGAATGGGTGTTCCACAATGCGTGTCAGAAAGCAAGTGTAGCGGATTATGATTGTTATGAGTAAACGTCGCGATTAAATCACCACCAGGGCGATGGAGTCGGAATTTGTTCATAATATGGAAAAATATACTCTGTGTCATTTAGAAACAATTTTTTATTACATTATGCCATCGAAATAATGATAATTATGATTGAGGTGGATGTATTTTCAACTACTAATTTGTAGAAACAAAGAATAAAATAATAGTTCACCGGAAAATAATCCACCTTTTTGTTGCCTAATGATTTGTTTGAGGTTGGCGGTCTATCAGTCTTTCAGTGGATTTCATGCTTTATGTGCAAGGACTCTGAAGATAAGGATAGAAAAAAAAACTTTCGAAAAACACTTTGCTTTATCTTCTACGAGAAGTGTCTTTATCGATTTTGTCACTTATTTAAGCTGAACCATGTTAAAGAATATTAAAATTTCTCATACTTCAAAAGATTTGAAACGACAGTTTTCATAAAAACAAAATAATAATAAGTAAGATTGCTCATTTCTCATTCAAGAAAGCTTGCCACGTGCCAAGCCTACACTGTAGAACGTCAAAAGAATAAAAGTTATGATGAAAGCACAGTTCACTGTTAGACTTTGTTCACAATGTAGGAACTTACTAGATACGCTCTATTCGACGATTTAAGGTGTACTCTATTAATAAAATATAATTTCACACATTTTTGCAGTACAAACGTACTACAAGTAGAAGGAGTAGTAGTTATCTTAGAGTGAAGACTGAATAAGCTTTTCTAAGTTAGTGCGCTTTATCATTTAAGATTACATTGTTAATGTAAAGTAGTAATTTTCATAACTAAAAGAGTACTGTCACCTCAGGTAAACGTGAGTCATTTATTCACTCCCACAAGAAGTGACAACTTTTGTCAAGTGTAATACTTGATAAAAGAAACAAATAATAAATATTTACTTTTATTTATTACTAATAGTTATGTTACCTAACGCGTACCTAAGTGCCGGATTGCGTTTATGACATGGAGCATCTGAACTATCTATATCTATATTAAGTAATATGTACAGAAATCAACTTGTGCGAGTATAAATCAGTACTATTAGTAAATATTTAGTATAAAAAATATAAAAGTATAAATCAGTACTATTAAATATTTAGTATAAAAAGTTATTTTATAGATAGTAATTTAATCTTCACTATTACCATTTTAATTTTCATTTGCGTTAAAAGTTTATTACATGCGAATTTTAACGAACGCGTTGCTAATCTTTCTATTGACTTTTAATAAAAAAGCCTGCACCTTCACAAGTCGAACGGGGCTAGCGAGTACCCGCTAAGCTACCGTGAAATAAGAACCGGCCAACAATGAGCCACCACTGTTACGTATGCCTCTTAAATAATAGCTTGTATTATCTCCCTGTCACTGCTAAGATAATTTTGGATTTCAAAACATTCAATTATCAAAATGAACGCAGCAAGTGCAGCAACCAATCACTGCTCCAAATCTACCGATAAACCTTTTGTTTGTGGATCATCATCATTAACACTTTTCAGACTTTAGAGGCATGTACTAAATGAAATTAGTATACGAAACAAATAAGATTTGTCTACGGATAGTATGGTCCTCATCATTGCTCTAGAAGTCTAGATACTAGATCTTACTGAGCTAAGTTTGATACGTGTTTGAAATGTCAGAAAGGTAGGTGCATCTTTGTTAGTTGCAGGCTGTAGTAAGCACCAGGCGAGCAGCAGTCACGTGGTGGCGCGATTAGCGCACGCCAGCGCAATGCGCAGGCGCAGGTCACTCGCTCCCTGTGTAACCCAACCCGCGCGCACTAACACGACCGCGCCATAACATAATTAAAAATGATTTAAGGCATTCGCTTCGGCTGCTTTGTTTCGCGCATTATGTTTCACTTGTTCGCGTCGCCGTCCGCTGTGAACCTCCATTTTTAACGCGCCCGCTCTTAATTCTGTCACAGTTTTTATAACCCTTTTGTATTTATTAATTCCCTTTCGGCTCCGGTAGCTCTACGGTTCTCGGAAGGCGATTCCGACGCGACATTTCTTTGAGTCGCGCCGTGTCCCTGCGTTAATGAAGCGTCCTATTTCGGCGCCGGTTTCCTAATATTAGGCCAAGTAATTAATTTAGATCCTATTCAAACCAAAATGAGCTAAAAATCAAATTCACTGGAATAGCCCGGACACAATGAGACAGAAATAAATTTGACATAATGAAGTTTCCCTTGGTATTATAAAAAAAACAACGATACAATTCTGATTTAATAAAAAATAAATATTTTATCTACAAGTAATCTCGATTCCATGCCTTATACAGCAGGCGTGTTAAGGAGGTAATAAAATTTTAATACAATTTTGGTGAACAATGGCAGTACTTGGCAACAGGTTTGGCCATTTAAATGAGTATTAAAAGATTAATTCCGGCTTGTTGAGTGTTGACGCGTCCTGACCGGCTCTCGAATTTCGGATGGCAACACATTGGGCGGCCGTGTTCTTATCGTCTAAAAATGTAATTGTAACTATTATAATTATACTGTCGAGTTTTCTGACATCAATATATACAGCGACAAACTAATGTAATATTATAGAGAAGGTCTTTTTAGGGTGACTGATTCATCAATGCAGAGTCAAAGCTACTGCTAGAACTAATTTTGGGCATTAGTTCCTTTGATGGCCTAGAAACGCATGGCTAACTAAGGATTTTGTGTAAGTCGACTTGTAAGGGTGTAGTAATTAAAGTTTGCACTTAGACTAAAATAACGATACATGTTTATCAGCGTTTGTCAAAGTTACTTTGTAGAAGTAGCATATGGGTTCGTGTTTTTTATATATAGAGAAGTATAAATGCGAGCGAAGCCTTGGCTTGGGTACTCATACTTACGATAACATTATGGGCTAGTTATGACTGGAGATACTCATGGCTTATGGAGTTAGTAGAAGACACCTGAACGAACCAGGCTACAAATTACAGCAATGCTCCATTAAAAATATAGATTAAAGTGATGATGTTCGATAAAATATGTAAGAAAAAGGATACTTGTAGATTGAAGCCGTTGTTTATGCTATAGTAGGTACCTATTTTAGATTGATCTTCGAGACTATGATCTACACTCGCCATTCAAAAGTTAAACATGATATTATTAATTAAATATCTGGATTTGTCTCTCTTTACCAGGTGAATTCGAATGTTCTGGTAAAATATAGATAAATCAATATTTCTGATATAACCTATTGCAGTTGCATAACTCCTTGTGTTCTTGTGGTCAGCTGATTTTAGAATGAAACACTGTATCGCAACAATCTCTTTTGTTATGCCGAGCTTCCTACTGTTTTTGCATCTCGTACTTATTTTTGCATTACAATTTGTATTTTAAGAGTCGGGGTAGAGTAACTTTTTCATTGTTTTTTATGCCAAAATTTTTCATGAATGGAATTCAACTCTCAGTCATGTCATTGATGGCTCACAATTTAATTATTCCGTGGTATTTCACGTACATAACTTATACCTGGTTAATGAGAAGCCCATAAAAACCATACGCGAAAAAGTGTAAAACGGGCGTACCCTGTAGAATGTATCGATCGAGCTGACAGATCGCCAACAAAGCGGGTATTATTTATCGCTCGCGAATGCATCACGGTTCCGAGTTAGTCTGGTAGCTGGTAGCTGGCAGCGCAATGAGTCGGCGCAGCGAGCTCCATCTCTGTTAATTAGTTTTTTGTGTCGGCCGGCGGGCGGCGGGCGGGGCGGGCGACGCCATCAAATTACGATGAGTCGGACTTTCAGCTACCGGCGCCGAACTGATAATAATTATACACTCGTTACTACCGTGCTGCGTCCGCGCACTCCGCACCGACAGCCGAGCTCTCCGACTCTCGCCGACGTAACGTGACGAGACCGCTCTCTAATGAACAAGGAAAATTGTTTTGACAAAGCACCGATGTGCAACTCAAGTAGCTCGCTCCGAGCCATTGAACTCGGCCCACGACAAAAACTAAAGATAATAAAAGTGTAAACAACGCTCTGTTGAATTTTACAGGCGGAAAAATAAAACTATCTATCGATAGTCGATGAGCGAACTAATCTAATACACTCGTCGGGTTTTTTTTCTAATGGTTGGGAAGTACGAGCGGTAGAAGAGAGCGCACGCGCGGCGGAGTGTCGACAATAAATTCCATCGATAAAATCGGCGACGTCGACGGCGCGCCCGGTAATTTCTTAACGACAGCGTAACCCGGTGGCGACGCGTGCGCGTACGCATTTTATTTCTCTCGAACCGAGAGCCCGACTCGGAAATAATCGTCATCCACTCAAGATAGATCGTAATCAATTCGACTATTAAGGTGATCTTAATGTAACTTTTTGGGCAATGACTTAGACTTAAAGATCGAATCTCGGAGCATCATCGGCTCCGCGCTACATGTGTCGTTGCTCTTATCGAGAGCGTTATTAGTGATCTCTCAACGAGATTGAGATATCAACGAAATTTCGTACTTAATCTCGGGGTCTTGGAATTTCTTTTTGTTTT
Organism: Thymelicus sylvestris; assembly: GCA_911387775.1. Classification (NCBI taxonomy): domain Eukaryota; kingdom Metazoa; phylum Arthropoda; class Insecta; order Lepidoptera; family Hesperiidae; genus Thymelicus; species Thymelicus sylvestris. Next base: position 10,301,867 of record OU426898.1, on the reverse strand, counting down.
ACGAAACTGGAACGTGGTCGTGTTAATAGCCGTTGGGTTACCTGAAAACGTAAGTCCACCTAGGACGTTTTAAAGTAACTCAATATTGACACATACATACGAGTAGAAGTGGAAGTTAAATTAGTAGAGGCGAGTGCCGGCGGAATTGTGTTTTTAACTGATTATTATTAGAGGATGAGGCGCGGCGACTACTGGCCTTATTGTTGCTTCTATTGACGCTGTTCGAATGAGCTTCCTACTAATTACCGCCCCGTCCATCCTTTGATGGCTGAATAGGGTTGACACCCGGACTCTCCCAGCTCATTTCCAAATATCCTCTTTACGTATAATGAGCGAAGTAGAATAATATCCGCTAACAGTTTTTTACACGTCTGACATTACCTATTTAGAATGAAGTTAATATCATTAGTATCAAATGTTAGATAAAATTATAGACATTAGAGTAACTATGAAACACGGAGCGCGTTAGAATATCCAGCGACGCGCATGAAATATGCTAATTTATTGGATAATGTATCGTGATTAGGTTTTGATTAATGACCGCGGCACCACTATCACTGCCATATTGATCACTTACGTTTTTGTTAAATATAATGTAAAATCTGAATGGAGCTCCAATGAGCTAAGCGCTCGGCCCACTGTGACTGGAGTGGATTTAGGCTGCGTATCGTAATTGCCACGTCATTTATCACTGTCAGATTGCACGAGTACGGCATTCTCATTAAAATACTTTGTTTTATTTAGAAGTTAATTGGTTTTAATGCGACAACCCTAGTACGGCCGGGTGCGCAGGCGCGAGCGCGGTAGCTATACACGCTATACTACGTGGAGTTATGTTACGTTATCTTTAATTAAAAATTCGTAGAGGCCATCTCTAGATTAGTGCGGCGGTCACAAAAAGGGTTACGGGGATCAGACGAAACACCTTCTTGATTCGTCACGAATCACAACCTTCTTTTTGAGAGACCCCTTTGTTATATTTAACTGAATTTGCTGCTCATAAAAACGGGCTAATTAAGAAATGTTCGGACCTCCGTTAAAAGTTTTAGCGTTCTTTTGCCTGGATCTCGATCTCACCTCTCGAATTTTATCTCATTTCAAAATATTTCATTAGCCGATTCCCGAGAATTAAAGTAGCACTGTCATTTCTTTTGTTGTTCGTTATCTATTTTTTTCTGATCATCACTTATTGTAAATTGACTACCTATTCGTAATAGTAAAACGAAGACATAACTGCAACTGTTCAGTTGTTAACGACTATGCAGCGGAGTTTTTATTTCTACCAAATGCAAGTAGGACATGAACGGAACAATGCTAAAAACTGGAATTTTGAGAAGTGTCTAAGTAATTTATTTTGATAAATGTTATCAAAGAAACGTTCGATTTGATTGATTTGTTGAACAAAAAGCAGACAAGACAATCATTTACTTTTTAACGTGAAGATCTCAGTTCATTTCATTTCAAATGTGAAATTTATTGCAATGTAACCGTTATGTATTTACTTACTTTTTACACTCTATTCATCGAAATAGAAATAGCCCATCTTAAGGCAGAGATAAGTAATTATAAAAGAATATCTATCTGTAGATTTCAATGTACCTACGTAAGTTGTAAGTAATATACTTATAATTGTTGCTGGATTAAGTTCTTTGGGTTTTTCATTGATAGATATTTATTAATTTACTGTAAACTTTTGGAACCATGTGGAACAAAAGCTTAATGCTATATAAACATTTTCTGCCATCACTCTTCAGTCAGTAAGGAGACACAAAGTAAGAGTTGAAAATCAAAGATATTAAAAGTAAAAATTAAAAACAAACTGATACAAAATATTTTGTAATATTCCCGGATTTGTGTCTTCTGTGCCCGGACATAAAGAAGCGAGCCACCTCGCATTCACCTATAGGTCTGATGTTCTAAAATTGAAATCGATTTAAATTCCAAATTTTTCATTTGGGAGGTTACAAGATGCCAGCATTAACACTAAAATTCCATGTTGTATTTTTTTTAGTATTTAAACGGACAAGACGTCGTTTTTACACGAATATCTATGATCACATCACATGTTAATATTGTCCGCATAGTATACACCAGGTGGACTGTCTATTTACTTTTATAAAAAAAAAACTCTCAGTGTGCATTACAACAGGATTGTGCGGTATCGTTGTCCCGGCCTACCGGGTACAAGTCAGCATAATTGCGTCGCGATATAATGTGCGGTGTGGCGGAATGTGGCACTCTCCGTGTCAACGAGCCGCGCCACCGCGCCACCGCATCTAGTGTGCGGCTGACGATCGCTATGACCCCTTTTTAGCACCACCTGTGACTAGGCTACCGTAGCGGCTTGCGGCTTACGGCTTGCGACTTGCGTCATTGTTCGCTGTATGAAGTCTCCCTACTATAGGGTACCAGCATGCGTGTTACAGCCATACTTTACTAGCGATGGCTGTATGTCGCAGTGTCGCAGAGCCAATAATATAATTATGCGGATCCCCCGTGCTATGTTTTGGTCGGCAACTCTTTGGTGATGCATTTTATTTTGTTTATCCATGAGTGACGATGACTAGTTATCATCAGTGGCAATTGTCTGTTCGATTTATAATAATTACATAAAAAAATGAGAGACGTAGAGCAAAGCCGTACCCGTACGGAGCTCGGACGGAAATCCACCTTAACACCTATTTGCGGTGATACCATACCCTTTATTGCTAAAATGATTCCAACGCGATTGCTAGAGCCACTTAGCTGTAATACATCGTTGTTAGCCCTTATGAGTACTAAGCAGTATTATGATGCACTGTGCTTTTTTGCGTTATATTTTACAAGCGTAGTAATTTCCCTCCGACCACAAACAGGTGGGTGCACACTAGAGTCGTATTACCACGACATTGCAAATCTTTGCACGTCTTTCGCCTTAATGATAAGAATGTCTATATTGTCCATACACTGCCGGGTAAGGACTTACTACAGGGGGTCCGTCTATCCATTTGTCGGCTATTTTGCATAAAAATGCTGATTGGTCACTTCTTTTTTGGACGATACAACATGGACATAGCTTTATAGTTCAAGTGGTGCTGCTACGCTACAGTGATGATTTAGGTTTTAAAACATCTAACATACTAATACACTTACTGGTGTGACACCATCTTTAAACTCCACCACTCGCACGCACACATGAAATAGATTTGGGTTTATCTTTGTTATGAATGACTATCTTCCACATGGCTGAGTTCTATCACTTGCTTCGGTAAAGGATGTCATATCTATACTCTTCCCTGATTTTTTGGTGTAACTGATTTCCATGGGTGACGATAGCCACTTAGGTAGGTACCATCAGGTGGTTCGTCAGTTTGTTTGCCGGCTATTTCCATATAAGAAGAGATTCTAGTAGTGAATAATGCATATTCATCGTACTCCTTTTAACTCATAAATTATGCTAAAAGAATAAACCTCGATTGAGTTAAAAAACTGGTTGGGAATAATAATTTTGTATAATAAAAACAGCAGTGGATTACTTGTACGTCAACACGAGACGTACACTTTCATTACGCGCCGAAATAAATCAAAATAATACCAGCGCAAAAGATAGCGAATGGAAAATCATCCCACCCCACCCCGCGCGGGTGATTTATGCCAGTAATTTTCCGGACGGTTACGAAAGTAACCTGCGATTTTTCTCCTTGCACACACGTAATTAGATAATTTTCATGAATTTCCCTTTTTACGTGCGGATTACGTAACTTGTGTCCGTAGGAAAAGTGTGTTTTATTTGCATACTTTTTGAATAAAGCCCGATAAGGCTGCGGTCGGGTTACATTGTAAGTTCTCAAACAAGTTTCATTAAAAGAAACTCACGGAGAATACATACCTAATAATTAGGGGACTACGCGGGCCGTTAATTAACAATCGGTCAGGACTCGGCATTCGGTCGTCACTCTCCGAGCTGCTTTCGTATTAATTTCTGTCGCTGGTTTAATTGCTCATCTCGCGCTTGGGCCTTTTAATAAATCCGAGGACAGGCGGCTGAGCCAACACGACCAAAAAGCACTAAGCCAGGGCGCGGCCGGCCAAAAAAACGAGATATTAATTTATAAGGGACAGGACAAACGATTAATAATTTATTTGTATCCTCCGTTTCTTGCGCGCGAGGGCCGGAGCGTTAAAAACAACCGTTAAAACCGTGAGCCTCGTATAGCTCGCGCTTAGCCCGAAATGCCAATTGCGGGTAGACACAAGTATACAGCGAGCCGGAATGTCGCTTTAAAAAAGCCCGCAAATAAATAAATCGCGTCGCACGCACCGACCGCGCAAAAAAACGTCCACCATATTCGATTCTTTAATGTGATTTAAAAAAAATAGAAGTAAGAGAAGGCTGGCTTCGATTGAAAATGAATGAGGGCGAGCGCGATAGTGGAAATTAGCATTGAGGTAGGATTCAGGAGCGGTCTTTGTGCGATCATATCGAGGTGTATTCTTTGCGCTTTTTACGGCGGCGACGCGCCCGGCGAGTCTTTTCAGTCCTTATTACGATCCTGTCGCCTTTTTGTTGCAAATAATTACGGTCGCGCTCCACAATCACGTGTCGATAAATTTTTGGAATCGTCAGCGTCGAACCCGGCGCGGATAGGACGAAAAACACCTTGATATATGATAAAGCTCAGTGGCCGCAAAACATCCATATGCATGCAATACTCGTAGCGGTTTCGAGGTTTAGATTTGATTTCGAATTCGATTAAATCAAGTTGGAATACAATGAATTCTATAACCAAAAAATATTAATTTAGAGATTTTTTTATTAATTCAGAACTACCACGCATTTTAGTGTTTTCAAATACTACAAAGATTTTACCTAAGACTCTTCAACTTGTAGAGCGGAAATTCTGCACATATCTAACTATTGCACTATTTAGATGATGACCATAATGTTAATTTCCAATTTGCCAACAACGATACACGCTGGTGACGTGGCAGCCAGCATTCCACACGGCGCGATCCGTACATCTTTTTCACGTCATCTACATCCATTAATCTCACCTCTTCATGCGTGCGCGGTATTACATTAAGTACGTAATATGCAAAGAATGTCGCGCTATCTATTTCATTACGTGAAAATATCATGTTCTGGTATTTTGTCATGTTTCGACGACTCTTTCTCTTTATCTTGGCAGTGTTCAGCCTTTGTAGGTCCGCTGCTGGACATAGGCCTCCCCTAACTTGCGCCACTCTGACCGGTCCTGAGCCTTCTGAATCCAGCGGATGCCCGCTGTCTTCTTCAGGTCGTCAGTCCACCTGGTCGGGAGGCGTCCTATGCTCCTTTTTCCGAGACGTGGGCGCCATTTGAGGACCTTTCTTCCCCATTTATGTGATAAATATGTGTAATATGTAAGGTCTGGGCGACACAGAGTCCTGTATCGCTAATTTAATTTGTAAAAAATTGATTCACCTGTAACATTTCAGAGTAATACTCCTGTTGACAAACTTAGTTATACCTAACACATTTATCAGTGAATATAAAATAGTCAATTAACTTTCATCTGGCCTTTGTTTCTTCTATTGCCAACGAGCCAGATAAATCTTGAAATTAAAAAAAGGCGCCAGAACAATGCAGTATCACACAGCAGTATGTAGCCCTTAACCGGGAAGAATGTTATTTATTTATTGAACAGAAGGTTGCGGTGTGGTCCGTGGCCGCGGCGGTCTCCACTCTTCAAGAGCAGCGATGGCTCGATAGTGTGCCATTAGCGCCAAGGCTCGCGCCGGCGTCCAATTGTGCGCTTAGATATCGCATACAAATGTCGATCGACTCGCAACTCTGCCCAACCGCTCACCGCTCCTCATCTGCATTCAATTCCATTGTTGCCTTATTACTGAACTGGCTGCGCGTAATCGCTCATTTATGAAGCCCCGAAAACGATCTCATCTTGGTTACCTGGCTTTGTGCTTTGTTGTTCATTAACGGACGTTTTCAAAAAGTTTAAGGTAAAGTATCTAATAATAACTTTACTAACACAATAATGTAGAGACTTTGACTGAGGATTAAGGAAAGGTGAAACGTTGAGAATGGCCGTCATTCTAGTCAAGTCTCAGATATACGTCCCGGTGGACGATGCGCAACTCTAAAAAGACCTTACCTTACGTATATTTTATAACCATATTTCAAAAAAATTATATGTGAAAAATTGCGCAGTATTAAGTGTTATGTTACTGTTACCCTGTCTCTGTGTGTTGTCAATGGCACCCACACAGGGAATCCTATTGTGGGGCTATGAATGTGTAGCGTTAGTAGCGTTATTACTGTTTACATTTTGCTATTCGAAATTAAGTCTAGGTACATAGATACTGCTGATCTTAATGAGCCGATTGCTTAACGAAACTCATTTGCTTAAATTGTGACAATTAAATTTAAGGGATTGTCATTTCGATTTTTATTTTCACTTGCTGCAACAATGACCGATTTAATTGCTCAATATGGCAAGTTTAAAAACATCTGCGAGCGCTCAAATGGAAACAATAACTACACTATTGATAATTTATTATATATGAATATGAAGATAATATGATATTACAATTAATATTTACAAACAATACGCACTAAATAATAAACAAATTCATTTCAGTACTACAATGGGAAAATACGAAATAATTTATGATCTGACGACACACTAAAGTACATACATGTCCATAACGCCACATTAAAAATAATTATGTAAATGTCCACTTAATTACAACACGCGTATTGCAACTTATCATATCTTTACATTCGAGATGCGTCGATAGCATCTTAAGAGACTTTAATTGAAAATAAATAATTCATACCGTACGTAATAAAAATAAACAAACATATAGGACAGAATACAAATGTATTGTAAAGGTATATTTCATTAAACTATACAAAACAAGCAATGCGTGCTATTTTAAGAAAATAATACAACATAACACGCTCTGAGGTATCCTTCTCACAGAGGACGAGGAGCGAAATGAGGTTAGAAAAATAAATATACCAATATTTTGAAAATCGACTTACCAAAAGAAGTTTAAAAAAGAATATTTAAAACTTAAGTTAACTTAAGACTATTTAAAAAACGAATTAAAAGGTTTAATTTAGTGCATGAGCGATGAAAAATAGGTAATGTTACTTCTGGTGCAGTTTTCTTCAAAATTGAGATCAAATAAGTTGCATGGATAAACTAAGCTGTCATCTACTGCATGTGTAAACCAAATTCCACGGAAGACATTATTAAAATAAGCCCATTGAAATTAGGATATTTTTACTGCCAGATAATTAAAAATCGTTTCGCCTCTTGGAGCGCACGGGATGTCAGTGGCTAAGGGGTAATTATACGCATTTCTGCATGATTGACCCGAGCAATTCGAGGTCGAAGTAATTAAAGTGTCCAATGGCAATCAACTTGGGGCTTAATATAAGACCTTAAGCGTGAATTTGCATTCATTATGTGACGCTGTTATCTCTTTGTTTAATATCGAGTACATTAAAGAACATGCCGTATTCGATTGATGAGCAATTAAAACGGTCAAGTACAACTTGGGTAGGCACTCGGACAGGTTTCTGAATTGAAGTAAGTGTTGATAGCATATTCATATTATTCAAGTATTTGTATATCCATGTAAATATAAAACAATTGACCGCTTCCTTTTTAGGGTTCCGAAGTAAAATATTAAGGATCTTCCAAGTCCATTTTTGGATTTAGGGGTTCGTTTGCGGAATATTTGGTTTTAAAGTGCTAATTTTGATTAGAATCAAAGTGTGACACCCCCCCCCCCCCCCCCGCCAGCAAATTGTTGGAATTAAACAAGTGAAAAAATCTCAAAAATAGGTTATTATGATGAATTTACAACGAAAACTATTACGGCTATGTTAGCATAAGTGAGTAATTGTAAATTTAAAAAAAATATTGCACACCTCGAATTTAAATGCACTTGCCCGGTTTTTTTGGACGTCAATGCGTCGGTGATGCGTTTGGCCTTTAAGCTTGAGCCTCAGCTATTTAAATAAATTAATCTTTATTATACAATTTTATTGATTCATTGAAAACTTTTGGACATCTAATTATAATTTATTAGCGATTTCAGCCGTAAATAGGTATCTACAAGTACCTCCAGAGTTGTATTTTATTATACGAGTAGAATGTCAGTCCTATTCAACTAAATTCTAAGAAATTTGGAAAATCACATCAAAATCAGTTTAATACTTTATCGCAACATAGACAAGCAGAAAATTCCAAAAATCAAATTTAATCAGACGTTCCTAGTAGGAATTTCCTACCATTTTATCAATCCAGATTTTACCAAGACCACTCCATAACAGCATAAATTTCCCATCTATGTAAGTTTCCATACATTACCATCTTCCATTTACCTTATTACGTTTCATTAAATTACCCTACCAATACCACCTTCACTCCAGTAAGTGTGAGTATAGAGGTTATCGCTATTGTTGACGAGGGCAGAATTAACCGACTCCACGCAGTAATTTGTACCGGCTTGATTGAGTGGCCATAAAGCGAGGTAGCCACAATTGCCACTGTCATCAACCCACGATGGTTGATACCTATACATCAAAGCTGTGTATATTAATAGCTGTATGAAGGTCGGTGGACCGACTTTGATTGTCACAGCTCAATGAGGCTGGACGCTATAGTACATGCGGGTGTAATAAGACTAAAAAGTTGATCTTTACATTCATTAACGGCCTGCTTAATAAACCTTTCTATTCCTCACTGCGGGTAAAGTTTAACTTATCTTTATTTATCTTTGATAAGTGAAGGTTCCTCGGAGCTAGGTATATGTAATCAAATTAATCTATAATCTGATGTTTAGAAATATGTATTTGTCTTCTTTTATTGAAATGCATAAATGCAGCAACAAGATAGACTTTGCGAAAGAATCGATCAATCAAATCAAATTTCGCACCAAAAATATACATTTTCGCATCTCATCGGGCGACCGAGACCGACCACAAACTTGTGACTACGTTCCCTGTCGGCTCCTGCATTGGTTTGATTCATGAAATGAGATGAAAGTTGTCAAGATATTGAAAGATTTTTTCATCAGGCCAAGTATTACGGAAGAATATATTATTTTGGCGTGTGGTTTACACAAGGCTATAGAATTTTAATACGTGTCTTCGCAGTTTTTCATAGTATTACTAAGTACAATATAATAAAAAAATATTTTGTTACTCATTCCGGCTCTGTAAGCCTTCACTGTGCGTATTCCATAATTTAAATAAAGAATGTGGATCGGTTCCTTAATTCCCAAAAGTGTTTTTCGTCTCACCAAATGAGGCATAAGTGTTGCATAAAAACCATTGAATTAACACTCAATATGGATTTATCACACACTGCTGCCAAGTCTCCACGTGATCGACTTGTATTCAGTTCGCCAATTGATTTGGGCAGTTTATTGGCTGGTGTCAATGAGCCCGTCTGTGTGCTGATTGAAATGCGTTGTATAATTTAAAATAATTACTGCCGCAAATGAGAACATTGCAGTTCGCAGTACCTACTAGTATTATAATGTGAAGTTAATGGTCTGTAACAATCGTGCATTAATCATAGCAATACCATATTATTATCGACGTTGTGATAGCCAATATTTTTGATAAAGCTTTGCGCATTATCCGTGCTAATTTATAATCGAGTTGAAACATCATAGAGACTGTTCCATAGTGCAAAACTATCCAAATATTCTGATTTAATTTTCAAGTGGCCGTCAAATTGCTCTTTTCTTTTTGTCGGCAACACTGTGTAATTTTTGAGTGACCCTATATTTATTTTTGACGTGATAACGTCTATTAAAACGATGAGCGCCGGGCGCAACCACGAAAAAATGTAGTGTTCCGCGAGCGAGAGAGAGGCACTATCGGCTACGATCGACGTATCGTAGCCAATGCCGTAGGCGAGCCGTAGGCGATCGTAGTTGAGTGGGGCGGAGCGGGGCGGGGCGGGGCGGGGCGGGGCGGGGCGGGGCGGAGCGGAGCGGAGCTTTGTCATGACGTTGTCACGTTAAACTACCGTCCGTAAACCGATTTTACAGACAACCATTTTTTTTCAAGTAGAAAATGGATTACATGTAGGTACCAAACACGATAAAATACCCACGATTAAATATTAACAGGGAATTACTGTACTAAAATCACTAATCAAATCAAAATTAAACGCCCATAATTCAATTAAAATTAATTGACAATAGATTCGTTTTAACACAGGAAAAGTCAATAATTTGAGGCGAGCTTTATTGAGTCATTTATCCTAACTATAGGCGCTATGATTAATATCCCGGATATTTTGCTTAAGGGCGAGCTAGGAACAATATTAACATTTCCTTTGGAATTGATTTTAGACATGCATAACAGAACTATGGGTTACGAAAGGAATTGATTATTTTAAAATGTTTTTCTATTAGTTTACGCACATGATAATATTTTTGGGTATTCCATATTTAACAACAGGATAATAAACTTATTGTTAGGTTGTTTAACTCCTAGGTATTTTAGTAACTAACTAGATTTGGGTTTGTTTTTCAATTATGATGTTAGGTAATATAATTTGTGTTTTTAATAACCGCCGACGAAAACAGAGGGGTGTTATAAGTTTGACGTGTCTGTGTATCTGTATGTTTGTCTGTGGCATCGTAGCTACCAAACGGATGAACCGATTTCGATATAGTTTTCTTTGTATGAAAGTTGGCTTAATGGAGAGTGTTCTTAGCTATGTTTAGTGTAAATCAAACTATCGGAGGTTTTTTAAATTTTAGATTATTAACGATAGAATATTAATTTTCATTTAACGAATTCATTTTCACTCGTATGTAAAGATAGTTATGGTAATGTTCTGAATGTTGATGAATCCTTATTAACTTTAATAAAATCCTTTTTGTTCTTCTTCGCAACCAATATGTACCATTGCAGGCCATCACATTGGCCAAGTGCGGATTGGCAGACTTCACGACTTTTCAGAACATTGTAGAGAACTCTAAAGTGTGCAAGTTGCTTCATAATGTTTTCCTTTAACACTGTAACTTTCTGAAAATAAGAGGCGCGTGCACGATTCGAATTCGAGTCCCCGCGTTCGGGAGACCAACGTTCAAACCACTAGACTAGACTATGAAATTGGTATATTCACTCGCTAATATTAAATTAATCGCAAACCAAATACCATGAGTAAGAAGTAAGAATTAACTACGTCGTGAACGATGCTCGCGAGTATATTACGCATATCACCATTCTTCCATGATGTTAACTTTGTGAAAGTGAGTTACACATCTTTCGCTCCTAGTATCTTAAAATGTATAAGGAACTTCTTCGTAATTTCATTCACGATCCAGTGTGAAACAGTTGACCGATGTGAGTGTTGTCATCTCGAACGACATTAGCGTACCACACTGCGAGGTCTGCGAGCCGCAGATCAGCGGCGCGGGACTTTGGTCGTCGGGTAGCAAGTGATAAATAACGCGTAATTGAGCGACGGAAACAGCCAATGAGTAAATCTCGTCCGTCAATTTATTTAAATTATTTATTAGTGGCCCGCCATAGACACCCGCCGCGATCGCTTTCAGAGCCGTTCACAGAGCGCCGGACGCGGCCAGTGTTGGTGTTAACGTGGCATCGATATTGAAACAAATGACATGTAAAAGGGTAAATAAAAAAACGTGTGTCATTGATTGGACTCACTGAAATCAGCGCCGAATCCAACACTCTTAGCTACGGTTCTATTGAGTGAGCTCCATTTTCTGGGCCACTGGACACATGCGAACATAATGCAAGATATTGTTCTAAAATATGTATTCATTTTATAACATTCTACTCTGAACAACTCAGTTAAAAATTAAAAATCTTTTTAACATATAAGTACGAGTATTGAAATACTTTTTTGTGTCAATAGAAACAAACACTTGAAAGTGGTCATTGGCGAGCATGGTCTTTAGCAAAAAGCCAACCACATTGGTGGCCAAGGCCAACGAACAGGCAAAGAAGCGGGCCACCAGCTTATGTACCTACTGCGCTGGCTCTCCGACACGGCAACCCAAATATCATACAAAATTTGCTGATTCTAGGAGGGTGTTGGTCATTCAAGTGATTCAAGTAAGCCTTTTACCAATTACGAGCTATTGGTATTAACTTGGGCGATAAAGAGCCATGTATGATGCGATCTCCAATAATATATGAAGCACATAAAACAACGTTTTATCAGGATGTCGGAGAAACTAAAGTAAGCTATGGTAAAGAATAAAGATTGCGACATAATGATGAAGATTATTAATATTTTTTACTACAATAGTCTCAAAGATGAGTTCAGATTATCCTGGGTTAATAGCAAATCTGGATAGGAACGCAAAATTTTGTTGAACATCAAACCATAAAATAACGAACTACGATTTAATATATTAAATCATGAAGTAATAAATAAATTCAACAAATAAATTCAACACCATTATTGGTTTAAGCGCGCATCGTTTTTATTGAAGTTATTTACAGCAAAAACTGTGGTGAAAAGATTTTACTAACAGATAGTGTCGATTGACACGGAACGCTTTCTATTAGCCCCAAGTGGCGATTTTATCGACAAACGAGACCGCGTTTTATCGACTGGCACATTACTAGAGACGATTCGAATTAGTTAATTTGTGCAGATACGACACAATGGACGAGGAAATAATATACTCACATGTACAGCTACCGGGAGATTGTAATTGGCGTAATTGGACGAATCTGGACGCACTTAATAATGGCCCATTGTCGTGATTCAAACGGCAATTCATCGTTAGTGAAAGAAATGATTCATTAGTTTTAAATTAAGGCTTCACTTTTCTTATTTGTGCGAAAGTTATAATAAAGAGTTCATTTGCGTCACTTACTGCATATAACATACCTAAGCCTACCTATGACAATGGCAGTCCAATATTTTCATATACCACTCGGGGTACCCGGGGTTTTCGATTCTTAAATATTCGAAGTTATGTGCATAATTGGATCATTAGCTCTGCGCTTATTTAACTTGTTTTCGGTGTTATACAAAGTATTGTATACTTAAAGGAGCCACGGTTAATAATGATTTTTGTAATAAATATAAGGCTACTTACCCATTGATATCCGTGATAGACCAGAAGTATTTGAGGACGTTTCTGGCCAGCAAGTACCAAATCTGCGTCCAAACCCACGTTGACTTCTCGATGGAGTTGGAGAGGAACTCTTTGGTTTCTTCATCAGGATCCAGCTGGACGAACTTCTGCGTCAGTTCTGGGGTCAAGCGGCTCTTCTCCACGCGGTACCACTGCGACAAAAAAGGTCTAGAAGGTTATCCTTGTACTCGTTAGTATGGTATACTAGTGCTTTACCCGCGGCTTTACACGTGTTTTCCGGGAAAGTAAATATCCTATAGTCTTATTCCAGATCATGGTCTAATTCAGTCGTTTTTGTGAGAAAGAGTAGATAACAGACATCGAGTTGACATCGAGTTGAGAGACATTGAGTATTTTGCTTCGTTAGACCACCACCGTCAGTGTCAGTTATAAGTATCTACTCGTTTGTTGGCTTGATAATTTTTTTTTCGAGTTTTAGGATCGAAACGTAAGATACGTAACAGTAAGAAAAATAACAGTTTTTATAAAGTATTTAGCTGGATTATTATCGGTCGGCCCTGTCGACGCGTCTAGCGTGAGCAATAATATCATCATTATTCCGAATACAAAAGCGTGTCATTAAAACGCAATTGTAAATCGATGTTTAACAACTGTGGAACACAAGATTTTAATGAAAGTTCATAAAAAGAGTTATGGAGTGCAAATAAGAGAGTAGAAATGGGAGTATGGAGCGTGTAGCTATACCCGTCACCCGTTGTGTGTTTAAGGCCCGGAGCGGGACCACAAAGGGCAAAGCGGCACCTATGTGAAGCTGAAAACTGAGTATAAAAAAAATGAATTTAATAATATTTATTCGATTGTACCAGGAGTGTACCGGATTGTACCGTAGTTAAAATCGTTTGTACCTCAAAGGGGTGAAATATATAAGGGTGGTAGATTTTGCTCCAAAACCAACTTGAAAATTCGAGATTTAAATTGATACCAACTCAAAGGATATCGTTTGTACCGGATTGTACCGGCAATAAAACTTGAAAAATGATGAAAAATTTTTTTTAAATTTTTTTTTTAGTTTTTTTTTTTTTAGTTTTTTTTATTTTTTTTTTTTATTTTTTTATCAAAAGTCTGCATTAGGAGAAAAAAATTATTGCGTTTATCTGAAAACGGGTACAAATAATGTGGAACACAAACCAACGCGTGGAAGTCTTTTATTGAGTATAATATCTGTTAAGCCCGAAAACTACATTTCTGATCGGTTTTTCTCGCACAAAAATCGGGGTACAAACAAAATCTTTAAAGGTACAAAAAATTCCACACAACGGGCTCTGTAATACAAGTGGGTACAAACGGGTACAAACGATGGGAAGCAAACACCAACTCGTGAAAATCTTAAATAGAGTAAAATGGCTGTAAGGGTCGAAAACTACGTCTCTGACCAAATTTTTGTACAGAAAACTGGCAGAACAAACGTAATTTTTAGTAGTGCAAACAAGCACACATAATGGACTTCGTCACACAAGTGGGCACCAACGAGTACAAACGATGGGAAACCAACACCGACTCGAGAACGTCTTAAAAAGAGTAAAATGGGTGTAGTATCGAAAACTATATTTCTGATCGCATTTTCTAGAAGAAAACTGGTGGTTCAAACGAAATTTTTAGTGGTGCACACAAGCACCCATAATGATCTTCGTCATACAAGTGGGTACCAACGGGTACAAACGATGGGAAACCAACACCGACTCGGGAAAGTCTTAAATAAAGTAAAATGGCGTTAGAATCGAAAACTACATTTCTGATCGCATTTTCTCTAAGAAAACTGGTGGTTCAAACGAAATTTTTAGTAATGCACACAAGCACACATAATGCACTTCGTCATACAAGTGGGTACCAACGGGTACAAACGATGGGAAACCAACACCGACTCGGGAAAGTCTTAAATAAAGTAAAATGGTGTTAGAATCGAAAACTACATTTCTGATCGCATTTTCTCTAAGAAAACTGGTGGTTCAAACGAAATTTTTAGTAATGCACACAAGCACACATAATGCACTTCGTCATACAAGTGGGTACCAACGGGTACAAACGATGGGAAACCAACACCGACTCGGGAAAGTCTTAAATAAAGTAAAATGGTGTTAGAATCGAAAACTACATTTCTGATCGCATTTTCTCTAAGAAAACTGGTGGTTCAAACGAAATTTTTAGTAATGCACACAAGCACCCATAATGATCTTCGTCATACAAGTGGGTACCAACGGGTACAAACGATGGGAAACCAACACCGACTCGGGAAATTCTTAAATAAAGTAAAATGGTGTTAGAATCGAAAACTACATTTCTGATCGCATTTTCTCTAAGAAAACTGGTGGTTCAAACGAAATTTTTAGTAATGCACACAAGCACCTATAATGATCTTTGTCATACAAGTGGGTACCAACGGGTACAAACGATGGGAAACCAACACCGACTCAGGAAAGTCTTAAATAAATTAAAATGGTGTTAGAATTGAAAACTACATTTCTGATCGCATTTTCTCTAAGAAAACTGGTGGTTCAAACGAAATTTTTAGTAATGCACACAAGCACCTATAATAATCTTCGTCATACAAGTGGGTACCAACGGGTACAAACGATGGCAAACCAACACCGACTCTCGAAAGTCTTAAATAAAGTAAAATGGTGTAAGAATCGAAAACTACATTTCTGATCGCATTTTCTCTAAGAAAACTGGGGGTTCAAACGAAATTTTTAGTAATGCACACAAGCACACATAATGCACTTTGTCATACAAGTGGGTACCAACGGTTACAAACGATGGGAAACCAACACCGACTCGGGAAAGTCTTAAATAAAGTAAAATGGCGTTAGAATCGAAAACTACATTTCTGATCGCATTTTCTCTAAAAAAAAAGGTGGTTCAAACGAAATTTTTAGTAATGCACACAAGCACTTATAATGATCTTCGTCATACAAGTGGGTACCAACGGGTACAAACGATGGGAAACCAACACCAACTCAGGAAAGTCTTAAATAAATTAAAATGGTGTTAGAATTGAAAACTACATTTCTGATCGCATTTTCTCGAAGAAAACTGGTGGTTGAAACGAAATTTTTAGTAATGCACACAAGCACACATAATGCACTTCGTCATACAAGTGGGTACCAACGGGTACAAACGATGGGAAACCAACACCGACTCGGGAAAGTCTTAAATAAAGTAAAATGGCGTTAGAATCGAAAACTACATTTCTGATCGCATTTTCTCTAAGAAAACTGGTGGTTCAAACGAAATTTTTAGTAATGCACACAAGCACACATAATGCACTTTGTCATACAAGTGGGTACCAACGGGTACAAACGATGGGAAACCAACACCGACTCGGGAAAGTCTTAAATAAAGTAAAATGGCGTTAGAATCGAAAACTACATTTCTGATCGCATTTTCTCTAAAAAAAAAGGTGGTTCAAACGAAATTTTTAGTAATGCACACAAGCACTTATAATGATCTTCGTCATACAAGTGGGTACCAACGGGTACAAACGATGGGAAACCAACACCAACTCAGGAAAGTCTTAAATAAATTAAAATGGTGTTAGAATTGAAAACTACATTTCTGATCGCATTTTCTCTAAGAAAAGTGGTGGTTGAAACGAAATTTTTAGTAATGCACACAAGCACACATAATGCACTTCGTCATACAAGTGGGTACCAACGGGTACAAACGATGGGAAACCAACACCGACTCGGGAAAGTCTTAAATAAAGTAAAATGGCGTTAGAATCGAAAACTACATTTCTGATCGCATTTTCTCTAAAAAAAAAGGTGGTTCAAACGAAATTTTTAGTAATGCACACAAGCACTTATAATGATCTTCGTCATACAAGTGGGTACCAACGGGTACAAACGATGGGAAACCAACACCGACTCGGGAAAGTCTTAAATAAAGTAAAATGGTGTTAGAATCGAAAACTACATTTCTGATCGCATGTTCTCTAAGAAAACTGGTGGTTCAAACGAAATTTTTAGTAATGCACACAAGCACACATAATGCACTTTGTCATACAAGTGGGTACCAACGGGTACAAACGATGGGAAACCAACACCGACTCGGGAAAGTCTTAAATAAAGTAAAATGGCGTTAGAATCGAAAACTACATTTCTGATCGCATTTTCTCTAAAAAAAAAGGTGGTTCAAACGAAATTTTTAGTAATGCACACAAGCACTTATAATGATCTTTGTCATACAAGTGGGTACCAACGGGTACAAACGATGGGAAACCAACACCAACTCAGGAAAGTCTTAAATAAATTAAAATGGTGTTAGAATTGAAAACTACATTTCTGATCGCATGTTCTCTAAGAAAACTGGTGGTTCAAACGAAATTTTTAGTAATGCACACAAGCACACATAATGCACTTTGTCATACAAGTGGGTACCAACGGTTACAAACGATGGGAAACCAACACCGACTCGGGAAAGTCTTAAATAAAGTAAAATGGCGTTAGAATCGAAAACTACATTTCTGATCGCATTTTCTCTAAAAAAAAAGGTGGTTCAAACGAAATTTTTAGTAATGCACACAAGCACTTATAATGATCTTCGTCATACAAGTGGGTACTAACGGGTACAAACGATGGGAAACCAACACCAACTCAGGAAAGTCTTAAATAAATTAAAATGGTGTTAGAATTGAAAACTACATTTCTGATCGCATTTTCTCTAAGAAAAGTGGTGGTTGAAACGAAATTTTTAGTAATGCACACAAGCACACATAATGCACTTCGTCATACAAGTGGGTACCAACGGGTACAAACGATGGGAAACCAACACCGACTCGGGAAAGTCTTAAATAAAGTAAAATGGCGTTAGAATCGAAAACTACATTTCTGATCGCATTTTCTCTAAGAAAACTGGTGGTTCAAACGAAATTTTTAGTAATGCACACAAGCACACATAATGCACTTTGTCATACAAGTGGGTACCAACGGGTACAAACGATGGGAAACCAACACCGACTCGGGAAAGTCTTAAATAAAGTAAAATGGTGTTAGAATCGAAAACTACATTTCTGATCGCATGTTCTCTAAGAAAACTGGTGGTTCAAACGAAATTTTTAGTAATGCACACAAGCACACATAATGCACTTTGTCATACAAGTGGGTACCAACGGGTACAAACGATGGGAAACCAACACCGACTCGGGAAAGTCTTAAATAAAGTAAAATGGCGTTAGAATCGAAAACTACATTTCTGATCGCATTTTCTCTAAGAAAACTGGTGGTTCAAACGAAATTTTTAGTAATGCACACAAGCACACATAATGCACTTTGTCATACAAGTGGGTACCAACGGGTACAAACGATGGGAAACCAACACCGACTCGGGAAAGTCTTAAATAAAGTAAAATGGCGTTAGAATCGAAAACTACATTTCTGATCGCATTTTCTCTAAAAAAAAAGGTGGTTCAAACGAAATTTTTAGTAATGCACACAAGCACCTATAATGATCTTCGTCATACAAGTGGGTACCAACGGGTACAAACGATGGGAAACCAACACCGACTCAGGAAAGTCTTAAATAAATTAAAATGGTGTTAGAATTGAAAACTACATTTCTGATCGCATTTTCTCTAAGAAAACTGGTGGTTCAAACGAAATTTTTAGTAATGCACACAAGCACACATAATGCACTTCGTCATACAAGTGGGTACCAACGGGTACAAACGATGGGAAACCAACACCGACTCAGGAAAGTCTTAAATAAATTAAAATGGTGTTAGAATTGAAAACTACATTTCTGATCGCATTTTCTCTAAGAAAAGTGGTGGTTGAAACGAAATTTTTAGTAATGCACACAAGCACACATAATGCACTTCGTCATACAAGTGGGTACCAACGGGTACAAACGATGGGAAACCAACACCGACTCGGGAAAGTCTAAAATAAAGTAAAATGGCGTTAGAATCGAAAACTACATTTCTGATCGCATTTTCTCTAAAAAAAAAGGTGGTTCAAACGAAATTTTTAGTAATGCACACAAGCACTTATAATGATCTTCGTCATACAAGTGGGTACCAACGGGTACAAACGATGGGAAACCAACACCGACTCGGGAAAGTCTAAAATAAAGTAAAATGGTGTTAGAATCGAAAACTACATTTCTGATCGCATGTTCTCTAAGAAAACTGGTGGTTCAAACGAAATTTTTAGTAATGCACACAAGCACACATACTGCACTTTGTCATACAAGTGGGTACCAACGGGTACAAACGATGGGAAACCAAAACCGACTCGGGAAAGTCTTAAATAAAGTAAAATGGCGTTAGAATCGAAAACTACATTTCTGATCGCATTTTCTCTAAGAAAACTGGTGGTTCAAACGAAATTTTTAGTAATGCACACAAGTACACATAATGCACTTTGTCATACAAGTGGGTACCAACGGGTACAAACGATGGGAAACCAACACCGACTCGAGAAAGTCTTAAATAAAGTAAAATGGCGTTAGAATCGAAAACTACATTTCTGATCGCATTTTCTCTAAAAAAAAAGGTGGTTCAAACGAAATTTTTAGTAATGCACACAAGCACCTATAATGATCTTCGTCATACAAGTGGGTACCAACGGGTACAAACGATGGGAAACCAACACCGACTCAGGAAAGTCTTAAATAAATTAAAATGGTGTTAGAATTGAAAACTACATTTCTGATCGCATTTTCTCTAAGAAAACTGGTGGTTCAAACGAAATTTTTAGTAATGCACACAAGCACACATAATGCACTTCGTCATACAAGTGGGTACCAACGGGTACAAACGATGGGAAACCAACACCGACTCAGGAAAGTCTTAAATAAATTAAAATGGTGTTAGAATTGAAAACTACATTTCTGATCGCATTTTCTCTAAGAAAAGTGGTGGTTGAAACGAAATTTTTAGTAATGCACACAAGCACACATAATGCACTTCGTCATACAAGTGGGTACCAACGGGTACAAACGATGGGAAACCAACACCGACTCGGGAAAGTCTTAAATAAAGTAAAATGGCGTTAGAATCGAAAACTACATTTCTGATCGCATTTTCTCTAAAAAAAAAGGTGGTTCAAACGAAATTTTTAGTAATGCACACAAGCACTTATAATGATCTTCGTCATACAAGTGGGTACCAACGGGTACAAACGATGGGAAACCAACACCGACTCGGGAAAGTCTTAAATAAAGTAAAATGGTGTTAGAATCGAAAACTACATTTCTGATCGCATGTTCTCTAAGAAAACTGGTGGTTCAAACGAAATTTTTAGTAATGCACACAAGCACACATAATGCACTTTGTCATACAAGTGGGTACCAACGGGTACAAACGATGGGAAACCAACACCGACTCGGGAAAGTCTTAAATAAAGTAAAATGGCGTTAGAATCGAAAACTACATTTCTGATCGCATTTTCTCTAAGAAAACTGGTGGTTCAAACGAAATTTTTAGTAATGCACACAAGCACACATAATGCACTTCGTCATACAAGTGGGTACCAACGGGTACAAACGATGGGAAACCAACACCGACTCGGGAAAGTCTTAAATAAAGTAAAATGGTGTTACAATCGAAAACTACATTTCTGATCGCATTTTCTCTAAGAAAACTGGTGGCTCAAACGAAATTTTTAGTAATGCACACAAGCACACATAATGCACTTCGTCATACAAGTGGGTACCAACGGGTATAAACGATGGGAAACCAACACCGACTCAGGAAAGTCTTAAATAAATTAAAATGGTGTTAGAATTGAAAACTTCATTTCTGATCGCATTTTCTCTTAGAAAACTGGTGGTTCAAACGAAATTTTTAGTAATGCACACAAGCACCCATAATGATCTTCGTCATACAAGTGGGTACCAACGGGTACAAACGATGGCAAACCAACACCGACTCTGGAAAGTCTTAAATAAAGTAAAATGGTGTAAGAATCGAAAACTACATTTCTGATCGCATTTTCTCTAAGAAAACTGGGGGTTCAAACGAAATTTTTAGTAATGCACACAAGCACACATAATGCACTTCGTCATACAAGTGGGTACCAACGGGTACAAACGATGGGAAACCAACACCGACTCGGGAAAGTCTTAAATAAAGTAAAATGGCGTTAGAATCGAAAACTACATTTCTGATCGCATTTTCTCTAAAAAAAAAGGTGGTTCAAACGAAATTTTTAGTAATGCACACAAGCACACATAATGCACTTCGTCATACAAGTGGGCACCAACGGGTACAAACGATGGGAAACCAACACCGACTCGGGAAAGTCTTAAATAAAGTAAAATGGTGTTAGAATCGAAAACTACATTTCTGATCGCATGTTCTCTAAGAAAACTGGTGGTTCAAACGAAATTTTTAGTAATGCACACAAGCACACATAATGCACTTCGTCATACAAGTGGGTACCAACGGGTACAAACGATGGGAAACCAACACCGACTCGGGAAAGTCTTAAATAAAGTAAAATGGCGTTAGAATCGAAAACTACATTTCTGATCGCATTTTCTCTAAAAAAAAAGGTGGTTCAAACGAAATTTTTAGTAATGCACACAAGCACTTATAATGATCTTCGTCATACAAGTGGGTACCAACGGGTACAAACGATGGGAAACCAACACCGACTCGGGAAAGTCTTAAATAAAGTAAAATGGTGTTAGAATCGAAAACTACATTTCTGATCGCATGTTCTCTAAGAAAACTGGTGGTTCAAACGAAATTTTTAGTAATGCACACAAGCACACATAATGCACTTCGTCATACAAGTGGGTACCAACGGGTACAAACGATGGGAAACCAACACCGACTCAGGAAAGTCTTAAATAAATTAAAATGGTGTTAGAATTGAAAACTACATTTCTGATCGCATTTTCTCTAAGAAAACTGGTGGTTCAAACGAAATTTTTAGTAATGCACACAAGCACCCATAATGATCTTCGTCATACAAGTGGGTACCAACGGGTACAAACGATGGCAAACCAACACCGACTCTGGAAAGTCTTAAATAAAGTAAAATGGTGTAAGAATCGAAAACTACATTTCTGATCGCATTTTCTCTAAGAAAACTGGGGGTTCAAACGAAATTTTTAGTAATGCACACAAGCACACATAATGCACTTCGTCATACAAGTGGGTACCAACGGGTACAAACGATGGGAAACCAACACCGACTCGGGAAAGTCTTAAATAAAGTAAAATGGCGTTAGAATCGAAAACTACATTTCTGATCGCATTTTCTCTAAAAAAAAAGGTGGTTCAAACGAAATTTTTAGTAATGCACACAAGCACACATAATGATCTTCGTCATTCAAGTGGGTACCAACGGGTACAAACGATGGGAAACCAACACCGACTCGGGAAAGTCTTAAATAAAGTAAAATGGTGTTAGAATCGAAAACTACATTTCTGATCGCATTTTCTCTAAGAAAACTGGTGGTTCAAACGAAATTTTTAGTAATGCACACAAGCACCCATAATGATCTTCGTCATACAAGTGGGTACCAACGGGTACAAACGATGGGAAACCAACACCGACTCGGGAAATTCTTAAATAAAGTAAAATGGTGTTAGAATCGAAAACTACATTTCTGATCGCATTTTCTCTAAGAAAACTGGTGGTTCAAACGAAATTTTTAGTAATGCACACAAGCACCTATAATGATCTTTGTCATACAAGTGGGTACCAACGGGTACAAACGATGGGAAACCAACACCGACTCAGGAAAGTCTTAAATAAATTAAAATGGTGTTAGAATTGAAAACTACATTTCTGATCGCATTTTCTCTAAGAAAACTGGTGGTTCAAACGAAATTTTTAGTAATGCACAAAAGCACCCATAATGATCTTCGTCATACAAGTGGGTACCAACGGGTACAAACGATGGCAAACCAACACCGACTCTGGAAAGTCTTAAATAAAGTAAAATGGCGTTAGAATCGAAAACTACATTTCTAATCGCATTTTCTCGAAGAAAAATGGTGGTTCAAACGAAATTTTTAGTAATGCACACAAGCACCCATAATGATCTTCGTCATACAAGTGGGTACCAACGGGTACAAACGATGGCACTTCGTCATAAAAGTGGGTACTGGTGGGTAAAATGCGATTAGAAATGTAGTTTTCGATTCTAACACCATTTTACTTTATTTAAGACTTTCCCGAGTCGGTGTTGGTTTCCCATCGTTTGTACCCGTTGGTACCCACTTGTATGACGAAGATCATTATGTGTGCTTGTGTGCATTTCTAAAAATTTCGTTTGAACCACCAGTTTTCTTCGAGAAAATGCGATCAGAAATGTAGTTTTCGATTCTAACACCATTTTACTTTATTTAAGACTTTCCAGAGTCGGTGTTGGTTTCCCATCGTTTGTACCCGTTAGTACCCACTTGTATGACAAAGCTCATTATGTGTGCTTGTGTGCATTACTAAAAATTTCGTTTGAACCCCCAGTTTTCTTAGAGAAAATGCGATCAGAAATGTAGTTTTCGATTCTAACACCATTTTACTTTATTTAAGACTTTCCCGAGTCGGTGTTGGTTTCCCATCGTTTGTACCCGTTAGTACCCACTTGTATGACAAAGCTCGTTATGTGTGCTTGTGTGCATAACTAAAAATTTCGTTTGAACCACCAGTTTTCTTAGAGAAAATGCGATCAGAAATAGAGTTTTCGATTCTAACACCATTTTACTTTATTTAAGACTTTCCAGAGTCGGTGTTGGTTTCCCATCGTTTGTACCCGTTGGTACTCACTTGTATGACGAAGATCATTATGTGTGCTTGTGTGCATTACTAAAAATTTCGTTTGAACCACCAGTTTTCTTCGAGAAAATGCGATCAGAAATGTAGTTTTCGATTCTAACACCATTTTACTTTATTTAAGACTTTCCCGAGTCGGTGTTGGTTTCCCATCGTTTGTACCCGTTAGTACCCACTTGTATGACAAAGCTCATTATGTGTGCTTGTGTGCATAACTAAAAATTTCGTTTGAACCACCAGTTTTCTTAGAGAAAATGCGATCAGAAATGTAGTTTTCGATTCTAACACCATTTTACTTTATTTAAGACTTTCCAGAGTCGGTGTTGGTTTCCCATCGTTTGTACCCGTTGGTACCCACTTGTATGACGAAGATCATTATGTGTGCTTGTATGCATTACTAAAAATTTCGTTTGAACCACCAGTTTTCTTAGAGAAAATGCGATCAGAAATGTAGTTTTCGATTCTAACACCATTTTACTTTATTTAAGACTTTCCAGAGTCGGTGTTGGTTTCCCATCGTTTGTACCCATTGGTACCCACTTGTATGACGAAGATCATTATGTGTGCTTGTGTGCGTTACTAAAAATTTCGTTTGAACCACCAGTTTTCTTCGAGAAAATGCGATCAGAAATGTAGTTTTCGATTCTAACACCATTTTACTTTATTTAAGACTTTCCCGAGTCAGTGTTGGTTTCCCATCGTTTGTACCCGTTTGTACCCACTTGTATGACGAAGATCATTATAGGTGCTTGTGTGCATTACTAAAAATTTCGTTTGAACCACCAGTTTTCTTCGAGAAAATGCGATCAGAAATGTAGTTTTCGATTCTAACACCATTTTACTTTATTTAAGATTTTCCCGAGTCGGTGTTGGTTTCCCATCGTTTGTACCCGTTGGTACCCACTTGTATGACGAAGATCATTATGTGTGCTTGTGTGCATAACTAAAAATTTCGTTTGAACTCCCAGTTTTCTTAGAGAAAATGCGATCAGAAATGTAGTTTTCGATTCTAACACCATTTTACTTTATTTAAGACTTTCCAGAGTCGGTGTTGGTTTCCCATCGTTTGTACCCGTTGGTACCCACTTGTATGACGAAGATAATTATGTGTGCTTGTGTGCATTACTAAAAATTTCGTTTGAACCACCAGTTTTCTTCGAGAAAATGCGATCAGAAATGTAGTTTTCGATTCTAACACCATTTTACTTTATTTAAGACTTTCCCGAGTCGGTGTTGGTTTCCCATCGTTTGTACCCGTTAGTACCCACTTGTATGACAAAGCTCATTATGTGTGCTTGTGTGCATAACTAAAAATTTCGTTTGAACCACCAGTTTTCTTAGAGAAAATGCGATCAGAAATGTAGTTTTCGATTCTAACACCATTTTACTTTATTTAAGACTTTCCCGAGTCGGTGTTGGTTTCCCATCGTTTGTACCCGTTAGTACCCACTTGTATGACAAAGCTCATTATGTGTGCTTGTGTGCATAACTAAAAATTTCGTTTGAACTCCCAGTTTTCTTAGAGAAAATGCGATCAGAAATGTAGTTTTCGATTCTAACACCATTTTACTTTATTTAAGACTTTCCAGAGTCGGTGTTGGTTTCCCATCGTTTGTACCCGTTGGTACCCACTTGTATGACGAAGATCATTATGTGTGCTTGTGTGCATTACTAAAAATTTCGTTTGAACCACCAGTTTTCTTCGAGAAAATGCGATCAGAAATGTAGTTTTTGATTCTAACACCATTTTACTTTATTTAAGACTTTCCCGAGTCGGTGTTGGTTTCCCATCGTTTGTACCCGTTAGTACCCACTTGTATGACAAAGCTCATTATGTGTGCTTGTGTGCATAACTAAAAATTTCGTTTGAACCACCAGTTTTCTTAGAGAAAATGCGATCAGAAATGTAGTTTTCGATTCTAACACCATTTTACTTTATTTAAGACTTTCCAGAGTCGGTGTTGGTTTCCCATCGTTTGTACCCGTTGGTACCCACTTGTATGACGAAGATCATTATGTGTGCTTGTGTGCATTACTAAAAATTTCGTTTGAACCACCAGTTTTCTTAGAGAAAATGCGATCAGAAATGTAGTTTTCGATTCTAACACCATTTTACTTTATTTAAGACTTTCCAGAGTCGGTGTTGGTTTCCCATCGTTTGTACCCGTTGGTACCCACTTGTATGACGAAGATCATTATGTGTGCTTGTGTGCATTACTAAAAATTTCGTTTGAACCACCAGTTTTCTTAGAGAAAATGCGATCAGAAATGTAGTTTTCGATTCTAACACCATTTTACTTTATTTAAGACTTTCCAGAGTCGGTGTTGGTTTCCCATCGTTTGTACCCGTTGGTACCCACTTGTATGACGAAGATCATTATGTGTGCTTGTGTGCATTACTAAAAATTTCGTTTGAACCACCAGTTTTCTTCGAGAAAATGCGATCAGAAATGTAGTTTTCGATTCTAACACCATTTTACTTTATTTAAGACTTTCCCGAGTCGGTGTTGGTTTCCCATCGTTTGTACCCGTTAGTACCCACTTGTATGACAAAGCTCATTATGTGTGTTTGTGTGCATAACTAAAAATTTCGTTTGAACTCCCAGTTTTCTTAGAGAAAATGCGATCAGAAATGTAGTTTTCGATTCTAACACCATTTTACTTTATTTAAGATTTTCCCGAGTCGGTGTTGGTTTCCCATCGTTTGTACCCGTTGGTACCCACTTGTATGACGAAGATCATTATGTGTGCTTGTGTGCATAACTAAAAATTTCGTTTGAACTCCCAGTTTTCTTAGAGAAAATGCGATCAGAAATGTAGTTTTCGATTCTAACACCATTTTACTTTATTTAAGAATTTCCAGAGTCGGTGTTGGTTTCCCATCGTTTGTACCCGTTGGTACCCACTTGTATGACGAAGATCATTATGTGTGCTTGTGTGCATTACTAAAAATTTCGTTTGAACCACCAGTTTTCTTAGAGAAAATGCGATCAGAAATGTAGTTTTCGATTCTAACACCATTTTACTTTATTTAAGACTTTCCCGAGTCGGTGTTGGTTTCCCATCGTTTGTACCCGTTAGTACCCACTTGTATGACAAAGCTCGTTATGTGTGCTTGTGTGCATAACTAAAAATTTCGTTTGAACCACCAGTTTTCTTAGAGAAAATGCGATCAGAAATAGAGTTTTCGATTCTAACACCATTTTACTTTATTTAAGACTTTCCAGAGTCGGTGTTGGTTTCCCATCGTTTGTACCCGTTGGTACCCACTTGTATGACGAAGATCATTATGTGTGCTTGTGTGCATTACTAAAAATTTCGTTTGAACCACCAGTTTTCTTCGAGAAAATGCGATCAGAAATGTAGTTTTCGATTCTAACACCATTTTACTTTATTTAAGACTTTCCCGAGTCGGTGTTGGTTTCCCATCGTTTGTACCCGTTAGTACCCACTTGTATGACAAAGCTCATTATGTGTGCTTGTGTGCATAACTAAAAATTTCGTTTGAACCACCAGTTTTCTTAGAGAAAATGCGATCAGAAATGTAGTTTTCGATTCTAACACCATTTTACTTTATTTAAGACTTTCCAGAGTCGGTGTTGGTTTCCCATCGTTTGTACCCGTTGGTACCCACTTGTATGACGAAGATCATTATGTGTGCTTGTGTGCATTACTAAAAATTTCGTTTGAACCACCAGTTTTCTTAGAGAAAATGCGATCAGAAATGTAGTTTTCGATTCTAACACCATTTTACTTTATTTAAGACTTTCCCGAGTCGGTGTTGGTTTCCCATCGTTTGTACCCGTTAGTACCCACTTGTATGACAAAGCTCATTATGTGTGCTTGTGTGCATAACTAAAAATTTCGTTTGAACCACCAGTTTTCTTAGAGAAAATGCGATCAGAAATGTAGTTTTCGATTCTAACACCATTTTACTTTATTTAAGACTTTCCAGAGTCGGTGTTGGTTTCCCATCGTTTGTACCCGTTGGTACCCACTTGTATGACGAAGATCATTATGTGTGCTTGTGTGCATTACTAAAAATTTCGTTTGAACCACCAGTTTTCTTAGAGAAAATGCGATCAGAAATGTAGTTTTCGATTCTAACACCATTTTACTTTATTTAAGACTTTCCCGAGTCGGTGTTGGTTTCCCATCGTTTGTACCCGTTAGTACCCACTTGTATGACAAAGCTCATTATGTGTGCTTGTGTGCATAACTAAAAATTTCGTTTGAACTCCCAGTTTTCTTAGAGAAAATGCGATCAGAAATGTAGTTTTCGATTCTAACACCATTTTACTTTATTTAAGATTTTCCCGAGTCGGTGTTGGTTTCCTATCGTTTGTACCCGTTGGTACCCACTTGTATGACGAAGATCATTATGTGTGCTTGTGTGCATAACTAAAAATTTCGTTTGAACTCCCAGTTTTCTTAGAGAAAATGCGATCAGAAATGTAGTTTTCGATTCTAACACCATTTTACTTTATTTAAGACTTTCCAGAGTCGGTGTTGGTTTCCCATCGTTTGTACCCGTTGGTACCCACTTGTATGACGAAGATCATTATGTGTGCTTGTGTGCATTACTAAAAATTTCGTTTGAACCACCAGTTTTCTTCGAGAAAATGCGATCAGAAATGTAGTTTTCGATTCTAACACCATTTTACTTTATTTAAGACTTTCCCGAGTCGGTGTTGGTTTCCCATCGTTTGTACCCGTTAGTACCCACTTGTATGACAAAGCTCATTATGTGTGCTTGTGTGCATAACTAAAAATTTCGTTTGAACCACCAGTTTTCTTAGAGAAAATGCGATCAGAAATGTAGTTTTCGATTCTAACACCATTTTACTTTATTTAAGACTTTCCAGAGTCGGTGTTGGTTTCCCATCGTTTGTACCCGTTGGTACCCACTTGTATGACGAAGATCATTATGTGTGCTTGTGTGCATTACTAAAAATTTCGTTTGAACCACCAGTTTTCTTAGAGAAAATGCGATCAGAAATGTAGTTTTCGATTCTAACACCATTTTACTTTATTTAAGACTTTCCAGAGTCGGTGTTGGTTTCCCATCGTTTGTACCCGTTGGTACCCACTTGTATGACGAAGATCATTATGTGTGCTTGTGTGCATTACTAAAAATTTCGTTTGAACCACCAGTTTTCTTAGAGAAAATGCGATCAGAAATGTAGTTTTCGATTCTAACACCATTTTACTTTATTTAAGACTTTCCAGAGTCGGTGTTGGTTTCCCATCGTTTGTACCCGTTGGTACCCACTTGTATGACGAAGATCATTATGTGTGCTTGTGTGCATTACTAAAAATTTCGTTTGAACCACCAGTTTTCTTCGAGAAAATGCGATCAGAAATGTAGTTTTCGATTCTAACACCATTTTACTTTATTTAAGACTTTCCCGAGTCGGTGTTGGTTTCCCATCGTTTGTACCCGTTAGTACCCACTTGTATGACAAAGCTCATTATGTGTGCTTGTGTGCATAACTAAAAATTTCGTTTGAACCACCAGTTTTCTTAGAGAAAATGCGATCAGAAATGTAGTTTTCGATTCTAACACCATTTTACTTTATTTAAGACTTTCCAGAGTCGGTGTTGGTTTCCCATCGTTTGTACCCGTTGGTACCCACTTGTATGACGAAGATCATTATGTGTGCTTGTGTGCATTACTAAAAATTTCGTTTGAACCACCAGTTTTCTTAGAGAAAATGCGATCAGAAATGTAGTTTTCGATTCTAACACCATTTTACTTTATTTAAGACTTTCCAGAGTCGGTGTTGGTTTCCCATCGTTTGTACCCGTTGGTACCCACTTGTATGACGAAGATCATTATGTGTGCTTGTGTGCATTACTAAAAATTTCGTTTGAACCACCAGTTTTCTTAGAGAAAATGCGATCAGAAATGTAGTTTTCGATTCTAACACCATTTTACTTTATTTAAGACTTTCCAGAGTCGGTGTTGGTTTCCCATCGTTTGTACCCATTGGTACCCACTTGTATGACGAAGATCATTATGTGTGCTTGTGTGCATTACTAAAAATTTCGTTTGAACCACCAGTTTTCTTCGAGAAAATGCGATCAGAAATGTAGTTTTCGATTCTAACACCATTTTACTTTATTTAAGACTTTCCCGAGTCAGTGTTGGTTTCCCATCGTTTGTACCCGTTTGTACCCACTTGTATGACGAAGATCATTATAGGTGCTTGTGTGCATTACTAAAAATTTCGTTTGAACCACCAGTTTTCTTCGAGAAAATGCGATCAGAAATGTAGTTTTCGATTCTAACACCATTTTACTTTATTTAAGATTTTCCCGAGTCGGTGTTGGTTTCCCATCGTTTGTACCCGTTGGTACCCACTTGTATGACGAAGATCATTATGTGTGCTTGTGTGCATTACTAAAAATTTCGTTTGAACCCCCAGTTTTCTTCGAGAAAATGCGATCAGAAATGTAGTTTTCGATTCTAACACCATTTTACTTTATTTAAGACTTTCCCGAGTCGGTGTTGGTTTCCCATCGTTTGTACCCGTTGGTACCCACTTGTATGATGAAGTGCATTATGTGTGCTTGTGTGCACCACTAAAAATTTCGTTTGAACCCCCAGTTTTCTTCGAGAAAATGCGATCAGAAATGTAGTTTTCGATTCTAACACCATTTTACTCTATTTAAGATTTTCACGAGTTGGTGTTTGCTTCCCATCGTTTGTACCCGTTGGTACCCACTTGTATTACAGAGCCTGTTGTGTGGACTTGTTTGTACCTTTAAAGATTTCGTTTGTACCCCGATTTTTGTGCGAGAAAAACCGATCAGAAATGTAGTTTTCGGGCCTAACAGATATTATACTCAATTAAAGACTTCCACGCGTTGGTTTGTGTTCCACATTATTTGTACCCGTTTTCAGATAAACGCAATAATTTTTTTCTCCTAATGCAGACGTTTGATAAAAAAATTAAAAAAAAAACAATTAAAAAAAACTAAAAAAAAAATTAAAAAAAAATTTTTCATCATTTTTCAAGTTTTATTGCCGGTACAATCCGGTACAAACGATATCCTTTGAGTTGGTATCAATTTAAATCTCGAATTTTCAAGTTGGTTTTGGAGCAAAATCTACCACCCTTATATATTTCACCCCTTTGAGGTACAAACGATTTTAACTACGGTACAATCCGGTACACTCCTGGTACAATCGAATAAATATTATTAAATTCATTTTTTTTATACTCAGTTTTCAGCTTCACATAGGTCAAAGCGGCGGCTGTTAATTTCACGGTGCCTCGAATTAACATTTCTTTACGCCACAGAATAATAACAAATTAAAAAAACTTCTCGCCTCTACATGTAACGTAATGACGGCGGGCGGCGGGCGGCCGCGAGCGAGCGAGACGCTGCGAACTCATCAAGCCAACTTAATTAATGCCTGATCTGTCTTTGTATTAAAATCGACGACCGACGACCGGCGCGGCGCGAGAAAAAACTGACAACCTGAAACCAGGGGCCTTCCCACTAATAAGGACCTTCGTAATGTTTACTGCTTCCAATAGAATACAAATTAATGGGATGCTGCCTATCCCGGTTGAATGTCAATAAACAACAATGATTAATATCTTAACTCATAAACCTAACTCACACAAAAGCACAGGCTATTTATATAACGTTTCATTCGAATTAATAACCGATGAATAGTAAGCTACACTGCTAGTACCTGAAAATTACATCTTACACAACAGCTGTACAATCCGTCCAGTGCCTTCTGACGTCAAACAAAACAAAGAAATAATGTTATTCCAATGTATCCTTACAAATGCTTACAATGTCGTGAAGCTTTCACAAAAAACGTACCTAATAGTTGTACATACTAACAAACCGATATTACAAACGATGGTGTATAAAATCGATATCTAGAACATTTTACGACGTAGCGCTAAAAAGTATCGTAAAAAGCCGAGGGAAATAAATATTTAGTATCCACCGAATACTGATAGCGAATCACGTTGATGATTATGCAATGCGCCGTCTTTACATTCAAAATAACCTGCATCGGAACTACGGGATCCGTCGGGACGAATTCTCCAGACGGAATACAAATCGTGGAAAATTCCTATGACGGACTTATTGGTAACATGCTTAATGTTTAGGCGTTACTGTTGACTCGGTAATAAATTGCTTGCATAAAACATTGTGTGTGTCACCGGCGATTTAGTTCACAGCTACCTGAATATGAAGGTTAGAAGGATCGAGTAGCAGTGATCTGATTTAATGAGGAAGTTACAATAGAGTAAATCAAATACTCGTGTCATTCTTAGAAACACACTTTAAGATGCATTGTCGACTGCTTACGTAGTAGTAGTATTCTCCATATCTGTTAAAACTAAATATCTTATTCTCACAATAAATATTATTGCCTCCAGAATATGATTATAATTTTGTTGTTTTTGAACAATATGTAGACTAGAGGAACACGATCTGATTATTTATGAGATTGCTGTTTAGGATTCAGTTTCAGCTCGTGTCAAGCTAGATTTGAATAAATAAAAATTTCCTCATTTTAAAAAATCTACCTGTTAAGGAAGTCAAATTGAGGGTGATTTATTCTACGAGTTATCGGGGTCGAGTTTCTTGTTTATTCTACAATGTTTATGTGGGTTACAGATTTTCGCATAATGGTCATGGGGTCAGATGTAATAATGAAAGGTTTAATTGTGTCTTTGTACGTGTGTCTCTCTCGTCACTCGGCCAGTCATTTTCAATACGATCATTATCCTCAGTTGACTCGTTAGCGCGCGGGTCAGCGGAGGTACATCCATGGAACGAATGGAGGGATGCAGATCCTTTATCCGGCGGTCGTTGCCTCCCGGCTAATGAATCAAAGACCTGTGCGAGCATATTGTCAATACGGAGCAAAATATTAACGCTGGACGCGCACTGCTCGGACAATGCCAGATTAATTCCCATTTAAACGTGTGAAATAAATGGCTCAGAGCGCTCGTTTAAAGGCGTACGGCGTACCTACTGGTCGCATTGAGCCTGCGACTTGCAAGCTCCAATGTGCAGTGTGAATAGCTGTCGTTGAAAGCGTCGACACAAATTTGTAGTGTCATGTTATTATTGATAGGACTGCTTCTTCATGAATTACGACGTCTGCTAAGAAATGTTTATAATCTAATTCAATGGCTTTACGTGAACCTGTCGTCGTTAAAAGCAAGCAATTCAGTAATCTTTCCTGTTCTTGTTTTTGACGTGTTTCCTCAAGACTGGCATAGTAATAATTTGATGTAAGATAAGTTCGAGCGTCATCATGGATAATTTCATGACTAAATTTTAATCAAAAAGCAGAGCCTATCCAAGCTTATCTTTAGAAAATCCGAGGATACTAGAATATGATGTAGACAAACACACAAAAAGTATTTTATTAATTACTGTAAATCTGAATTTGTAATTATTCATTAGCTATTAAAGTCTAAATCCAATCCAATATAAATTCTAAACTAGTAAACGTTGATTTAAAATGAGCGTATGACAGTTTGGAAAAATAAACATAGTAAGTATGTTGGAGCTAAGCAGCGTGGGGCTCCAACGGATTTGGTATAAGCGGCTCTGGAGCTTGTTTGCCGGCGCTCCATTAAAATAGGATCTTAGGGATGCAGATCGCCTGGACGGACAAGCCGTGTACGGGGAAATGGATCACTTTAAATTTACTACGTAACACATGTATACGTAGGAAATAGTTCACTTACAAAATGAATAATGTTTATCTTTGAATGAATAAAATTGCTCAAGGAGAATAAGCTCTTAAAAGTATTTTGAAAGGGAATAAGTAATTGCTTTAATAATTAATAATTAGTATAATTACTGACAATAGGACAAAAATATACCGAGGTCCTTGTAATTTTATTTAAATCTCAAAACGTAATTTGCCTTCGTAGTATATTGAGCTTATCCTATAATATTGTCCAGTAAATAAAAGTGCACTGCGACGCCAACAAAACCAAAATAACAATAAAATAGAGATAAATTCGACGCAACGAGTCGGTAAACCGTCCAAGAAGAATATTTCTATAGAGCATTTATATGACAATCGATTGTGTTCTCCCAAATTTATGACCGACTAGACTGTTAGACCTACAGCGCACTGATATAACTGGTGCATAAATACTGGCAATAGCTTCGGGCGCGGATATAAATATTTTGATTGCAAGTCTCAATTAAACCTCAATGACTTATCGCTTAAAACAATCCATTTCGATTAACACCCAGCAGAGTTATGGGTGCCATTATATCATGGTATCGTCGGCATACGCATTTTTGTGACCCGCTCATTAGCCTACTCGATAAGTTCAAAATGGTTGAAATTAGAGATACTGCTCTTAAAAATACGTGCGATAGCTCATTCTGTTCGGAATGATGTCTAGAAAAATGTTTCGGAAGCGTTTACCAGCACGTAAAAAATTGCAAAAGTTATTGACAAAATGAAGTTGAAAAAAAAAAGTATTTTGTTTTTGGTAATCACTCCGAAACTATTAATATTTAAGAAATTTTAAAACAAGATTCTTAAAGTAGAGGAAATTTCCAAACAATGACTCGCGACTCTCGGAACTCTATCTCCATTATTTATAACTTTAATTTAACGCTGAAAATGGGTCTCCACGCAGCATTTTTAGGTTGCGCGTGCGGCGTCAAAACCGAGTTCGTCACACTCAATATTTTTTTAAAGTATTAATTATAAATTTAAAAAAATAAAAAAAATATGGTGTATTCGAAACACTTCAAAGAATTTGCTCCCGTAGGAAATTTTGCTTAAAGTTAATTTTTCAACAAGTTAGACGATTGTTAATTAACTAAATTTTCTCGAACTTCCATTTTCATTGTACATTAAAAAAAATGTTTAAGTAATTGTCCTATAAATTTTTCGCTTCGTGGAGCCCTTCTTATATACATGCTTAACGAGATCACGTCATAAAAGTTTAAAACGTTTTAATACTTTGTGTATAATAATTTTATAACTTGAACAAAAAATGAAAAATCCAAATAATATTATTGAAAATATTTTTTTCTCAAATTATTATTACATAATCGTTTTGGCATTCATAAAAGACATTTAATGACTTGAAAAAGAAAATTCCCTCATTTTTTTATAATTTTTTTTTATAAACAAATAGACTATTTCAATGCTTTCAAGAAAAAATTTCTTAATATCTTATTCTTTACAAAACATTATGATTTTTGAAAAAAAAAATTTTTTCTTAATAATGATATTTAATTGTTTATAATTGTTTTTTAATATTTCTATTGTTTGAATAATTAGTTAATAATTTTTTTTTCTTAAAAATTATAATTAACCATCTTTAATAGAAATGTAAAAAAAAAAAAATTTTATCAACAATTTCATTGTTTTTTAACTTAACAATTTTTTATAAACAAATTCTCAACTTTTTTATATATTTTTTCTGAAACACCTAAAAATAAAAAAAACAACGATGTATAACAAAGTACAGATAAAAACATTTTTCAATTTTTTAATTTCGATTCGATAAAAAAACGAAAAAATTGTTTGTTCAACTTATAAAATTATTATACACAAAGTATTAAAACTTTTTAAACTTTTATGACGTGATCTCGTTAAGCATGTATATAAGAAGGGCTCCACGAAGCGAAAAATTTATAGGACAATTACTTAAACATTTTTTTTAATGTACAATGAAAATGGAAGTTCGAGAAAATTTAGTTAATTAACAATCGTCTAACTTGTTGAAAAATTAACTTTAAGCAAAATTTCTTAAGGGAGCAAATTCTTTGAAGTGTTTCAAATACACCATATTTTTTTTATTTTTTTAAATTTATAATTAATACCTTAAAAAAATATTGAGTGTGACGAACTCGGTTTTGACGCCGCACGCGCAACCTAAAAATGCTGCGTGGAGACCCATTTTCAGCGTTAAATTAAAGTTATAAATAATGGAGATAGAGTTCCGAGAGTCGCGAGTCATTGTTTGGAAATTTCCTCTACTTTAAGAATCTTGTTTTAAAATTTCTTAAATATTAATAGTTTCGGAGTGATTACCAAAAACAAAATACTTTTTTTTTTCAACTTTATTTTGTCAATAACTTTTGCAATTTTTTACGTGCTGGTAAACGCTTCCGAAACATTTTTCTAGACATCATTCTGAACAGAATGAGCTATCGCACGTATTTTTAAGAGCAGTATCTCTAATTTCAACCATTTTGAACTTATCGAGTAGACTACATAGACAATATAAAGGTAGAGCAGAGGAGGTTATTAAATACATTGGTAATATTTAAATCTTTTCATTGTCTTTCCCTGTCTTGGGTTTCTTAAGTGATGTTCGCGATACATGACTATTTTTTTTGCTACGTGAAATGAAGAAGCATGGCAAGAAGTTGCATAGTGCTGACTGAATTAACCCCAACCACTTGAGGAACAAAATATTTTGTCCTTTTTAGAGTGTCATTGTATAACATTTTGGTTAAAAACCACTTATTTTTAAGCACTGAAACTGTAGTAATTTTCGACGTAATATGAGATTCTGCTAGTTGTGACAGAGACAAAGATGAAAACAGTAGATATCTACTTCTACAGACGTTATATTCTTTGGTATCACGAGAACCCGGAGGGCCACCGTTGCGTAATTGTTTTAAGCGCCTCTTTTAATTGTTCTATCGAGGGATGCGATTTATGGCGCTACGTGACCTCTTGCATAACGCCGTTTAAATTCATTTGCACTATTATTTCCGCTGCTACGAGCCATGGGAACGCCTTACAAATTTAATCAAAGAACATTCTGTTGGCCAACTGTTACGACATTTAGAATAATTGAATTGATTGTTGTGGTACTGTCTGGGCTGCATGTTAATAACTTGATGAGGTCGTCATAATAACGGTAATCTATTTTGTTTCAGTTATCGAAATATTGTAGGTATGATATACGGAAGATAAGCGTTTGATCGGTGAGAGTTTGGGAAATTAGCAGTATAATCTACTGAATTATTTATCTATTAATTGGTCGAGTTAATGCGTGTGTGTTGCAAACACGTCTCTTAACTTGTATAATTATTATAAACACCTTAAAATTAGAATTGCCAAGCGAAAAGCAAAGTTCCAATAAAAAGTCTCGACGATGCGTCATTGGAAAAAACAATATGATTTTTTTATGTTATTTAAAATTCCTTCATCTTTTTTGAATTTAGTTAGGTTTTATGAAATATAAGTGCGTCAGAACGGTGACATTATACGACATACGACTGAATCAATATATCGACGTAAATATGGCATACAATTTGTAAGTCACATGACTTTTGATTTATAAATACGAGGACGACCAGATCAACACTGTAACATTCCATCATTAATATTAACTATTACGGTGAAAACACGAGCTGTATTTTAATTTGTTCGACGTTTTTCTATAGCGGGGTTGGTACTGTGTCTTTGTTGTGTGACGAACTTCTAACGGGTTATGCCTCAAAAAACCTAAAATATTAAATAGTAATAGTAATCTCACGCACCAACTCAGAGCACTAACGGTTAGGTACATAAATTGCTTCTTAGTAAAGAATCACCATACAAATTCTGTGCTAAGATGCGATTTAAGTAACCGTTAGTGACTCTGAGTTGGGGCGTCAATACCGTGCGAAATGAAATTGAATAACCTAGAAAAGAGATATTTAACTGAAATGAGAGGCCGTTTCCTAACAATGGGAAGCGTTGTAACAATGTTGCGTTAATAAGTAAAACGACGAGTTGCTAATATGTACCTACAAGTAAGAAATAAAAAATGTTATCATTAGTTTAGACTAAAGTTATTAATACTAATAGTTACACGACATAAAAAATAACTGCAGTTTCTATTGATACCTACTCCAACAGATGTTTATTGAACAGGATATGATTGTAACTCAAAGTCACCAAAAATTGTGTTACGATGTTTTTCTTTGCAGGTGACGTTTCATTCAGATAAGAAAATAAATCTCAAGTTTAAATACATATCTATATCGGACTTTTATTTATATAGATACTCTACAAAAGTTTTATTTTTTTATGGAATGAATTTTGAAAAATCTTTAGTGTCACAATCTACACACCTCATACTCGTATTATGTTGAATTAAATTGCTTCAACAAATAACTGGCGATTCAGCAACGCATCTGTAAAATCTTAACTACGATAGAACGCCATAATATTTTTTAACATCGGTAACAGTTTGCTAATTCCATATCATAAAAACAGTAATCTATACGTTTAATCAATGATTAAAGACGTGTTGCGTATGCGGTGCGGGATGATTTGAGTGGGCACGAGTCCATAAGATTTACGAGTGTATTTAAACTGGTTTTACATTAAGCACCAACTGGGCCGATTTGATCGTAAAACCAGTCGTTATGTCCCGAGACAATATCGTTGCCGTTTGCCACCCAAGTACTGAACTGTTAAATTAACTCCAGGTTAACCGGAGGTCAGTTAGTCTTCTCTTTGTCGCGCGGTGTTAGGTGAAACTTGACTCTACATCGATACAATTTAATTTTATAATTAAAGAACACACAGACTTACCTAAATATGAACATTAATGGGGCGGGTCGAGCGTATTTAACTATACAATATTGTTTTGTTATTAATCATAGTATTATAAAATCAATTAGGTATACATATTAGTTACTTAGCACAATTGACATGAAACATTAATAACTTTACGATTATTGGTAAATAGTTTAGTACCTATCTACATTGTATATCATAGACTGCTTGCAGATTACCAAATAAGAAAATCATAATAGACCTGGTAAATTTGCATCACAATATCCGTACTAATATCATAATTTGTTTTAATTAACCGATTGCACTACAGGTGTGTCATAAATGTATGAAAACTTGTGGCATCAGCAACGAATCGGTTAAATTCCTCATAAACTGAAATTCCCGATGTATGAATGTCTGACATATTTCTTTGCATTTATTTTTGTACTATTGCACTATTCATTGACAAAACCAAAAATTCAGCTTTTTGGGTGAAAATTTTTCGGCATCCACCTTGAATTTATACAAAATAAAGAGGGCAATTAAGTTGGCTCACGCCAAGCCGATTGTCCGGGCGCGATCGGCCATCGTTCCATCGTTCCATTGTCCGTGGAAATCAACTGCGGTAAAAACACCCCGAGTGAGTTCGGACGCTCAGTAAATTAAAATTACAATGGAAATATTTCAATTAAAATATTACACTAAGTTTCTTTTACACTTATATTAATATGATTAGTTACCATTCATACGTGTTAGTAACCCGTTTGCTGCTGGCTCAGTCTTTAATCGTAACATCGCTGTGTGTACACATATAGTGCGGGTTGTTATGTAATTGGACAAATGTAACAAAAAAGTAGACAAAATAGCCGAGCCAGCTGATAGTAAGAGGTCAAAGTAGCACACGTAATAAACACCAAAGGTAACCAATGGCAGGCAAGAGATAAGAGAGAAGAAAGAAAATTTATGTTAATAATGAGATATTTTTGGTTCTATGCACTGTGATTCCGGGTCCCAACCGCGTTTTGCGTTACTTTTTTATTATTGTGGATTGGAACTGCATAGTTCTGATACAAAAAAAAATCCGAAGAGAAACGACGCAACCTCCAGGAAGTAGGCACCGCACATTGAAGTTACAAACATTTTGAAGGTTGTTCCATGTTGTTCTACGTTTGTACTACATTATTTCAAAACGGCATAGGGCTGAGAATGAAACTTTCAGAGAAAATCCAAAAAACCGGGTGCCTGTCAGGCCACGCGGAATGTAGAGTTCCGAAGTAGTAAGTTTACGTACGAGCATGACGAAACAATAAGGGTTCTCTTCTGACTACGGAACTCTAAAAATGAAATTATAACTGTACATACAAAGTTACATGTGTCAACATGAACCTCGTTCTTTGACGACTGTTAAAATTAATAGATTTGGAGAAGAAAAATATTTAACATTCATGATTCAGCAGCTACTCCAATTTAGATTGTTCACTTGTATCAACTATCAACAATCAATGTACAGACGCTGGACATTGTCGCTCATTTGTATACGCCCTAATAAGAGTTTAGATATTGTGAACAGAAAATTACAAATAAGTCTTAAATAATCTGGAAATATAGAAAAATACAGTTAGAATCCAATCATTTCTGAACGTAACAATTCCATTTGATGTAATACGAGTACGTAATAGTATTCGAACTTACGACGACTTTTCTCATGTTTTCAAAGTTCCAGTTATTTATTTAAGAGAGATCTAATCATCTGCTTTGTATAGAGTTCTTATTATAAGCATTTTCATTAATATTATAAAGACGTTCAAATCCACAAATAATTCCGAAATACTAAGAGAATTCGTAGTAAAACCAAGGGGGCTTGCTAAGTAACGAAGAATAAAAGTAAAAGAAACGTAACGTTACAAATTTGGTCAGATATGGCCGGAACACGGCGACATCGGGCGTCAGGAGGCAATCGAACAGTGGCCGTTGATTGAATTGATTGAAAAAGAAATGGAGAGGGGCGCGAGCGCGCGCCCCGCAGCCTCATCCGACGGTATTTTTATAGCCTGTCCACGTCCACGAACGCGCGGGCGACACATTCCCGACGAGACTACGTTTTTGCACCGCAACTTTCATTAGACACCGCTCACACTCACACCGCGCCCGATCGACGCGTTTCCTTTTAATAAATGAGTTATGCGTTTATATCCAAGATGGCTGCCCGTTTTATCCAGCTCGGGTGTCAAGAATGCCCGATGAGGAGCACTTTTTTGAGGTATCCGTTCGAGTGTAATAGGCAAGGTGAGTTTTTTTGTTCCAGTATACGCAATTTAGCAGACGCATGAATATCATAGGGCTTAATTAAGCGAAATTCTTGCTTTGATGCAGTCTGTTGACTTCGTTATGCGGCTGCAACGGGCTTCTGACGTCATTCATAAAGCTGCCTGACGACTTAATTTATGAACTGTAAACGAACAATTGCGAGAGAAATGAATGAACGCAAAAATTCGAGTGAAAGGTATACAACATGAGTCACTATGAGGTGGATTAGCGATGCATCGTTTTTCGACATTGCAAAGTGTTTTTGTGAAGAGCAATAATTTGGTAAAAAAGTGATTTATGTTTTGAGCTCGTACAAAAACATCTTAAATCATATCGATTTTATACTATACAGAAACTATACTTGACGAAATTTTTGCAAAACATTCTACCATCAGATAGGTATGTCAAGCATTGTTTAAATGAGCAGCGTTAACAGCTAGCTCCTTCAATAAATACCTACATATACGTATCAACTAAGGTACCCCGTGCAGATGGGGTCGTTTTTTTGCCAAGATTTATATTCCGAGACTCTTAGGAAATAAAATAATCACAGCGGCTTCGATTTGCATACAATGGTAAAATAATTTTACGCGCGTTTCGCCGCGCTTAATTCTACTTTTTATTCGACTTTCCGCACCCTATCTATGAATCAAACTGCTCTTCGAGTGGCCATTTAAGTGTTAACATTTTTACAAAATTCACGCAATACTGTCTTTTTATGGGAACATTATGTTAGCACTGCATTATTATGAGCTAGGGAATTATCAGGTATACCCATCTGAGAATATGACGATCGCGTTCTTGGCTATACGTTTATAGATGTAAACAAGGTGACGATCGCTTAAAGCGAACCAGACTAGGGAGTTCCGTTTGGAGTAGACTGCGTGGCGAGGTCGCTCGGTTGAAAGGGATCACCAGTCGACTTGGCGCCGGCTACGTACCGTCGACACATGCACTATGCGTTCACCCGTTAACGCACCGCCCTTTGCCAAGCGACGGATCTCACGGATCTCACGGATCCCGCAGTAAACGATAGCTATAACTTTGATAGAATATTTCGGGTGGTCGGTAACAAAAGTATTATATTCTCGCTACATAATTTACATTCAGAGCAAACATCGTCCGTCATAAATTCAGCACAAAAGTGCGAGCGACGGCCGACTAGCAACAAAGGGGCATGACTTTTCCCGCAAAAAGATGATCCTTAATCTGATTAAATCTCCATCGCAGCGGACGTCGGACCGTGAAAGATTAATGAATATTTGTGCGAGGATTCCCGGGCACGTAGCGTTGTCATAATCATATTAGCCGAGAGCGGGCAGCTAGGCACGCACGGGTTTCGTAGCCGAGCCGACTTCACTCCACATACACTACCGACTACCGTCCTACTGCTGTGACACCTGACCTACGTTGAGACTATATGACGTGACTACACGAAAGGTACCTCGTAACGGGCTGTTTGCTAGACCTATTTTACTGCAGCTGTATCGTCAAACATTTATTAGTCAACAAGGTGAAATAAAGTTAATTACTTTACTTAATTACTTGTCTTCTTTGATTTACATATTTTTCTTTCGCAGTGTAATGAAATGATGATTTATTAGGTAGTCCGACTGGTTTTTATTTAGTCCATATATTTAACTAGGAAGTGCGCCTTTTCATCGCTTCGGGAAAAATCGTGTTTAATTATAATATACTAGCTGCCCGGACAAACTTCTTTTTGTCAAAAGTTTTTATTTTTATTTTGAGACGTAAGCTATTCTATCTTTCAAGTTGGATCAAACTGCACACGGTGTGCAAATTTGATTAAAATCGGTTAAGTAGTTTAGGAGTCAATCGCGGACAAACAACGTGACACGTAATTTATATATATTAAGATTATACACTATGGAGAGCTTTGTACGTTACGTTTGTCGCGGTGGGGACTGGCGAATCGGCAAGTGGCATTTCGAATTTCGAATCTCAATAAACACACTCGTAAAAGAATCAATTGAGGCCCGAAAGAAATTAAACGTGAGAATGTATTGTTTCATACAAGCGTGAACAAAACGAAAAGGGTTTGCGTTAACCAGCTCTCGGCTCGTTTTCGACCTGCTTTCGAGAACATAAATGGCTCTAAAAATAAAAGTCAAATTTATGATCCCGCATTGAAAAAGTGGCACTGCATTTATATTTACACCTGGGATTAGTTAATCTGGAACAATGCGTAATTACGTCATGTTTTTATTATTCGGCCATATTACACGTCTGCAATTTAATAAAATTTAAATAGTCCTTTGTGTCCAAAATGCAGAGCCGAGAGCCGAGTACTACTAAATGATTGGTAGTGTAGTGAAATGTAAAATGAACACTGAAAATAATAAAATAGATATCATTGATTACCTATTGAAAAATTGGGTATATAATTAGGTATATGTAGGTATACCTAATTCTTTTAACATTCAATTCTAGTGAATTATCTACTAGTGAAGTTTTAAGTTAAAGAAGAAATATGAGGGTGGTTAATTGAGTAGGTCCCACCCACACAAGCCCATAATCTATAAGAATGTTAACACCACTTTTACATTGCAAGACGTTTTCACATAGAAAAAGAAACATCTTATTCACACGATTTTAAGAAAAATGCTTTTAGACTGAAAATATCAACACAACACGCATAGTATCCGTACAAGCTTCCACTGCGAAACGAGTAGAAATAGCAACGTAGGAGGATTGACACAGAGTAATTAATTATTTGACGGCATGTGGTGGTAATAAAGGTGCTC
Source organism: Thymelicus sylvestris (assembly GCA_911387775.1). NCBI lineage: Eukaryota > Metazoa > Arthropoda > Insecta > Lepidoptera > Hesperiidae > Thymelicus > Thymelicus sylvestris. Next base: position 10,258,374 of record OU426898.1, on the reverse strand, counting down.
ATCAATGATTCAGGCATGCCAGCGGAGCGTGCGGTGCGACCATTATCCGCCATAAGACATCATAAACGGGCTACCATCATCTGCTCTTATAAAAAATTCATGCTCATCTCACATTTCGGCGCCCCTCTTAATTTCGCGTGAGCCTCTTCTAGGTTCGTGTAAAAACTTCGGGTGTCTTTTTATGACTTTTACTGCGGTATAATTGGGAGGGGCGAGCGCCCGCGTCCCGGAGGTGACATAAATACACCCCCCCACACCCCGTGCTTTCAACTACCCCCGGTTTAATCCCATGTAAGACTATACACCCGGAAGTGCCGCATTAAAATTTCTTGGCAACTAACTATCGGCTTGGATTACTTAAAAGCAAACAATTTGTAGATCCTAATACAATATACCTAATGGTGTTTTAATACGAAACGTAATAACGTAACAAAAATCACTGAAAGGCGTAGTCAAAGTCCATGCCGTAAGTTCCGTGGAGACGCCATGATAATAAAATTATACTTTGAAATGAAACCAACCTGATTCTCTGTTTAACTGGTAGACTTAGAGTAGTCAATAATAATTTATATGTATTATAGCTGTAAAAGGTGGGCGCTTTTTCATATTCTAAGACGAAAGTCAAGCATTCTAAATCACAAAATATTATCAGATCCTCATCCACAAGTGAAATTAACAGATTAGCTTTGTAGCTAGGTTAACGTCAAGGCGTATCGAACGAGCCCAAACTCAAGAAGATTGCTAGTAGACAATATTATGTATGTATTTGAAGGTTCCCACATCCACCTTTTCCTGTCGGCGTTACATTCTAAAATTTCTAAAGCATCATAAGAGAACTCGACCATAATTTGTGAATGCAAAGAAAAATACCGGAATCCCAGAGGAGCTTGGCGCAAATGTGTTTCATATGTCGAACTGCTGTCTATTCTCCCTTGTTATCTATTTTGTAACTTTCTCGCTGTTAAACACACTATAGGTCGACAGTTGACATGATGCAATAACAAAACAGTGATTCTAAGGGCGTATGTATAATGTTTTCAATGCTCTTAGCTAAAGATATATTAAGACCTTCAAAGAACAAAGCAGGTTATACAAATCAAAATAAAAAAGGACAAACTTTATTCATACCCCTAACATGTTTGTTACATTATTATATAATTTAAAATGTTTAAAAAAGCTTTTAAAATTTTGTGAGTGTTGTTGGCCACTTAGATTTCGCTGACAAACGAATTATCTTTATAGGGATTCTGGTTTTCATCTCATCAAGAAGCTTTGAACTGGTCAGAACGGAGCAAATTAGGAGAGCGGAGCAAATTATTAAAAAGAGCACTTTGTCCAACAGTGGATCCAGGGCTTATTTGCGGATGGATGGAGGGATGGAAGCATTTTAAATGATTTTAATACCGTGGCAATCGAAATATCTCCTGCAGATTTTAAAGTTTTAGTTATTATTTAGAGTTTTAATATAAAAATACCAAGGACGTGTTCTGTCTTAGACACTAATAAAAATAGTGGAGTTCAAGAAACAGAAGTAATATTGACGTGTAGTTTCCAATATCAAAGAGGAGTGTAGTCTCGGAGTCAGTCCGCAAATGCGATTTCAATTTTAGAGTAGTGATGTGCGAGGTGGCGTAGGGGAGGCGTCGTGCATGTATTTATTTGCAAATTCCGAATGGTTTTCAATATGTAGAGGCGCGTGCCGTCTGTCGATCTCGTATAGCATTCGTCCCTAGCCGTCAACCACTCGAACACGAAATTAGGGTATACGATTGGTATACAACATCTAGTTGCGTAACAATATCTGACAATCTACTCGATGTTTTGTTACTTAAAAAATCTTTATGCCAATACCAGGTCTATTTAACGAACATATTGTACGTTTACATACACAACTTTCAGACGACGCATGATAGATGTGCCGAGCAAAAACATAAACGTAATTGAGATTTCTATTACAAAAATTGGAGTAGACCGATCTGTTTTTCCATGTTTGTTTACATAATGTGAGTGGCGCTGGCGACGGTGTGCTATCGCGTTTCGGAAGCGCCGGCGGACGTCAATTTGTATATTGTCATTATTAGAGACGGTGCGGAAAGTTTGGGAGCATTCATCCATCATAGTGTGACGGGTGGCCGGCCCGATAACGCCTAATACGTATTGATTTCCCACTTAGAGTTTTTCTTGAGCCGCGTGGTTCCACCCTTCCGTCCGGATTGCTAACGAGCTGTTTGTCCTACACTCGCGTTTTGCCGCGACGATTGCCTCCAAGCCTTAACCTTTATACCGCGCCCAATGAACGCTTATGAGTAACAAGTAATGAATATGTTTCATGAAAAAACATCGCCTCGTTAAAGAATGAAAGCATCAACCCATTGCTTAGATAACAAGTATCACGTAAACATACGCGATGTGCACATAATAGACGCGAGGAACGTACATAATAAGTCTTAGATAGGGGTACATTTACCTAAATGCTGAAGAAAAAGATAGCGTCACCAAGGTCCCCGGTGGGGGTGGGAGGCGAGAACAATGGTTTCGGTTCTCACACGTGTGGAGGATTATTTGCATTCGGAAATAAAGAGAGGAATGATAAAAGAAAGGCGCGAGTGAGGTCCCACCGCCCCGGGCTGGTGACTGGTGTGGGCAGGGGGTGAGTGGGGGCTCGTTACGCGAACAATGGAGAAATAATGTACAGATTGCAGTGAGCGATGCGCCCAGCGCGACTCAGGTGTCTTAGCTCTCTAGCGGACGGCGGACCGCGCTCTATCGAATGACTACTACCTACACTACACCACCGCCTTATATCATTTCGTTCCTTAAACATTAATAAACAGATTAAGCATCATATGCATCAGGCGAAACATTCACTCGCATATCTTTATATCTCGGACTAAATCAAGCGTAAGATAACCTACATTTCGCAAAGATAAAATCATATTTTCTGCGAATAATGGAATTTGTTATACTGTAGGTATTTTTAGAATAATAATAACGCTTCAAGAAGCTAGAATAGATTTTCATACAAAGTATTTTTTAATTTTTTTTATACAAAGTAAAATGTAACTAGTCTATCAAGATGCCTAGCTACGACAATTACAAAGTTCTAAGAAAATAAACGGCCATCATAATAGAGATGCTCTAGTGATAACGGTAACTTACTAGAAAATTTAGTCCTGGGTACTCCCAGGACTGAAATTTCCCAATGAATCAGATAGAATCACATCGCAGACTTTTAGAACGCGTATCGTTCCCGCGTCCTTTCCATCTGTCACGATCGTTTCAATCTAGATCCGAACAGGTGTCATTTTAATAGTCCGGGTCGCGCGAGGCCGAACCGTTCAAAGGATGCCTTGGTAGGAAGTGCGGGCAATCACAACACAATCACCCTATCCTTGCGTGACACCGAAAACGTCCTCGCTCATAAGTATAAATTAATCCATTTAGATCGTTCGCCCGGCACCGGCCGTACCGATTAGCGGAAACGTCTACTTAACTAATTTAACCCCGGGTGGTTTTAACAGAATGGATAGCAGTGATTACGGCTGACGGCTCGGTCTCGTGTGAGTTGTTACCCGTCACAACTCGAGACCAGTGTCGATGTGTACTACGTAGTTGCAATTTCAACACGCGGTCGGTAAGGTTTTGTGTTTTGACATCTTGCGGTATGAGACTCTCTTGGGGTAGCTGCAACGTTTAGTTACTCTGAAGTAATCTTCACTGAACAGTTTTTGTACATACTTAATTGTGCCGACGATGGGAACACTTAGTTTTGCCATGCCATACCACTAGTTGTGCGTACGTAGTTGGTCCGTCAGGAAACAGCGTTTTTATCAATAAACAGCTTTATATAGCCTAGTACAGCGGTAATCAGCCTTTTTAGGGTTCCGTAGCCAAATGGCAAAAAACGGAACCCTTATAAATTCGTCATGTCTGTCTGTCTGTCTGTCCGTCCGTATGTCACAGCCACTTTTCTCCGAAACTATAAGAACTATCTACTGTTGAAACTTGGTCAGTAGATGTATACCGTAAACCGCGTTAAGATTTTCACACAAAAATTGAAAAAAAAAAACAATAAATTTTGGGGGTTCCCCATACATAGAACTGAAACTCAATTTTTTTTTCATCAAACCCATACGTGTGGGGGTATCTATGGATAGGTCTTCAAAAATGATATTGAGGTTTCTTATATCATTTTTTTCTAAATTGAATAGTTTGCGCGAGAGACACATCCAAAGTGGTAAAATGTGTGTCCCCCCCCCTGTAACTTCTAAAATAAGAGAATGATAAAACTAAAAAAATATATGATGTACATTACCGTACAAACTTCCAACGAAAATTGATTTGAACGAGATCTAGTAACTAGTTTTTTTTAACACGTCATAAATCGTAAACCGCAAAAAACATCGATCAAAGTTACAATGAAGTACAAGAACTTCTATATTATGTTACTTGCTGCTACGGAACCCTTCATGGGTGAGTCCGACTCGCACTTGGCCGCTTTTTCATACGGGCCACAAACACGTAGTAACTCTTTCACAGGCCGAAAAATAAAGAAATAAAACAATTGGTATTGATTTCTTAGGTTTTCGCGATTATTATAAAAATAAAGTAACCCCTGATGTGCCAACTACAAAAGCCTGGCGAGCCGCACGTTGAGTATAGCTGAACTAGTAGAATCGAAGTGTAGCTCTTTGAGTCCTCACGTCTATAACCAAGTTCCGTTACCTAATTACTCAAATAAATAAAAAAGGCAGATAAAACATCCCGGATGTCAGGAATAGTTTAGAGTTTAGTTTTCAAGATGGTGAAAAATGCACATTGTATAGGAAATCTTGGTCGACAATTTGAAGTTAAGCTTTTCTCGCCCCCCACGTAATATCCAAAATATAGTTTTCTCGATTCACATGCATTTCTAACCCGTTTTTTCCGATGTAATAACTGGACTATAAACGCAAAACAACATCCAAACTGAAATAAAATAAAAACTATTCTTACGTACCTACTCGTATAGATAGAGAGAGAACTTCTCGATTTACGTAATTTAATATACTTACCTATAATTGAATCTAATTGAGTTTGAATAAGAAAATCGATTTTCCAAGCCAATGGACAGTATGACGTGAATGTTAATAAAAACGGTTAGATAAGTTGTCATTGTCACGCGCAGTGTAATGCCTACCTAGGAGTGTATGTAAGTGCTCGTAATATCTCTGTCTTCAATAAGGTAACGGCTGAAATTCTTTAAATTAATTAATTGGTTTATAATTTTGATGTCATAATGGTTATTGGCTGTGTTGTGGTAGTACCCACTTGATTGTTAACCGACTTCAAAAAAAGGAGGAGGTTCTCAATTCGACTGTATTTTTTTTTTTTTTTTTTATGTTTGTTACCTCAGAACTTTGGAGTTTGGACTGGGCGAACCGATTTTGATGATTCTTTTTTTAATCGAAAGCTGATGGCTGTCATGTGGTCCCACATAAATTTTATTGAGATCTGACAATGGCATCCATGAGAAAACTACATAAGTCGTAAATTTGTATTAAGATGTGCGCGACAAATTGACGAATAACTCAATATCACGTCAACCGATTTCGATGATTCTTTTTTTAACAGAAAGCTGGTGCTTGTCATGTGGTCCCACATAAATTTGAACGAGATCTGACAAGTAGTTTTTGAGAATTTGAAGTCGGTTATTTTTTGTTAGTAAAATTTAGATTATTAGATACCACGAGTGCGGTGAAGCTAAAATAGAATGCAATCTTTCATAATACTTTTAAACATGGATCGTGTCGAATTGTGTAATGTGAAATTCTGGGTATGGAAAATACTGAAGATTACAATTTGTATCAAACTACTAGAACTTCAAAATCTGTAACTCTTATCGTATTGAGTGTACCTCATAAGTGATGCGGGACAAATGCAAAACGTTTGACAAAACAAGAAAACCACTTGAGATTATTGTCCAAGTTCGCAACCCGAATAGTTAATACGATTCGTGGACGCGATCCGCAATTTCAGCGGTCTATTATTCACGGAGCGGCTTATACGATAGTCAGATGTTTGTAATCCGGCAAGCCCGCGACATTTTAATAACATTGATCAAATAGAACAAAGTATGTGGACCGAGCACTCGACAGAGATGAAAGTTAAAAGGGTCGCGAGGGGGGCGTAGTAGTGTGGGAGGAGCGGGTTGAATGTCTTATTCCCTCCACAATTCAGAGGTATTTCGTGTTTTTCATACGCAAATATATCCTCGTTACGCCGGCACACGTGAGCCCGATTGCGTGCGCGCCTCGGATGAGGATGAACCCCGCGCGAGGCGATGCGATTGCCTCGGGAGTCGGGAGGGAAACTACGTCTAGTAATCAAGAGCCAGATATGCCACAACTTTACTTATGATGTTTCTACGTACACAATACATACACAATGACGAATGTTTGTTCATAAAACTCTTGGTAACTAGCTTATTATGGAATACGAATCAATAATTGTAATAATATTTTGTGGCATCCTTTAAGTTCACCTTTTTTAAGGTATTAGATTTAGGTGTTTAAAACATAACTGTCCCAACATGTATTTGCATACTCCATATTGTTCTTAATGGTGTGTTAAATTTTACTAGTTGGCCAGCGTGGTAGACTATGGCACAATAAAGAAATATAAATAATAAAGGCCGCCAGCCGCCCTGGCCGCTAATGTTGCCGCTATTTCGGAATTCCGGTATTTGACAGCTAAAAGGTGGAACCCTTCAAATTGTGTCGACTTTTACAAAGGAAAAATCTTAATTCTAACTTATAATAAAATCAATATTGTAATAAATATATGTACGAGTATAACAAATAGATACATTTTATTTTTTAATTTTATCTTACAAAGCTAAGTTAAGTTAAGTCACAACATATCAATTGTCTTTGTCTTAAATTTACGTTACTGCATATTATCGGAATATGATGAAAGAAAAATAAACTAATAACATTACCATTTTTTTGTTTTTATTATCCTCCCTACAATTCTTTTGTTAGTTTGCGGTGACATTCTGTTAAATAAATTGGAGTGAAGGTTCACAAGAGGACACGGGTTTCCTCTCACAATTGAGGAGGTCTAACTAAAGCATACTTCACCACATTGCTCCAATGCAGACTGGTGGAGGGGTCAGTGGCCAATTGAAGTGTCAAAAATCTTATACCCTCCAAAGACCTCCCACATAACTAAAACGACTTCTATCAATGATTACAACTGATACCAATGGCTTTACGTTCTCTCTGGACCATGGAAGCACACATCCACTTACAGATCGCGCTCGCTGTGGCTTCTCAGTTCATCACTTAGGATTGATACAAGCTGTAGGGATTTGAGCACTCACCAAATCCAGGTTTAAAAGTAATACCTATATCATATTATGCTTACAGCTATTTCTAGTGGAGTTCCTGGGGGCTTAACAACAACAAAATCTTATAGTTTAGTTACTGTGAATGAAATTAAAAATTCTAACCAGAATGTATCTTATAATATGTAGAAAAAAAGTATCGATTTAATATTGTGATCTTGATTTTGAAAAAAAAACAATGTAGTAATTTCAATAATTAATTTTATAGTATAAGAAATATATTTGATAAGGTTATGTTTTGACCTTAGAATCAGATTGGGTACTTTGAATTTATGCAAAAACCATTTACACTATGGTTTTAGATAATTTACTAAAAAGTTTACCCAATTTTTGGCTGCTTTTGTTTTTTATCTGGATTGAAGTAAGTTATCAATTTAAAAATATGTTTAAAACATATAAATTGAAAGAATGAAATCAAATAATTTAAGTGAAAAAATAATAATATTTATTGAGGTAAAATAAAAAATTCAAAAGCACTATTTTCTTCTAATTTTTGCTAAAGGATAAAAAACAAAATATCCAACATAAATTCTTTCACTGTAAAAAAAATCAGGGGCAAAATCCTCCAGGCACTCCACTGTTCTATATTTTTGACTTTTTCAACAAATTCATGTGTATTCTATGGCAAGAACATACCACCATAATAAAATAATGGTCTTATAGTTTGTATCAATTAACAAAAGTATTTCAGAAGTGAACAACAAAGGGAACCATAATTTTGTTTTCTCTCAATCATGTGATTTTTTTATATTTCTCAAACACAATACAATGATGTAGGCAATAGAACCATAGTGGTATAACATCATCTATGCATCTGCATTATCATGCAAATGTTAAAATTCTACCCCGTGTAGCTATTATGCCAGCTTACATAGAAAAATGTTTGGAACAATACTTCAAATTTCTAGCTATATTGGAGCCGTCCAATTGGCTACAACCCATGCCGACAGACCCAGATGTCACATTCAAAAGTATGACATTATAAATATTATTATTAAATCATTAATCTTGTTACTGGTTTTATTATCTTTCCCTAAAGCTTACTTTCTGTTCCCATGTAACTGTCAATATCGACAAAAAGATGCCTGGCTAACCAACACCCTCTTGGTTGAGCCAAACAGCTTTTCATGTTTGCTTGGGGGCGTAAGACCCACTTTTTTCCTTCTTTCTTCTCTCTTCTTTCTCTGTCTGTCTATGGTATTAAAGGTGTCTATGTGCGACAGTGACAACTTATATGGTTTGTCTGTTTGACTATCAAAAAAATTTACATTAAAGTTTTATTCTAGACTTAGCTAGCTAGCCAGTTAATATTAGAAGAAGTGAAATTAATAATAATTAGTTACAATAAATGTAGTACTGCTGTACACTAGCATTGTACTAAGTGTGACAATGAAAAGCACGAACTAGACTTAACATCTATCAAGAACAAATAATTGTAAAAAGAATTGTGTGCTCTGGCTTGTAATTTAATCTGGAGTAAAGGCTCAGAATCCAGACCGAAGTGGATGTTCAACAGCTTTAAAGCTATTAAAGTTATATTCATGGTTAGTTAAATTTATCATAAAATTCAAGATCTTATAAAAAATCTGTAAACTACCGCACTCCTTCCTCATTTCCAGAAAAAATCTATTAAGAAAGCATTACCAGAATTTTATCTCAAGGAGAACTTTTATGTATAGATATAACATTTATTTTGTAGGTATTAATTATTAGTAATTTATTACTCTTACCTCATTCTTATCAAATTGTTGCAGTTGTCTGTCATTTCTTTGTTTCTCATAAAGGGCTCGGGCTAAAGCACTTCTAGGTCGATACAATCCATTCAGTCCTGAATTGCTTGCCATGTTATCATCCTCACCAGGGTATACGTCCCAATTTACATGTAAGTCTTCATTAGTTGGACAGAATTTTTTGCATTCCTTTAGATAATAACAGTGAGAATCAGTTCTAGTACACACATATTCCAAAAGTAATACTTCAAAGAATAAACACGATAACAAAACCAAATGATAAACAGTAAACATTTATGAAATATGAATTACACTACTAACTCAGCTGAAGATCTACCTTTTCAAATATAACCTCAAATGAAATTCAACTTGAGCTCAATATTTTGAATAAGATTTTGTAGTTAATTCACTTAATTTGGCATCGAATTCTAAAATTGGCGAGATAAAAAAACGTAAATACAACAAGTGTTTTTTGGTCGATGTCTATTTCGTTTGATAAGAGTGTCATGTCAGTGTCAGATTTTCAAGATGAAGTTAGTCAAGAATGTCAAGATTGAAGTTTGATGTTTGTATTTCTGTCGTAGAGAGGGCGTGGTATTCAATAGTCACGTTTACAAAGATTGTTTTAAAGCAACCATGTCACTTGTGTCATATATATAACTTATAATCGAACGTTAATAAAACAATCTTGATATTTGAAAACTGTTTAATTTTAAAGTATTACGCGTTTTGTGTAGGTATGTATTTTTACGCTTGAAAAACATTAACACTCCTGTGGGCAGTGGGGTAAAAATATAAAGATTTTTCATTGCCATGTTTTGATTGGCAACCCAGCAAAAGCACATTATAATTAATTACTCCTATAAACCATTTACTTTTGAGGTAGAAGGAGGGCCATCTCATATGAGGGGAAAGTTGAAAAGTGTCCAGCTGTTTACTGAAAATAGAGGTTCCAATAATTCCAGAATGGCGCTAGTGTCTGACAAATAGCGATATGAACCATGCACATAGCTGTTGTAGTTCGGAGTGAAGTTTTCTGAGTTCAAATATTTAAAAAAATTCCATACCTAATATACTTAAGTGTGCTCCGATCATATATTTAGTTTGAAAACCAAAACCAAGCGGAAATTGGTCGGTTGTTTATTTCTCCATAGAGGCTCCAGTACCTACCACCATCCTACAAACAATAGCGTTGCGTCGGAATGACTACGATATGAACATAGCTGTTGTAGACGAAGTGAAGTTTGCTGAGTTATGGCCTAGTGCATGCGCAGCGTCACCCGTAATGAATGGCGCTAGTGTTTGAAAAATAGATATTCGAACATAGCTGTTGTAGACCGCGCCGCAGCGCTACCCGTAATTGGACGCGTTTTTACAGACACTTTTCATAAACAGAGAGCCCTCCTTCTACTCTATCCTCCATGATAAAAAACTGCAATTTGATAGGCCTGGCACACTTCGCACTTTTGGTATGATGTCAAAGAGTACTTAAATACTACGTTGTATGATGTTACAAGTACGTGCCGCGTTCGTTCATGTCGGGCCAATTTAAGAAGGGCTGCCTCGCGTCTGGCCGTGTCATACATTCATATTCTATCACACATGTCATCACAAAAAAGACAACCCTGACGTTGTCAGAAAAGACAAGAGTCATGATTAGAAAGAGAGTCAACTTCGAGATGTCAACGTCTGTTGACGATTAGCGCAGGCCGCAGAGTGTGACCTGAAATACTTTATTGTGTCGGAGCAAGAGTCGCGATTTATTCATATGATTTTGCGGAGTGACTCTTCTGTATATACGTACTATTAAGTATTCCGTGATTTTGATAAAAAATCGGGCAAATGCGTGTGAAGCCACGCGCAATGTTAGGGTTCCGAAGTAGTAAGTTTATCGACTATTACTCATTAACTAAATAAGCTAACATAGCCGTGATAGTTTTCCTTGTAAATTAATCAAAGAATTTTTTCACTTGTCCAACTCCAACCGTTTAGCCGGCAGAGGGGGGACACTTGACTTTAACCAAAATTAGCACTTTAAAGCCAAATATTTCGCAAACGGACCCCTAATTCCAAAAATGGTCTTACAAGACCCATAATATTTTTTAAAGATCTTTTCATATTCATCTCTCATTCTATTCTATTCTCATTTCTATTCATTATAATTGTAATCCTTTTACCTACACGAGACCTAGTACAAAAGTAGTAGAGACCAAAGTAGGGAGTCAAATTACCACCTTTTCCTAATGTGTAATACGACAGTTTTCCAACGGCAAAGTTAAATTTGATAAACAATGTAGCCTAAGAACAACGATAGATGAATGAAAGTGATGAATTATGAATTTAAAGGTATTACAACAAAGAAGATTTGTAGATAGCAAAGATTGACTATAACGTGAAATAATTTAATTAATTAAGTTATAGAGTTAAGTTTTTGTAGTGACCAGTACCTTGCTAGATAAAGTGAGATAAATCTGACGGGGTTATTAGTATTTAAGGTTTTTGGGGTTAAATAGTGTCGTCTACAAAAGTTGTAATTTGTGCTTAAAGCGTGTAATTATTAGTTAAACAACGTGTAATTATTAGTTAAATACGGGTAGTTACAGATAAGTAATTATACTAACCATTCGTTGCTTAGACTCGGCCGATGCTCTTGCTACAATTTCACGTAGAACGGTATTCATCATTTTGCTTTCACTAACTTCACCGCAACCTCAATAAGTAGGTGGTTGTTATGAGATAAACCGTTTACAATATATTCTAGCTGGTAACGTTTAGAACTGTTTGAGAGCGCACCAACAAGCATGGAGTATTCAACTCTACTACTGGATTTTCTTGCGTACTATTTGGAAAAGAACAATTTCTCAGATTTATTTGTACGAAAGACCGATTGAGATTGTTTGAGATCCGAAGCCCGGTTCGGCCTTGGCCGTGACCGACCGTTCACTGTCTCACCGCGGAGAAACATTATTATTTGTAGTACTTAAGGCTGTTGACTTCACTCGAAAAAGGTCGTTTTTTGGGCAGAGATATCGAGAAAAACCGCAGCGATTGACAAAAATCGAGACACCTCTTTTTATTTATCGTACTTAAGTCTTACTATTGCAACAATGCTTTATAGTGCTTGCTTTATTTGTGACTCTATGTTCAATAGAGGGTATTTAATCATTTTTGTTATTATTACTTATTGATTAGTTGAGAGACCTTGTAGCTTAATTGTTTTCTTCCATCTGAGCTTAATTGTTTGTTACTTGCTAATCATAAGACTCAATTTTGGATATTTACCTATACAGATAAATTTATTTTTGGGTCTCATATTGCTTTACTTGATGCGTTCTACCTTCTACCCGCAATACTTTGTCGATTTGAGTTTGGTATTTAGTGTTCGCTATTGACGCTGTCGCTTGATTTTCATGAATGAAAGCCATACATCGATGCATTCAATAACCAGGTGATACAACGTGTTATTTCACAACAAGTTGTACAACAAACAGGTAAATTCACAATATAGCGCCAGAATCCTTGTCCATTGTCCCTGACAATGTATATAAGCGGTCATTCTTATCAATTATATGTACCTATCTCTGTCTCACTCTATTAAACTTTAAAATAATTTTTCTTTTTGAACTTTCCATCTAATTACAACTAATCTATGAAGAATACTGGATCTAACGGAAAACGTTTTTATTCTGTAGTGACAAAGAGTGACTCATGACAGTGAGAGATTCATCTTCGCAGACAATATCTACCAGTTACTTTTTATGCTCTGTGACGTTTAATTTGGTCTAGCACCTTATTTTGTGGGTTATCTGATAACATTTAAAGTGTTATATAAATGTGTTACTAAATAAAAATTACTCACTTGGTCTTTAACGGGTGGAATCTTCAATTTCTGCAGATGAGCGATCGGAGAATTCGACATCTTAACAGGAAAATAGTGAGGTTATTCTACGGTTAGTATCTCACAACTGGTGTGAAGTGAGTTGTAATTCATAATGCTTTGTATATTCGGCTATCTTCTTGATATTCTTAAGCATGAAGATAATAATTGGCTCCGATAACGCGACCAAATTGATAAGGCACTTATACTTTAAAATTCAGATATTTTTTTGTAGAGCGTCTCATTTGTACTGGAATAGATTATAATTTACGTAATTATGAGGTACGTACTGCAATGGGTCAGTATGATAATTATCTTTATAAAAAATAAAGAAAGAAGAGCCAAGAATTTACTTTTTACCGTCTGGTTGAGGAAAATTTATAGGACTCATCTGAAAGGAGAGTTTGCAATACCTACCTTCATCTCTAACACATTTCTAAATGACTATTCTAGAATATCACATAACAATAGATACTAAAAAAGTAAATCATACTCATAAGTTAATTTATATTAACTAGCTGTTATTAAATAGTAATTAAAGGCAAGAGCAGAAGGTTTAAGTTATTTCTATAGGTTCAATATGGTTTCTCGATCACAGCGGATTGCCCGAAGCGATGCGCTTGCGCCGCACTGGCGCACGCGGGACATTTAAAATAATTACAAGCCATCGGAGAAACGTAACAGCCAGTGTTTTGAGACCATTACTTATTTTTTAATTCCAAAAAATTGTTTTAAGAACACACTTAGAGCCTATTGGCGCAGTTCTGGCTATAAATGAGAGCCTTACACGGTTTTACAAGCATTTCTTTGTGGATTTACAAGCTTTTTTGCGCCTTACACTTCCCTGCCTGAGGTACTTTTATCCGTATGGTTTTACAGAAATTTTAAAACATCCAACGTTATTTTTAATTACACACTTTAGAAGTTCTTTCTCATAATATGTGTAGGTACTAAGCGCCTTATATGTAGACTGTAGAGGTATCCACAGATGTTGAAGTTATAACAAACAAGAAAATATGATTATTGGCAATTAAAAGTGGGTAGATATTATGTAGGTAGATAGAGTTCTGTTAAAGCTAAGTGAGCTATAACAATACGAGCGAAGTGTTTTAAACCCTAACCAAGCGGTCAGTTTAATTTAAATCCGTGCTCGTAGTTTTTGCACCCTCAACCGCATTCTCACAGCACTGCAGCGGCGAGACTCGATGCACTTCACTTCTGATTGGATCATTACCGAGTTCATCATACCCCGTGCGATCCTCCGGCTGAGACAAAGACGGCGATACCTACTCCACCGCCACGAGGGAGTCAGACAACACGACCACATCGCTCAGGAATTATTTCATATCATGATTATTGGAACTTTATTGCACTCCGTAACTAACAATTGACATTAGGAAATGCAATTTCATATTGATTTCGTAATCTCGCCCGACGTTTATTTTTATCAATGCAGCAAATCTTTCTATGATTTGCGGCTAACCATCGCTCCTCACGTTGGTTGTTTTCTTGTGGCTCCGGTTCCAAGAAAATGTCATTAAAAGCTCGATAGGGGATTAGGTCGGTTTAAATTTTCACGTAGCGCGGCAGGAAATCAGTTTAGTTTCACAAAGGGTGGGAAGAAACCGAGAAATTATCTTAGCGTCGGCGTACAAACCGCTAAACGGACAATTACACGTTACAGGTGGTATGGAGTTATCAAAAAATATTTTTCACACCGGCCGGAAGGTGGCGTGTCGATCACGTACCATCGCCGCAATATGCCCGATCGTCACTGATTTCGGCACGGAACGGAATACAGTCATCACGTTTCTAATAATAATCCCTCGGACATCTGTTGTATTGTGTAACCACATTTATTGCTGTTAATTTCCCCTTTCCTTAGTTAATTTATGTCGGAGCGAAAACTATAACCATAATTCTGTTTGTTATCAAAAAACATAATATCAGTGACTGGAGTGACTGAACTTCAACACTTTGTAGTGTCAGTACCTACCCGTAATTATTGCATTGGCCCATTTAATGTTTCCTTGATTTAAAGTTAAAATTTGCATGTCAGTCTTCTTGGAAGTTTTAAATATATTTTTTCTTCCTTATCATAGCTTACCTACTCATGGTAAACTAACATTACAAACATGAAATCAGGTTACCGCATGGTAAATGATCTCCGACACCCTACATTACCCTTTTTTTCTCTTATATCCCGCTGGGAAACGCCCTCACGCGTCCCACTCGCGTCTCACATAAATACCCACTAAAACCCAGCGGTCTTCTTCCCTCAGCCTCTTCTGGATTCTCTTCTGGGCTGGATTCTGATTGTTCAACACGTTGAAGAGCGTTAAACGCTCTCACCCTACATTACCCTACGCTCGAGATCCTACGACGTTACATTCGTAACACAAAAGACAACATCAAGGCCGGTTTCCGGCCAAGAAGAAAATGATAAAAGTGCTTCATAAGGCTTAGGGATCCGTTCTTTTTTTCAGGTCTCTCTCCTTTTTTGCTGATATCCATGGGCAACGGTGGCCATTTACCATCAGGTTGAATTTCAGCTAGTTTGTCTACTTACAAAGACGGATCCTAATGTAAGTATCAAAAGGAATGCCATAAAAACAGTGAAGGAAGCCAGTAGCCAATCAGTTGCCGGCCAAATTAGAAACGGGGTTTTGGCCAAATTATATGATTGACACATTAAAGCGAAAGCATCATGCGTAGGCAACTTCATAGATGCAGCACTGAACATAGAGAATTACTCTCGAAATGGGAATGAATTAAATGTAATTGGAATAATCGAGGCTCGGCAATACAAAACAAAGGGAAGGAGTACGGGCTGTGGCTTCAGAGCGGGAACGAAGGATTTCAATTTGGAACGTGATGATGCGAGTTTTCATTTACGTACGGCCGGTATGTTCGATCACAGGTTATTTATATTTATTATGAAAAAAGGAAAGTAGAAAATTCTTCTTTAAGCTACACAAAGGACAATATTTTTACGCATTTTTTGGTTTACTGTCATCTTCATGTTTTTGCTAGAAATGCTATTTAGGTATTATGAATTTGGCTATTTCTAAACATGCAACTCATTAATACATACGCATATGTAATTTGATAATAATTATATTGTTTCTTACAATTATCAAAATCGATTTCTTTCCTGGTATATCTTAATATCGTTAATTGAAAACGCATAATTCTTATGTTAGGTACTAACGATTACCTTGAAATAAACTGTGTAGTATTCGTGTGTATAACTGACTATAACTAAGTGGGTAATATTTATCGTACCTTACACCGTTTTTATATAGGAACCCAATATAGTATATATATAACAAGTCAAAAGTCAGGACGGGAATGAGTTGGTAGCGGCAGGTAGGTAATGATGCGGACGTAATGCTGTGATCATTCTAATTGACTAACTTTAATGTTGTTCTGTGAAAGGTTCCGTTCGATTAAATGGACAATTCCAATCTAGTAAGCAGGTACTTAATGCAGGTTACGTCTAAGCTTTCTTATGTGCCACTGTACCCATTCAATATTTTAAAAGGCGAGGGAGATGTATGAAATATACTAAAAATAAAAGAGTTTTTTTTGACAATACTTAAAAGTATCATACTAACATCGAGTTATGGTTTCTGGGTTTGATTCCTGTGTGTACTTATATCTGATTTTTTTCTCTCATCTTGGTTTTTTGGGATGTGTTGTTACTTGTTACCTTTGCATTAAAACGCCATTCGTCATTACACGAGTTAAGACTGTAAGCTTTATCGGAATTTATTTATTTTTGAAAAAAAATCAAACCTATTTTAGTTTATGCAAATAAACAATTAGTAATGTGCCTCGACATTCAGAAATAGTCTGCCAGTAAGCACTCGTTATTCATGTAAAGTGAATCATTTTAGATTGTAAATTCCTCATGTATGCATTTTGAATAGCTTGTGAGTGCACACAAATTACAAGAAATAATGAGTTAAAGTCATATCTCATTACTGAAGTTAAAGCTCAACGACTGTGGACAGGTTAAGAAGTTCTGGATGCAGGGTGAAGTCGATATAAGGATCGTATCTTCATTTGGGACGGTATTCAAAAAAGAGTTCTTTTGCGTTTGGATAAGGTTCAATTTAGAATTTGTACCTAATCGTTTTATGATTCATGGGATCTAAAGGTAAAAGCTCGGAGGCGTTCGTTAGGCAGTTCCATAATTAAAAAATAAAATTGACGCTTCGCGGCGATGTGCTGAAAAGTTATATGAGTAGAACCTGAGTGATGGCGGCGAAGTCTTTATTCTTTTAAATATGGATTGTTTTTTTTTTGTTTCTGATTAAAATAAAATTAGGGCTATGATGCAATCGAATGGCTTTAAAATAATAGTACTTAATACGTTTTTACATTTCTTAGATCAATCTGGGCCTTTTGCCCATCCAGCGGATCCAGCGGGATTTTGCTGTCTACTTCATATCATCAGTGCACTTATTAAACTACCTTTTAATCAAGACTTAGTCGCCATAAGTTGACATGAGATTCCCCAAGAGTCAAAAATGCTGTTAAATAAATTCTTCATTGCCTACAACTTAATTTCATATTACGTGACTATCAGCGACATCTATAATATTGTGCGCTGGTATAAGAGATTCTAATTTTGCAAATCCAATACAATTAGAGGAATGTTATGGAGAAATATTTTTGAATTAGGTACATTTATTTCCCCAAGACAATTATGATTTAGTTATTTAAATAAATTAGACTAGTCGTCACTCTCTTTTTATACCATACTTGCTTTAACAAGAATAGATAGATATGTAACAAATTTTCAACCATTACAATGTTAAAAAAGGTATTGTACCACAATACAAGCGGTCATCAACGCCGAACATTAAGCAGGTAAGTGCGCCAATCTCTGCTCATATTTCCTCTCAGCGCCATTTAGATAGCGATACAAATTGCGGGCCATACCTCACGCCAGATCGAGTGTTGACCGCCCGAATAATTAAAGCGCTAATAATTACTCCGTGGTGGTGCTTGAAATGCAAATCTTGTTGCCCGCAGTGTCTTCAACTTCAAACCTTTAGGGTTGCCTCTTTCTTGCCTTCCATCTCAAATCAAATCAATTCAATAAAGGTATTCCAATAAAATTAAAATTATCTGTGCTTATTCTACCACTTGGTGGTGTACAAATTCGTGTTTGTATTATATATCAATAAATTATTTACACAAACTATAGTTAGGCACCTTATAGTGCACTATAGTTAGGCTCCTAGTATCTAGTTTGATTAGATGTGAAAGCAGCAAAGGGCCATGCAATCCATTTTAAGTTCGATGTTTACAGGTGGTCTTAATTGTGTGGCGTTATCTAAACTCTGCCCTCTCAAAACCACATCATACCAAAAGAAAAACCTGCTCGAAAGGTCTTAAAAATTTTACTTATTAAAATTATCTTGTTGTGGAGATTTTTAAGTGTTAGTTTAATTAAATTATTAGATTATTAAAAACAAAATAAACGTAGTAATAATAGGACACTTGCAGACGTGGAAATATAAGAATGTGGACCTAACCGCCGTCACCTTCCTTTCTTCATAACATCGTTAATTTAAATACACGCTTTCTCCTAATTATAAAATAGGGAGTTCTATTTATTTGTCGACAACCCTACAGACCTGCGAATTGGGAACAGATAAGGGCATGAGATTTACACCTCCGCGCGTCACGTCCCGAGACTTACCGTTCGTTGACCGGTTACCTTATGGTTTTTTTACCACCTTTGGATTGAGGGTGTTTAATAAACTTTATTACTACAATCCTTTCTGCGTTATATATTAATCTTTAGAGACTCCCATAACTTTGTCTCTTGGTTTGATGAAGTTTTTAAATCCTTAATTATTATAACGAATAAAGTATGCGGCATAAGAACTTTTGACTATTGCAAGCAAAGCAAGCAAGCAACAACCCATAATTGTCCCACTGCTGGGCTCGGGGTCTCC
Source organism: Thymelicus sylvestris (assembly GCA_911387775.1). NCBI lineage: Eukaryota > Metazoa > Arthropoda > Insecta > Lepidoptera > Hesperiidae > Thymelicus > Thymelicus sylvestris. The sequence continues at coordinate 10,239,405 of OU426898.1, read as the reverse complement.
TCTCAGAATTTGAGGGTTAGGCCATAGTCTACCACGCTGGCCAAGTGCGGATTGGTAGACTTCACACACCTTCGAGAACTTTTTATGGAGAACTCTCCGGTGTGCAGGTTTCCTCACGATGTTTTCCTTCACCGAAGCAAGTGATAATTAACATGTAATACGCACATAATATTTGAAAATTAGAGGTGCGTGCCAGGATTTGAACTCGGGCCCCTTCGTTCGGGAGACCAACGTTCTACCGCTAGGCTATCACTGCTGTTATTGTTGACTATTGAGTTGGCTACTATTCTACTACTACTCCACAAAGCTTAGCGAGGCAACTTTCTGGAGTTTGTGCTAAGCTGCCTTAATTACGAGAGACCCGTACAAATATGCCGGTAGTATGTTCAAGTTCAAGGCATATTCTTGTAACTGAATCTTGATATTTACTAAGGCACTGATCATTTATCATTTGGGACATAATATGCCATTATTAAGAAACAAATATGTACGTAAATTTTCCATATCATAAACACTGGTAAAGAAAACAACGCCATAAATTTGACTGTCTCGTTCATATCTGTGGCAGATTTTAATGGTGGGAAGTTCGTCATTTGGTCCCTGCTATTATTTCGCAAACAATCACTTTGGCTGTGACAGTTAAATTTGAAAGGTGTGATCACTGACACTAGGCCGTTGAATTGTCTTGATACTTGCTGTAATCAATTTTTGCGATTCGTTGCGAGTAACAAAAACAAATCGTTTTTTTTTTCTGGCGGGGAAGCGTTCCTAAGTTTTGTTTATATCTATCAGTTATTTTATATTTAGCATATTAACATTTAAAGGTTAACCTGCAAAGATGTTAAGTAGGCTAAGTACGTGTCAATTAAAGATAAATGAGTACCTAAATTAATGTAAGAAAGATAACCTTTCCAGCATGGAAATTCCAGGATATACCTATGTCTTGACTTAAATACTCAAAAATGCTCATAAAGGATTTTATTTGCATTAAAGTAAATAGAAATTACAAGGAATCAAAAGCTGTTTCCGCTCTAATATTGCAAGAAACAATTTTAAAAAACGAATCGAATTTTTTTCATTTCTGACTGCAATTTAATGAAACACGAAGGTTAGGAAGTGAATTTACAACGTGAACTTTGTAATACGATTTATAACTCTAACAAATTTGTTCCTTCCTTTTCAGTTCTTTTTATCGGTTTACCTCAAATAGTGACAGTTATTATACCTACCTATTATTATTTATTACCTCATTCATCTTTTAAGCTGCAAGAAAGTAGAATAATTTTAAGTTGAATTGAAACTGTTCATATTGATTATATGTACGATGGTTCAAAAATTTACTCAAGAAATTATTCTGTTACTTCCAGTAATATTTAAGCACAAAAAATAATGCATAATTTATTTGTTCAAGTACATAATCCCCCTTATTACAAGACGAGGTCTAAAGTTTAGGTTTAAAACATGACTAAATAGTCCAGGCTTGGTACGATACTGACTTTAGTAACATACTGTAAACCAAAGTTTATTACAAAACGCAAAATACTCGTTGACTTATTAACAACATTATTATAGATACTTACTTCGTGGCGAGTCCAGCAACGTATTGCACAAATTACTGGAATTTCAGAGGACAAATGGATTTCCACGATGGTCATGGAGTCCAATTTTCTCGCACCAAATCCACAAATTTCATTGTAAACCTCTTGGTAACTATATTTACATTAGATATCTTCATCACTCAGTTCGGCAAACGGATCCATAACAACACGATTTTTATGCCTACCTATTTGTCTGTCAGGTGATACTGAATATTAAAATATCTTCAGTATGTACAAAATACATTGAATAAAACATTTTATAAATAAATATTTTTCAACAATTTCGAAATAAACATGACAACAACCTCAAAACTGACTTTGACATTTGTGAAATAGTCCAACGTTAAACTAGGGGGCTCGCAGGTTTAGCTATAGTCTCAGATGAAAGAAATAAAAGGCACGTAAAGTCGTTCGAATACGACGTAAACCTACCACGGTAAATACAAAATAAAAATCAAATACAATCTCGTGTCACAAAGCGTCAAAAAGCATCGCGCAATGCACGTCGCAATTGTCAAAATTCTTTCATCTGAGGCTTTAGTATCATAGTTAGGCAATGGCTTAAGCGTTAAAACGCGTCTTGTAATAATAATTTGCTTAGTCCAAGCTTCAAAGGAGGTTTAGTACCAGGACTAACGATAGACCTCGTTCTGTAATGAGACCGATTATGTTTACTTATCAGGTCAGAAGATGCGAGACTCAAGGTTTCCTCCCTTCATCTTTTGAAAACTTTTTTCTCTTGATCGCAAGCACGACGACAACAAAAGCTAACAAATCCTGTTTGTCCAGCGGGAAGCGTCCGTGATTTAATACAAATTATTATTAGACGACATAAATAACGCTGTGCAGGGGCGAGACGGCCTCCTTAATAAGTAATAAAGGGGTCATCTTTCTTACTGAGAGCGGCCGGAATTAACTGTTGCCGACATATGGTATTTCAGACCATAGCTTGCTTGCTGTAGCGGCGGCGGTACAACAAAAATCCTTATTTATGGGTTCTGTAAGTTCATTATTAAGTTATTGCGTTTTTTAATGATTCTTTGATTCGCATTTTATTTGATTAGAAACATTGTACGAAAACAAATGAAAGAAGTTAATAAGACCTTGGAATAAAAAAAAATATGAGACACTACAGGAACGCTTGTCAAATGTGTGTGTGTGAAATGCAAGGTTAGATACGATAGTCTTATATGTATTAAAGTCTTTGTCATCATTAGATGTTACGATTTGGTATTACCGAAGCAATACGCAAGCGTTGTCGGCGTAGGACGCGGAAATCGCTTGTTGAATGAAAAAAAAATTATACTGAAAATGCTTCGCTAAGAAAGCTATGTACCTATGTACAATTGTACATCACTATAGTTACATTTTATTAATTTGTATAAAGATGGGCACCTACAGAGTATAAACATTGGCCGGGCCAATAAACGCAAAGGACAATGATTAGCATGCCAATCGTTACTTTGGGTATGCCAATCTTTATACAACAAGGACCAATTGTTGTACTTTTGACCTCTTTTTTATGTTTATTGCATTAAAGTTGTTAATGAAATGAAATATGATTATGGTTATAATCTATTTCAATTGCCAGCTCCCCAAGGAATAATTTAACATAAAATGTTTCATAATTAGGAACCTTATTTTGTAACACGAAATTGTCAAAGTCAATGATCCCCTTAAAGAGCCAATCATTGTACAGCTTACCCTATAACTTGTTTTCCTCGCAAACTAACTAACACGGTCAAGTCATCGTCAGACGCTGCCGCGCTGATGAAAATATGTGCCATCAATAACAAATAAAGATGTTATGGTGAATTAATATTGCAGGTGCGTCGGGCGAGTTGTTTATCGTGGGCGCAATTCATTTATCGGTTTATTAGCGGAGTGCGTGTAAGGAATACCGGACTGGGTTCTATGGGGGAACCGTCGGTTATTGATATTGTGTTAGGTGATATCGTTAACTCTATTAACTGACTATTTAGTATTCAAATCGTATATGCGTATCGGAAAAGCGGCGACCATGTTCGGAAAGCTCAGGAAAAGAGTCTGGGAGAACAAGTAGATCGGTTTATAAGCGGAGCGACAAATAATTATTTTTCAAACATTAATTTTTAGTACAGTCATGTATGGAGTTAAAACCACTATTGCGGTTCAAGGATTATGTCAGGCGTGACTTGTTTGTATTCAAGATGAGTTGCAAGGAGTGGCATCAACTCGCTGGGAATAAAGACGACTGGTGGAAGAAGGTTATACTCGTAGAGGGCAAATATAGTCATGACAAAAACTGATTCAGATTACTATTGGACAGGACAGTCAAGAAACAGTAAATCACTTCCAGTTCAGCTCCTCACTTTATCGCCACTGTAGCTCCTACCTTGGTCTACAAAAACTGCTAAAATATAAGAAAGGTCTCTGTCATTTTGATGGTAATACTCGCAAGATATTTAATATAATAGTTAGGTACAAGCAGGAAGTAGGTTGTTAACACAGAATAGACCTATAAGCATTTACTTTTACGATTCAAATAAAACAAAATAACTACTTCGAAAAGTCTGCATTCTGAAAGCAGTTCATTAGAGCGATATCAACTTGACTTGTAATAAGCTCTCTGAAATAATTTTGATAGCTTCAAAGCTGAAAGGGTTAGCGGTCACAGGGCGCCGCAAAGCGTCGGAACGCCCGTAAAGCCCGCCGCACACAGGCCCCCATTACCGTACTAATCGGCAGAGTGCCGACGTTCTAAATATCGCCTTTACGCAAATTTATCGAACCATAAATAAAAACTCTATGAAAAATATAAATGCTCTCTTTTTTCTATCGTTTTCCGAGTATCGTGTTTTTTTCATAGAGTCAAAAGCTTGAACAGACCACTTTCGCATTATGGAATTGCCAAAACTCTATTTGAATTTAGGATACAAATGTCACTAATACAATTCCTTGCTAAGGGAATTTCTACTCTCAGTTAGTAGGTTTTGGGTACAACCTCCACTGCATAGAAGCTTAAGTAAGACGTTTTGGTATGTGATGTTAGCAGTGAGCGTAGAAATGAGATATTTTGGCAGTATTACGCAAATTGGATAGCTTTCAACACTCAACGGAGTAGGTTCCGAAGTTCGCGGGGAAAATTGAATTAAAAATATCATAAGACGTAAATATGTATGGAGACCGTAATGATGTTGGTGCAGCTCGTCTGCCGTAAGAGCAAACGGCTACGGCTACTTGCACACTTGGATTTCACTGCTGGTTTTGTATAAATGTCAGTATATAAAGAATTTAGAAGGAATAAATTAAAAGAAGATATTCGAAAAATATGGTGCTTGGTGGTAGGGATTTGCATGGCAACTTTACGATAGGTAACTATATAGTTAAGTGGTAGGTGAGTTTTTACGTAGTAGGTACATACAAAATATTAAATTAGTCCATCTAAAGTTTGTCTATTATCAATTTCTATTTAAATGTAAGAAAAAAAACTTAAAAAAAAATTTTTATTTCAAGTTCATGATGTTATACGTTTAATTAACTAAATATTACATTTTCTTACACGAGTATTATTGTAGTATACATTTTACTCTTTCCTTGCCCATATGTTTTAAATATAATACATACCTTTAAACGAGCAATTGTTGTATATATACCTATATTCTCGGAATCTCGGAAACGGCGCCTACGATTTTCATGAAATTTAGTATGCAGGGAGTTTCGGCAGCGATAAATCGATCCAGCCGGATTGTATTTTTAGAAAATGTCGTTTTATCCGTGTTTTCAGGCAATGAAAAGCTGCTACAAGATCATTGGCTCTTCCTGACATCTATTGGCGTGTAATAAAACTATTATTATTGGGAGCAACTAACTGCTTTAACGACACAGAGCTACTTCAGTAGACGGCGTTGTTAAGTAATATTAAAATACCGAGCAAACCTTGGTCATCCAGATGTTGTACTTATTATATGTTAAATTGTTTGACCGGCTAGTGTTAAGTCTTAGCGTCGTCCAATCACCTGTATTATTAATATTATATTGATGGAAGGTTTTAGTGCTTGCATCATTGACGATTATCTCGCGTTGATTATAAATCACTCTATTGTACTCTGTTATTATCGCAGCAATTACTTCAATCATGTAGAATAATTGCTGTAATTAAAGTTAGATTTAATAATTAATATTGTATTGTATCATCTGTAGCTACGGTTGTTGTATGATACAATATACACAAGTAGATATGAGACAACTTGTTAAGGTATCTACTAATGAAGTATTTTATAGTGTCGTATTAGTATATCTAATTATAAGTTATTATTTATGCGCTTGACTATGCCAATAATAATGCGAAAATTGATTCTCAATATATAAACTGGGATTTTGAAACACTGTCATTCATTTTCCATTTATACAAGTTAAGATTACAAAAGATATAAATAATCCCATCAAAAACATGAATGTAAAGTAAAAGCCAATTTAAAAAAAAAGAATTGAGATCTAAATGGGTGCCAAGTTCTGTGTAGAAAAGCCTAAAATTTTAGTCACAAGAAAATGTAATTCAAGCTCCACATTTGACTTGGTTAGTTTTCACGTACCTGTCTAGGCTATAATATTATTTTTTTAGAGGATAATTATCTTTGTTAAGTCTGTTAGGTTGATGACCTATGTTACTTTTCTAAAATTTGGTTTGTTGGTTGCTAACTAATGAAAACTAGCCAATTCAAATGTAAAGCTTGAATTACATGTTCTTGTGACTAAAATTTTAGACTTTTCTACACAGAACTTGGCACCCATTTAGATCTCAATTCTTTTTTTTTAAATTGGCTTTTACTTTACATTCATGTTTTTGATGGGATATCATTACTTTTTGTACAGAAATTATTAGTAGGTACTTATTCATTACGTTACTGATTAATTTTGTTACCTTATACATGAACTGTAATAGTGCCCTTCAACTAAATCCGTAGTTAGTGCACCGTGGTCCAAAATACCTATTACTTCATTATTTATAAGTAATGATCTTCTACTATTCATGTCCGCTAAATATTGAAATAATAATTAATACTAAATCCCAGTCTGTTATAATAATAATAAATACGATACGATACGATAGTAGTAATAATAATAATAAATACGATAGTCGAATGTACTCTTATTAGTTATAAGTAGTTTGTGTTCGATGAGATAACGTGCCATAATATATTTGGAAACAATACTTCGAATCACTTTAAACTGGTATAATTTCGGAAATAATACAAAATTTAGTGGTGTACATGCCATACAAGATAAGAGAAGAATAATTTTTCACACATTAAAAATGAAACAATGCAATACACTGGAAATAACGGCTACTGACGTCTCACTAATCTGTACGTAAATAATACGTACGTACACTGAACATCTTTCCCTCGTTAGAAGCTTCACAAAGTACTAAAACTGATATGTTCCGATTAAAAAAAATTAAGGGTGGTATTCCACTCCTTATATATATTCCACATAATGACCACCTGTCATCAATTTTGATTACTGTTCATAAATTTCAGGCGTTATAAGTGTTCCTAATAGAATCAATTTTTTGAAAAATTATCATAAAATGATAAAAATTTACTACTTTCAGATTTATTCCTTTGTATTCACCCGACTACCTATCTGCATGCCAAATTTTAACTTTCTAGGTCACCTGGAAGTTGGATATAGTTTTGATCTATATAGGTCAGTCAGTGTTAAATTTCTCGATTTTTGGACGTTAATATCTAAATAACCGTTTGAGATGTGTTTATGAAATTTGGAAGACGTATGTATTTTGCAAGTCTTAATAAATGAGCCAAATTTGACAGGTTTATGTTGAACAGTTTTTGAGTTATGAGGTGGTCAAAAGTGGCTCCAAATGGTTCGTGTAATATTACACACGGTGCTGCTCGCCAATTCTGTTAGCTAGAAAATTGGCTTACACGCTACCACGTGTTTAGATACATCTATATTCTCAGTTTGATTCTCCAAATATTTATTTTTTAATTTTACTCCACAATAATTTAAGTTAAGAGGGTACTTCAACGGTTCAGCCCTTAACTTTACAACCGGCTTCGACCAAAAGCGCAGTGCTACTCAAAGTTGCATAAACTTCATGGTGTTTTCCTTTTTATTTATTTGCTGTTTAATTTTATCGTTATTAATATATAACGAGTCCATTAATTCGTAACGTAAAATAATTTATATAATAGATTCTATAATGGCTACGTAGGAGTATTAGATAATAATAGTTTTTATTTATATCCAGGTAGTTATTTATACCTGTTAATTTATCTAGACCTAGTAGTTTTATGGCGGTAGTAATTATGCTCTTAAATTTTAATCCTTGTCGGCCAGACAGCCACAAAAAATCCAAATGATTTTCAGAAAACGTCATCTGTAATTTTTGATAATTACATATAAGCGGCCTAAAATTAGCCGATCGGACTACTTGAGCGTGGGATGAAGACACACATACGTAAATAATTGTTTCTTATTACAATCAACGTTAATCTTTTTTCGGAGCAGATTCCAGCGAAGGCACCATCGCATTATGTTTAAGAATCGACAGCTATAATTTCTGTTCAATCAAGATTTAATTGTTTTAATGAGGCTTCATGCGTGAATGGCCGGCCCAATTATTGTTTATTTTTAATCGCCTCAAGTGGTTTTTATGTTCGCAACCCGGCACGCATGGCGGCCCGAAGCGATCATTTTCATTATTTTAATAATGTAAACTTCCAATAATAATTTACAGTGATTTGGGGTTAAACACGTTAAGAGATATTTATGAATTCCTCGAGAGATCCGAAACGCAGTTAGCTCTGTAATTTGATCCTCCGTCGACGAGGGCTTTTTTATTTGTTGCAATTAGGGCATGTCCATTCTAAATCTAAGTATCTATACGTGAAACCCGTAAAATAGTGAAACACCTGCTGCTCCTGCTTAGGGTTGGTTACCAGATGACAGGAATCTCTCTGACATGTTCGGAATGTACCCAGCATTAACTTCTATCAGGGGAATAGGGAAAATTTGAAATCACATCTGAAAATTTCAGTACCTATTTGTAACTTATTATAATAAAAGTAGAAATCTCAATAATTAAATTGTTTCTCTTAGAAAAGCTTTAAGCATGCTTCCTGGACAAAGGCCTCCTTTTATTTGTGCCACTTCTTCAGCCTTTTGAATCCAACGGATACCCGATGTCCTCTATAGGTTGACAGTCCCCCTGATCGAGAGACACCGACAGAGTTTGGTGTGATTCAATCACACAAGTTGCTCTTCCAAGCATGCCATTGATGATAGTTCTACATTAATTATTTGTGTCACATGTACATAAATAAGAAGACACAAACCTGTAACACTTTCTTAAAATTACTTTAATACATAATAACTTTATCAGATATCAATGTAAAGTGGGTGGGTCTCTTCAAGTCGAGAGTTTAAAGGCTTTTACTAACAATAAGTTAGTGCGCTTTACCATCCATGACTTCATGGCCGCTTACCAACAAGTAGCCAGGCATTAGCTTATATTTAGTATACAAAAATCATTTTTTTTGTCATGACCGACAAATGAGTAAGTAGATGGGTCAGCCAATGGTAAGTCACTGTCGTCAGTGGTGGACATAGATATTTCCAGTATTAGGTACTTATTATTATCGAAAAATATCAAACAGTTATTGAAACGTATTTTATTGATCAGGTAATTTAATGTCCATTTTCGTAATTAAAGGCAATTCTACACGTTATAAAACTTGAATTGGTCTGATTGTCAATTGAAATGTCTTTATTAGTACGATTCGTAATCGAGTCGTGTGTTATGACAATTGGTACAATTACTAATGATACAGCTTGTTATCTTTTTGTTTATTTTACATACATACGTATCTATGCTCGTGATTAAACTGTTGTATCTACACCCTTTGTCACGACTCCGTAAGGCCATAATTTAAGACTATTAAGTATTAAGTATTATTATTTCTTAGACTGGTAAAGTCATGCTCTTAATTGCTACTGCGCCCGAATAAGACTTTTCTTATTAATTGTTACATTGGCCCAAGGACCTGCTAATTCTGTTTTGTACCTAAATAGCCGAAAACGAGCAGACTTACCACCTGAAAGTAAGTGCTTTTCAGTGCATTAAGTATTAACTTAAGCTTATGGACATCAGTAAGTCAAAGGCATCGACGAACATATGCGAGTCAAGTGACACGCATTATTCTGGCTCTCTGACACGATGACGTACCTACCTACAGGTTAATAATTTTGCAAATGGGCCTGGATGGCCAAATCTGAAATTAAGAGAAATAGCGAAAACTTAAAGGAGTCTTGGGCCCTACTTTGATGAAAACTAAAGCTGCGTCATCGGATTTTTGAAAAATCCGTATTATATTACATAAAATCCATATAAAATCCACACATAAGTTGTCAAATAGAGTATATCTCAGCACAGTATTGTAAAATTTAATATGCTGCTAGCAATCTCAAGGAAATCTCAGTAATATATCCTAGCATAATTTTCCCAGTAAAATATGCTACTCGGTATATTGTTGGTGATGTAGCAACTAGAATATAATCATCAGAATCCTCTGGAGTGCGGAACTAAAGGAAGTTTGTTGAAAGGCTGAAGGAAGGTGCAAATAACGAGTTAGTTAGCCGCGGGCGCGAGTGTACGAACTTTATATCGCGCATTGCGCTATGCTTCATTATCTCAGCTATTTTTGCTTTGTTATGCTTCTATAGGGTTGTCGAGTATTATATTACTTAGTTAAAATTATTGACATGATTGACATGGAGATTCAGTTTTTATGTTCCGTTAGTAAAAAGATTCGGGTGGGAATCCTACATAATTTATCTAAGAGTAATCTCAAAAGCTTTAAGTATGGTAGAATTTCTTCCTGCGGTGTAAAATTACAGTACTTATAAAGTAGTTTCTTAACATTTTCATGTAATCAAAACAAATATATTAAAGCTACAGCCTTAAAACAAAGTATTCGAGAACGGTATTTAAAATTCAATTGTCAAACAATTTCCTGTGTCATGCTACCTCCTTTTATAAGTTAGACATGTTTATGTACTTATAATATTTTGAAAATTTTATCTAAACAATTGATCTAGGAACCTATTTATCTATATTAAATTTCAAGGGTGTTGTTAAGAACATTACACATTTTAAGCGATATAATATTTATTAACTAGGTATACACGCGGAGATTGCGGAGTAGCCAACTGCTTTTAAAGAAAAAATGAAATAAACTCTGGTTAACGAGTTCAATACATTGAAAGTGTCAGCCCTGTCCCAGGTGAGACGGCGAGTCGCCCGCGGCTGCGCTGGCGCACCCCCCACTCCGTTGATCGATCGCTCGGACCCACCAATTAGGTTTCCGCGATCTATCCGCTAATCGTCCGTTCCGTTCGATAGGATGAACTATCGCTGTAGAACAAAGAAAGGGTAAGCTTTTACCAACTCTCGCGGAATTGGTTTGTGACATAAAGTGGAGCAGAAAAGGATTTATTAAGCGCAACTATAACAATATTTCAAATTGTTTTAGTTTTGTTCTTGTCAAAACGAACGTTAAACATAAAACGTAAAACGTATAAAGACGGTTCTTATATTTGTGATAATGATAATTCTGATAATAGACTAGAAGAGAGCAATGACAATAATTTTATGTCACTTAAAAATCTAACCGAGCAAACAGCATTAAGGAAATTGGCCATTTTACTAAAAGCAAGCAAACCTCAATTAGGTGCAATTGTAATAGTGACGCCGTGGAAATAAATAAGAGTTGGCTCCATTAGACGAGAGTTAATCTCGATGACGGAACACATTACTGACGCCGGTAATGAGTGGAGCGTGCTGACTCCATGCGTGAGACGAGATACAGGACATATCCTAATATGGTCCTGTATCTCGTGTTAAAGGATACGATTTTTGTGTTTTTATAAATATATTTTAATTAAAAAAAATCTTATTATTTATGAAATCGTAAATCTAATTGGAAAAAACAAAATATCACTGTATAGAAAGATTACATTACATTAAAATCAACTTTTTTTTATCGCATAGTCTAATTGTAATTACGAGTCATGACGACTAGTAATGTTTTCTTCAACTTGATTCGTTTCGAATGTGGATCCAATTTGATGAAAACTAAAGTTATGTAGAGAATTCTTCACTTTTTTTTTACATACAATAAGTTAATGCTTGACCACAATCCCACCTGAAGGTAAATGGAGATGTGGTCCAGTTTTCTTTCTTGTCTCCAATAGTTGAAGTGTCTCTGGAAGCGGTAGTAATCGACTATGTATCTTCAGGAAAAATGGTCTGATTGCCACATTATTCGATAAACATATCTGTCCTAATTTTTTACTGCTTTATGGTGAACTGAGTAGAGCGTGAACCGGCGAGCGAACAATTTACGAACTCCTAAAGGCATTTGGAAGTACTGGTACGTAAATAGGCATGGATTTTGTTGGTCCTAGCCGGTCGGTAATAGCAACAAACAACTCGCTGCCATGGTAACGAATCGCCTTAAGCCACTTATACACTAGTCTAGATTCTACAACCGACACACGTGATGCACATACTCGTAGGGGTACTCATACGCACACGCAGGCCCGTACTGATAAACCGATCTTAAGATCTCTACCATAATAAAATACGGTTTGAGATGCTGACATGTCAAATCGTACAAAATATGACATTTGTAAGATCTGAGATCGCGGTCTTGAGCCGAGATCGATTTATTAATGACGGCCTTAGACAGATCGTAGAATGGAAGGTGGTCTCAGGGATATAAGAGGTCACTACAGTGGATATGTGCATTAGTTAGTGCCAATAGGGCATCCAAGTGTTAAAAGTTTTTATGGCATCTAAATGTTTTTGATGATGCCTTTTAAGTGTAAAAAACCTCAATCTTTCGGACTGTTTCGGAGAAGCAGAAGTGCTTTTCAATCTTGAAAACTTCCAGTAGACACGATTGACATAAGTAGCAAGGTTATGCGAGCATAATTATTATAAATATTACAGGGACTAGCTATAGGTGTATGCAATATAAATTGACATGATATTATTAACTAACTACTTAGTTAACGACCCTGTAGCCTAGTTGGTAGCGACCCTGCCTGCGAAGCGAGGAGTCCCGGGTTCGATTGTCGGCTGGGGCAGATACTTGATTTGGGTGTTATTATGATGTGTTGTATGTGTCGTCCATACCACCCGCGACACAGGTAAAAACCTAGTAGGGGGGTGTGAGTGTGTAAGCGTTTATTTATTTACTTATTTATTTAATGCCCTGAAATCTTACAGATTGCTTGCATCTTGCGTTGTAAGTACGAAATCAGTCCATGGAGCGGCATCATTGCGTTTGCGTATGTTTCAATACGCATTTGCGCATTTTTCAATATGCAGCTTCCAAGTAGTCCAATGAAGCGCCGTGGACAGTAAAAGGCCGTAGTTTCGTTAGCTACAAAGTAAGGAAACGGAAGCTTCAGTTACATTAGCGGTTTGCACTTGGCTGTTGTGTTATGCTAGGGGTGAACGAACAATAATGTTATGTACTTTTTGTTGGAAGTTTTTAGGCGTTGTATTACTCGGTTTAGCTTAGTGATGTCACCACTAGTGGTTAGTCAACACTCTGCTTTGACTGTAAAATATTAACAGGTGCATGAATTGGAGAGCCGCATCTAGCAGTAATCAGAAAGGGAAAGGGCTCTTCTTCGCTGCAAGGTTTCTCAGGGTTTTTCAGGTTTTATTTGTTTCTACATATCTATAACAAACAAATATGTTACTGTATGATAAGCTATTTCATTACTGAGATGTGATAATGCAGAACTATCCTCGGGCGATGATTAGCGATTTTATAAACATTGTTACAAATCGTTGTTCCCTAGACCGCTTTAGTGGTTACGTTATAGGTAATAAATATGATGGCCTGACACCTCAATTTCGAAACCTAAAGGTCTATAAAGTTCGACGAGACCGCAATGATGGAAAATTAGCAAGATCCAAGCAAGAGTTGGGGTGAAGTATGGATAGCCGGCGGCGAAGGCGACGAACAATACCCGAGCACCTCACGTAGCGACAAATCTCCCGCCGGCCGCGGGCATCGGCGACAGAGACGACGATACACTTCCACCCTTCACCAGAAAGGGACGAAACGCCCTGCACTCGCGAGATTATGATTTATCCTGTATAATTATCGAATAATAATCTTCTTTGCATCTCTCGTTATAGCATTACGATAATTTAGTCCCATTACATCGGGTTCTAAGCGGTGACCGTTCGCTAGCCTCGCAACGATTGATAATAATCGCTCGCGAAGTATAATGGCGTACACCCACGGGTAATTATTGTTGTGCAGTCGTGAGTTCGTGAGTCTGTGGAATGGTGGAATGCATCTCCTTCGGGGGTTGCGCCGTAAACCAACACGGCTCCGTTCGGCCGGCCGCGTAAATAACTGATCGCTTTCCCGTGCTAATGATAGTGCGGCCGCAAGCTCTTGCGTCCTCCTTACTCGATCCCGATAAAATAATTACGAGTACTTATAAGTGCTCGCACTTAATACCGATCCCGTAGTGCTCATTATGTTCATTACGAGCCTTCATTTTGTAAGCGACCTACAATTCTTTATCGTTCTCGCCGACGCGTTGTCGCGAAAGTGTAACTTTGATGGGGATATCGGTAAGATAAGTTGGTATCTACACTTATAATTATAGTATCACTCTTCCAATTTTCATACTGTCTCAATAAACACTGAAGCGCAAGCCAACTCTTAAAACGAAAAAGAGGGGTTCAGTTTCAGATAAAATAAGGATAAATAAATAAATTCCAAATATTCTTAAAAACAAAGAAACTGAAGAATTTTCTTTCTTTTTCTTCTCTTTTTCTTGGGCTGGCAACACATCAGAGATGCCTTTGGTGTTGCTGATGTCCATGGACAACGTTAGTCACTTACCATCAGGTGGATCGCCAGCTCGTTCGCCGGTTATTTCCACAAAAAAGAACAACAAATTATTTAGTCAATAAAGATGGGTATGACCAGGACTCAATATAGCACAAGTTTACAATATTTATACCAGACAAGACGTTTCGGAGATGAGTCCCACGTGTATAGTAGAGCATTGACAAGAAGATGTGATAAAAATATTGGAGGGCATGATTGGGATTTGACAGCGTAACAAAATGATTAACCACATGTCATATTGACCACAAATTACCTGTTCCTCTAACTTGTTCCATATTGCCGATGAGAGATGATACATAATTGTTCAGTTACAGTTAGGTAGGTATACAGTATCTCCAATACTTATTTAACAGTAAGTACCCAGAAAATATATGTGTAGGCACAAAGGTCGGAATGTAAATTCGAGGAACCGCAATAAAAGTTGGCGGAGTCTCGAAACTGTTTGAAGTTACAATGAAGTCATTCCTTTGTCTGGGGCTGGATCCGCCCGGGGGTGCGATCCGAACGCATCGCAAGAGGTTGTATTGACGTTTGGTCACGGGGCATCGACAATGCACTTCGCTACGTTAATGGGTTGTAGTGGCCGACGGCTCCGTTATAGCTAATGATTGGCCGGCATTAAGCCCGGCTGTTCTGTGCGATTATTGGATCTAACAGATAATTTTATATCGTATTGTCCCGGAGCGTAAAATTTTCCGTTGTTATTACGAGACGAGCTCGTCGAGCCATATCTTCCATCGCAGGACTTCTCCAATTAGCAACTATGTACCGTGTTGCACTTGAAGCCTGGGGCAAATATTTTAATATGAGTTATGTGCAAAATGTGTAATTATGTTCAACCACTTAAAAGGTGTTGTGAATTAGTGTTTTTAATTATTGTATACTGTATTGTATCATATGTTATCGGATACTGAGGGATGGATCATGACAATTTATTCATGTAGTAATTGGGCGATTATTTAATGATTTTTTTTAAGAAAATAGCTGGCAAGCGAGCTGACGATCCACCTGATGGTAAGTGGCCCATGGACATCAGCAACACCAAAGGCATCACCAATGCGTTGCCGGCCAAGAAAGAGAAGAAAAAGAAAGAAAGAACTGGCTCTCAAGCCCCCAGCTGGAGCACGCCGAGTTGTTTAGCGGCTGACTCATGCTTAAGGGTGGTAGCTATCCAGGCGAACCTCATGGAGAACTAATAGTAGTACCTAATTTAATGCTATATACAATTAAAATCAATATTATCAATATACCTAATCCCTCAAGGGACCCTACCACCAGCGGGCCGGATTTAGTCGCCTCTTACGACACCCATCCAGTGTGGGATTGGAGTTAGTATTCTACGCCCCCCAATACGGCTAATGATTTAATGATGTTTATTAACCCCCTTCAAAAAGAAAGTACTTTTTTTATTCAAACTTTTTCGATTATGAAGAGGGCATGCTATTATATTTCAATGGTGTTTTACTTTGTGTGTCTTGTGACATATGTACCTAATTGATATTTTTGCATCGAGATAATTATATGATGGAATATATATATATAAAGTATGTAGTAGTATTTTTATTTTTATTTTGTATAACTTTTCTTGCTGTTCTCTGTTGCAGTCAAGTAGTTGTTACTTGAAATAGTAGTTCGGAAGAAGAATTAAAAAGGTAAAAAACAATTTCACTATTACCTTACTAACATTATCTTCATTCGTTCAACTTCATTTACGATCATTACGTCTTAAAAGTTAAAATATTATTTTAACAACTGCATTTGTCGGAGGAAATTATGAATAGTGATCGTGGAAGTTCAGTTGTGAGGTCGGACTCGGAGTCGCAGCTCTGGCTCACGAGCACCATACTTCTTCCTCGGGTAATGAGCCCTCTAAATCAAACAATAGCATTAAAGTGTCAATACCGGTTCGATAACAGCTCGCTGTTTTCTTTTGCACGCAGAATTATGGCCATAAATCCATACAAGGCCCGTTTAGATCCTACGACTTGTCGGCGGTGTTCCGTTTGTTTTCTATAGGTGTAGGGACCTATGTAATTTTCACTATAATGACCGAGCTGGTTATTCGGGTACTCTCTATATATGTATGTACCTACGTCTTAAATATTCATTGGATCAGTAAAACGTGTATTGTTCTTTGGAGATACGTAATGGTCATTGGTTATATTGGAATCTGGTTCATTCCTCCCTTGACGCTAAATATTTTGATTAATGAAGTAAACCGTAATTTAATGATAATATTTTTAATACGAATACTTCATAATATTTATCAAGTTACCTTAGTCGCGGGGTTCAAAAGCGTTTGGCATTTGGCGGTGCAAATGACTGTCCAAATTACGCAGTTAACTTCCCAAGCGATGTGGTTTGCCGACACCTTTTCCACCGACCTTTGGGCTAGAACTGCTGAGAATACCATTAGCTAGTTAATAGGTTTTACTTAGTGTATTTATGGCGTTAAATTATGTTTTTGGGATCTTTAACAAATACGTACTGATTTTTATTTACAAATTATATTCTTGTCTATTTAACTTTATTATGTATGAGTAAAGCCTATTTTTATTCTTTTATGTGAAAAAATATTATTGATTTTTTTTAATTGTACTTTTTTATATAATGAAGCAAGTGATGATTGATGTCCAATACTCTGACTAATTGCGATATAGAAATTCATAATTTAATTAGTTAATTCTTCATAGAAAAATAAGGAACGGGCTAAATGCATGTGATAAATTTTCACCAGCCAACCCTGGGTAGTGATAACAAAATTTCTGCAAATCACAAAATAAGTATAATAACTGATGAAATATCATAATAACACGTTATTAGTATAAATTTAAACTAAAAAATTTACTTGATATGTAAACTTCAAAACATAAAAATTATTTGTAAAATCGCTACGTCACGACCATTGGAATTTCGAGCATAGAATCAAACAGAGCACTACAAAGTCAATTCAATGTCATGGGGCAAGGGGTTGTAGATAAATACAGCAAGGGTCGCGGCCAGATAAACACGGGTGCTCAATTTGTGTAGTTGTACAAATGCGCAACTGGCCCCACCGGACGTAGCCCCACAAGATTACGTTGCAACTCTTCTACTGTAGCGTTGTAGGACATTTTATTATGTTTATTGATTTGTGAATCTATGCTTTTAATGATTATGTATGAGATAGTTAGAAGGTACATACAATATTGTTATTGATATCAACTGGAAGTTTGAGTATTTTTTGCTTGTCGTTACTGCATTATGAGTATTCTCATATTAAGAACAATATGTGTTTAAGATGTAACTCAGTAGATATAAAAATTTATAATAAAATACGGGAGCCCCATTTCATTTCAGTCAGCAACGCGTCGGTTATCCCTTTGGTATTACCGCTGTCAACGGTGAGCACTTATTTTTATACATATATTGAACCACATTACTGTTCAACTTCTTTTCAGCTATTTTGCAGAGATCAGAGTCAGAAATCAGAGTACCTTTTAAACTGGTCTATGCTTCTTTCTTGGTGGCAATGCATCGATACCTAAAATATTAACCTTTTATTACATATCATAACTTAATACCTGACTACAATCCCACCTGGTAAGTTAAGATTAATCCAAGATGGTGAACGCAAATTATTTAAAGCCTAGACTCTTTCTTGAAGATTCCTACTTCAAACGAAAGCGGGAACATCAGCTATCAATATCATCTTCCACGGAAGTCGTTGACCACTTTTACCATTAGTTGACTTCTTCGTCTCATCAAAAATTTAAACGTAAGCTTGTCCAATTGTATTTAGCTACTGATAAAAAATGCTACCAACTAAATGCTAGTAGCTCATTAATGTTGTCAGCGTTACAAAGTCATTTTGTACGCAACACTTAGCTTTAAGTACGTTATTGTTGAAGCTAATGCTGATCCCGTAATCCTCATCGGGAGCGTTCGGAATAAACAGTAGGTCTCATTAATCACCTCAGTGGAGGGGGAAAACTTTGTCTATTCGAAACTCCACCTGACTCGGATATTTTCTTTTAACTTTTAAGCTTTGTTCAAAAGTTTTGATGGACTTTGAGTTTTAAGTAAGTTGAATAGTAATATATCTTGTGCCGGTGCCAGACGACTCCATTCTGTATTATAATAAGCTGCACTGGAAGTACAATGGCTTTGCTTTAGATACTCGTATAAAGGTTCAGTGTAATTTAGTTTTGACGAATTTATTTATATTTGCATACCTATATACCTATAGGTAAAAAAGTTCATTGTATAATGAAAAATTACCATTCTTTGTCAACATATTACTTTTAAATGCTGAATTTTGGTACTATTACTCTTTCTGATTTGTTTTCATAATACTGTTCTCATGTTATTTCAGCAATATGTAGGTAGTGTAAGCGGATTTTATTCATACGCCGGATTATAACGACGAAAACTTTTACCAGTTTATGAATATATCTTATGACGGGGCAAGAATATATTATGAAGTAGGGTGGGTAAGGAGCATCCGACGTACCTAATTCCATTAGGTAAGCGCCGCCATCCAACTCGGAATTAGTTCCACCTTATTGCCGACTTGAGAATTTTTATCACAGCTAAAGCAATCAGAGCGCCAATAATTTCCCTCATAATGACTCGGCGGTCGTAAAATTTGAGCATTGCGCCAAAATGGTGGCACATTAAAATTCTCTCCCCATCGTTATAAGCGGAGTTATCGGCGGCAAGCGATCCGTTCGCGTCGATCGGGACAATCGCCATTTCCATCTCAATCGCCCCCGCCCCGCGTTAGTTTTCTTTTTTAAATCGCGCGTTAAGGATTTGGCGTGAATGCGTGAAGGGTTGCCACCCGCCGACCGACCCGCCCCCTCATATGTCCTCATCTCGCGAGAACTACACCCGCGACCCGTTTTCTAACAATTGATAACTCTTTGTTTCCTATTATTACTTCTGATAGTTCTGATTATAACATTTGACTAAATGTGACATATTTAGAGTACATTGTTTGTTATTGCGTCATGCTGACCATTATTATTGGGTCTTATATTGAGTTTGGGCAGGGCGGCAATTATAGTTAAAATTACAATGTAACAGCTTTCAAACGTCCTGATTTACATTACATAAGTTGTTGACTGATTATACACTTCTAAGGGATTGTCCCTTACGTTACGTTTCGTTTACTCTGATAACGTAGGGAGTCCAAGTGTATTACTGCTAATGTTAGAAGTAACTAGAACTAGAGATTTTTTGTTCTATTTAGGCTAATATTTTTTAATACAGTCTAACTACCATTTAAAATAATCTAAATTTTACTAACAAAAAATAACCGACTTCAAAGTCTCAAAATCTACATAGTTGTCAGATCTCGTTCAAATTTATGTGAGACCACATGACAAGCGCCTACTTTCGATCAAAAAAAGAATCATCGAAATCGGTTAGCGTGATATTGAGTTATTCGTCTATTTGTCGCGCACATCTTAACACAAATTTACGACTTATGTAGTTTTCTCATGGATGCCATTGTCAAATCTCAATAAAATTTATGTGGGACCACATGACAGCCACCAGCTTTCGATTAAAAAAAGAATCATCAAAATCGGTTCGCCCAGTCCAAAGTTCTGAGGTAACAAACATAAAAAAAAAAAATACAGTCGAATTGAGAACCTCCTCCTTTTATCAAGTCGGTTAAAAAACGAAAACTTGTGTAATGTTATCTTCATTTGTTAAACTTACTTGTTTCAACTTATTAATAGGCATGTTAAATATCAAAGAAAAACCACTTTTTATTACTCTTGGTATTCACTGAAAATATACAAAAAGGAATGTTTTATTGATGTATGTACGATCGGCAAATACACAAAGCCATTAGTGTATTTCTTTACAAAGAATAAAAGTCCGTCTTTCACACTTCGAAATCTCTTCAGTGCAACTATGTCTCATATATGTAAAATAATGCGGCCGATATATCCTAAACCTCCTTGGGGGTGTCAAGGGGTGTGTGGGGTTAGAAGAGACCCCCCGAGCGACTTATTCCGATATAATCAATAACTTAGTGAGATCCCCTTTGCATCCGGCCGTGTGACAGTTCCTTCAATCGAATCTAAGGGTTGTTTTTTACTTTTTTGTTCAAATATCGCCTGATTAGAGAACCGATGTGTACGAGGGCGCTTTTGAAGTTGATGTTGTTTCACGAATGGCTAATTTTTCACTGTGCCTGGTAATAAGTGTTTGCCCTTTGACTCCCCTTATTGCTGTGCTTTTGAAATTCGAAACCTAAAGTACCTATCTACAATTTAAAATAAAATCCTCTTTCAAAAAACCGAGTATGCCGCGTAAGTGCGGAACTCAATATAAATAAAATAAATAATAAACGCTTACACACTCACACCCCCGCAGTAGGTACCTGTGTCGCGGGTGGCATGGACGACAACAACACCCATGACTCGAGTACAAATATTTATCTGTCACATGAATATCTGCCCCGGCCGGGAATCGAACCCGGGATCCCTCGCTTCGCAGGCAGAATCGCTACCAACTAGGCTACAGGGTCGACGAATAAACAAGAATACGGAACATAATATATAAGAAAAATTTAATGCTATTTTAATTCCGTTCTTCTTAATAGTAGTTAGGTCGGTAGTAGATACCTAATGAGCGCTCGTAGTTTTAGTTTGTATCAATTTTAAGTGCTCTACCGAATAAAGCAACTCCGAGCGTTACCGTAAGTTTCACAGGTGACCGCTAGTGAAACCTCTTGGGCGCTTCCGTGATTGGTTGGTTCAACTTGGTTCCTATTGCTATTAATTACTAGATGTAATAAGGATCCAAATTCGTCACTATTCGACATGTGCGATGCGTGGTGAAGTATTTATTTATTTGTTAGGTAATCCAATAGCGTTTACAAAATCACTTATTGCTGACAAAACAATTAGGTACTTAAATGGCCAAAAAGGGAATACACAAAAATAACAGTAAAATAATTTATGAACAGTCATGCTTAAAACCGTGCTTAAAAGTCATTTGTGTGTGTGCATGTGTTTGTGTGTTGCATGTACTTACGTTAGGTTTTCTGTTTCCCTTCAGCAAGCTAAATGAAAATTTTATTCAAAACATTATTAATTTAAAAATACTTGACAATCACCATACGATGTTATACCTGTTTATCTATGGAAATCGTCGACGAAAGAACAGGCTAGCTATGGTAAGTGATTGCCGCATTCATTAGCTCTCATCTTGACTCCACAGTCCACACCAACCTGCCCTATTCGTTTTGCAAGAGTTCTGGTGAATGGCTAACGTTGCTCCCTTCTCTTGGACATCATTGGGTTCTGTCGCACAGTATAATCCTAACGGTGCTCGTTCATTGTAATAGATTATTTTGCCCACCTCCCTAGGCTTCCAAAAATTTATGAAGTGAAATACAAGATTTTAAACTTAACTCAGCTCACTATGTGGCATTGTAGAGACCAAACGTGTTAACCGATTTTGATGATTCTTACGTCCATAGATTCGAGCTACTTTCCTTCCTTGCGAGTGCAACTAAATTTACTAAACATGGAAATAATCAAAATTCTTCACAGCGACCACCAAACACGCAGTCGGGTTTTTTTTTATACATTTTAATATGTAATGTTAAGCGTCTGCGTGGCTCTTACAGAGGAAAATGTTTGATGTTCTATCAAACTCATACATCCAATAAGAAACACAGGATGAATGGACCATTTTCTGTCAAAATTTCAGCTAATCATCTTTATGATAAGAAATAAATAATAAGAATAAAAAAACTGTATTAGATATTCAATGGAGATGAAACGCTTGCCTAGAAGTACTATGTACCGTCATTATGACGACCCTGTAGCCTAGTTGGTAGCGACCCTGCCTGCGAAGCGAGGGGGAAGCCCGGGTTCGATTCCCGGCCGGTGCAGATATTTATGTGACAGATAAATATTTGTACTCGGGTCATGGGTGTGATTGTGATGTGCTACTCGTACCTATATGTGTCGTCCATGCCACCCGCGACACAGGTCATAACCTACTGCGGGGTTATGATGAGTGTGTTAGTGTTTATTAATATTTATTTATTATTATTTATTTATTATCATTGGATTATTGCAAATTAGATCAATAACTCTACCACCTTGATAGGCATGAGGGTACCTATTTGATGACGCCTCCATTTCAGTAAGTAAACAGATATGACTTCCGATATTTTATTTCTATGGTCAGGTGTAGAGTACGTTGGTTTTGATACTGCAAAATGTAACCTACGTTATATTATAAGTACTATTATTTCTTCTGTGGTTATAACTTAAAGTGTATCTATTTTGTTACTCATGTCGAAAACGGACTACCTTACGACTCGTTCCTACAACGTCGTTAACGACTTGGTTTGGCATTTCAATTTAATAACGATTTATTAAAACAATAGGTCACGTATTTACAATAGGAGACGTATTCACAATTGTTCATTATACAATTACGCGAGTGATGGAAAAGCAAAACCAGCAACATCCATTTTTTTCCAGAACATGTCATGTTCACTTCGTCCTAACGATGTTCTATAGTGCGACAGAAGAATTTAAGTGTAACTGCAAAAAAAAGGAAGCCCTAAATGCACCATGGAGTGACGTCATAATGGGAAAGAAAAGTATTTAATAAAAAACCGGGCAAGTGCGTGTCAGGCCACGCGCAATGTAATGTTCCAAAGGTGTAAGTTTATCGACTATCACTCATTAACTAATTAAGCTAACCTAGCCGTGTTAATCTTTGTTGTAAATTTATCATTTAACCTATCTTTGTGAATTTTTCACTAGTCCATCTCCAACCTTACTAGCTATAGTAAGAGGGGGACTTGAATCTAATCAAAATTGTCACTTTAAAGCCAAATATTTCACAAACAGGCCACTGAATTGAAAAACAGCTTTTGCAAACCCATAATATTTTTGAAAGACCATTTCAACAATACTCCACACTATGGGCTCCACGACGAAAAAAAAATCATGCCCATATTACCTGTATGGGAAGTACCTTAAAATTGTCTTTATGCAATACATAATGTTTATTCATGCCAAATTACAGCTTTCTAGCATTAAGAGTCTAGGCGCTATGCTTCGGATACATGGACGAATACGACGGTCATCTGGATAGGTCTCGTGTTCGATTTCCGGCTGGGGCATTTGTATGACAGATAAATGTTTGTTCTTCGGTCGTGGGTTTTTGTAATGTTTCATTTGTTTATGTCCGTGCAACCCACGATACAAGGATTTTCTTATGTGGTGTAATGAGTCTGCGATTATGTGTATGTTTGGGTGTTCATCTAGTAACATGTCAAAAAACATTAAAATTTCATAATCATTTATGTTGTATATATTAGGTGTCACTGATATATGCATGTAATTTTTTTAATATACCAGCTTTTTGGAAAGGTGCTTTGTCATGGAGGAGAAGAAAAGAAATTATTTTTGAATTTGTAAACTTAAAATGTATGTACTAGTTATTATTTCTTCTGTGCTTAAACTAAGGAGTAAGGTACTAATAGTATTGAGGAATCGACGAAAATCTCGTTTTATGAGGTGGGATGTCAGTCAAGATAAAAATATACAATTAGAATTTGGAAAATGCTTATAAAGTCCTACGTTGAATGTTTTAATGTTCTTTGTATTTTATTTTAACGTAATTAACTTTGTGTAAATAACTTTGAGTAATTATATTATTAATCTATTATCGTGTTTTGGCTGGAATAAGACTTTTTGTATTGACCTCCGTCCCGCACACTGTCTATTCATTACAGTAGGTATAATAAATTACAAAATCACAAACATCCCGGGCCAAATAATAAAAATGTATATTTCTTGTTTGTTTAAAAAATTATTATTACGTAAAGCAGTTCTCTCAAAGCAGGATTTGCTTTAAGTCTAAAAAACTCTACATTTGTAGTATTATTGTACATTAATTTTGCGTATAAGATGAATGTTTTGAAAAAAGGAAGGGAAAGACTAAAACTGAATTGTGATGTAATACAATCTCGTAAGTTAAATAAAATAGATAATTACTAAATAGTTTTCAACCTAAATAATAAATTATATCCATTCTCGCGCTAAAGTCAGGTAACATAGAGTTATGAATGTCTGGAAGTGTCTGGAGGTGTTTGGAGTGAAGGGCAAAGACAAAATAAATTAAGTACTACAATCGCTTTTTTAACAAATTACCTTTTTATATAAGAACTTCTGCAGATCGTTGATGATTCAGTAGTTTTGTTGCTTCAGTGACCTCGCCTAATAGAGCAAAGGTTCAATTCTCGGTCGGAGATTTATGTGACAAAGAAATTTTTCTGATCGTAATTATGAATATTGCAGAGGGTATGAGTGAATATTATTTTAAATGTATCTGCGAAATGTATATTTTTTTTTTAACATCATTATGAAGCATCAGCTATAGTTGTATAATCTGAGCTATAGCAACGACTGGTAGTGAGTTATACAAACAAAGAAGGTACAACAAATAAAACTACAGTGTCTGATAAACTAACTTTGAGTTTATTTTTACCATTTACACTTGACAATGTATTCGTAATCTGTTGTCGGCTACGGTGGTGTGCGGCGTAGCGCGTAGCGTACAGTGGCTACGCACACGTCATGCTAACGGAAACATGCTACGAAATTATCTAAGAAAACGTAAACTATTCATACAGATAATATGAGTCGTACAGATACAGTAGTAATTAATTTAACGAGAAACTTATTTATACAAAGTAATATAGCAAGGAAAACAAAGACAAAAGTCACAAGTAATTTCAGTTTGACTCAATTCTCTCACAGAATACAATATTAGGAACGGTATATTTCACTAAGAATTTAAAATAATTTTAGTTTACGATACAGTATTAGGAACTATGATAGACACGTGCTACCTTTACGATGGTAAACTTAGTCGCGTAACCAACATTATATACCTAGGGAACTATAAAAGTCTAGACACGTAAATCCTTCGAGAATAACAAAATATGACAGTGCAGGTCTATTCTTACAAAATAATAAAACAAAGTGGAACAAAGCCTGTACAACTAAACAAACAACATGGCCGTGGCGGCACCTCTAGTAGCAGATACAACAGACTCATCCGAATTAATCTTAAATATTAAAATTTGTATTCGGAAAGTATAGTGAAACTCTAGATGCGATAATATTGAAATATACATAGGAACCATGATTCATTCCGCGGACCAGAGCCCGCGGAGACACAACATCGCACTACCGACTTCCTGCGTCCACCTACACACGCTAACTTATCCGTACTCCGGCACTCCGGCACTCCGGTACTCCGGCACTCCGGCACTCCCATCCGTACAGTATACTCCCGATTACAAACCGATTAAAATAAACATCTCCTACGGGATACGGGACGCTCGGCCGTCCATAACGTGGCGCGGTGGAGTTTCCAACTTAACCTTCAACAAACTTTAATAGGAGGCTCGTACTTTAATTTATAAATATTAGACGATAAACCTTAAAACGCAGTAATATAAATAAAATAATGATGTCTTAAAACGCGCGCCTTCGCGTAGAACGATGAATGAGTGCGTTGCGGGTTGAAGTTGCTCTTCGCCTTCGGAGGTCGGTGTAGTCGCTCTGAGTTACGCTTGTAAATAAACCGTCCGAGGGGCTCCCTTGAGCTGTGACGTAACTCCAGACGCCTCCAGAGAGTTGTAAAACGATCGCGGGGCAACGCGCGCAAACATCGTCCCATTGCCATTAGACATAACAAGAACCGCCGGTTACCGGTGGAATAAAACATTGCACTTTTCAAAAAACAAACTCAATGTTGTAGTAGGTATCCGCTCGTAGATAAAATATTGTAGTAGACTCCGCTAGATAAAATGTAAATATGTAAAATATTTTAATAACGTGATCTGTGCCATCGAAAATATAAGGGACTCCACGCACACAGCAAAGTAATGAATATACACGCGAGAGGGCCCAGCGCGAAGGCTTCGCCGCCGCGTGTACCTCCATGCCTTTCAATCACTTATGCCACTACTAATAATCATTACAATATCAATAAAAATTCAAGAATCACACTTAGTTCCAAAATAAACTCACTTGTATGCGAGGTAGGCTGAGCGCTAGCGCGCAGCCCGAGTTTCGAGTTCGTTCGTTTTGGAAAAGTTTGCTACGTTAATAATTATTATAATTAACCGTTACCAATAAGCCTACGCGGTGTCGTCGCGTCTCCGCGGCGCGGCGCCGGCGGCGCGGCGGTGCGGTGCGGCGGGCTCGGGTGGGGCGAGGCGCTCGCGCCTATCTTACACGGCTCCGACTGTAGTCTGGTGGACTGCGTACCACTCGTACCAGACGGTAATGTAGTGCGCACGGCGGAGTGATGGCTCTAGATCGCGTAAGGACACGTTCGATTCCAGAAGAATCCCGCGCGAGAGGACGACCGCTCTACTGCCTAACATACGTACCTAACTTCGCCTCATGTTTAAAAAAATCATATACGTATATCACTATATATATCTTCGTACATTTAAGATGCATCAGGAACTTCTTACGCGAACGTATCTATGCCTAAAATTAGAACGATTATATGTATGTATTACATAGCTTTAAACAATAATTAAATCGTAATTATCAATATCGATAATATTATATGACATAAAGATAGGAACTTGCTTTCCTGGGGAACGATGGTAAAGAGCGAGCCGCGCCGGCTCGGCCGCAGCCGCGGTGGCCGCAACGATAAACGTATATAATAAAACCTGTCTAACGTATGATATGAAATGCGGCTTCGCGGCTGTGCCGTGCGGGCCCGCCGCCGCTCCCCAGTGCGCGGCGGCGGCGCGGCGGCGGCGCGGGGCCGGCCCGACGCCGGCACGACGCCGGCCGGCTCCCATTAACCTACACTTACGATACTACAAGCTTGAATGTATAACTAGGAAAGTGTCGCACGCGGCGATCTTATCAACGAAAAGAAGCGTTAAGAGCTAATAGTGAACTGCTGCGTTGTCGGACAACGGAGAGAGCGAGGGGCTCTAAGTAGTAGTAACTATACATTTCGTCGGATTAGGATTAGTGGCCGGCGCTGGCGAGGGGCAGCTCGCCGGGCTGCGGGAAGCGCGGGGGGGGCGCGCAGAAGTTGACGTCCTTGGTTGGTGCGGAGGCGTCCTGCGCGGCGCGCGCCGCCAGCAGCGTGATCTGGTTGACGACGTCCTCCATCTCGTGTGTGAGCGGCTCCGGCGGCGGCGGGTGCGGCGGGTGTTGCGGGTGCTGCGGGTGCTGCGGGTGCTGCGGGTGCTGCGGGTGCTGGGAGTTCCGCGCGTGGCCCTCGGTCTCGGCGTGGCGGCGGAACTCGAGCGCGGTGCGGAACCGCTCCCCGTGGCAGGTGCGGCACTCGAGCGCGGGCTGGACGACGCGGATGACGCCGCGAGAGGCTTCCCGCCCGGCATAGCAGGAGCGAGCCTGGTGGACTTGGAGGGGCCCGGCGGAGGGGAAGGCGACCTTGCAGTGCTTGCACACGTAGCAGAGGTCGAAGTCGAGCTCGCGGGCGCCGGCGGGCGGCTCGGGCGCGGGGGGCGGCAGGCGCAGCGTGGAGGCGCCGGGGTCGGCCGCGATGTGCCGGATCTGGTCCAGCGTGGTGGCGGGGAGCTGCAGCACGCTCGCGCCGCTGCCAGTTTCCACTATCAGCCCTTGCGGCTGCGGCTGCGGCTGCGGCTGCGGTGGCAACTGGGTAGGGTTACCTGGAACAATGAAAACATTCACATAAGTAATTATATAAGTATTAGTTTATTTTTCAGAAGTTAAAGTTTACGATGTTGAACCGCAAAATAGGTATATAAATTAACACATTTCAATCTTGTGCTATTTTTGCATTCCGATGTGAGAGATGTGGCTGCGGCGACAGATCTGACCAAAGCAATAGAACTCACTGCCTTAGTGACTAAGATCAGAATAACGCAGTTCTAGAAACATCACATAAAACTACAGCATTATTTCGGTATCTTTTATCTATTTCATTTACGATGATAAATAAAATATGGTTGCTTATTACTGATAAGTACATACTTATTAGATAATTCAAAAATATTAAATAAATTATGAGTAATTATAAAATTGCAATTTATTCGGAAGAGGTTAATCTCCTTGCGACAAGGGAAGGTTCATTGCCGTTTACCATATTTTGCATTATTACGACTACGTACGAAATAGAGCAGATACATAACTTACTTATTTAAAGATATAACGTATAAACGATCTACCAGTGATTATCAACTTTCAAAACAATAACATCTTTTAAAAATAGGCTACATACACTGAATCAGTTGAAACTACCATCAAAATCGATATGTACATCGCTTAGATATCTAGCTTAATGCAATACCGACGCAAAACAAAACTAAATCGAGCTCAGTACAAAAACGACAAAACAAAATTTAAAAGTAAAAATCGAAGCTTACAGCCGCACTCAATCACGTGCAAACAACTATCGCTCCCAATTTGGGTGGGTCTGGTCGCTATTGTTTTCTCCGAGATAAACACTGTTTGCGTACATGGGACATTGTACATGCGTGATGCGTTTCTAACGAGCGCGCACTGTAATTGATTCGGACGCTTTATGCGGCTATATTCGCGAATGCATAATACATGGCCTCAGGGAGCCAGTTCTCGAACTAAATGCAGTATCTCAAAAAGAATGGTGCAAAGCTGGAGAATAACGAAGGAAAGTAATAACTCGGAGCCTCGATAACGTACGACCTAGTTTGAACTGTAGCTCTTGTGTTGGGTTTATGGCGTCGGGTTTTGTACTTAAAGACATTTAGTTAATATCAAGGATATGGGGGTGATGATTAATGAAAATAGAACTATAAATGTTAATATATGTCAACTATAAATTATATTGTGTGCTCAAAAAAAATGTCATTTTTGAACGAAATCTTCACGATCATTAAATAAATAAATAAATAAACGCTAACACACTCATACCCCCGCAGTAGTTATATCTACCTGTGTTCACAATCACACCCATGACTCGCGTACAAATATTTATCTGTCACATAAATATCTGCCCCGGCCGGGAATCGAACCCGGGGTCCCTCGCTTCGCAGGCAGGGTCGCAACCATCTAGGCTACAGGGTCGTCATTATCACGCTACGTGACGTTACTTGAAACCCTTAATGACGTGTTGAATTACAATAGTCTCCAGTTCAAGTCATGGTCTAATCACATACTAAAAACTTTGTCAAATAAAAAAAAGAAAAGAAAAAGAAAACCTGGCCAATAATTGCTGTAACTAACATTTACCGACAAGTCCAACTAATTGCAGTCTTTGGCCTTTAAAAGGATGGAAACTGATTCGATTACGATAAAACACAAGAAAGTTAGCATTTACGTCGCTATATGGTTCTGATGGACGAATGATGAGCAGACGTTCCTAGCCAATTTAATCGTATGCGGGAATTTGCTTGAATAATATTGTACGAAACGGAGCGTAGCTTTCGATCTCTCAACAATCGTTCGGTTGATTGAACGATCGTGTTCATGTAATGAGACCTTAGCTCTGAGTGCCATACGTTGGTTGGTACCCGACAATGTGTACGCTAATGAACGCTGTTCAAGCTAAAAAGGAATTGTAGTTCCTAACTAAACGACTCTAATAGGCCGTGTTTGACGAATGGCTTGTGTTATGTTATTAGTTCTTTAGAGGAGCGTCTTGCAGAGTTCAATTGGAATCAGTGACTAGGACTGATCATTTTTAAGGAGACTTGGTGTTTCATAAGGAACATTAATTAGTTTTCTTTTCTTTGTCTTTCTTCGTTCTCGGTGATGCTGCTGAGTTGTTAATGTTCATGGGCGACGGTGGCTTCACCTTCAGGTGGATCGTCAGCTCGGTTGTCGGCTAGTTACATAAAATATATATAAACTACTACTAGAGAGTGATTGTGGCATCTGACTTCATGGCTGGTTCCTAGAAGGTCATGGTATACGTTGACGGTTAGCATTTCGGTTTTGATTCGACGCATGGATTCGAAAATAGCTGATGAAAGTCTTAAGCAGATACTCTTGAGTAATAAATTATAGCGTGTATGAATATTTTCAAAATAGAGGATAAATAGATAATTTGAGAGCGAGGTTTAAATAAAACTACATGGCTGTCGCTATTGCAATGTAAAAATAAATAAAAAAACAATTGTTGTCGCAGTAAGTATTGTCTACCTAAAAATAAATCAAGACTTACACCCTCGACTGGTACAAATTCAGTAATATTTCACCACGAGAGCACAAGGTAGATAGTTTCAAAGCGATAAAAGCAGCAATTCTTAAGGAGCAGGATTTGACAGCTAACTAAAATCACAACCATATACGAATGGTGGTATAATTGAAACTGGTAAACTATTTATCAAGCGTTGGAGGCACAAAGCCGCTGCCACGACACGCCTCGGCCGTGACGTTAATTCGCAACCCTTTCTGCCAATTAGTTTCAAAATAGCCACACTATTGTGCTGCTAACACGGTCACACATCGCACCTAATGACGGCGAACGCTCGTTGCAATTCCAGTTCTATTGTCGACTAGATATGGTCGGGGTTTGAAAGCAGCATAGCGACTCAGTTTGGTCATTGCATCGGACGCTAGGTTTAAGTCAAAGGGCTTCTTAATCCGGACTTGTAGGTCGTTACGCGTTATTATAACGCGGACGGTCTCGGCTACTTGTTCGCTCATTTACATCTCATTAAGGCTGCTATTATTGGCGCATGGACGCAGGATCGCGGACGCAGACATTATCCAGTTACGTTTATTAAGCATTTCACCGTTTGGTTGCTCGCTTGATTCGGCTATTGAACATTTACCGTATAAGGGTTATTTCTGAATACATAACAACGCATATCTTAATATTATTTCATCTATGTTAATACAAAAAAATGTCACAGAAAATCCGGTTTAATTATCATAATGGTAAATCAATTTAGATGTAGCGTATAAAGACGACATGTAACTGATCCCGTGTCAAGGTGATCAGCGAAGTGGACTAGGCCAAGTGCTTGAGTGTTAATAACCTTAATGGCTTGCAATGATATATTGTGTGTAATGCGGTGTATTAAAATTCACTGCGAATTTAATAAAATACGCGTATAGTTAAAATTATCTCTTTCTGACGGAAAAACAGCCGATTGAATAAGAAAAATATTTCAATGTTTTTTAAATTACATCTTCTTTTGTTAAAATTTCTACAGCACTGTTTAATATAACATGGTGATTCTTCAATTCGTTTGTAGTCACTTGATTTATGATAAATAAAAACAAAACCGAGTTAGTGCTTGTTTCCTTAGGGGTTATCTATAGTTACCTACCTACGCCATCGCCACTTTAGAATTGGACTGTTGTCCAGAATTAGTAAAACATACAAAGCAAACAAATCAAAGCAATGAAATTAAAACGTAATACCGTAAAAATATACGTAATAAGTTATATTGATCGACAGACTAAAATAAAAAATAATCAATACTTGAAAACCTCCCAATCCCGTAGATGATAGAAATTATAAAGGAATTTACTAAAGGGATTCTTGTTAGTGCTTTATCAGGCGTATCCCTATTCAGTAGCCGTCTGTCTAGAGGCACTAGGCAGGCGATCCGATAGCGATACGAGCCGTCCGCGTGATGGATGGTAATTAAAGTAGATCGCCAAACAACTGCTGGGAACCGACAGCTCTGAGACCTGACCTCGGTCAACTAACTACTGGCCATTCGATCGGAACTTGTATTTCACTGTGTATGCTTATAGGCTTATAAGCAGTTAGAAGATTAAGCATCAGCTTAGTTGGCTTTTTTTTAGAATTCTCGAGCATTTTCATGTGGGTAACAGAACTTATTATTGTTATTTTCAGGCGGCACGAAACATGTCTCAGATAATGCTGCATGATTAGTGTGTCGGCCATGTTATCGACTATCGTGTTTGAAGAAGAATTTTATTGATGTTATGAAGTTTAGAATATGAACGTCATAATATAACATTATGTAAATTCTGTGTTAAGGAGCGATTTAAGTAACCGTTAGTGACTCTGAGTTGGAGCGAAAGCCTTAACAATACAAGCAAGCCAAACAAATAATCAAGGGCAGGTCTTAGCACATAGTCAGCAGACATAACACTCTTATTAAAATAAACCGATCGAACCCGCAATATTTATCGAGGATTCAATCTCGGAGTGTTTCCATTATCGGGCGTTCCACGAACGCTGTCGGCTCGAGGCATCAATGTCGGACCAGCAATTAGACTAACGGAGACTGTACTGGGTATTACGTTATGTAACGTTCCTAACTAGATTTTCTAATACGTGTACAACTCGTTTCGACGATTCTCAATGTCATGGCGTTATTTTGGAATCTATTACATAGATACAGTGAATTTTAATCACTGTGCCTTAAAATTTATTTATTTATTTATTTATTTAAGCTTAATGTTTCTACACATTCAACAATTACATATTTAACATAGCATTCACAATATAATTTTATTTCTTGTTGACGCGTAGTCCCTGCTGGGTATAAGCCTCCTCCAACTTAAACCAGTTTTCTCGATTTGTAGCAACCTTCATCCACTTTTCCCCTGCTATGCTCTTTAGATCATCCGCCCATCTTTTCCTTTGTCGGCCTGCTCTTCTCTTGCCTAATGGACCATTCCACCTTGTTGCCTGGATTGTCCATCTTTTATCCTGACATCTGGCTATATGCCCCGCCCATTTCCATTTCTGTACCAAACTATGATGTAGTGCGTCTGTTATATTTGTTTTCTTGCGGATATCTACATTTTTAGTTTTTTGTATTCTCCTTAGTTTGAGAATACTTCTCTCCATATCATGTTGGCAGGACAGGATTTTGTTTTTTACTCTTTCTGTATATACCCATGTTTGGCTTGCATAAGTAAGACTTGGGAGGATGCACGAGTCCATTATTATCTTTTTCATCTTAAGGCTGTATTTTCCTTTCAACATTTCTTTTTGTGACCAGAATTTTTTCCAACTTATATTTATTCTTCTATTTCTTTTTCATTACTATTCATTTCAAAAGATATCATTTTTCCTAAATATATATAGTCATTCACATATTCTATTGGCTTGCCATCTACTATTATTTGTTTTCTAGCGCTGTTAGTCATAATTTTTGTTTTTAATGCATTCATTTTTAATCCTACTTTTTTGCTCTCGGTGTTCAGGCTCTGTAGCATGTTCTCAAGTCCCGCTGCAGATTCACTAAAAAGAGCTATATCATCTGCAAATCTCAAGTGGGTTAGCCTTTTATTTAGTATCCATATTCCTTTATTTCTCCATTCTAGTCTTTGAAATATGGTTTCAAGAACAGCTATGAATAGCTTGGGAGATAGTGGGTCACCTTGCCTCACTCCTTTACCAATTTCAAATTCTTCGCCATGTCTTTCGAGTTTTATTTTGCTTACACTCTTGGTATATATATTCTTTATCACATTTATGTATTTTTCATTTATGTTATTTTCTCTCAGAGCATTCCATATAGAAGAGTGTGATATGCTGTCGAATGCTTTACAATAATCTACAAATGCTATGTACAGTGGCATGTTGTACTCCTTATATTTTTCTATTATTTGTTCTATTGTTTGTATGTGATCCATAGTTGAAAAGTGTGGACGAAAGCCTGCTTGTTCTAATGGTTGGTTTTTATCTATGTTTGGGGCTATTCTGCTTAGAATTATCGAAGAAAAAAGTTTGTATATTGTAGATAATAGACTGATGGGTCTGTAATTGTTTATGTCAAATGGATTCCCTTTTTTATACAGCAATATAATGTTTGAACTGCACCATTGTTTTGGTATTTGTTCTTGTTGTATAATTAAATTAAATAATTTTGTCAGATAGGTTACCAGAATAGGTGCTCCAAGTTTCAAGGCTTCATTAGTGATTTTATCTGCCCCGGGGCTTTTTTCAGATTTCATTCTATTTATGTGTCTTATTATTTCGTGTTCGTTTATACAGTCTACATTTACTTGTTTTGATTGCAATGTTATTGTAGTGTTTATTTCATTCTGTTCGTTCATTTCAGATGGTCTGCTATAGAGGTTTGAGTAGAAAGCTGTTGCACTCTTTATTATGTCTCCTCTGTTTCTCGTTTCGTATTTTCCATCATTTAGGCCCTGTATCCAATTTTTGTGCGATGACAGTTCTTTAAAGGCTCGCTTTGAACTTCTGAATGTTACCATATTTCTTTCTATGACTGTTCTTCTATGCGTTTCATAATCTTGTCTGATTGCTCTGTTTGTCTTTTTGTAAAGATCTTTTAATTCCTGCCTCATTTCTTTAGATTTGTCTTTTTGTTAAGAAGTTCTGTACGTCTAGAAATTAGTTCCATGGTCTGATCGCTAATAATTTTGCATTTTTCTCGCTTGGTTTCTTCGTCTTGTTGTAGACTACTAGTGATTGTTATTTCTAGTGCATTGCTCAGGACTTGTACATCTTCTATATTCTCTGTTGTTTCATATAGTGTTGTTGCATTATCTTTTAACTTTTTCAAATAAGATATTTTGTCTTTTGTAGACTTAAGCATGTTTTTTGGGTCTTTAAATGACTTCCTGTTAATTTTTGGTGTCTGAAGATTCATAGAGCATCTGATCATTCTATGGTCCGATGGGAAATCTATTTTATTTAATACTTCTAAGTTTGTTATTAATTTCGGATGGTTACTCAGTATGAAGTCAATTTCATTTTTTGTGCTTTGGTCTGGGGATTTCCAGGTCCATTTGCGAGAATTTCTTTTCTTGAAGTATGTGTTCATGACTGATAGCTTGTTCTCGTATGCATATTGAAGTAGTCGTTCGCCTCGTAAGTTCCGATGCCCGTATCCGTATTTTCCCATTATCATATATTCTTCCTGTCTAGGTTGCCCGATTTTTGCGTTAAAGTCTCCTATTACTAGCTGTATCTTATCTGCTTGTTCTTGAGCTTTCTGTAAGTTCATGTAGAATTTTTCAATTTCTTCCTCATTAGAACTCTCTGTAGGAGCGTAGGTTTGAATAATCGAGAGTGATAAATTTTTGAATCTCATCTTTAGCAAACCGACTCTCTCTGATATACCTACAAAGCTCACAATGTTGGCCTTCCAGGTTTTCTTTATTAAAAAGCCCACACCATGAAGTCCTAATGTCTCGCCTATGTAGCAGAAGATATATTCTTTATGTTTTTCAATATTGCATCCATATCTTTTAACTTCAGCAAGTCCTATAATATCCCAATTAATTTTTTCTAATGCATTGTTTAATTCTAATATTCTGGCCATTGATGAAAGTGATCTAACGTTGTAGGTGCATATTTTTAAGTTTTGTAATTCTTCTGGTTCCTTGTTAGTATTATCACATGTTCTCTTGTCGCACTCAATATTTTTATTTATTGGAGGGTTTTGGTCATCTTCCCCCACGGTGACCAACCGGCTTGGGGTGCTGGTAGCTGTTTTTCTATTTGTCTGTGTTGTTTTTGTCTTATCCTGGTTCCAGTTATGGGAGGCAGTTTCTAGTTTTTTGATGTTTTTTGCTCTGACAGAGATGATGCTCTTCCTCGTATTGCGTAGTTGAGTATGCTTGGTTTTACTATTCCTTGCATATTGTTTGCAGATGGTTCATCGGGGAGGCCGCGCTTGTCATTTATCTGTTTCTTCTTGATGTTAGTTGGTGATGTACCTGAAGATTCTGCTTTATCTCTTTTCCTCTTCTCTCGTTTTGAATCTTTTGAATTTTTTACTATTAGCTTGTCGTATTTTGTATATGCTAAGTTCCCTTTCTTTCTTTCTTCTTGCAGCAATGGTTGAAGCTTTTTGCGGGTTTCTAAAACCTCTTTAGGATAGTCTTCTGTGATATAGATGCCTTGGGGGAGGTTGGATTTATTTTTCTGAATTAGGTGTTTCTTCCATGTTGTTGTAAAAGAAACCACTACAGGTCGGTTTTTATTTGAGCGCTGTCCAATTCTATATATTTTGGCAATCTCTTGACTCTCCAGATGTACACCCGTCCACTAATATTTCCTTTAAATAGTCTACTAATTCACATTCTGTTTTCTCTTTCTCTTCTATACCAAAGATCACTAGGTTATTTTTTCTCTTATCTTTTTCCATAAATTCTATCTTCTGTTCTAGTTTTGTTATTCTCGTTTTCAAGGTATTATTTTCTTCTAGAAGTACTTTCATTTTTTCATCAAGTGCTTGCATTACATTATTGGTGACACTGGTGGTTATGGTTTCAGATTGTTGTTTTAACTTCTCATCTAGTTTCGTTAGTAGCCATTCCATACTTTGTTCCATTATTTGGTAGGATTGAATATTCTGTGGTAGAATTTATATTTTTTTAGCTGACAACACTATAATGACAGCACGAAATTGTTTAATGTTGTAAGGTTGGCACTACACTACTGACACAAGCTCACTGTATTGTCTTTGATGACTGTTGTGATTTGTTCAACTTTCGTAAAAATTCCGTTGCTTGGAGGTTAAGTTGATCTTGTTAAATGTTGTTGTTTTCACTGATTGCACTATTATCCACTGAAATTTCTTCTTGATTTGAAAGTTCGAAGATTTTCTCAAGATATTATCGCGGTTTTACTGTGAACTGACTGTTAATTGTAGTATACGTGAATATTTTCGACAGAGCTGAGTAATATACGTGTTTACGAGAACTATACCGGAACCGGAACTTTATTAGTCAGTAAATTTTAATTTTATTTATGTACGTTTTTATATCGATCATCGCTGATTTCATCAAATTAAGATTTTATCTGTGGGCCTTGTCATCAAAACATAAAAACAAACAATGGTATTTGCCTAAGTTAGCTGTAGCCGGGAATCAACCCCAGGATTTCGGACTCAGTAGATAAACCAACTGTCACTTATCAAAGTTCGTAGATTATTGTATTTCAAGTTCAAGTAACTATCTACTTTATTACTGGAATACTGGATAAGCCGCCTATGTATTAGTTGTATGTAGTTACCTACAATATATGTAAAAGCTATGAGTAACTGTTTTACTCAGTTTTGAGTTGAATGTTTTATTAATGTTACTCTATACACTATACAGGGACCTATTGTCGTAAAAAATCGACAACGTATGATATTATTATTATGTATCACGATTTACATGACACCAACCTCATCCTCCTCCTCCTTGCGTCGATATCCTCATTGCTGAGGGTCGTGACCCCCTCCACGGATCACTTTATTCCGGACTATCTGGCGCCAGCGGTTCCGGTTTTTTGCAGCGTGGATGGCTTCGTGCATCTTGCTGTCGAGAGTGGTGCGGATTTGATCCGACCAGCGCATTGGACTGCGACCTCTCGGTCTGGTCCCCTGAACTTTGCCGGTGATGACTAACTTTTCAAGATTGTCACCGTTTTTCCGGGCGATGTGGCCGAAATACTCCAGTACTCGTTGAAGGCAGATGGTTGAAAGCCTGTTAGTGATCTTGAGTTCATCGAGTATGGACACATTAGTTCTTCTAGCTGTCCAGGGGATGCGCAGCATCCTTCTCCAGCACCACATCTCGAAGGCGTCGATACGTTTGCGGTCGTTTGCTCTAAGCGTCCATGTTTCTGCCCCGTAAAGAAATATGGAGAATACCAATGTTCGGACTAGTTTGATTTTGGTACGATTTCTGATATTTCTGTCCTTCCATATTCCCTTCAGTTGGCCCATGGCGCTTTTGGCCATTCCAATTCTGCGTCGGATTTCAGAGTCACACGAGCCGGTGTTAGAGATACTGGAGCCCAGGTATATAAATTGATTCACTATTTCAAGGTCTAATGTCCCAGTGAGCTCCAGTTTATTTTTTCGGTCGACCACCATCATTTTGGTTTTCTCCTTATTAATCTTCAAGCCCAGCTCGCCACTTATGTGTTCCATTCGGTGCAAAAGACGTGCCATTTCGGCCTCTGAGGCGGCTAAAAGAGTAGTGTCATCCGCGTATCGCAGGTTAGTGATCTTCACTCCACCCACGCTTACTCCTCCTTCCCAGCCTTCCATGGTTTTCCTAATTATGTATTCCCCATATGCATTGAACAAAATGGGGGACAGAATACAGCCTTGTCTCACGCCTTTTCCAAATTCAAATGGTTTTGAAATGATATGGTCAATCTTTGCGACCCCGTGGCTTTTGCGGTACAGAGCTTCAAGAAGGGCAACTAGATGTACAGGTATTCCCAGTTCACACAGAACACTCCAAAGCTTCGCCCAGTTCACACAATCAAACGCCTTGCTGTAGTCCACGAAACACATGATGAAGGGGACATCGAACTCGTAAGCTTTCTCCACCAGTTGCCTGACATTTAGTATGTGCTCGCGAGTACCTCTACCCTTTACGAATCCTGCCTGTTCTTCTGGGATCTGCCAGTCCAAGAAGTGTCTGATGCGACGGTTTAGGATATGGAGTAAAATTTTGCTGGCATGCGATATTAAAGAGAGCGTCCTGTAGTTATCGCACTTTGATGTAGACCCTTTCTTATGCAGGGGAATTATGGCAGATCTAGTCCAGTCTTCGGGCCATTTGCCAGTACGCCAGATGTTGTTGCATATCATGTGCAGAGCGTCGACGCCTTTGTCACCCATTGATTGGAGAACTTCCGCAGTTATTGTGTCAAGTCCGGGGGCTTTCTTTGGTTTTAGCAACTTCAGCGCAGCTACTACTTCTGTTCGAAGGATGTCAGGTTCGAGATCGATTGAAGTCCAATTTATTTGCCAGGGATTTGTGGTTCCTTCAGGATTCTCGTATAGATGTGCACAATAACCCCTCCAGCGCTCAGCTATTCTGTCCAGATCATGAAGGACTTGGCCGTCAGCATCTTCTATAGCCCAAGTTTTTGATTTAAACTGCTTTGCTAGCAGTCGGACTTTCTTATAAAGGTCTGCAGTTTGAAACATCTTGGAATGTTTCTCGATATCTCTGCATATTTCCTCAATATAGTTGTTTTTGTCTGATCGGCATCGTGCATCAATGGTTTTGCAAAGGGCTGAGTATGTGTGGGCATTTTCGGGGTTCTGTAGTCCTTTTATTTTCAGGTCTTTCCTCTGTTGTATAAGATCCCAGGTATGGTCTGATATGTAGCTTTTCTTCTTCCTGGCCACTTTCCTGACTGAACTCACTTCATCCAAGGCTGTGTTTATGTGACTCTTAAGCTGTGTCCATTGTGAATTTGCTTCATCTTCCAATGAAGGGGGTTGATTTGCAAGTTTTATCTCCAACGAATCTTGGAATGCTTGTTGTTCAGAGATACCGAGATGGACTGGTTTCGCTTGTTGGCTTTTATGTTTCTTCATGCGGAGGGCAAACTCCGAGACCAGTAAATTATGATCTGACCCGCATTCTGCTCCGGGAAATGTCTTGGTGTTTTTAATAGACGATTTCCAGCGACAGCTAACCAGCATGTAGTCAATTTGGTTGCGATATCGGTCGCCTGGAGACTTCCATGTGTAAAGTCTTCTTGGATGGTGCTGAAAGTTGGTGTTCAGTATATTCAGATTCCTTTCTACACAGAAGCTTATCAGTCTTTCTCCCCGTTCATTTCTCTCGCCAAGGCCATACTTGCCCACGTGCTGGCGAATATGATCATCAGCTGCGGTGCTTCCAACCTTGGCATTAAAATCTCCAAGAATGAGGGTGATTTCCCTGTTTGGAATTTTATTCAGCGTGTCCTCTAACAGTCCATAGAATCTTTCGATGTCATCGTCTGAAGCTTGTGTCGTTGGTGCGTATATCTGGACGATGTGTAGATTGCAAGGTTTGCAATTTAGCTTCAGAGTTATGATTCTATCAGAGACTGGGTTATACCCGAGAACTGATTTATTGATATTGGGAGGAACTATGATGCCGACGCCATGGGTGCTCTCTGATTCTGGACCTGAGAAATAAAATGTATTTCCAGCTGTTGTGGAAAAATGGCCATTCCCGCGCAAGTGAGTTTCGCTGATGCCTAAGATGCTTAGTTTATGGCACTCCATCTCTCTTTCCACGATGCTGAGCTTGCCTGTTTTGAGTAAACCCCTTACGTTCCAGGCTCCAATACGATGGTGAGTGCGTATTGGGATCTTAAACAAAGTTTGCTCGCCAGTAGCAGTTCTCCCTTCTGAGGCCTGGCGAATATCCTCAGGGGGAGCTTCGGTAGCCCATTTCACACTAGCCAGCCCGGATACTGGATAGCGCCGAGCGTTAGTCGGATCGCATGACAAATCGCTATCTCTCTGTTGTACATCCATTGTGTGGGGGGTTTTCTTGGGAAGATGTTTAAGTGGTGGGTTCCCGCGTCCTTCCACTCTCAGACTTTTAGAGGTCATTTAGCTCCTCTCGGCTCCTGTAGCCGCTTCGCATGTTAGGTTTCTGCGAAGTTGTCGGGTTATTTGACCGCCGCCCGATGCTCGGCGTTGACAGTTTTACGGCCTGGCAAAGTCACTTCCTGACCAACACTCCTCTTAAGACGCCTTAGGACTGGCAGCGGCGGAGTGGTAAATCCTATTAGTCGCCTTTTACGACATCCCAGGAAGAGGTGGGAGTGGTGCTATTCTACTTAAGTGGACCCGACACCACACGGGGGTACTTTTTCTTCCAACCGTAGAACTAATGTAACTAATAAAATTATAATTTAGTGCGCGCATAAACTGTAGCACTTTGTTGTATGTGGGCCGATGCATCAAATAAGGCTTCTTACTAAGCGCAGTTTCACGTGATTGACTGTTTATCCCCCTAATGAATTTACATGTACATAACTTACACGTCACTTACCTACATAAATAGTAATACCCGCGTGACGTGTTTACCATGCCACTGAAGGATTCCTGTGTTCGATTCTCAGCAAGGCAATTTTTTAAACCGACTTCAAAAAAGGAGGAGGAACTCAATTCGACTGTATTTTTTATGTTTGTTACCTGAGAACTTTCGACTGGGTGAACCGATTTTGATGATTCTGTTTTTAATCGAAAGCTGGTGCTTGTCATGTGGTCCCACATAATTTGAGATATGACTAGTAGTTTTTGAGTTATCCCTAATTTTGGAGTCGGTTATTATTTGTCATGAATTATTCATAGTTTGGATTTCTGCTAGGTCTGGGTGAGTTTTGTCTTTGTATGTTGTCAATAGCAACACAGGGAATCCTAGAGTGTTTTGCGTTAAGGTCGATGCATACGTATGTGCATATGCCACGGAGGCACGGACGGGACGGGAACGGAGCACGCACGCATATTTATGCACCGTCCACGTCCCGTCCCAGTCCCGTCCACGTTACGTATGCAGCGACCTTTATTTATATAATTAATTATACACTTATAATATGTATGGCAATACAGAGTCAACCATCTCTGTATATTTACTAGCTTGCCTGCTAATGCTTTAGGTACCGCAGGGTTTTAGTGACCATTTTGAAAGAGTAGGTTTTGCATAGTCTAAGAGGGTTGAATTTAGGTTGGGATTTTTATGCATGGTTAAATGTTTACGGCGAATTTATATTGTAAAGTTCCTATACTGTTTGATCTCATGTTTTAGTTTCCTGTGATGTTTCGTTTGTGTATTAGTATGTATGTTATGTATGTATTTATTTACAACAAGAAGTGGTGCTGGGATTTTTGATTAAGTGCGCGTTTATTATTAATCTTTATAGATTAAACATTCTTACATACGGTCTGTGTGCGCTCTCAATGATGTCTTCGGAAGGGTGATAACGATATTAGTCAATAAAAAATTGTATGATAATTACACGCGGAACTCATAACACGTCATAGGCGTCATAGCAGACTGACGTTAATAAGTATTTTCTATAAAAGACGTTAATGTTGTACAACAAGTTAGTATAGTTGATTTAATTGAATAAGAGTATCAGGTATCTCAAGGTAATTATACTACAAGGTAATAATAATACCCATGTAGAATAATAATGATGACATGTGGTCACAATTCACAACTTAAAAATGAAATGAATTCAATGAGTAAATGTTAATTTGTTACAGCATTCCGATATTTTTTGTCATATACCAAGAAAATATAAAATTGTTAAAAATTAAGAATACCTGCTTTTACTTCTCTCTGTAATATCTGGTGAAGTTTTTTTAGTGCAGACGAACTAGCAAATCGTGGTTAGACATCCCATGCACATCAATTTAACCTTTCAAGAATGCGTTGCCAGCTAAGAAAGAAAAGGGAAGAAAGGAGTTTCAGATAATCGACACATTGAATGTAGTTAATAAGTTATTGATTATTGCGATTTTCATCAACATGAATAAAATCATCACCACAATTGATATCTTCTTAAACTTGTAGAGAACGCTTTTAGTCACATTGTTAATGGTATAATAAAGTTTAAATGAATAATTACAAATAAAATAAAAAAGGTGGTACTGAAAATCAGTAGCCGTGGTTCGCGCGGCATAATGCTGGGTGCGTACCTTTTTTGTTGAGCAGTGCTGCAGCAGGTTATGTTTATTTATAGATCTGTTAACATTCATAATTGCTGTATTAACTGACAATTTATAACCTGTTGCATAATGCTTAACAAAATAAATCATTTCTTTCTTTCTTTAAATTCCCCACAATACCTAGTCAAAATTCAGCACAATCTCATTCGATTGTGAACATGCCAGGTTAATAAAACCCAGCAGTAGGTTAGCTCGTCTGTCACTCCGTCTGCGCTTACCGCAGTAATCTAGTTAAGAGGCATGCAATTGACGTCACTACTTCTCTAATTGTAGTATGAGTCTACATTTCGATAATTTGTGATGTACCTAGTAGAGCAATCGTCATCCTAAATTATAGTTTACAATAATTGGAGATCGAGTGAGTATGGCACGCCTTATTGTAAGCGATTTTGTGTACTTGGATGCAGTCTTATTTTTTTCATATGTTATATTCTAATCTAATACGTGAAGAGAAAACTTTGCACCCCTTTTACGAATAATGCACGCTCGTAGAAGTGAGAGATTTGCCATTGGTAAACGTCACGTGGGTTAAGAAAATT
This sequence comes from Thymelicus sylvestris, assembly GCA_911387775.1. Taxonomy (NCBI): domain Eukaryota; kingdom Metazoa; phylum Arthropoda; class Insecta; order Lepidoptera; family Hesperiidae; genus Thymelicus; species Thymelicus sylvestris. The sequence continues at coordinate 10,195,889 of OU426898.1, read as the reverse complement.
GTTTTACCATTCTAAACTGACGTTTAAAGGCGGGCAAACATTGTGACACACAATCTTAATAGATAATCTGTGGTGGGCGGCGGCCGATGGGCAAACGCCATCAATCAGGGCTTTCGAGGCGAGGGCTCAAATAAACGATTAGTTTTCAGTAAGCAGACGACAGGCTACTGGAGCGAGCGCGACAAATGTGCACTTCCGACACGATTCAGCGAAATTGTTTCCGAACGCTAGCAACGTTATGGTGGCCACTCACGGTCAGTCCATCGCGTCAAATGGCGTGATATACAGCCAAAATTTTATCGTGAATGTGAAAAACTGATGGCGTGATTTAAAAAATGTGTATGTCCAATCGCGCCATTTTGACATATGTCGCTTGGCGTGGCTCCAAAAATGACGCGATGGAATGACCGTGAGTGACCACCATTATATAGAGTCCGTCAACGTTATCAATGTGAGATACATTCGTGTTTTGACATTGAGTTTCGGTTGCATTTGTGTTAAAACCATTCGAATTGAAAGTAAGATGCATATTGGTAGCTTGGCCAATCATGAGTAAATAATTGAGACACATACATAAAATAAAGTAAATAATGAAATACTAGCGGCTTTAAAACGTAAAAATCAAATGAACGCCTGAGGTTTTCGAATGCAAAGTAACCAAACAAAACATAGTTGGAAAAGAAACCACCGGCCAATCTCAGCAAGTTCTGAGCAATTTCATCGACCATTAAACAATAATTTCATCGAATTTTATATCCAACGCATTAACGCGACCGTAGAGCGTCCATTATCTCGCTTCCTCCGCTCCCTGCGGAAATCTCACCGCATTCAAATATTTAATTACTTCAGCTCTCGATCATTTATAAACTCGGGCGGGAGTGCTATCATAAAACGCGCTAATGCCTTATAATTAAAATATTCTCAACAAGCCGTGGCGTAATGGCACCTCCGGCGACGGTCTCGAATGGAAAAAACGCATAAAAAATTACATTCACCCAGAGGACTCACCCCTTGTGTCGGGAAAATCGATTAAAAAGAGGAGTCGCGGGGCGAAGGCGACGGGGCGGGAGTTTAATATGTACGAAAAAATGCACGACGCCGCGGGAGCGAGGGAGAGACCCAAGGAGTGGGCCTGAGTTGCCTTCAATTTTTATAATTACGTTCATACGTGAGCGCGGCTTACGACGCTTCGACCGCCGCCGCCGCCCGCCGCCCGCCGCTCCTACAGCCACGCCGCATTTTACTTATTTACAATAGTTACCTCCATGCCAACAACGAGAGGCTTACCGTTAATTATTCATTTTAAAACTTCCTTCTCCTTTCCTTAAATCGAATAGAAAGTTACTTCAAACGCTCGCCTTCTTTGTCTCCATTCGTTTTCCCTACAACACGAACCTATTGGAATAAGACGTATTATAACTTTTTTCGTTTTCGACGAAATCAATTTCCATCAGTAACGCTCGAAACTTTTCCACGCACGCAGCAATCAAGGAAAGGAGGAGGCAATAAGAGCGGGATAACCGACTGGAGGACGTTATCTCAGGAGACGGTTTGCAAATGAGCGGCGCACACACGCGCGCCCACACATACGCTAATCCTCGTCCGCACACCGTACGTACGCGTGCGTACATTTTATAAATAGATATCGCTTTTTTTATCCGGGTACAAGAATACGGAGGGGGGCGCCACCCGGCAGGGGGACCCCTGCGGGGGACGTGTTGGATTTCAGATTGCTACGAACTGCAAAAATGAGGGATGAAAGAAATATAGCTTAAAACGCAGATATTTCCCGGCGTCTTAAGGCGGGCGGAGATGGGGAGGAAGGGTGTGTGTGGAACAAAGTAGAGTGGCGATATTGAACCAAAATGAAATGGTAAACGAACCGTGCGCGTCCGTTCTAATGCGAATTTATAATTTGGACGTTGCCCCGACCGGCGCACTCTTTGAACTAGGGGGTGGGGAGCGAAGGTGAATTCAGAAGGAGTGCGGATGTGATTTATAAATAGGGGACTGCCGCTGACCGTTGATCTTCGTTATAGGTTTTTTCCATTAGCCGGTGGGGTTATTAATACGCGCACACGGTCATAGCGCATAGCGGTCGTTTGGACACAATGAGCGTTTAGGCGTTTCCTCATTGCGCAGGTTAACGCGTGTGTCCGCCGACCTAATTGCCGTCGCGCCGCATCTAATCGGGATATGCGCCACGCGATAATTGCGACAGATTACTGCTAGTGCGGGATGCTAAGATTATGTACGCAGACGCGACACTCCTCTGATAAAACAATCACGTCTTACCTCGAGCGAATGTTTGCGAATGCAACTGTAATTGTCACAAGAACATTTTGTTCTTTGTTTTTTATCCAACAAAAATCTTCAGAATTCTCGAAAATAAACGTTCAATGAAGGTAGAAAATAAAAAGTCTCGTCTGCAAAAATGTATCTTCGTTGAGTTTATTACCGAGACAATTGTTACTGTTGCTAATTCACTAATGAGTTATGTAGGTGTAGCGCGGGCGACATAAACGTTGCATTAACAATTGTGACACATTAGCGTTAAAAAGTTTGTGCAGCGAAATCTGCCGTGACTTCAGCCGGAACGACGAATCAATGAGTTACTGCGAACTCATACGAGGCTGACAAGTGTGCCGTCTAAGCGGTAAAGTGAAAATTGCGTACGTGAACTGGGAGAAAAAATATTAAAAATTAATCAAGGCACCGGTCGGGGCGCGGAAGGGAGCACATGTGTCGACAAAAAACCGCCTCCCTCGCACTGGAGCACGTGCGAGAAGCCGTTACGGCCCCGTTCCGTCGTCGAGTTAAAAGTTCTTTCGGACAAACAGAGGATTTGTCACAATTACAGCGGGACGGTGGCGGCGCGTCCCTACTTGATTAAAACCTAAATCACGTGACATGTTTACAGCCACGCCGGAGGTGTTTTCAATTTGCCGACTGCTGGAATCGCCATTGGCGTTCCGGACACGTCCCGACGCACCTATCCGGGGGCCGGTCGGCGTTTTGAATTTGTTGCGAATTAAATTATTGACGATCTAATCGGTCCTCCCGATAGCGTTCGTTCCCTAGAGACAGCCTTCCACAGAGACACCGTCGGCCCATCAACAGTCACGTTTCTTAATTATTTTCAAGCGCCGACCGAAATCCGTGGACGATTGCGACGCCTCACTGTTTCGCCACGGTATCGTCTCGCCTATAAAAGAAGAAGATTAACATTTGAATTAATCGGAAGATTAAACATAATGAAAGAAAATCTCATTACGATCCCTGTAATGGCGGTGAGAAATATATCTGGGCGAGCGGAAAGTAAAAACGCGCCGCATAAAAGAAAAGGCGAGCGCGAAGAAAATTAAAAGCTGGAACGAAATTAAAAAATGTTGAAAAAATGTAATCGACGCCGGCGCGATTAGGGAGGAAATGCAAACAGGGATGGGCGGGGGTGGGGGAGGGGAACGGTAAAAGTTCTCAATTAAAGAGCGGCTACGGAAAGTCTTGTTGTAATTAGATTTTTTCTCATCTCCTTAAATCAGCGCAGGTCGCGCTGACACTCGCCTGTTTAATTTGTAATCGAGACTTGTTAGCTTCCGTTTTTCTTTTAATTTCATTCTCTCGTTCTCCAAGGAGTAATTGAAACGAACCGCCTGATTGATATTGAATTAGATGTTTCCCAGTAAACGGAATTACTTTCTGATTTCACTTAAATTAGATTTGTCTGATGTCGGAGTAAGATAACTACATGCCTGCAGTAAATATTGCACGCAATCAGAAAATGTACGAATCAGATATTTTTATTATTGCGTTACACTCATCTCAGATAATATTTTCTTGATTCATTACATATAGGAACTTGTTTCTCTGTAATTTACAATTTTTGTTCGTAATGACATCATACATGTACCTACTGATAGAAAATTAGATCGGCTTTTAATGGCATCTTATCATAATCTTCAAAATCTTATCAATTTCTTCCTAATTTATAGGCGTATTCGTATCATCTTTTAATTAATGACTTCGCACCTAGTAATTTTCCTCTGTAACAATACCTATGTATACCTATGCTATTTTTCTGTAAGATATAGATATACTTATTTATCATAACACAAAAGTTAATACCCCAGGTTACTGAACTTCATTAACATAATTCCTAATAGGTAATAACTAATAGCACCTAATACTAAATTCATAATATTATTCCTCATATTAAAGTTCTTTTTTCGTCGAAAGAAACGAAAGAAGTAAACAAATCACACCTTCTTGTTTACAATCGTATTTTTCCTTCCGGCAAACTGACCCGACTTTCCTTTTGCTGACACTTCGCTCGTCCGGCTTTTTTCTTTAAACTTCCCCTTTGTTACTGTTCGTTAATTAATTCACAGCAACGCTGGGGCGTAATTAAACATCCCGCCTTGTAATTACTTGCGCTTAAACTTGTCGGAAGTTGCCGGGAGTTGTCGGGAGTTGTCGAGGATTGTCGGGCTTTAAGTGGCCGGTCAGTGGGCAATTAAGCCCGCCCACGATTAAGCAATTAAAGCGGTTAGGGCGGACGCTTCCTTTGAGGCTTTTCCTGTTGAAAACTTTGGATTTTCGAGCTTTCCCGTTTGTTTAAAGAGGGGCTGTGGTTTGTTTGCATCGAGGTATAATTTCTTAATTTTTTGGGGAGTTTTAATTTGATTATTTATGCATTGTTGATGTAGTGTGAAAAAATCGAGTTTCATGTTACTCACAGTTTTAATAATGTAGCCTAGTTGGTAGTGACCCTGCCTGCAAAGCGAAGGGTCACGGGTTCGATTCCTGGCCGGGCAGATATTTATGTGACAACTAATTATTTGTACTTGCTTCATGTGTCATATTATGCGTAGTCCATGCCACCTGCGACACAGGTAAATAACCTACTACGAGGGTATGGTGTTTAAGCGTATACTTATTTATTATATTCTTTATTTTAAATTAAATCGAATAGTGACATCTTAAGGTGCGTCCAGGTCTTGCGAATGCGCCACACAACGTTACTCTACCTAAATGCTATCACTACCTACATACAAACCTTTTGAGAACAAATCCACAAATAGTTACTTTGTTTAATTAGGTATAATGTTAACAATCAGCATAAAGCTCATACTATTTTCGATTTCTGACTTTTTTTGACCTTCAACATCTCCCCAGACAGCTTAAATAGTTAATAACAATGTGGCCCGCTCCACTGAATCCCTTATAATAATTAAACAGCAGACCGCAGCTAATCACGGAATGGTTAAGCCATTAATTAAGAACCTCGGAATCTCCTTACAAACAAGATATCATCCCTCAACCCTTATTAGGGTTGTAGAGGCAAGGCGGTAATTCAATAAAGCGGTGTAAACTGCGCAAACAGGCAGAGAAAGGGTTAATTTGCATGTCGGTGTTAGCAGGGTTAACCGGCGCTTCGTTAGGGCAGCCATTAACGAGCTAGGGGAAACTCATGGGAAAGTTGGTCTAGGTCATGGTTGTTTGTAATTAACGTCGAGCTTCGTTTAGTGGCTCGGTGGTTTCGCGACTGAGGCGAAGATTGCGGGGAATTGTAGGGAAATGTGGACCTAGGGTAATATTTTACAATTTTGACAACCTCTTTCTCACTGAGTTAATAAAGTTAGCTTTGATTGACTTTTATTCGTGTTTACAGACAGTGTATTGCTCCTGTTTTTAAGTTTATCCATCAGTCATGGAATATTACACAAAACAATCAAATGATTTAAAATTAAAGGTATCATCGGAAACGAAGCTCTTTCCAAAACTTAAACTGAATCAGTGACGGATTAACCCTTAATCAAATTAAGCAATTGCCTAGGGCATCACGTCTACGGGGGCACCAGAAGAAGCACAAAAAAGCACAGAAAACCACGTTGACATACGGATAGGGGTCCCACAGGCGTGGATTGCTTAGGGCATCAAGTAGTCTTAATCCGTCACTGAACTGAATAAAAGACATTTGAAAGATTGCTGCTACAAAGTACCATCCAAATGTTTTAATAAATTCCTAGCAACCATATATCAAGTAACTAAATCTAGTGCTGTATTGTAAACTATAATTACCGAACTTCGTAAAATTGTAAGGAAAAAATCGAAGACAAATAATGTATTCTTTCTATATTTGGTACAACATAAGACAAGTGTATGAATGTTCCCGAAACACGCGTTAGGGCGGGGTCCATACATTTATAACTCACTAATTTGTTGGTTGAAGGATGTTAAATTACAGCCCTCCAATTATATTAGTATTAATAATAATGAGATCTGCTTGCTACCACTTGAACAGTTTTTATTGAAATAATACGAGTATACTTACCGCACTAGGTATATTAATACTGCTAGTTTACTTTTTTTTTTTTTTTTTTTTTTATTAATATCGGGTAATATTATTTATTAGGTATTTGTATTACAATAACATGTTTCCATAAGCTATATTATAATTACAACGTATATCATAGTTTAATTAAACTAATACTAGGTACTTAAAATAAAATACTATTACTTACAAAATAAAAAAGATCTTATTTATTACTTATTTCTTAAAAGTAATAGTCATATACAAAATATTTTGTGTCTGCTATTGTCTTACAAAATGGTTTATTTAAAAATACCTCAGGCCCTGCTTCGTTTCATTTTTGGTTGAGCCATTGCACCATAAACTTTTAATTTTGGTAATAAAGATAAACAAAAAAAAATTAGAAATCCTTTTGGCATTACATGTTTAAATAACAAAAAGGATATTACCCACTGCGGAATTAAATTAAATCTCTCTTCACTTGTAAAAAAATGCTAATTAGATACGTTTAAAGAACAAAATGCTCTAAATACAGTATAAAAAGGAAAAGCAGAGGGCGTTACAGATTATAAACTCTGATATATTCACAGACAACAGTATCATTACTAGCTGTCAGTGAGTGGAGGTGTTGAAGATATTAATGATAAGTGGGCGTTAAGGCAAGCAATTATAAACATCGTGTAAACGTTTAGCTTTTTGTGAGCATTTCACGCACCGTTTAATATGACTGTTTTATTAATTGCTACGTTTGTTTTATTATTCCACTTAAATTCTAATGGTTAGTAATGAAGACAAAAAGTAGAAAGCATTGTAGTAGTTCGAATAAATTACACTGGAAATATATTTTAATTACTTGATAACAAAAAGGGATACAATGGTCATCGATTTATTATTGTTTTATTTATTAGGTAGGTATGTTAGGATTTGTGTCACGTTATGCTAAAAATTAAAACATAAGTAGGATTTTTTGAAGGCATCTATTAATTTTATAAATTGTTTTTTTTACTGATGATAATAGCAATAAAATTTTCAGGATTTTCTTAACTGTCGACAAAATCTATAACAATATGAAAGTTTGTCTGAAATATTATTACAGCGGGAAGTTAATAAAATTAGGTAACCTAGGAGTCCTACGCGTATAAGACAAATCCATAGATCGTTACAAAACTGAGTAATAAGCAATAATTTTATAATGAAGAAGTGGGTGGTCGCATTATGATTTAGAAAAAGAAACAATTGACGGTGTTAACACAAATGGCTACAAAATCTCTAAAAAGATCGCTATCTATCGGTCTTTCTGTTGTATTGAAAGCAATTTGCTTTCTCGTGTTTCGGTACAGATGAGATAACTAGTAGGTACAACTATTGTCGAACAAACCTTTAAATAGCTTTTTTGATTCACGTTTACTATTGCATCCGAAAAACTCTATAGACACTTTTTATTTATGAGTACTTACAATATCATAGATTACGGTAAAAACACGGCAAAGTGGGCTAAATAATTGCCTCAGTAAAAAGGGCTGTTACATTTTCTAACTGTTCCCGTACGGTGCGGGTGGGAGGAGAAGAGGGGAGAGGGGGGCCAAGCGTGCGCCGGAGTCGTTCGACCGACGCAATTTTGATTGATTGCATTGCTTAGTGTAGTGTAACCAATCTTATTGAATACTCGCATTGTGTACCATCTAAAGGCCATCGCTGCTATCGACGCGCGGCTTGTCAAACGCTTTAAATTGAAAAAAAGGGGACAACCCTAAACAGAAACTCATAATGCCGTTGACATTTTAGATTTTGGGGAGTTATTGTACTTTTGTCAAAAAATGCTATCGCAGTTTGTTATGGCGGTGCGGGAAATGTAATGGAGTTTCCGAAGTTGACGAAACCAAGAGTTTGGGTCTACTGATGAGTAAATTTTGTCCAAGAGTTGAATCTGTTATGAATAACTCAGTGAGTTGCTTGAACTCGGTAGTACGGTAGAATGAAAATTTTAAAGGAATTTATTATCTACGTGTATGACATGCAAAATTGATAATCGAAAAATCTCATTTTAACTGGACTAAGCTTAATACCTAACCTAATCAAAATTTAGATGATACACAGGTAATTAAAAAGGACATCAAAAACTAATATGGGACAAATGTGCATGCGTGCTGCCTGAACTAATTTCAGACTTAATAAAGACACAGGGATTGCTTATTATGATATTGAGTTAGATTATGTTATTGCTATGAGTCATAACTCATAAGTTATAACGTGATATTTATGACATAGATGACACCGTTGTTGTTACTGATGTCCAAAGGGGGGAGGGGGTGAGAACTGTAGAAGGTGAACTTGGCAAGTCTATTTACATAAAATGTTTTTACTTTGGTAGTAAAATAAATAAAATCCAATCAGTACAAATAACTATTACATACAGGGTGAGCTTTAATAGGATGTCAAACTCAAATGTCGATGTTTTTCAATCCGGTTCGACAGGAGGGCGGCTTTGAAAATAAAAAGGGGTCGATGGTATCGGTTTTGAAACTTCAAACAAGATGAAATAGGATTCCAATAAGTCCACTTACAAGGTTTCAATTTGTGCATGTTAATAAATTATTTATTTACAAGAGTAAATAATTACGCTCTACAAATATACGCAATTATAAAATGTAATTAAATTCAAATTCGGTTTAATATTACCTACTAATAATATGAACTTCGATGTCTACATAAATGTTTTTGTCATAAACTATGACTCTGCTACTCTAGAATCCGCAAGATTGCTATCGTTCATATCTTTGAGACCTATTTGGTCTCAAATTCACCATTTTGTAGTGGGATATATCAAACCTAACCTAATGTAATAAAACTAGGTATATATGACAACTTATTTTGTAAGATACTATATAGATATTTACATAATGCACCTAGTTGTTCAACTGAATTGCAGTAAGCGTTTGTTGCGGCTTTACTTTCCGAGTAAAAGTGACTCGTAATATTAAAGTTAAATATTGTAAACCGAATATAAATTTTGCCACCCAAACTTTGATAATAAACCTTAAAAATGTAAGGCAAACAAATGGTATTTTTGAATTACAAAGGAGGCATCGTGAAAACAACAATTAGAATAGCCGATATTGGGCTAGCCTCGAGCGCCCGTCGTATCGTACCCTCACCTCCCCATTATTTTATCTAATCAAAAAGTTTTAAAGGAAAAAATTATGCCGGCCTGTATTATGAGTCAACTTTCTTCGGAGGGGAACAGCGGGTATATTTTTAATAACGAGTGCGTTAAAGAAAGTCATTGTACGGAATAAGGCACCTAAATCTGATTTTTATTGCGGAAATCTTGGACGTGCTTTTGATTCCGGTATAAAACGTAGAGATGTTTTAAAGAACGTAAGATCTGACGTTTCTTTTTTGATATCTTCTAAATTTCTAAATTAGGTATACCTACTTTTATCATCAACTCTACAAATTATTCTAGTTATAATTACGTGTACCTATATCTACTTTTATACGGAAAAAAAACTTGAGAGGTGTTAAAGGACACCCGGATGGAACGAAGTTCCTTGCAGTCAGTACTAGGATAGCAAAACGAAACGAAAATATCTGGCTTGCTTTCTATAAGAAAGAGAGAGACAGACAGACAGAGAAACATGCGCACGCCGCACGACTTGTAACGACGCCGCACGAGTTGTAACGACGGCAAAAAGTCTTAAAAACTTTTCGTCCCAAAATTTTCCGCCTAGCCCCCTTTCGCAACGCGCGATAAGGAACTTCGTTCCATTAACAACATTTATTTACATTTACCTAATTAAGCTTACCACTGCCATAATTATTTAGGAACGCATATACTTATTGAACGTTTTTAAATAAACACAAGTCACTGATGTTCGGTTTACACTTATTAAGTAGTTAACTAAATTTTAAGTAAATTAATACGTGTAAACAGACAATTTAGTAACTTTTTAGTTAAATTTAGTTAAAATCTACTTAATTACTTAATACGTGTAAGCCGAACATAATGCTGAAAATTTTATTCGTCACACGTTTGCCTCAACTGGTGACCGAACCATTGATTGACCTTTAGATCGGCAGGCATGCAATATGATAGACAGGGGCTAATAAGATATTAAATTCTTATCAAAACTAATAAGATATTAAATTCTTATCAGATTTTTAGCTCTTAAAAGTTTTTATATTGTGAATTTGAAAGAGTAGGCATTTTTAAGCGTACTTACATATTTATGATTCAATCGAAACCTATCCGAGCATCTTTCGTAAAGCCCCAAAGTTCTTACACAATTAAGAAGGCGCTGGAAAAATTGTTCCGAAAAAAAGAGGGTCTTGAGTGGCGAGACTCCCCAAACAGTTTCTTTACACAACATTTTCTGTAAATACGAAACTTCCGAGCGACAATGAAAATTTAACCTTATGCCAGCGTCTTAAAGTTTATTTTTAAATGATTATGAACGCACAAAAAAACATTTTCTTAGACAGCATTATTATTGCACACCTTGTATGCGTAAATCAGCGCTTGAGGCAAAAAGCATTTTTAGAGGAAAAATGCAATTATGCAGAGAAGAAATAGGGGAGCGGTTTCTGACGGTATCGGATTATAATTTTCGATTTCTTTACGCATAATGAATACTTTTAAATTATATTTTTCAAAACAATGAGAATAATAATTCGTGACAAAAAATAACCGATTTCAAAATTAGGGATAACTCAAAAACTACTCGACAGATCTCGTTCAATTTGTGCGAGCTCAATTTAAGTGGAACCACATGTCAGGCAGCTTTCGATTAAAAAAGAATCATCAAAATCGGTTCACCCAGTCGAAAGTTCTGAGGTAACAAACATAAAAAACACGCAGCCGAATTGAACACCTCCTCCTTTTTTGAACTTGGTTAAAAATGGCCGTTACCGATATTCTAATCAATGCCTTACTTCATTAACTGCCTACGAAGTGTCTTGCTCTAATAAGACACTTCATTCATAAGACTATGCTTAAATTTTATAGATGTAGAGTTGTAGACCTCTATAAGAGGTAGAGTTTTACGTAGACCGTATGTATTTTCAATTTTACATTATGTATATCGAATTAACCTCAATAACCACTGCATGAATTTAAATAGGTAACCACGACTGCATGGATTTAAATAGACCAGGTAACCAGTAAACATTTATTTATCTACAATAAAATAACCACAGACTGCGCATTTGAGTTTGAATAATTTCGAATCAGAAGGATTCGAGTAAATTTAAAAACAGAATCATCAGGAAGCCACGCGCGCCGCCTTGTTGGCGGGAAACGTTCAAAATACAGCGAATAGTTGCAAACATTGGGTCAAGGTTTCGCCTCAATGTCGTGCAACGGGACCCGAGAATACAAGGCACAAGCGATCCGTACACGAATGCGAACACGTCTGATTTATTGAGACGCGTCCACTGATAAAAATGTTCGCGGAGAATGTGTCGTAGTCGTATCACTGAACAGTATTTAGGGATTGTTTATTCCTCTTTTTTGTCTGTGGAACAAGTCGGATGGATTTTATACAAGCGCGTAACTTTGAATCTTAATTAGTATGGCCCTTTAGTAACACTGTAGTGTTATAGGTGAGCGAGTAATTTGTTTCTGAACGGAGTATTTCTGTAGGCTTCGCGATTTGAGTTAATTGGGGTAGGTGTGTTAAAAATTCCCGATTTATATCTGTACGTAAAGTATTTCAGTTTTTTTTTTTAAGATTGAACAACAGAAAAAGCAGAATAAGCAACTGCTGATTATACCTACGAATAACAAATAGGTAGCCTTACTATACCGTCGTATAACGCAGTAAAAACTAAAATAATTTTAGAAAATGTATGTTTACAGGAAGTTGATAACTTAGATTTTTATTGGGATGTACCGCCCGTAAATTAAGGCTCCATGTGGGGCAAACTCTGGTTAATTAAAAATATTTATGGCTATCTATCTATCATCATTTTGAACTTACTGGGAAACTCAAATTAAAGTACAGTAATAAAAAAAAAGTTACTGATTATTTAGTTTTTTGTTTTTTATAAAATTTGAATAAAAAAATTCACACCAATCAAAACTCAAAATCCCGCTTTGCCAGAAAAAACTGTCAAAGCTGATGACAACATAAGATCTTCCACAACAATCAGTGATATCTACTGTTATGCACATACCAGTAAATATTTCGTGAGAAATTGTACGGAACATCCGTCGATAATTCGTTGACATGTTCAAGTTGTTTTTTATTTAGCTCGCCCGCGCAGCCTAACTACCATAACATAAATATGTATGGTGGTCTTATCAAGGACATATTATGTAGTCCCGACGCGTCATTCGCCGCCGCCATCCTGCACTGGGTTTGGAGCCAGGATTATTTGCTTAACATTTACATGGGTCCTAAAATCACGTGGCTGGTTAAAACTATTCATTGTTAAGTTTTAAATAATAATAATATAATTTTCTTTTTGTTTGTTCCACGAAAAACTACTCGTCGTGTTCCGTCTAGGCCTCTAGGGGATAAAGAGCCAGTTATTTCTATTTTTCTTCTCTTTTTGTTTCTAACGCCCCAACTCAATCACTAACGGTTACTTAAATCGCTCCTTAGTGCAGAATTTGTATGGTGATTCTTTACTAAGGAGCGATTAAAGTAACTGTTAGTGACTCTGAGTTGGGGCTTTAGTATGGTTAAGGTGTTAATGATCCAGGCTATGGGCGACCATGTTTTACCACTATCGGGTGACTCGTATGTTTTTCGTCAGCTATTAACATTATAAATCATTTTTGTAATAGAATGACTTGCTTTTATGTTACATTAGAGACCACTACTTAGAAAAAAATAGGAATGAATTCAGAAGAATGTTTAAACTCATATAAAAATTGAACAAACTAACGATAAACAAGTACCAAACGTTATATTACTATGTAGAGTATCATATAGTATCGTATTTTTCGTGGACTAAGTTTGTGATAGCATGAAGGGTTTAAATAACGTGACGAACTAGATCATGTTAGAGTTCGTGAATCTAGAATTTTTCGGGTCATCGGTGTATAATGACGCCAAATCTTAGGCCTTTTCGTAAAGATTGATGATGGTAGAAATTATGTCAGTCACCTTCATATAATTATTAGGTATATCTATTTACATAGTAATGATAATTACTCAAATTCAAAAGATCTAAGATAATATTAACACACAGCCTTAACAGGTATTTGGTATTTTTTTTAAGAAACTTAAAGTATTTTTTCCAAAATATTTAGAGTCACTTAATTTGATACGAATTATTTATCTTTAGATTGTTTGATTGTTACTGGATAGAATTGTAACTCTTAGGTATGCTTAGTACAAATAAGTATTGGATAACAATTAATACTTTCCAATACGAATCAAAAGAAGTTGATTGGAGTTCGTGTCCTACGCTAAAGATAATCTTATTAGAAAAAACGTACTGGATACGGCAGATTTATAGTAGCATTTATTATTTTTTACCCGCGCCGAGAACTACGTGTAGGGCACCACGCTGCGCTCTCTTACGTCCACAAAAACACATTTCCGTAATCACCTTATAAAGGGATTACTATAAATAAAGAGGAAAAAGGAAATTAACCGCATTAGACGAGGAAAAAATCCGTCCCCTCGCAATATGTACGCTCCCACTGATAAAACACTTTATGTACGCTCTTCGCGCAAATGAAACAATGTGTTATTATGTATTCTATCAGCTTGCTGGGGTAACTCTCGTCGGGAAAACCCCGGCTCTGGTATCACTTTGGCGACTCACTAGATTCCTCTGTAGTAATTTCTTCGATCACTAATAACAGAAATAAGTGATCGAAGAGTCATTCTATGCTTAGAACCTTGTAATATAACTTATGTGGATTTTAATCTTTATTTACGACATCAAGTTGGCAGCTTTTCCTAAATTGTTTTCTATAATAATTGTAAATTACGCCAGTAAAAGTTATACTCGCAGTTCCATGGTTAACGTGCTAATACGTTCGAAAGACTGTCTTGTTAGAATCCTCTAGAATAAAAGAGGGCCGTAAGTAGTTTTCAAGAGGTCTTTACGAAAGGTAACGTTTTCAAGAGATAGTACAGTCTCAGAGACGCATTTTTGTTCTTATGGGTCTGTCTATGCGTTATATGTAATTAAAAGTTGGGGCACTATATTCAAATTACATATAACCTTTTTGTATCTTACTGAAGTGAGTCCAAACATTTATAAATAGTATCTTATTATGGTAGGCTTATTATGCATCCGAGAGAGGAAAACTGCACAAACGCATTGAGGAAATATAAAAGTCTGAGAAATTTTCATAATATTTTCACAGGTGAAATATTATCGATTTTTACTTGAACAGATACAAGACGATGCACCCAATATGAGACGGTCCTGTCTACGACGATGAATGATGAATACGAGGTATAATGTATGTAAATAAACCTCTGAAAAGGACCTAACTTTACCAACTAAGTATTCAATACAAACACGTCATCTCTACTTATGTTTTCTCAGGAGACGCTCAGTCGCAATCTCGTTAAAAACTAGCGTCTACCGCATATAAAAGCCTTAAGGGGGTTTTAGATGAACGGAAATCCTTAAGGATACATAAAAATATGCGGTAGCTACCCCTATGTGTAGCCGGGAGGCGGTGAGTAGGGGATAAAAAAGAAAATGAGGAGTTATGTTTTCGGTAATAAAGGTCGGACGAGAGAAATCGTTTAAGACGCCGCCAAATGAGATGGAACGAATATATTTGATTATTTTTATGGCGTGGAATGGCGATACGGCCTCGGACTTAATGTCTATTTATTTTACTAGAATTTAATGTCGTATTGTTGTTATTGGACACTTTTATCGCCATTTGAGAAGATGTCGTTAGTTCCGCGCATGGTCAACAATTTTTAATTTTATATCGACAGCAGTATAATTTTGTTTTACTAAAAGTAAGTAGGTGCTTATTAGTAGGTAAAATAATTTTTACCTTTTATACTAAATAAAGTTTCGGTATATTTTTTTAATTGACCGGCAACATATTGGTTTTTTGTACTTACTGTTGGTGTTACTTTACTGGTGTCTGGCTGGGCAACGATGGCTACATAACATTAGGTGACTCGTTTTCTCTTTGGAAGCCTAGTTACATCATAAAAAGAACATTAAAATTTTATGCTATTTAAAATATATACGCTTATTTTTGCACTTTTTAAACATTAATCTACGCATTTTATGGAGAACTTACAAAAAAATCATATTAACCCAAAAATATATATCAGCCGATATGCCGATTCGATTTACGGCGACAACAATCGAGAGAGTCGTTATTTTAATGGCTTCTGAAAAAACGGCATGAATCAATACGAGGGACACAAAGCGTAATTTATAAGCGCATTCGTTTAATTGCAACGAGAAATAAGTATGCTGTAAGCCACTTGTCCCACTTTCAACGATAAGCACGTGAAAAGTTTGGCGAATGGTCTGCAGTTTGCACTAAACGGTTGTTCGTCTGCATTTGTTTCGAATAGTTAAAGTTACAATAGTTATAAGGTTGTTAATGTTAATAATTATAACATGTTTTTTTAAACTGTCAGTTTAAAAAAGTTACAGTGTTTAGACTTACGATCACGATAGATCGAAATCAATGTCTATACTAACACTAAAGTAGGTAGGTACTTTATTTAGGCCCGTAATTTCAATAGCAGTTTAATCTATGATTCTGAGTTTAAACTATCTTTGTTGATAACACTTAGATAGTAGAAAATATAAAAGGTTCAAAAACTATAACTAAAAAGCGTAGAATAATTAACCAATAAGTACCAATATTTCATTGTTATAGGTATGTCATAAATTTTTGTCCTTCAAATGCTATTTAATCAAACTCTAATTGTTTTATCCAGATTTAAAATTGTTATACATTTCATCGGTAGTTGCTACAGCGTCTAATAAAAATAAATTCCCATATAATTTTATAAAGATATATTTTATTGAGTATGTTGATCGCTGATCGCTGATCGCACGGTCGTCGACAGTTAACACAGCGTCTAAATGTGCATCCGCGTTAATTTTGTATCGGTTTTGTTACGGTAGGGTGTGTATCGATTTCATTTAAAAAACGCTGATCGAAACTACAAAATAGTGCATATGGTGACATTTGTTACATTTTATACTCTTAATGGGTTTAGTTTTCTATTATTTTAATTTTTTTCCCTGTGTAATATTCCTTGTTTGTAGGTTGTATTTATCATAAGGTTGTTTTTATTTATCCTAACTTTCGTCTTCATAATACGCTAGCTGAATAAAACTGTAACTAGGTATAACTATTCCACATAATTATCTACTTCTAAAGTAGGAACACGTTTTTATGTTGCTTTCTCCAGCTAATCCCATAACGATGTCTTGTGATGAATGGTCATCTCATTGTAACAAAGCATACAATATTTCTGGAGAAGCGGATTACCAAAAAACACACCACATTCGCAAAACAGCGTCTGAATATAAAAAGCCGTCTCGCACACAGACGCAGGACCCTCGTGTCACATAATGAAGGGAGGGCACCATGATATAATGCAGTTTTTTATTGCTTACTCCTTATACCCACAACTAAAAAAATACTAGCGTACATTTTAACTATCACTGTTTTTGTACGGAGATAGGAAGGGTTCGGAACTTCGGACGACGGCTGAGGGTGGCCTGTTTGCTTGCTTGATAAAAAATTTACGTCCATTCAACTTTTGCGAAAGGGCCGCGATTTTTCACAATGGACTCTAGGGGTCAAGTAATATCATAAGTTTTGTAAGCAATATCCAATATGAAAACTCATCAATCTCATTTTAAATCCTCGCCCATTATGCTGCGAACATCAGATCTTTTGATTAATATTCTAATTTAATTCGTCTCCAGCGGGACTGTCGCCTGTGTTTTATCGCAGGTAGCCTCTTGTTTCTGAGAAAAAAATATTTATATCTCCTATTAGAAATCCTATTGTTCGCGCGAGGGCACGTCAGCACGCGACAAAAGGAACATTAATTATAACATCCGATTAAAAAACGCCATTTAGCTGCGCGAGAGAAGTCCTTTGTTTGAGATGATTGAATTTAGAATTCCCTACATTAGCCATCGTCTCAGGGGAGGGAGATCGGATAAAAAAACCACCCGTCTTCTATTTGCGTAGGCTGCGCCACTAACGAATTTTTTACACTAAGATATTTGGAAAGTACAGACTAAATTAAATAAAGATCAGGTTACCCGGGAGCGTATCCAGACAGTGAGAAACTAGGTAAGAACGGTGAAACTGCCGAAATATGTGCAGCCAATTCCATAAACCACATCGGTGGAAGGAAACACGAGTTATGTTCGTACGTGCTCACACATAGTAATTAGATATTACGTCTCC
The DNA here is from genome assembly GCA_911387775.1 of Thymelicus sylvestris. Classification (NCBI taxonomy): domain Eukaryota; kingdom Metazoa; phylum Arthropoda; class Insecta; order Lepidoptera; family Hesperiidae; genus Thymelicus; species Thymelicus sylvestris. The sequence goes on along the minus strand of OU426898.1, from coordinate 10,178,187 downwards.
CAGCTAATCGTAACTCGCACGGGTGTTGTTTTACCCGAAAGGGAGAATAAATCACGCGTGCACTACACCACGCTACACCGCGACGCAATAAAAAATAACAAAAAAAATGAAACAATGTCAGAGAGCGGAACAAAAGAAATTATGCCGCGCGGATCTATCGCGAAAAAATCGTTATGATAATAAATGAAACGCTTAAATAAAGAGCAGTAATAATAGCGAATGAGAACAATACGACGTGTTTTATGCGTCCGGGGAAGAATTAAGGTTTATTTTGTGAGGCGTAGATAAACTTTTTGACATTTTGCACGCACTCATGTGGCAGCTGTTGTGAATTTTGGGATTAGATTCCCGCACATGAAGTACTGCATTTTAATGAGCCGTTACGGCTTTTGCGTCTCATTTTAATAATTACTTTATTAAAACTTCATATTGTGTTATTTACAAAATATTTTTATTCCGAACTAAGTAAGCAATTGAACAACTCTTGTGACACAGGATATAGATATAATAACTCAATGCACATAGTGACAATGTCTCATCTTATCCACACTGTATAAAAAAATCGGACAATATTGCTAAAGAGAAATTATGGAAGCCAAGTGATATGGCTAGTAAAATCTAAATACCTAATATTGGTTGTCTGCATGTTGTTATGCATTAATTAATTGTACTGATGCTACCAGACGCAATTAGTACGGTACACAGTACACTCAAAATTAAATCGTTTTAAAGTTAGATCATCATGATCATTCTAATTTATTGTGAGATAAACACGACATACGTGATTAAAACAGTGAAATTACGGTGTCAGTGGTCAGAATAAAACTGAACAAAACGTGTCTTTTTCTTTCTTGCGACATGATTCACATGATGCAACGTGCGTCTGGACTATATGAGCACGCATCTTAAAAAAGCTACGGTACAGTGTACACTTACATTTTTATAATAACGCACGCCACAGATGCACTATTAATCTCGTGCGATGTGTAGTTATTAAATCTTGGCCGAGCGGACGATGTCGTCCGACGTATTATTAATGGAAGTGTATCACGGGAGCCATTAGATACGTAATTAACATCGATCGTGGTCGTTAGAAAAAAAGCCACTTCAAGTGCTCCGAGCGAGCCCCGTCACTCGTGGCGACGACGAATAAAAACGTCATTAAAGATTGATCGCCCGAAGGAAGTATCATTAATATTATTCAATTAATAAAATGTAATTTTGCGAGGCAAAACTCTCACCCCAAGGAGGAAAAAGCAATTAGTGGCTAGATTGCAATCCGTCAAAACAACTGCGTAAAAAACTACGAGTGCTCATTAAAAAAAGTATTCGCGAGGGGTGAATACGTAAGAAGTTTTTTGCATAAGACGGAGGCGCCCTCCGTTTTGGAGTTTTTTTAAGGGAATAAACTATGTGGGTGCACCGTAAGCGGTTTTCGTCACACTCGCCGAGTGTATGGATTGACGGAGTTTTTTTATAATTGTGTTGGTAATGAGAGTTGTTATGGTTTTATGGTACGGTAATGAGCGGAGTCGCGCTGTGACATTTGCATGTGATCGCGGGGACGTTTTTTTCTTCGTCACTTTTGTTGATAAAGTTTTTCAACAGTTTTTTCCACTGTTTACGGCGCGCGATATCGCTTTATTTAGTGTTTGTGGTTAAACATTTCAGAAGCTCCTTGTTTATAGCTAAGGGGTGGTTTATTGTTCTTTTTTAAGTGTTTGTATTCATTGTAATATGAATATTTCGAATTATACGTGTAATTGATACGGGTTGTTTTTAATATTGAAAGTGTCAATGTTTCACAAATTAACGATACGGAATGATTTGAAGAGCGTGATAAGGAGTAGACATTATGACTGCCTGGGCCTATCAATCAGCCATCAGCGGTACGAAAAGGTAATAAACGATGGTGGTCTGACGTGCCGGCCCGATTTGGTATTAGCAATCATTAAATTGGAAATAACGCTATATCGGCGATACACCGCTTTTCTTTTATAAATATCTCTCACGTGATGCCGGTGCCTCGTCGTGTCACGAACCTTACTGAAACGAAGGCAATATTCAAATGGCGATATAAAAAAGACAAGTTAGGTAGCATTTAAAAAGCTTGTTTGTTCAGCGACGAATCGTTTCTAGACATGACACACGACGGTGAACTGCATTCACCGAGTTACTTGTTCGACTAAAGTCACCCTTGTTATAAACACGTCAAGTGTCATTTTAACATGCACCAACTTAAGCGTCACGTGTTGAATCTGCACCATCTTTACAGTCGATACAAAAATGATCTTAGACATAAAAAGGTCTGAACAAAATGCAAGACCACAAGTACTGACGGCTTTTAATACTGTATTACATTTCTAGTCATAATAACAGTGTTTAGTTACAATACTTTTTTAGAAAATGTTTTGAGAAATGTTTCTTCGGAATTTCCAAATCGTACTGTTTTGCAGCGCATGACTTTAACCTATTAGTTACATACTTATTTACATGCTTACTAGCAAGATAACGATCAGACTTGGCTAGTCAGTCCTCATAGTAAGTGGTGAATGGTGATCCCATGAATGTAGTGGTGCATTCCACGTTTCCATAGCTCCCATACTGCTAGTATGACAGCGTAGGGAACACTTATGTACATGAATATCATGGATATCAGTGGCACCTATGGCACTATCGATGTGTTGCCGGCCAAGAAATAAGAGAGAAGAAAGAAAGAACGAAAGATCAAGCTTGGCCGCTGACTCAAGCCAATCAAGACAATAACATACACATGACATAGAAACAAAGTAAAACTTTTTATAAGCAATACAATTCAAACATACCGAAAGCCTAAAAACATTTCATTGCGTATAACTCGAGTCTAGTTGGCATATCGCTATTAAAGAGCAAGGGTTAAATTACTTTAACGCACGACGTAAAAAACATATTTCATTATGAAATAAATTACCAGCAGCATACATTCAAATTTAAAAACGATATGAATATTCATATAAATCAATATTAACCATTACATAAGGCCCCCATTGACGATGCGATCGATCGGTGCGATCCGTCGTTGACGACCGATCGTAACGACGGATCGGTAGTGTATGTTATGATCGTGAACGATTTGCTTGATCGCAGACGATATCGGCGATCGCAACAAAAATCCATGCAATCTTGAATATCGCACCGATGAATCGACAGTGTGTGGACCTTTGCGATCACCGATGCGATTTTTGTCTCATTCTGATGCCGGCCGCCGCACGCATCGCATGCCTTCAATGCCTTGGCTAGTGCGTTACGTTGGTACTACGTACCTATCAACATTCGATGTACGAAACAAATAAAAAAAATTGCCGTATTGGGGCGGCTTTAGAATACTAACCCCAAACCCACGCTAGATGGGTGTCGTAAGAGGCAACTAAATCCGGCCCACTGGTGGTAGGACCCTTGGAGGGATTATATTGGTAGTATTGATTTTAATTGTTAATTAATACCATTATTACTATTGTAATTTCTTCATGGGGTTCGCTTTTACTTTTCGCTTTTACCTTTGGTGTTGCTGATGTTCATGGGCGACGATAGCCACTTACCATCAGGTAGATCATCAGCTCGATTGCCGGCTATTTCCATAAAAAAAAACTTCGTGGACTTATCGAGGACCGATGCCGCAATGACAATTCAATATTAAAAGAAAGAAAGAAAGAAAGAAAAAACCTAGTTACATGCTTTATATTAGCTTTAAACGGTTAGACTTCTTCAAACTTCGTAGACCTATCGAGGACCGATGATAATTTAATATTTAAAGAAAAAAGAAAGAAAGAAAGAAAAAAAATGTTCGGATATGTTCGACTTACACGTATTAAGTAGTTAAGTAGTTAACTAAATTTTAAGTAAATTAATCCGTTTAGGACAATTTAGTAGTTTAGTAATCAAGTAGAGTTTTATTTTTTTTTCTTTTGTAGCCGAATCAAAGTCACTGCCACATAGCTAAGGAAAAGAAGTTCATTTTCCATTTTGTAGGGCACGTATTGAATTATTTGAGCACGTCTTTATCCTTCCGTGTCAAACAAGTAAATGTTTGATAGCGATCGATCGTTGCGATCGATCGTTGCGACCGATCGTTCGTGTATGAGTGGCACTTTTGAACCGATCGATCGTTGCGATCGATCGCACCGATCGATCGCACCGATCGATCGCATGTCAATGGCGCCCATTACAATGGCGCATTATCGCATTGCAATTTATTTGCTTGTTTAATGAAATTTGTAACGGTACGGTTTTTGATGGCTATTTCAATTCAACTAATTCTCTTATACAGCAATAATAATGATAAAAAGGGACGGCTATATGTTTCAGAGTAACGTTTAGTATCATTACTTTTTTAACGTTATTGATAGAATTTTTAATGGTTAAAAAAATAATGACAATGGCGGACGTGTGTCAATGCGTGTCGATATAATTTATCGGGGGTCGTAAATTATAGTCTAAATTAAATCGATTCTAAATCCTGATTTTTTAATGATCGCTATATCACTAATATTAGCTATAAATCAATTTGTTCAAACTCTTTTATTGGAGCAAATTTTATAAAGTACAAGGCTTCATAAAGTGGGGTGGATTATATTAAAAGCAATGGCGGTATGTTCAACTGGTTTCTGCATTCTTAGTGTAATTTATTTATTCCTTTATTATAATTATATACTTTTAGGAATTAGACAGTAAAATAAATACACTACAATACAATAATTTAATGTTGTTTTTGAATTAAAATTAATAATCAAATAAACACTAGATAAGAGACCCAACGCTGAGTTCGACTCTACTTTCAGAAGACCAGATTTAATTAGGTACGCTACATAGTGAGAGCCCCACACTCTGTGGCGTGGATACCACGGACCACAACGATACGATCACACACACCAAGTTCGAGAACAGAAATTGAAAATCTTCATTGAAATTTTTGACTCGAATCGAACCCAGGACCCTTCAAACGGAGCGGGGGTCCGGCATGGTAACTAGTACCATGCGGTTTGTTGGATTGATGTTATTGTCATGTATTCTGGCTTCCTGCACATGGAAACAAAAGCCTTCGATAAAAACATAGTTTCGAACTCGCTGCCTCGTAATTACATTTATTGAGATTATAGCTAACAATAAGTCTTACAGTGTAATATTTCGTCATATTATAGAAGAGATTTTTTTTTATAATTTTATCCAAAAATTATTCAAAAAGTTTACATAATTTAAAATGAATTTAAAAATCTAATCAGATCGCTACAACTACACTACATAGGTAAACTCATAACGTATGTATGTACATATTTATGTAGATACAGCAATCCAATAAAATCCCGAACACTCAAACTTATCCCCGAACTGCATGCAACCACATTTCGAAGGTGGCAAAGACAATGATAATTGTCCCAGGTGAAATATAGTGCTGCCATCGACAAAAGACCTATGGGGAGAAAAAAATATATTTTTCTTTGTCAGCAAGCGACCATTCACTACAGGTGGGGAGACGTGGGGTGGGTGGACAATGAGTCGTATCAATGGACGATACCAATATTTTTTGCTTAAGGAGGCGAGTATTCGCAAAAAAACTGTTCCATTAATTATTTTACAAACGATACCCGCGCGCTATGGTTCGGAGGCGATCTTGATCACTTCTCGTTTTGCAATTCATGTCTCGGTTCTTAAAATTTAAGAACCGAGACATGAATTGCAAAACATTATTTAATAATGTTTTATTATTAATATTCTTTTATATTTACTGGATAAGCTAAAAGGTTGCATTAAGTGGCCACTTAAATTGTGCATTTTTGAATAAAATTATTTTATGTTGCTTACTAGCCATTGCGTGAGTTTCGTTGGACCCATGAAACTTAACGTCAGTGAATTTTCTAAATGTTTAGTAAATATGGTCTCTATATTCTTAATTAATTTAATGTAGACAACTATAATTGTAACACTGTCAATAAATATTTTATTATTTATTATTTATTTATCTTAATATATATAAATTACGTGTCACGTTGTTTGTCCGCGATGGACTCCTAAACTACTTAACCGATTTTAATCAAATTTGCACACCGTGTGCGGTTTGATCCAACTTGAAAGATAGGATAGCTTACATCTCAAAATAAAAAAGTTTTGACAGAACGAAGTCTGTCCGGGCAGCTAGTTCTAATATAAATATAGGAACTTTAAAAGATCTAAATTCGAAAGAAAACAGAAATAGCGATATGGGCATAACAGTTATTATTTCAAAGGAGATATAAAATATAATATGCATATTCGTTGCTACATGGTAAATATTAGTTAACTCATGATATTTAATGAAAAATTGAAAATTGAATTCCTAGAAATCTAATTTCCGAATACGTAAATAATAAATATAAATTGTATCAATAAAATTAGCTGACCATAGCCACATTGGCAGGCCACCAGAAGAGCAGAATTTCTAACATTTCTAAATAACAATAATGTAAACGATTGTTGCGGTGTTGGCCATTCTATGCGCATGCGCAGCCCGCTAAGTGACCGCAGGCCTAACTGGACGATTTGAATTCCGATACAAATGCTTTACCTATTCATATTTACGCATTTTAAAACAATACTGCAGTACAAGTATTTATTGTTTATCGAAATTATGTTAGTTTTAGTCGCATATATTAGTTTTCTTGAAGTATGGCATTGATTTATAAGATACAGTAATTAAATATAGATAGTTTTTTAATAGGTAGGTACACAAAAAATACCGAAAACGTTATTATACCTTTTATAACGTAATGTTTTATCATTAAGCTCAGGCGCAGTGTGATCCAATATTATTGGTGTGGGTGTCTTCGTACAAACGTTACAAGTAAACAAAAAATGTACAGTCGAGAAAATAATTAGGTCAGTACCTACCTAATACCTATGCAGGGCATGATTCTAAAACCCTCTGTAATGTTTAATATTACATTATTTTTTACGTTGTTATCAATGTTAAATCATACCTTACGTATACCTACAGGATCATTTAACATTGATAACAATACAAAAAATCTGTAATATCAATAATTACAGAAGGTTTTAGAATCATGACCTTCATACCTAATTATTTTGCCGACTGTAACTATGTAAGTCATATTAAAAACTGTGCACTGTGGTAACGAATGGGGCCAGGTGTACGATGCTACCGAAAGACTCGATATGTCAACGACATTACACGCTTGTCCACGTCAATTACATAATAATTATGTTTGCGGTTTTTTAATACCATAATTTATGATCGATTACTCTTTATATATCCTTTAAACTATACTCATTTATACGAGCTTAGTACTTATTTCAATAAATAACATTGTGGCGTCCATTCTCTTACAAGTTACAACGATGAATGACGAAGAGTGTGCTGTTCTTCATATGTGACTTGACAACTAGAACCAGATTTTTTCGCTCCAATCATAGTACTTTGACAAGGCTCATCGACAGTTATCGAACGGTAAGTACCTACCGGTATTGTAGTTACAACTTACAGCTGTTTACCAATACCACCAGTCCGCCATCAATTTCATATCCTAATATTAATGTCTCTCAATATGGTTCTAAACATTCGATAATTATGAACCTCTTTTAGGTCAATCTCAAGTCTCTCTGCCTGTTAGTAATATTGTGCCAACTAGTGGATATTGTTTTTCCTCCTAACCATGGAAATATCCGGTTATTGTATATAATATGGTGGTTTTGTAAAGTTAAAAATTAGGTGTAAGGTTTTGACCTAAACGGAACATAAAGCGCTCGCGTGCCACTATTTCTATGGCCAGTTGGGATCATCGGCAGAAAGCCACAGACAAAGGTGTTTTTATGCCTTAAGTCGAAAAAAAATAAGTACTTACCCAAGAAACAAAAGCTGGTTTACGTCACGGCTCTAAAATAAATAGTGTCGTTTGTTAAGGGATTACGTTCCTTCGGCAGAACCATGGTGATTGCACGTAGACAATGCCTTCAGGTAGCAATTTTGGTGAGCAAATATAACAAAATTACAATTACGTTTGCATAACAGCTTTACCGTTCTACTTTCGACTTTCTACTTAAAGCAATAAGATCTTTTCAGTATTCATGAAACAGCAGCAAAATTTGTTAATTTGGTCTTTGTATGCGCGTTCCACGAAAGATGTTCCCGCGGCACGGTTATTCGTTTAAATCTAAAGAACTACTATTGTTGAGTTAAATCCAGTATTGTCGTTGGTGATAATCCAAATTGTACTTTAAACTGATTCTGTTAACAAAATCGACTGGGAAATGAGGTTTTATTGTCCTTACTTGCTTTAAAAACAATGCACTGAATTTGTGTAATTTTTAAGGGTTCACAAATAAAGCCTTATCTAAATAAAGCCTAAGCTTTTCGACTATAATCGATATAACTATTTAAGTATCCAAACATAATGGAATTGAAATGATGCATCGATTTGAATCATAATAATAATTTGATTCCATCAGCAAATTCGAGACACCCTTAAAAATTAGCGATCTTTTCCTCTGGGGTTGAAGACCACCTATATTGATAGCAACTCGTCACTCGGATACTCCGTTATTTTTAGGTTGCTAACCTATATTTCGGTGACAATATACCTAGTGATGGTTGCCACTAGCCATCAGATAGATCTATTGTTGACTATTAAAATAAAAACTTACCATCAGAGAAAGATGACTATGGTCTTAGCACTTTATTAAATTTTTAAAACTGATAAAAATGGTCCAGGTTATCTTTGTTAAAAAATAGATAATAAACATCAACAGAACGTCCATCGTTTGTCTTAGCACAATGCAAACAGGATATTAGAATGGTGAAGGTTCGAAAACCAATAGACAGCCAAAGTGAATTCCGCGAAGGTATTTGGTTTAGATAAGCTTGCTCTGAAGTTATTGGGATTACGTTAACGTATCTGGTCCGATGGACTTGCGAGTTAGTGATGTTCGGTTTGGAGCAATTCTTCTCTTATTGTTAATACATTTGAAAATTTCACTGTGATTGTGTCGGTCAGATGCTAACATAGTTTTTATGTAAGTAGCCGAAAAACAAGTAGAAGAGCCACATGATGATGAGTGATCGTCGCCCATGGACATCAGCAACACCAAGGACAATAGTGATGTGTTGCTGTCAAAAGAGAAGAGAGAAAGTGTTGTGGGAATGAAGATACGAATCTAAGTAGTAGATAGTATTTTAGTTTTTAACTAATGGCAGGGGAGACCTACAAGACTGTACCCAATATAAGACGGGAGAAGTTACTTTACCGATGGTTTGTCTATCAGAAGCTTATAGAATAGAAGTTTATATTAGATAGGTACACGATATTGTCTTCGATTAGGCAAATATCTTAGTATATCTATACTTATCTCTCTCGACATTCTCAATATATGTAAATTTCGCTTTCCTAATTCAAAATCCCTGATCCCTTGCCCATCACTAGTGTAAACATCTCATCCAATAAGCGTTGGTATAAATTTTAACGAATATCCATCCTATCTTTTAACTCTGGGTAAAAATGGAAACAAACTATTGACGCGACTTCGGCAAACCAAGATAAAATAAATATTTTAGGGTGGCCGCGCCCTAAACAAACACCGCCAAGATTTGCTGACCGCCGATATAGTTTCAATTTAATACGCCGAAATTTCATCACCTTATTACGCTCTTCAAAATAAACCTTATCACCAGCAACCAAAGTCCAATATCCCAAACTCAATTGATGGCTCATAAGCCACTTTGTTTTGTGTGTTTAGTTATTCCAGTCTTAGATGAAATATTTGGAAATAATATTTTTTTTTGCGCTAGGATGCTTTCATCGTTAATTCACAATAACTCTTCGAGATTAAGTTAATAATTTTCTTAGCCTTAAGTCTAAGTAATATATGAAACAATTTCATGACATTGCCTATTAATCCGATCATCAAAATTACATTAATATTACTTAACGGAGCATGCAACAAAATAAAAATGAAGTCCACCCAACGTAGGTACATCTTCTTTCGCTTTACTCAGTAGGCGTCCGAATATAAAAAATGGCGTACATTCATTTCCTCTCACCGTTTATCAGATAAGGCCTGCCTTAGAGCAGTTTTTAGTACATTCAGTATAATTAATATTGGCGAGGTGCCCGGGGCGGTCCTATCGCGGGAGTTATCACGGCTCGCTATATTTCTTCATTAACGACAAGCCACGACTGCAACGCGTCATCTTTCAGCTACGGAGAGCGGCTAAATCTTCGTAATCATAATGGGAGTAAGTGTAAGGAATTATACGTTCGATGGTCGCAGGGTTTCGTCCTGAAATATACAGGTTTTTATGTGATATTGATAGGGATAGCAAACCGGCGTGCCACAATCCTTTGCCACACGTGGACACCAGTGTAAAACAAACGTCGAAAAGAAGTCTGGAAGAGGCTTAAGTTAGCCTTTTAAACGGATAGAGTGATTCATACTTAGCTTGGCATATGCGCTCACTCATCACATGGACGGCCATTTCTACCTTTAGGCAGTGGCAACACAGTATATATGCATACCTACATCGGTAATAACCCTTGAATAAGTAGTTATTACCTAGTATGATTTTAAACTTATATCATTGCGGACACTAAACAGTTTAAATGCAAACGGATAAGTACTGCCGAATTTTGAATTTTATAGTTTACAGTTAGACCAAAAACATCGTAATTTTTTCTTATACATTTCTATGTTAAAATTACAAAAAGGGTATAACTCGACTTAGATCCCTTATCACAGGAGGCACAGCCATTTTCATTCAAAAATTAGGATTAGTATTTCAAAAAAGGTTCAAAAAAGAGCATCTTTGTTGCCTTCTTTGGTATTGCCCATGTCGGTAGGTGACACGGGCATCAAAAACATAGCTACATAACTGATTGCAACAGCATACTCGCATGCAGCGGCTGCGGCGGATTCAAAATTTTAGGGGGGCCTAATCCAATTTTTGCTTAGGAGGGCTACAACCGAAAAATTTGTTTTTAAACCTTATTTCCTAATTCAGTCGTACTTGAATTTTTTTTTAAATTAACCCATATAATAACAAAGTAAGTACCTATGTACACTTTAGGAATGTATAATTTTAAATAAAATACAGAAGCTTGAAATCGGAATTTTACAACGCTTTCTCAAAAAGCTTTTGTTTGAAGCGAGTACGACTATTCTAAGAAGTCAAAACAGTAGCGTCCGCAGAACAGCTATGGAAAGCGAAACAAATGTACCGTAGTATTTTTTGAACAAGTCCTGACTCGGCGATTTATCAAATAATATGACAGCATTCAACGAATATAATTTTACGAAAATTGTAAAGAGTATTGTGTTTCATAATTAATGAAGCAAAAGGCTTTCTCGGTAACAAAATATCCCGATCTTAGATTCGGATCGTCATTACTTGTCTCTTTGTGCGACATTCTTTTGCGCCCAGGTGTTCCTATAATTAAACTATACGACGATAGAGCGAGAGAGATATATACAGATTAGTTTTGGAAAGAATGAAACAAAATTATAGCCCTTGCGTTGATTGATAACTGTGACAAAAACGTAGCAGATGAAAAATAATAATTATGAGATCTTTTGTTAGAGGCGTATGAACTTCAAACAGGGGTGCGCGTTAAACGATCACAGTTAATTTACACATGAATTTGTTCAACACGTATTTTGATTAGATTTTTGTATTTAAAACCTTAATGTACCTAAATTTGTAATGATTTGTAATTTGCGATTTCTTTTTAATCCCTCTTAATTTTTTTGATATATTTTTAACAAATTAAAAAAAAAAAACTTCAAATAAAAATAGATAGTAGGCACCTATTAGGTAAAACGCGCTTCGGACAATGTACAAGCAGACTTAGTTGTACTGCCATATTTAATTTACGGATACCGTAAACTATTACCAATTTTGACTCGATCAGTTTAATATACCTAATTGGCAGCCCTATCTCACATCGCCGGGTGCAGTTGGCGTTCAACGAAGCCTAGGTAGACAATACTTCAAGCGCAGGTAGACAAACCAGCTACTTACTTTTAAACTCATAAAAATATTCATAGCTCTTAGTCATAAAGACATAGGGTTCATTTTTGTGATTCACCCCAGTTTGCAGTTGACGAAATATGTTTGTTGAGGTGTACTTGTATTTTTTTTATATTTCATTAGCTAAGTTCGCGCTTTATGGATCACGATCGAGGGTTGCATACGTGTTGTATTGTTTCGTCAAACATGAGAAGCTTCGTCAATACAGGATGGGAGGTATTGTTTTTTTTGGCAAGTTTTATTTATCCAAATCAGAGTCCAAAGTTATTTTAATGTATTATGTTATTTTGCTATATAAAATAATTTAGTTTATTTCATCAATATCATCAGTGACTTTTATGAAAACACTAGCTATTACCCGCGGCTTCGCTCGCGTGTTCAAAGGGAAGTAACAATGAGTTTTTTAACATGCGTGATTTATTTCTGTTACTTTATGAATTATTATTATTTTATGTTATAAGGATATGGAAGTACAGAAGTATGGACAAATACGCATCATAATGGATCTTTCCATGTAAATGAGTTATTTACTGCAGTAAAAAGTAGCCTACGTTACTCTCCAGCCTCCTACCTGTCTCCACACAAAAAATCATACCATAACATCGCTCCGTTACGACGTGAAAGACGGACAAACAAAAAAACAAACACACTTTCGTATTTATAATATTAGTATGGATTATTATTAATTATTATGTTATTATATCTAGGAAAGAGTCATGCATGTTAAACAACTCATTGTTAATTCCCTTTGAACACTCGGGCGAAGCCGCGGGTAATAGCTATTACGCATCATAATGGATCTTTCCATAGGAATGAGTTGTTTTACTGCGGTAAAAAGTAGCCTACGTTACTCTCCAGCCTCCTACCTATTTCCGGACAAAAAATCTTACCATAACATCGCACCGTTACGACGTGAAAGACGGACAAACAAACAAACAAACAAACAAACAAACACACTTTCGCATTTATAATATTAGTATGGATTTGTAGATTGTATTGTTTGTGTATTTAATAGAGAAAAATTGTACGTACCCAAAGGGTCATTCCTATAAAGATAAGAATGATAAAAGCATGTAAAAGTGTGAGATTTGACGTAGTTAATTTGTTTAAGAAAATAATCCTAATAATAATCCTATAATAAATAATAATAGAGATTTCTTTTGTAACTTTTTGTAACCAATTTTATGCGTGTGCATAAACTGTTAAATAAAAATAAATAAATAATCCATTGCTTATGTTTATAGTGACGAAGTGAAGTAACCATTAGATAAAATGAATTATGGTCGAAATAAGATCGCAGAACGCTTTAACTTAAAAACGATTATTTAAAAACAAAGAAAAGTCCTTTGAACAAATGTTTATAGACACACCTAATAATTTTCTCAAACTTTACAACAAAAACGTTCCGAAGCTCGCGAATCAACAGGTCTGTAAAAAGATAGAAGGTTTCTGTTATGATTATGACTGTGAAGTTATGCTCCGTACCGTAAAAGCCTAGATGAGGCTGTTCATTTACTTTGTCGGTGTCGACACACCGGCCGTACTGTGCCGGACACGGTTTATTTAACAAATTGTTGTTAATTATCTCAACAGGTAATGCGAATTTGATATTTTCACATTCTGTTACACATTTGCTTACATTTGCTTCAACGACTGCAGATGATTTGAATTTGTGTACACTCGAACGAATCGAACTCATTTAGATCGTGAGATAACAAACAAGACGAATGAGAATTCAAATCTCATCATCCCTACGATTTTTTATAGAAACAATACTCCATGGAGCGTTAGTTACGGTCGTTATTTGCGGAGATTAATTACCTTCGCCATCGACTTATCGCCACGACCGATCGATATAGTATAAATCAATTTAATCTAATTAAAAGCATTACATGTTTTTTGTTCGATAACGAAACAAGACGAGGTATTAGGAGATGGAATCGTGGAGATTAGAAGGTGAGGTTGGAGCAGCGGGTCACCGATGATATCTCTAGATGGTCCGTCACTCGGACGTCGGGCTGCTCCACAAATTATTTATACAGTCTAATTTAATTTGAGTCCCCTGACCTTTGAGGTGCACTTGGCTCTGGAAAAAACCTCTCGAACTGAACACGTGACTCATGTAACATTCATGCCTCTTATTGTATTACGTTAGGGAGCGCATTAAACGGCGCTCCTGTTACGCGGACGATTCTACTCGTAGTACCTGGACGCTGGGTTACAAATTATCATGTAACGTGAGTGCTAAAACGATGCACTCTGAATGTAATCGCTTCGCACTGAATCGGCAATCGGTTGCGCTGCAATGAAAATGTTCGATGCCCTTCTACGATGGGGCTTACGGCGTGGATTTCAAAAGAATGGTATAGAATAAGTAGTGTTCGCGCGGGTGGTTTCTATGTTTGAGAGCGTATAATTTTAGCCGAGAAGATGGTCGGCCTTGCACTGCGTCTCGCCACGCAGTCTACGGCGGAAGTTTACGACCGAACGCCAGCCACTTTTATTGGCTACCTCGCATCCAAGCCTCCTCACAGCCTCCCATTCACTCCGCAAGAAATATACTTTTTTATTGCTCTGTCACTTGGGTAATTTATTGACAATGAACGCACGTGCATTTCTATTAATATTTTATGTCGTAAGAGTTTTTATGCGGCCGCGTCCGCTCGGCCCATTGTTGTACGAAGCAAGCAGTTTGTTTTATGTCCACTCCAGAGGCCTACTTAATTGATGTTATTCAAATTAATCGTGATAGGTCGCCTCGACTCCACGCTGATATACAATCGCGACGTTTTTATACCGAGAGCTCGGATTGATATTGAAAGCGGTTAGATGTATGCAAAATGTTTATGTATACGAAATGCCCATGGGAGATAAATTTTAAAATAAGGATTTATTGTAAGCATATGATAAGAGTTCGAGGACAATATGAGAGAAATGTGTTTTTGAGAGTAATATATGGGCTTGTTACTTCAACTTTGTGTCTCGATGTGTACAGTTAAGTAGCATTTAACGGATGAGAGTGTCGGGCTAATTGCAGTTTTAATGTAAATCGAACGATCGTCGGAGAGACGGCAAGCCCATAAAGCATCCCGACTGTCGCCGTAAAAGTCTCGTGTGGTTTTTCATCGTCTGACGCGCGCCCTTTCGAAATTATATCCCAAATAATGACAATTCTTCGACCGTCTTAAAATGCGGTTACCGTAAGGATGTACGCAAAGAAGAAAACAGAATGTTTAATAAGTTTAATATTAACGGACACGGATTAAAAACATTTTCTGTCTCTTGTTTAATATTATTTCATCAGCAGACTTTTTACTGATGAACGATACTGTATTGAAGTAATAAATTTAAAAATAAAAAGTACGACATTTTAAATCAAAATGAACTTTTGTTATAAGTATGTTGTTGAGTTGTTTTTAAACAACGTTGTTTTGCATAAAGTCTACTGTGTTAAATATTTTTATATGGAGGAACCATTAAAAGATTAAGTATCGTAATGACAGCTATTGATGATTATTTATTTTTACTTTAACAAGAAAATCTATTTACAAATAAAATAAAATATACACCCAAAATAATCTATCAGATATCAGCCGCATATTGTGTACCTATCCTTAATAGGTATATGTATTTTAATTAATTTGATATTTATTTCCATTTGGGGAAACTGATCCATATCGATACGCAAACCCGCGAAGTGTCAATCGCGAGCGTGCCCCATAAATAACGTCAGACAAAGTACTGGCAGCAGCGCGAATATGCGCTGTATAATTAACAGTTATCCCCGTTATGGGCACTAACTCACCCACTGCACCACGGAACAATGCCCGGTGTTTGGCACCTAATGGCCGCGTTGATTGAGCCTCTGCAATAATGTTAAAGGCATTGCTCACTCCTTTATTTGCTTGTTGCACCCTATTTTTTAGTATTTAACATTTAGTACTGGTTGCAGAAGAAATCGCGATTTCAAAATTTAGTGGCATGAGACTACAGATCTACAGGATAAAAACAACGTTTGGCACGTAATGTCCATATTGATTGATTATTTAATTTTTTTTATGGAAATAGCCGGCAAACGAGTTGACGATCCACCTGATGGTAAGTGGCTATCGTCGCCCATAAACCCAAACCAAACCAACACCAAAGGCATCACTGATGCGTTGTCGGCCAAGAAAGAAAAGAAAAAGATACTAAAAACCATTAGTTTATACGCATTTGTTTGACATTATCACCTACCTGTTTGTCCTTATATTTATCACTAGCTATTACCCGCGGCTTCGCCCGCGTGTTCAAAGGGAAGTAACAAAGAGTTGTTTAACATGCATGACTCTTTCCTAGATATCCATACTAATATTATAAATGTGAAAGTGTGTTTGTTTGTTTGTTTGTTTGTTTGTTTGTCCGTCTTTCACGTCGTAACGGAGCGATGTTATGGTAAGATTTTTTGTGTGGAGATAGGTAGGAGGCTGGAGAGTAACGTAGGCTACTTTTTACCGCAGTAAAACAACTCATTCCCATGGAAAGATCCATTATGATGCGTATTTGTCCATACTTCTATACTTCCACTAGCTATTACCCGCGGCTTCGCCCGCGAGTTCAAAGGGAAGTAACAATGAGTTGTTTAGCATGCATGACTCTTTCCTAGATATAATAACATAATAACTAATAACAAGCTATTACCCGCGGCTTCGCCACCGTGTTCAAAGGGAAGTAACAATGAGTTGTTTAACATGCATGACTCTTTCCTAGATATAATAACATAATAATTAATAACAAGCTATTACCCGCGGCTTCGCCACCGTGTTCAACGGGAAGTAACAATGTGTTGTTTAACATGCATGACTCTTTCCTAGATATAATAACATAATAATTAATAATAATAATTAATAAATAAGTAACAGATCCAAAATCAAATTAAGTATGGAAGTTTGGAAGTATGGATAGTATGGATGGATATGGAAGTATAGAAGTATGGGCAAATCCATACTAATATTATAAATGTGAAAGTGTGTTTGTTTGTTTGTTTGTTTGTTTGTTTGTCCGTCTTTCACGTCGTAACGGAGCGATGTTATGGTAAGATTTTTTGTGTGGAGATAGGTAGGAGGCTGGAGAGTAACGTAGGCTACTTTTTACCGCAGTAAAACAACTCATTCCCATGGAAAGATCCATTATGATGCGTATTTGTCCATACTTCTATACTTCCACTAGCTATTACCCGCGGCTTCGCCCGCGAGTTCAAAGGGAAGTAACAATGAGTTGTTTAGCATGCATGACTCTTTCCTAGATATAATAACATAATAATTAATAACAAGCTATTACCCGCGGCTTCGCCACCGTGTTCAAAGGGAAGTAACAATGAGTTGTTTAACATGCATGACTCTTTCCTAGATATAATAACATAATAATTAATAACAAGCTATTACCCGCGGCTTCGCCACCGTGTTCAACGGGAAGTAACAATGTGTTGTTTAACATGCATGACTCTTTCCTAGATATAATAACATAATAATTAATAATAATAATTAATAAATAAGTAACAGATCCAAAATCAAATTAAGTATGGAAGTTTGGAAGTATGGATAGTATGGATGGATATGGAAGTATAGAAGTATGGGCAAATACGCATCATAATGGATCTTTCCATGGGAATGAGTTGTTTTACTGCGGTAAAAGTAGCCTACGTTACTCTCCAGCCTCCTACCTATCTCCACACAAAAAATCTTACCATAACATCTCTCCGTTACGACGTGAAAGACGGTCAAACAAACAAACACACTTTCGAATTTATAATATTAGTATGTATAGTAAGGATACGCATCATAATGGATCTTTCCATGGGAATGAGTTGTTTTACTGCGGTAAAAAGTAGCCTACGTTACTCTCCAGCCTCCTACCTATCTCCAGACAAAAAATCTTACCATAACATCGCTCCGTTACGACGTGAAAGACGGACAAACAAACAAACAAACAAACAAACACACTTTCACATTTATAATATTAGTATGGATATTGTTGCATTTTATTAATAAGTGTAATTATTTTTCATCGTTCTAATTAATCAATTAAAAAAATGACAAATGCAAATTGTATTTGTATTGGAATGGCACCTAATGGCCGTATTGATAGAGCGTTGGCAATATTGTTGCCAAGGCATTTCAGTCATTCTCATTCTCCTTTTTAGTATCTATTTTTTAGTTTACGATATTCATTAGTTCATTATAAGAAAAATATTCTCTATTTTTAGATTAATTGCCTACGTTTGACACTTAATGACCGTATTAATTGCGTCTTTACAATAATATTGCCAACGCTATGTTAATGGTTGTATTTGTCTCACATTGTGCTTTTTATTGCGATATTTAAAATGGGTGCGTTTTATAATGAGTGCGTTATACTTAAACTGTTGTCATTGTTGGTACAATGTTGTCAGTAATTTTCATGGTCTGGGACTAAAATGTTTTGTCTCGAGCCATGTTTTGAGCCCAATGACCGTGGTGATTGAGCGTCTGCAACAATGTTGCCAACCATTGGCACCAAGATTAAAAAATCTTTTCTCTCTCTTTTACACCATTTGTGTATCTAGAGACACTTTATAATTAAAAAGAAGCAGCGCCAAGCAGTACAGTATCCCAATTAACTTCTTTATAATTTACGAGTAACCGCCCTCGCTTTGCTTCGGTTTTCTTATTTTTTACACCTTGGGTTACATTATTGGAGTTTCATGACGGATCCCTAATTTTTTGAAAATATAATATAGCCTTTGTCACTCGGGGATAGTTTAGCTTTCCAACAGTGAAATAATTTTTCAAGTCGGTTCAGTAGTTTCGGAGCCTATTCAATGCAAACAATCAAATCTTTCCTCTTCATAATATTAGTATAGATTAATTATCAAGTCTTCTTTATTCGATCTTCGCTCCTACAGTAATGTCGTGTGGTCTAAGCCTAAGATTGTATAATTTGCATTCATGCCTACGAGATTACCTAGTAAAATATAATTGGATTAATTAGGTACGCGAAGGAAACATTGTTGCAAACGTAATGAGATTTGACTCACAGCACAGTATGATTCCATACAAATGCACAATCGCTCTTTGATTTTAATCGTTTAAATTTATTGAAGACATTGTAAAAAACAAATACCTACGTGATGTTTTATGCCTGAAATATTTAGTAGCCTGAAACACTTTTCTCCGTAAAGGTACATGTAAATGAAATATTTATTGTTGTTTGTCCTGTGTAAAATTTAACTTTAATAATGAGAAATTGTCCTAGTGACTCTATAAATACATATGTGTGAAAATTAAAATATTATA
The DNA here is from genome assembly GCA_911387775.1 of Thymelicus sylvestris. Taxonomy (NCBI): domain Eukaryota; kingdom Metazoa; phylum Arthropoda; class Insecta; order Lepidoptera; family Hesperiidae; genus Thymelicus; species Thymelicus sylvestris. The sequence goes on along the minus strand of OU426898.1, from coordinate 10,158,828 downwards.
AAGTTAAGTCTTTTAGTTTCAATAATTTATTAGATAGTAATAGAAGTTTTGTCATTAAATGGTGATAGATAAAAGATACCGAAATATTATGTAGTTATTTTACTTACTATATTGTTGATTACTGATTTGCATGTTGACACTTACCTGAAAAAGAAAAAATAATATTATGATTCTTGGTAAATAATTGAAGTTAGTTTGTAAGACTTACCTGTAAGTGTTAGATAACAATTATTTCATATGTTAATAACAATTGATAAACACGATTTGAAACGAACGATTGATATTCATAGACTCCAGCCATTTCTACCAGCCAAGCATTAGACATCTAACCCTTTAAAGTTGCTTTCGCCACTTCAGAGTTGTTTTTCTGAACTTGCAAACTATTTAAATAATTGAAGTCCATATTGGTGCGGTCTAGAACTAACCCCAATCTCATGCCTGTAAACGGCAGCTTTGTTGTTTCTGATGATATCCAATATCCAAGGGTGACGGAGACTCAGATGGTACTCACCATCAAGGAGTTTATCTACTCATTTATTTATTTAAAGAAAAAAGCAACAATAGGTAATGTTCATGTACCGTACAGCCACCTGGCAAATAGTTCGGAGATTTACAGGCGAATGCTTCGTTAATACACATTGTCATAACTGGCCAGTCGGTAAATTCTTCAACACCTCTTTCGCGTTGCGTTCATACGTCTTTCTTACCCGGATTCCCGCACGCCACCCGTCTAATTACACTTAATTCCTACTTCGTGCCTGTTTAAGCGACCCGCCGGATTGCGATGCGGGCAACACTCGAATTAACCCGCGTATTTATACAGACAATCAGACGAGAATTAAACTTGATTTCCGCTACGGATCGAACTTTCTCACGCACTTCGGACGCTCGCTGTTGATTTCTCAATAAATACTGTGTTGATACTGTGTTAATTGGTATTTACTAGCTTGTATTCATTACAATATTCATGTTAATCTTAAGAGTCGTTTTTATGAAACGATTTTAAACAAAGTAAGTATTTGCAATATAATTATTTCAGGACGATATGGAGGGTGATCAGTTGTGAGATTTACATATCTATGTACTTTATAAGTACTTAAGAAATTTATTTGTAAACTTCTTAATTTACTTATGTAACTAAATTGTCAATACCTATACTTCGCACTATTACCCAATATTTCTGAATTAATCTTTGATGCTTTAATTCTCACTGTCATTCGTATAAAATAAAGTAAGAACTCATCATAGCTTTAGGAAACGTACAACATAGCTACGTATAATGTATGTACCTGTGTATCCACTTGCTTATTTACCTACAGCACAGATGTTTCTGATTGAGACTTAATTGTAGAGTACAACTTGACCGACAAGCATTCTATTGCGTTGTACATTGTACTGTTAGTAAGTAGTTGCAAAATTAGCTGTTGTCTCAACTCCTAATAACTGTAAAATGTTCTACTCAGCAACACTATAGTTGCGGCTATATCTACTCGTAAGTATTTATAGTACTTAATGTAATTTACTTGTAACACTATGTTGTAATTAGAGTCTACTTATTGACTGTAAGTATTATAATTATCCATACTAATATTATAAATGTGAAAGTGTGTTTGTTTGTTTGTTTGTTTGTTTGTTTGTCCGTCTTTCACGTCGTAACGGAGCGATGTTATGGTAAGATTTTTTGTGTGGAGATAGGTAGGAGGCTGGAGAGTAACGTAGGCTACTTTTTACCGCAGTAAAACAACTCATTCCCATGGAAAGATCCATTATGATGCGTATTTGTCCATACTTCTATACTTCCACTAGCTATTACCCGCGGCTTCGCCCGCGAGTTCAAAGGGAAGTAACAATGAGTTGTTTAGCATGCATGACTCTTTCCTAGATATAATAACATAATAATTAATAACAAGCTATTACCCGCGGCTTCGCCACCGTGTTCAAAGGGAAGTAACAATGAGTTGTTTAACATGCATGACTCTTTCCTAGATATAATAACATAATAATTAATAACAAGCTATTACCCGCGGCTTCGCCACCGTGTTCAACGGGAAGTAACAATGTGTTGTTTAACATGCATGACTCTTTCCTAGATATAATAACATAATAATTAATAATAATAATTAATAAATAAGTAACAGATCCAAAATCAAATTAAGTATGGAAGTTTGGAAGTATGGATAGTATGGATGGATATGGAAGTATAGAAGTATGGGCAAATACGCATCATAATGGATCTTTCCATGGGAATGAGTTGTTTTACTGCGGTAAAAGTAGCCTACGTTACTCTCCAGCCTCCTACCTATCTCCACACAAAAAATCTTACCATAACATCTCTCCGTTACGACGTGAAAGACGGTCAAACAAACAAACACACTTTCGAATTTATAATATTAGTATGTATAGTAAGGATACGCATCATAATGGATCTTTCCATGGGAATGAGTTGTTTTACTGCGGTAAAAAGAAGCCTACGTTACTCTCCAGCCTCCTAATTATCTCCACACAAAAAATCTTACCTTAACATCCCTCCGTTACGACGTGAAAGACGGACAAACAAACAAACAAACACACTTTCGCATTTATAATATTAGTATAGATTATTTTATTATATCTAGGAAAGAGTCATGCATGTTAAACAACTCTTTGTTACTTCCCTTTGAACACGCGGGCGAAGCCGCGGGTAATAGCTAGTATTAAATAAAAATTTAAAAAACTCCCAACAGTTTTATTTACACTAAACATAGCTAAGAATACTCTTGATTAAGTCACCTTTCAAACAAGAAAAACTTGATCAAAATCGGTTCATCTGTTTGGGAGCTATGATGACACAGACAGACATACAGATACACAGACACACAGATACACAGACACGTCAAACTTATAACATATTACACCTAATTATTATGAAGTATAGCACTTTAGTAGACCATGATCCGAAATAAGATATAAAGGATACCTACTCATTAGATATCTCATAAAACGCATGTAAAGCTGCTGGCAGAGGCAGAGAGAGACAACAAGACTCCATGTCAGAAGAAAACGACCTGCAGTCAATTTCACAGAATCTACATATAAGAACGGGTTGATAACTAGAAGTGTAATCAAAGACCCGGTACAGTTAACCACTGTATGCAGCGCGAACCGCGATGGACCAACAGACCCACCAAATCATACAAATCTCAGGCACTCGCAGAAAAACCCGTGATTCAGTACAGAAAGCATGGGAACGCTGTAACGAGCGAAACCTATTAAAGAGGCGAGCGTAGAGAAATATCTCACGATCCTAGCTCATTACAAATTATGGCCGCATTCTTACATCAAGGACTATTAAACAGGAGTAGCCGGGTTGTATGGATGGACAAGCGAACAACGCAATTAATCGATATATAAATATCGACGGAAAATCTTTTTGTCTGTTCGCATGTACGCGCAATTCTGCATTATAAATTATAATTCACTGTGTAGCAGATGTGCACAAATGAGGTATCATAAAGATTCAGGACTCGTGTCTTCTCGGGTCGTGGGCCCGAGGTGAAAATTATCTGAGTATCACATAAACCCCAGGAATCAAATCCGGGGTCGTTATCATGTAGCACAAAATGCTTGATATTGACGAATACTAAGATTGCTTTGCTTGAAATGCTAAATAGCGCTTGGCTTTAAACTCTTTACGGGAAACTTAGACCATCATTAGCTGGATAAGAGTTACATTCAATACCTGTATCTTTGAGAATCTTAGTTCTAAAAAACTCATAACACTAGTTTGCTACAGGATGTCAGCATACACGCGCATACAGGAGCTTATACTAGTATGATTTAACACATTAGCAAAAACGTGTGCGGAATAAATGACAAATTGCGTTATAAAAACAGGATAATAACTGTGAACTGAGCATCCTCCTGATCCTCACTTCAGCTTGCTGACAAATGCAGGCAATGTAATCTTGTTTAAAGCTTACGTATTACCTAATTACTTTCTTTCTTTCTTTACTTTAATTTAGGAATTAAGTTAAGATGTTTTAAGTTTATTTTCACTCACTTTGTTGCACATTTACAAATCATTTCACATAATTTAGCTAACTGCCATATTGATACTTCCTTTAAATTACCTTAAGGATTGTAATTATAATGATGGGTCGATCAATGTTAGGAGTGAGCACCTTCACAGATGGCGTGTTTTAACTAGAGTGAAAAAGCGTTTATAAAGGCCAACTCTGAATAAAAAAGTATATGTATGTGTATAAAGAAGTAAAACATGGATGTAAGCTTGTAAAAAGGATTTTTTTAAACTTCTTTATGTATATCGATAAAAATCGTCTCATATCCAAAGAAAATTTCCCAGTAATTCCTTTATTGAATACAATTGAATAGGATGTAACTGTTACAATAATAAGAGTCGGAGTGCAAGATATAAAAAAGAAACAATCACGACGCGAGAGTTCATTCCGTTAGTGGATATGCCGTTGACACGGTGTGGCACCTCAAAACAACCTTTGTACTCTTGTTACCTCCGAAACGACCACCCGATAAGAATAGACACAGAAATTCCACAAGCGCGAGCCGATTATACTCCTAGGTGAAAATAAAAGATTGTTTATAAAGCCCAAGTAGACGACATGACAATAGATGAAGGTGATGGCTCGAGTCTTCGCTCGTTCAGACGAACGATCCATGCATCGTCCGAATCCGATCCAAATTCGTATTTACCACCACAGATTTAAAGTTCATTAATTTAAAGACACCGCCAAAACATGTGACTTTAAGAAGATGATTATGAAAAGTAGGGGCGTGATGTGGGAGAGAGAGCGAGGATCGGGGGCGAGCGAGAGGACCGCGAGCTTAGGGTCACAGGCGTGATGTCAGGTCAGCCACTTTTGCACCTCGCCATAACAACGCGTCTCAAATTATTATGGACGTTTGATAAGTGTCGGGAGATTGCTGCGTCTTGGTACTTTACGATGTTAATTAAGTGTTTACGTTAGGAACGGATTGTTGACATATCTCAACGGCGCGTTCCGACGGATTCACGTCGATACTTCGACAAAATATATATTGTCATTAAGCTTTCACTGATAGAACCAATAATTCCACGTACTTGTGTGAGTATAGTTTATTAGAAACACAATTCAGACGCTGATATTTAAGACGCGCTGTTATGTCGATAGAGTATTATCGGAAACGGAATTTCATCTGAAGAACATTGATTAGATAGTAACATTTTATCATGTTTTTATTTCAAGAAGCATCTCCGATATAGCCACAATAAAACGATATTAGCGTAATAACGATTTATAGCAATAAAAACAGTTATGACGTCAGCCAATAAACTCCCGAATTGCTATGCGTTTTAAAATAACTAGATTAAGGATAAAAGACTCGTGCCTGTACAAGCGAACAGGCGAACAGTAAAGCCAGCTGCTTAATGCGTCTTAATGTGTATTTTATGTTCGTTACACAAGACGCTAACAGTTTTACATCGGTCTAAGCGATCTCTATCTGGAGTTATTAAATCCTCTGATGTTCCGAAACATCAAATTATGAATGAGGAATAAATCAACAGGGGCGGTCGTAAAGCGCTTTATGTTTTGTTCTGGCGGTCGGTGAGATTACTCTTTTAAATTGCCCCAGATCTGGCTTTGCAAATGTGCGGTATGATTTTAGTAGAGGTTAATTTCGATCGACTGTAAGACGCCGTGTTTGCCTTGCCTGGATTTGCTTATGATAACTTAATACATTAATAATAAGTCTTAATACATACAATGCTTTATATTGATGGAAAGGGTTTCACGTTTCACTACTTGATTATTTTCTTTTAGTAAATAACCTTTAGCATCATAAAGGTTAAGTCAAATATATATTAGAGAAAGCATTGGAGACGAGCAAGTAATAAAAATAAATTTATAAAACCTCAATAAAGTGAGATTATTACATTGTACTCATCAGTTAAAATTTTAACAACTCTAACGACTTTATTATTATTTAAGTTAAGTTAAGGATTAACTTATATATTTGCAAAGTAAACATAAATAGTTTAAACATCTAAAAATCAACAATCAAATATATCACATAATTTAAAAATCAACCAATATTTGAAAGATTAGATTCGTGTCAGCGATATAACTAAACGTATTTATAAAGTTATAAAATGTATAAATGTATCACCTATATTTTTTATAAACGTTGCTTCGATAGTTAAATATCGTAAAAGCATCACCTAATGAAACATTATAAAAAGCATCAGCGTTGGGGGTGCAGCGGAAGTATGATAAATGTTGCGCGGATGACTGGCGTGTAGTCCCGGCTTCGATTCCTGATTGATATGACATTGGAGGAGGGATCTATACTTTTATAGTGTTATTGATATTATTTCCGTGATTTATAGCGAATTTACTTAATTACTGGTTGGAAATGAATGTTAAAATCAAAACCTACGCAACAAAGCGAGTATAATATAATGTAGATAAACATTATCTTCTAGATTACGTAATTTGGACAAATATTTTAAAAGTTACGATGATGACAAATGAGTGATCATATTAAGATAAGTAGTAGGTTAGTGTTAAGAGTGTTAAGGCTGTAGTCAAATAACATTAGTAATACCTACACGCTTGCTGCTTCTTCGACAATAAAAAAAATGTGAGTGTCTATTGTAATATTCCAACCACTTATAATGTTACTTTTCCATAAAAGTTTATTTATGGGACGATGCATACATTCAGATTTAAATAACAAATCTTAATGCACGTCCGATTTGAAATTCATCAGTTTGATTAACCGCTCACCATTACCATACCCACTCGGGGAAGAAACGAATCAACCTTATTTCTTAAAACATACAAACAATTGAAAGGGAAAAAAAACTGTGATCGAACCTGAACGAATACAATGACAACTGCATGGTAAATCAATCACAAAAAACGGAATTCGAACAAAAACAACAATTAAAAGTGAACCTCGGCCGCCCAGAGAAATATTTAGAATTCGTTGCCGAAGCCTCCATTTTGTTTTTTACTATCAAAGCTCTACACGTGTCTTTGGATGTCGTCTTTATTGGTTTAGTTCAATTAATTGTGACTAATATCGTTAATTCTCGGAACGGGTTGAGGGTTATAAATTAAAACTTATTCTAACTATTATTATGAAAAATAGATTAGGGAATTCGGTTTAAAATAACTGTTGCTGTTAATGTGGTCTCTATGATTTTGAATTTTTAATCCTCAGGTATTAAACCTGATTTTACCTGATTTTATTACTTGATTAGGTGAACATTACTGAATTTAAATTGACATAATTTCAATAATTAGTGACTAACAATAATGTAGTAGTAAAGGCTACAGCGCATATTAGATGGACATAACCATGGAATAATCCATGGTAACCTTAGTTACATAATATATTGTGTGAATATGAACTCGAATCGTAAGATTTTTCTGATGTTACTTATTCATTTTATAAAATGTAGTTATTGAGTGTAATTGATATACTTACATCAATTATTACTGATCCTATCGACTTCAAATTCATTATACGCAAAAAATAATCATTTTCCATAAGTAATAGCACGGGCAGATACTATTAAGATTACGGTTTAAGTCAACGTTAGGAATGAGAGTGCGTGGGCCACCGCGGCACCGCAATGGCGGTCCATGTCGATGCTGATCAATCAGTCCTTTCGTACTATCGTTGGTCCTATTTGCAAATGTTCGATCGATATGGACTACGATAGCTAAAGGACCCAGCTCCTTACAATGATGTTTACGCAGCTTATTATGGATATGACATATTTAATTTAGCAGTTCATAATTTCCTAATATTCCATTAGTTTATAGCTAGTGCTATCGTCATCTCTAACGAGATTTCAGCTTGAAAGTGCTAAAATATTAAGCTTATAAGACAATAATAAGTATTATGTATATTAATATTGTTACTGATCCGTTTTACCCCTTGCGCGAAAATTACAATTAGGTCTAAAAGTAGGTAGGTATGTATATTATTATCATATTATAATTATATCCGTTAGGATAGTATAAAAGGATAGTTTATCTTGTAGCTATTTTTATTTTAAAAAGAGATAAGTAAATTATATACTTGAGTATTTATATAGCGGGCAGAACAATAAAACGTATCTGTGGGTGTAGTAAGTTGTCATTGACCCTGAATACGTCGAATCTGCTCTTTTAACCAATAAATAAACCGTAAAAGTTGGGTTTCCGATGTATTTCTAGGCTTCCATCCATTTATCCAATGATATTTTCAGTAACTTGTAACTCTATAATGTTAGTAGCTTATCAGCCCAACGAATTTTGATCAATGCGTAAAGGTACTGTAGAACGGTCGCTGTGTCTTGGCGCGTCTGAACATAGGCTTTGCGAACTTTAGCGCATGTAAGACAGAGATGGCAACACGAATATACTAACGTATGACTGAGACATAATACACCGCGTATCGAGTATTGGCGAATTATGTTACTGCGCAGCCTTCTGCGGGAAGTTCAGACGCGCCAAGATACAGCGGCCGAACTGTACAGTTTGCGAGGATACCCTTGATGCGGTTTGATCCTGTTTGATGCTCTGAGAAGGATCGATAAGGTGAGTGATTGAAACTGAGCACAGACATTCTATGTAAAATTATGAAAGGTTCATATTGGACCCGTGCTAAGAAAATACGGTTAGTAAAGTGGATATGGCATTTTTATTCGTTTACTTCAAACAATACAACCGCAGTTTTCAAATAAGATTAAATAGTTACATTTATTTAAAAATCACAATATAAAATTTACAATACCTACCACAATTTACACATACATGACCATGAAGTAACTATAGTCTTGCACAAAATCTCAAATCAATAATGTTAAAAATTCAGTCGGTTCTAATTATAATCACATCGTTAGGTACCTTAACGCTGTTTCTTGATCCAAATGATAAATAATCTTATATAATATCTTGATTTAGTACCAATATTCAATTCAATAATATTCTTAATATTCAATTATATCAAAAAAATCAAAAAAATCTGAAAAAAATTGCATGCGGTTTTAATAATGAAATATAATTTCTATATACCGCATCCATTTCGAACCTTCAGTTATACATTAGTAGCTCGGGTCCGCCATCGCGCCATCGCGCCACAGATATAAAGCAGCTCAGTACTGATTGAGTTATGGTCGCCCCACACCTGATTAATGCGACATCCAGCTCTGACGCGCTATTGTCCGCGAGATCTGCATCCAATGAGCGAGATCGGTCAACGATGTGTACGATCAGTTTGTCCGTATACGTTTTGATGCGTTTTGCAATTCCTTATACAGTTTTTGTTTGAATGTTTTGTTTGTGTGATAGTAATCATGTTTGGTTTCCTTTCAAAATATATCTAATCATACTTGTCATCCTATTAATTTTACAAATGTAAAAGTTTTCGAGGATGTTTTTTACCCCTCCGGCAAAAGCTTCTGAACGTATTTCATGAAAAAGAGTTTTAATGAAAAACGGATTTTCATGAAAAAAAGGAAATAAGGTTCTTATTATCCCGATAAACGCGGGAAAAGTAGCGGTAGGGCAAAGTTGTACTAATTAACTTAAGTTAGTTATTAATAACTAAATGCTTAAGCATTTACATAACTATTTTTCCTCTTTTCAGTAACATTGATTACAGTTTGTATGGAAAACCGCATAAAACTGAATTAGGTAGATGATTTCGTTGTTCAAGCTAACTGATTATAATTATTGTTTTATGTTCACATTAAGCTGAAGGCATCGATCTAAAAGAAGATTCATAGTCAAATCTCTATCCAAGAGATATCTTTCTTTCGTGAAAACAACATGAAATGGACTACCCTCGCGCACCCCTAAACAGGTTTATAAAATCAAGTTATAATTGTTTAGTCATGTCGTAAAATATTTAAATATGAAATCCATGATTAAGTACATTTGGGGACAACTTCAATAGAGATTATGGACGATTTTTTTTAAATGATGTAGTTAGTAAATACACATTAAATGGAAATAGGTACTCTACAAATAAATTAGGTAAATCTCAGCAAATGATGCAGCAGTAGTCTTTGTCAAACAAAACCATCACATCAATCTAAACACTCCAAACAAGACCATTACGTAAGACTGTTGTAGCACATGCTACGTATATTATTATTTTATTACTAGCTTAAATTATAACGGGGAAGTTAAAAACAAAGCAAGAAAATTAAACACAATTGTTACCGAAAAAAATTATGCTTTGCAAGTTAAAGTAATGCGAATCACCAAAACAGGTTACTGTTGTCCAAATGGAGCGACGTTTTCCTTAGACAAACGAAAATAAATGAATTTTCAAAGAGCAAAATATAAAACGATAAGAGGATTAGGCGGAACGGAGATGACATTGGAAATTAAGGCTGTTTTCTTTTGTAATTTCCCCCTTCTCACCCTCCAGTGGACGTTAAAAATGTATGTTTGGCCCCTCGCAGGGACAGGGAGGTTGCTTCGGTAATTTCTGTACGTAACTATGTCTATAAATTCAACTGTACAACATTATGTATATCCCTATAAACGTTTGAAAAATAAATTAAGGGATACTATCTGTCTTATGTGGTCTCTACTTTCGCCTTCCAAATTAATTTTCTTAATCATTTTTAATAAATTGCCTAATATTATACAATTTATGTAGGTAATGTATAAGTGTCATAATAAACCATTAATGTATTATATTACATCCAACCATAATGAACTCTGTACGCTTAGCTACTTAAAATGGGAGCTGCGCCCGCACTAACTCTCAATAAAAAGTTAAACAAGATATTAAGCGTTTAAATACCAGCATTTTAGCCGCGGTTTTGCGACTCGGATTCGCATGCCGAAATATCTGGCGACGCGTTCCTTTACCCACGGGGTAATTAAAGCGACGCGCGGGTAAAAAGCGGCGGTTGGCGCGCGCGGGCCGCGCTCGACAATCGCGTTTTTGTCGTCAGGAACCCGCGACACGATCGCGACGTAGCAATAAATTAGAACGGCTGACACCGCTCGATACGATTAAATAAAAACATTAAAGACTGGTCGAAAATAATCGACGGGAAAACGCCATATCGGGCCGATTTGGTGGCGATGGCGCGGTGGCGGCTCACGGGTTAACTACAGAGGTTTTATTCGTATTGCCGTACGCTAAATAAGGAATTACTTTCAATGTAATTACTTGAAGGACACTATTTAAGGCGAAGCTGTAGGTATACAGAACGCATTAGTTTCGTTCTAGTTTAAGAAATAAAATTATTTATCAGATACTTTAGCATGAACTCTTTTATGTAACTTCATTTCAAAAATATTTGCTTCCTAGAATAACTTATTAAGTAAAAATAAATAACCAAGATTCCTACGAAACTAGGAGTTTCGAAATATTTTTGCACCTAAAAGAAAGCCTATAAAAATATGAGAATATTAAAAATCAGACTTATAAATATTCTGATGTCAATATCAAGGAAGGAATATAATAAAATTAGAGTACCTACAATTAAATTACCTAAATATGTAGTAGGTAAAGCAAAAACAACATTAAGTAAAAGTATCATAAAAATAAAAAGTGTAAAAACAAAGTTAAAAGTTAAGTAGTCTATCGTATTTCCGCTCTTCAGGGATCATGAAAAGCACCGAGTTCAGTTTTCATTACATGGAAATTGACAAAGTTTAAAGCAGAACTTCTGGATTGAGGAAATTTTACAAAAGACTTTGTTTAATGGTATCAGCTGGCAAACGTGCGAACAGGCCACGTATAAAAAGTAGGTGTCGTATGTTAGGTAGGCGTAGGTGAGTTTTAGTTGTCACCAATGCCCACTTGTAGTTTTAACATCAGTGCCGTCTTTAAAGCGTTGTCAATGAAAAAACACATGGCGAACTTGTTAACTGAAAGCTGTCACTATATTCTTTCCGACCTGAATGTGTATTTTTTGTATATATTATAAGATAATGATTATGTTGTCAATCCCTTAATCCCAACTGATGGTAAGTGGCTATACTGGCGATGTACTTTTGGGTGGTGAGATGCACTTACTCAGTAAAAAGGCTATTTATTACTGATTTTCTCAGCAGAACTCATTGCAAAAATACGCGGCTAGTATTACGTATTACAATTTAATATAAAACAGTAACATCCACTTATAAATAAGCTAAGTATGTGCCAATTTCATGAACCTTATATGAATACTTCATGTCTGCATCCACGTGAGAATTTCTAATACGACACGAGAATGTTAAAACATACTTTCAATGCAATCTCGTTTCATATCGCAACTGTGAAATTCAATAAATATATTCCACCATCCTTCACAGACGATTCTACGTTTCATATGAATTGTAGTAGATTCTTATGTAGGTAATGTCATGTTTAATAAGCAAAACTATCATGTTGAGATGTAAGGTTGCAAAGCAATTCGAATACTTAATACTGTCTTTAATAACAACAAAATCCTACAAAACCCTTTTTAACTTTTCAAAAAGGGAAATTCTTCTAATTACTTAGTTCCTAAATTCAGTTGTATTTTTTCAAATGTTTGTTACCTAAAGAACTCCGTCCTTTAATATCCGATTTGGAAGATTCTTTTTCAATTGGAAGGATGTGCTTATAGATTGGTCCCACATTTTTCAAAATTCTGTTCAGGTGATGGAAATCAAAACTCGTAAAAATAAAATAAAAAATTCGTTCATTCAGTACTTACTATACGCGAACAAAGAAACTGAATGATGACCAATGTACATTGTACACCAGTATTATAAATACATAAACATAAAACCTCCACACTAATAAAACTACACAATAAAAGCTACAGAAAACAAAAAAATCTAAACGTAAATCGAACGAGCACGTGTCGAGTCTAGTCAGGGCGCGGAATTAGTATTCGAAAATGCAATTTCAGTGCTGTATTTCAGACGATCGTATGTGGAGCGGTAGGAAGGGGGCTGAGTACATATTCATCTTGTTAGGTATGCGCCCGGATGCGCCAGCTACGGCAAACACAATAAGAGCCTTGCCTTCTTACCCCCTCCCCTTCCCACCCTCACTCTTATGGAGAACTTATTAGACCTTGGCCCGCCGGGAATCCTTTTTCCTTCGGTAAATATTTGAGGGAGAAATTAAAATTTGACAGCGGACGTTTTCCAAGTAACGGACGAATATGGAGTCTACATTGTATGCTCGTACGTGATACTTGAGGCGTAAAATGAAATTTAGATTGAGTTTGGACAGTTTAACGTCGCCTTTGTGGACTTTATGTTAAATTTCTTGCCTTGGCTCCAGTGTCCACAACTACGCCACAAATTGATATTGTCCCTTCATTTTTGTTATAGAAAATCCCTGCCATAGAGGTCGTTTCCAAACTATTCTAATGCCATCAACTATCAAGATTTATAAGTCTTAGTATACATACATCGATAGAATACGTAAGGCGTTTTAATCGAAAACATTTTGTGGTGGATTAAACTTTTTGTAACATACGACAATGATGTATCACTACTGATGATGTTTTTGCATTTAAAGTACATACAGTACGAAAAATGAACACTGAAAAACTACGGTCAATATTACTTAATAATTATAATAGAATAAGTTTCAAGATTGTGAACAAAACTGTGAAACTTTGGAACAAATGAGGACTAAGAATAAATAATATCTGGCTTCAGCCTGCGAACATATAAAGCATAGAAACCTAACTTACGCTAGAAAATGACCCAACGTAAAAGTACACCAAAGTAGGCGGAGCCTAAAAATTACACCAGACGAGCTGTCAGTCTCTGTTTGGTCGTGTCACAGAGAAGTAGTAACAAACATTCAACATTTATAGATATTTACCACGAAAATGCCGAAGTAGGAAGTGAAATGGTGTATTAATCGTGAGGGTGTTCATCAAAAGAACACTGGAATCACATTTCACAAATGAATGTGTCCTAAATACGTGGGTTTTTATTTTTTCATTTAAATAATGACAAATATTGACAGCCGCCATGTTTCACTATACATTGCTTGATAGTTGCTTACAAAATATGTTTTAGTTATAATAAAACGCAATGAATATCGTTCTTTTCTATTCGAACGTAATGAATGGCATATGCGTTATGGAGGCATCATTGTCTGTAAAAATAGTTATTTAAGTTATGTTAAGTTTAGTGTACCTACTTACTATTGCGGAGTTTTACGGAATCAGCTCTTTACTTTATATATATGCAAATGTCCAATTGGTTTTTCCGTACGTAACACTTGTAATAATTGTAATAATGCTACATACATTAAATAGTGTAATTGTTTAATTGTGATAAAAAATCATACATTCAAAACTCTGTTCAGCATGGTGTATAATCGTCTGGTTATAGGTTCCCAAAAAAAAAACTAAACGCAGGCTAGAATACACAAAGGCAGTTCGGTTAGAAAGACAGGAATTTAATTGGGATCCTAAACATCAAACAAATCAAATAAACTCTTTATTATGCTCCATACATTTTGGTAATGATGACTTCTATGAGTCCGAAATCGGAAATAGAGGGATATCTTCAAATTTTATAGGTATCTGTAGTGTTTGTTGTGCGTTAGTTTCATTAAAGCTCGAAGATGGTCCCGTAACGATTACACGGAGAAATTAAATAATAATAGAATATTATAGGTAAACAGACTTCAAAATTGAAAACTAAAAAATAATTAAGCATTAGCTTGTATATATACGTAATATTTTGAAGTCAGGCTGCCTTTCATACGTGTATGCAGGCCCTCAAGTATAGACACAAAGAAATTAAAGGCAGCCTGAATTCATATTATTAAGTATATAAACAAGCGAATACTTAATTTTTTTTTCAGTTTAGAAATCGGTCTACCTATTATATTTTTATATTATTACTAGCTGACCGAGCAAACGTTGTTCTGCCAAAAAATCATTAGGGGTAGGGGGATGAAAAATAGATGTTGTCCGATTCTCCACCCTAGCCGATATTCACGTTAAGATTCACGAAAATCGGTCGAGCCGTTTCGGAGGAGTTCAACTTCAAAAAAGCGTGACACGAGAATTTTATATATTAGATCTAATTTTTGTGTAACACTTGGTGACAGACCCGTATTCCATATATTAGAAACGTCATTAAATATCGATGTTATATTTTAACGGCACCTTACCATTTATTATTTATTTATTTATTACTGCAGACACATCCCCGCGCTATGGCGCACTTTTAATTCAGAAAAGCCTGTCTATGGTTTATACTCGTACATCTTTGGTATAAACAATATTATTATTATTTTGTGGTTTTCAATTCGGTTTTTAAAATATTTTTATTTGTAAGACCCAACCTTAACCTTGAGGAATTGAAAATAATCATAAATATGTTTTGATTGCGATTACTAAAACAATACCGTTTCATGATATTATAAATCTTTAATAAAAAAATCCAATTTCTAAATGATAATTATTTGCTGTTCTTCATTTCGCATAACATCTTCCTCCCTGTGACGTACCATCCTTTCGTTGGTCGGAGAGCGGGCAAGCGCTATACAAGCGCGATCATTACCGATTTTTCCCGACATTTCATTCTAGTTGCCGACGTACCGAAAAATTATCTGTTTTTACTAGAAGTTATGCTTCTATGCTTTCTATATTCGCAGGCTTCAGCCCATTAATGGCCCACTGCTCTGAGCCCGGGTTTCTCCTGTTGAGGAGGCCTAGTATGATACTCAACCACGCTGCGCCAGTGCAGATTGGTGGAGGGATTAATTATTGATTATAATCTATGTACCTAATATTTAACATAATACTTTTTAGCGATGAAACAATCGAAGCACCACGTATCGTAATAATCTCACGTGGGCCTCCAAAAATGACTTTATAATGCAGTCGAAGGTCGTATAACACAGTCGGTCGGTACTGGGTATATAAAGAGTGTTACAGCGAGGAAGAAACTCTCATTTGTTACAAGCCGCCCCGCTGAATGCGGCGCACGTTCCCTCCTTCCCATTTTTCACTACATTGGTTTTACGTGTGAATTATTGTTTGTTGGTTTCGCTGTCGTACTGTTGTTTGCTGAACAATTGGAGAATTAGGAAGTTTGAAGTTCTAGACGTATTAAGGAAGTTCTACGGAATCCTTGGATGATTGTCATAGCGATTCGCTGTTTTAGTCATGGATACATTTTGTTAGATAAGTTTTTTCTGTATAATTATAGAACGGAAAGGTTGATTGCAGTTTAAATTAATTAGATATAGATAAACTTTAAAATCAATTCAAGAATATGAAAGTAATAGCTAGATTTGGATAGATCTGTTTATTATAGTAGGTTGATTGGTATACGATGGAACCAATCCAAAAGGATGAGACTTATTACTATGAAAATTGCTTATCTGTGGAACACTGAAAATGAGATGGTACCTAAACATATATGTACCTAAATGAAAAAATATGCTTAAAGGTAGGAATTAACTCAGGTGACTAAGTACTAAGACTACGGCACCAAATCGCACAGAATTTTCCCGACATAAAAATTAGTCTAAGGTTACAAAGGGTAGAAACGTTTACATAAGGGCACAAAGGGTAATGTCTTGGCAGTAATTAAGGGAGGGAGGCTGCGAGGCTGGGCGTGGTCCGCGCATGCGTTGTGTTAATTACAGAAACAACGAGTCATTGACGCCGTCCTTCATTAGGGGCCCGCGATGCGATTGGCAAGACACAGTGTAGGTATTTGTGGGAAAAGCTCGCTTAGGTACCAGAGGCTTATGTAATGATCCGAGTTTTAATTATTACGTAAGACGCAAGTCATTATTTATGTTTACGTCAGTTTAATTATCACCTCTGCCCGCGGCTTTAAGGGCTTTTTCAGGATAATAAGTATTCTATATTATCCATTGAAGTATAATATCATAGAAGTGACATCTCGAACAAAATGTGTGTTCCCGCCGGGAAGTTCTATTTTCAAAATTGAGCCCCCGTTCTCCTTTCAAAATCGAACGAATCCATTGAAAATGCAGTCGCGCGGCTAAGTTCTATTTTCAAAATTGAGCCCCCGTTCTCCTTTCAAAATCGAACGAATCCATTGGAAATGAAGCCGCGCCTTCAATTCATTGGAACATACATTGGTGTTCGCGGTGTCTGTTCTATACACTAGTAATAATACTTCAATGATATTATCCTATTTCAGATGCTGTACCTGTGTGCTAAATCTCATGAAAATCTGTCTAGTACTTTTTGCGTGAAAGAGTAAAATACATTTCACTTTTCACATTTATAATATTCATAGTAGGATATGATAACTTCATTTTATGTGCTAAAGATATTAAATGAGCTTGCAGTGGCACCATTCCCCGCCGCTCATGGATATCTATTAGAAACCTCGAAAAGGACTGTACTTAGTATCATAATATCAGTTTAGTATTCAGTTATTAGTTATCAGTTAGGTATTCGTTAGTAAACTGGAAGATGACTTATGGCGAGTTAGTCCTAGAGTCCTACAGAGGGCTAGACTGACTTTCGATTGCTTAGTTCGTAGCAAAAAGGAGCTTGATGTTATACATGAATAAAAGAATATGAATAACAAGAAGTACTCCAAACTTTAATCAGATTTCTCCAAAAACGTAAGACGTTCGTAGCAGATGCATAACTTTATAACGATCACAATTAGGTACTCCGTACGTGATTGCTAAAACTTTTGAGTACATTGCACCGTTTCAACTAAATATTCATCGGTATATAACCTTCAATAACTAGGAATGGATTCAAAATACTATCTAACTCTTAGCTATAAGAAATAAGTCGTAGGGTTGGAGTAGGCTTCTTTACAAATAGAAAAGCGTGGAGGCAAATTGGGGTGGCAATAAGTTCTATCGAATTTATTCTACCTTGTCGATTTTAAGTCTTCAATGGAGAGGTAATTTAATATGCAAGAGATTTTAGTATACCTATAAGAAGAAAACAGAATCTAAACTAAATACAAAGGTGGTTTTCTCTGACGTCTGCTTATTTGAAGTTTTATGGATGGTGTAAATTCGTTTTCTAACTTAGTATTAAGTATATATCTGTCTATTTATAGTCTTGATTTGGAAGTTTTAACATTAATATTGTTAACAGGGTGTACCTATATTATTATCTTTTAAAATATCGTAAATACAATATTTGACTAAAAATCTTAGTATATTTGTTGAAGAGACTTTTGATTTACATTTCGGCGTAAAATTAAATATTATGGGGTGCAACACTTCGTATATAAAAAATACTCTGAATGTTTCTCATACACAAGTCACTTCTATTTTTTTAAATATCACAACTAACACAAAGCTAGTGAAATGAAGCACTTGAATGAAACCGAATCGATCTTGTTGCCAAAGCTTGCCAAACGGCAGATGCGTGCCAATATATTCAATTCACGTCTGCCCCCAAACTAAACATAGCCCTTTAAGGCCCTGTTGTCACAGCAAAGGAGAAATGTCTAGCGGAATATCTAAATAGGTAGCATGATTTAAATAAAAAATCGTAGCACGCGACTAGATGGCTGCGTTCATGTAAATCATCTCCTCAAAACCACGTCACGTAGGAAGGAAGGGTGCATATATTTTTGATTTGTTCTTGCCCAAGCAATTTTTTGGTCTATTCTTCATTCACTCCTGTAGCTTGTGGCTCTAATGATGGTGCTTTAGGCATGAAGGGAATGCGGTAATATATACAGAGGTGAATCTAAATATGAATTCGAAATGGCGATTGTTATGCAAAAGTTATTAAGTGTACCGACAGTCTAATAAAAAACATAACAAGTCAAAACTTTATACTATGTTGAATACTTACAGTATTATTACTAAAAATGTTTTCTGCTTAAAGATTCGTCCATAATCAAGTCCTCAGACATCAAAACATACATCAACATTGACATGTAAATTCCAGTAGCCCTCACAATTTCATCCCGAATTCCAAACCGAACCTAAATAAGAAAACATGTAGTTTTTCAAGGCCTACACCCCATTCAGGACCTTCAATCAAGCCAATCCGCCATCTATCTACGTGTCGCACGATCCCCAATCGGAGTTATGCCAACATGTTCCGATCCAAGATATGTATCTGGGTTGTAATTTTTCTTGCTAACTTAGTATTCAGTGCGTTTTGGTCATTTATCGCCTTTTCCGAGTAGAGATGGAGAAAAATCAGGAAAATGAATGAAAAGGTGCCTGTATAATGTAGGTAATGTACCTCTATCTACATATCATACGTGTCACATAGTACCTCTATGTGATTTTTGTTACAAAAGTCAAGCAAATAAAATAGGAATCTTTTTGTATTTGCAAGTCTTTAAAAGAAAATCTCAAAATATTGCGAAGTTAAATGACGTAAAAATAATACATTTGAGTGAAAAATCTTCACTGTAAAAATTCATACTTAGTTAATTATCATAAATGCCATTATATTTCTATTGAAATTGACAGTAATTAATGATGTAATTAATAATTAATCAGCATTTAATGAAATTCACACAACATTTAAAATAGAATAGAATAGAATAGAATACTCTTTATTGTACACACCAAATAAATTAATACATTAGGACATAAAATAAATAATATGTAGTACAAAAGGCGGTCTTATCGCTATATAGCGATCTCTTCCAGACAACCTTTGGGCAGAGGACATAAAGATCAGTGTGAAAATACATGCAATGAACTTCAAAACCTATTATAAAGTAAATAAATAAATACCTTATGACTCTATTCATTATGTACTATAGGTATACGAATACACGAAAAGTTAAATAATAACAAATCAAAATAAAATATTCGGATTCAAAATAGATTCACGAACTATTTTATACATTCAGTTCATCGCAAACACTTTCCTTGATAACTGTTGAACATTTCAATTTTATTATAATCATTAGCCTTTAAAATACACATTTTTTGTGAACGGTAACCAATAAAGTTTTCCGCTATACATAATGCGCACATTTTGTTAGGAATCAATTCTATTTCAGGGAAATATCGTTTGTTTGTTAAAGTAGCCATATCATGGTCGATTGGCGTAGGTATAATTTACTTTGAAAATCAAGGTGAAGAACAAAAATCTGTTTAAAATACCTACGCATTATAAAGACGTTTAAATTCATATATTCAATATAAAATTTTCCAAAATTCTACCCAACAAGATTCAATTAGTGTTTGATATTATACTTATAACGTTAGAGTTTTTTGATTAGGTACCTATAGAGAACTTCGAAAATTAATATCGTTGTGTTCTCACTATCCGAAGGTTGACTGGGAGAGAATGCTATTAGCATTAAGTCCGCCTTTGCTATTATACAAATTGTATGGTGCAAAAATTTAAATAAATAAATAAAATAAAAATAAAATTCTTCAATTATTATAATTATTTGAGGCTTTTAAGGTCACAATATATATTTTTTTATGGAAATAGCCGGCAAACGAGCTGACGATCCACCTGATGGTAAGTGGCTACCGTCGCCCATGGACATCAACAACATCATAGGCATCACTAATGCGTTGCCGGCCAAGAAAGATAAAAGAAAAAGAAAGAAAGATCATATGAGATTTAAAAAATATCATCTTCCAATCTAAATAGACCAAACTGTAGAACAAAATTGTAAGCCGTATATTAAACTCTAATCATTGAATTAATTTGCATTAGACCAGAAACCGGAGCAACGCAACATATTAAATCAAGCAACTGATTCGTAATCTTCACAATGAAATTAATTTCATGTTTCCATTCGTAATATTTACGAGTCCGTATGAGCAATAAACGTATATCGATAACATGTATTTGCTTACAGTCGTTAAGGCCGTGGATTTATCTAAAAAGAGGAACAAAAATGTCCCGGGTTAACCCTGCCCGACGTCGTAAAAGACCCGATCGGGGCTTCGAGCAGAGCGACAACAAAAATACTTTATTTATATGCTAATGTAATTTATATGACGCTTAATGTCTCGTGGCTGGTAACGCACGATTCTGTTCCATTCTTTCAGACGCGGAACTTGTTTTAGTAAAAAGGACTGTACGATGATGAAATTAAGGATGTGTTTACAATAACGAGTGTCGTGTGTGTCGATACGATTATGAATGCGCGGTAGGAGGTAGCTCCCAACCCAGCTTCCTTGGAGGCGGTGGGAGGAGGGGAGATCGCAGGAGAATCAATAAAAACACGCGAGAAAAGCGTTGATTATACAACGGGAATTTGGAGGAAACAGTCTTCCAATATTGCTTTAACTTATACAATAATGAAAAATAAAACGTTTACAGTGCTACGAGGACCACTGAAATAGATAATATTGTTTCTGAAACAAGCAATGATGTTTGACTCAAGACTTAAGTGGGCAAATGGAACCTTGGGAGGCATAATTTACCAGTTGACTGAAATATTGTGTTGTAAAAATAAAGTTATACCTACTTTTGTATAGTATAATAGGAGGAAACTTGCATACACAAGGTTTTACTACTTACAATCATAATGTTCACATGTAAATTATAGCCTTAAATTTTTTATAGGCTGATGGGCTGGCGAAAAAGCAGATGAGCCATCTGATGGTACATCGTCACCCAAATGTCGTTATTCGATAAAAGAACAGTCAGACTTGTAAGATCATCGTCTCAAGTCTGGTACACCAAGGGTATCACCGATGTGTTGTCCTACAAAGGCTAGTTGGTTGTTTATTATATTTTAAAACACTACCGCTTTGCCCGCGGCTTTATCTGCATTTTCTAGGATAATAAGTATCCTATATGTTATTCCAGACCATGGTTTACTTGTGTGCTTTTAATGAAAATCTGTTCAGTCGTTTTAGCGTGAAACATCTATACATCCTTACAACAAATTTTCACATTTATAATATTAGTAGGAAAATTTCTAAATGGAGAAACAAGCCTAATCCAAAAGATTTCACAAGTCAACCTAAAAATATGAACTCCGTGGGTCATGTCAAAGCGGTACAGTTAAGAGAAGAAGTCGTAAAACCACAGGATTGTCGCTCAAATTAAATGCAAATCTCAACTTGACCGTTTTGTTTTAAATCGAAGTGAAGACCACCAACGTAGGAAGAATCTTTTGTTATTAAAAGTCCCAATACTGAGTTTCAATTCTTTCTTTGATTTGACATTTTTACGTCCATACCATTGTTGAGCTAACATTTTCTGAACAAAGACCTTCCGTAGTACGTACACACTGGTAACTGCCATTCTTCGAATCTAATTCCTTACACAAAGAAGGTATGTTTATGTGATTGTATATCAAGTATAATGTTAAAAACATTCAAATTAGATGAAACCGGGCTATCGAGGAGTGATGGACATTCAATCTGTGCTGCATGATAT
The DNA here is from genome assembly GCA_911387775.1 of Thymelicus sylvestris. NCBI lineage: Eukaryota > Metazoa > Arthropoda > Insecta > Lepidoptera > Hesperiidae > Thymelicus > Thymelicus sylvestris. The sequence continues at coordinate 10,136,516 of OU426898.1, read as the reverse complement.
TTGCATAAAAATCCGCAGAACTAAAGCGCTCGCAGCGTTGGAAATGCAGATACGGAGTAGTTTGAGATAAAACCGATATGATATATACGAACGCTAATACGTTTGACTGACTAAATACTCTGTTTGATCATGAGAATGTGAGCGATGATAATAATCCTATGACTATGAAAGGTATCGCGTTCAAAAAAGTATACTGTTCACTTTTAACGTTATTCTAACCTTAATTGAACCTGCAATTTTATGGAACTGTGAGAAAGGCAGCCAAATTTATAGAAGTCACTCTAACTCAAGGGTGTTCTTATTGCAGGCTCGTTCAAGCAAGTCTAAAGACTTACTTAGACACTTAAATCAATACTCAAGTCATATTTGTTAAATTCTTTGTAGGTATAATACGGTTAGGATGATCTCAAAAATATTGACGATGGTTTGCTAAAAATTAGAGCGTAGCTAATCTTCGTGAAATGAACTCTTCGATGAATTACTATAGTAAAAATAAATAATTCTTTAGAAATGAATTTATCAATGGGCGTTGTTGGTGAGTGGTAACTTTGTGAATCAAATGAAATCAGTCTTCTGAATCAATGAAATCAGAATACGTCGATTGGTATGAGGAAACCTAGTTTATAAAAAACATTCTTCTCATTTAAAAATTTCATGGCTTTAATTTCATTTAGATTCCCATTCAGTTACTGCAAAGAATATCTCTATATTAAGATTATGTTTACTGTTTGCTAGCGATATTAAAATATCGCTTGTCTTATATGCTTAACGGATTCTTGTACGGTGTAACAAGTACCGTAAACCGTGTACTAATGCTATGTAAATGTCCAGGATAATGCCGCCATGTATTATTCATTGTTCGAGTAAAAGGTAGAAAAATTCTGGAGGTTCGTTTCGTATCGTTGATAGATGTCTATCTCACATTTAAACATTTGAATTGCAGACTTGCTATTGTGAATCGATGTCATTGTATCGTGAGCATGTGACCTAATCAAAGTTTATGATTAGCTAACGTAAAACTTAGTTCCCCTGTTATTCTATCACTTGTGTTAATCTGCATTGTCTACTTTTTATAAATAATTAAATTTACCGGATATTGTAAGTGTATTTCTTTTCTGGTAATTACCAGGGTGGCAGACTAACAGACTTACGCCCCAACTCAGAGTCACTAACGGTTACTTTAATCGCTCCTAGTCACACACAAATTCTGTACTAAGGAGCGATTTAAGTAACCATTAGGGACTCTGAGTTGGGGCGCAAGACCTTATTGTGAGAAGAGATTTAAGTTCAGAAGTGACATAAATACATTGGTGACTATGACACGGAATCTGTAAGCGCGACTAATATGTTGAATAAATGTGTGGCTGTTATCTTTTCATATTCATATGATACACACACATGCTTACGCATTAGGATTCCCCGTGTCGCGTGGCACACACAGTGACAACTCACAAAAAACCATGACTCGAATAGAAATCGAACATGTGATATAAGAGCTCGCATCAGATGGGAATCGAATTCGAAACTCGTATGACAAGTTAAGTTTTGCAAACGAGTCTTGTTCAATATTGAATAATGACAAAATTACATTCATAAATTACGCATTGTAAATACATATTTATATTTAAACTATGTTATAAACGTTTTAAACAGATAAGAAATAAAAATATTAATTGTTAAATAAATACAAATAAAAATACTAACATACCGTTTTAAATTTGGTATAAATATTGGGTCTTCGATTCTGCTTTACTTACCTGTAAAAAAGAAAAAACCTGTTATTACGTTGTAGAGTTTTATGAACAGATTAGTTAAAAATAATGTTATTGCTATTTGCTCAATACCTGTCGATTATTGTTTACTTTTATCGCTACGGGACAAGGTCCGGAGGTGAGGCTTTCATAAAATGTGACAATACACTCTAAATCGTTTCACATTTCTCTTCGAGCAAAAGGCCTTAATATTTGCAGCACGGCGAATTTAAGGACCTATAAATTTTTGTCATTAGGATAATAATAAGAGTTGAAGTGGTGTCGCGGGAACAGGATGTTAAAACGTCTTTTGTTCGTGAGTCCGTAACGCGCATACCAATGATCTCAGAGCTTTTGTAAAACCTCCTACATTTTTTTTTAAATCTGTTTATTGAGATTCTTAATAAGGTTTCCGTGGTATCTATTGTCTATCATCTCATTAACCGTGCGGTTTTTTTTGATTAGGTCTAGTGACAGTTTGGAAGTTTCCAACACAACCAATTTATGTAGTTTTACTTAATATATATTTACTCTATTGTACTAACTACTCAAAAATGGTCACAAACCCACGTCTGTCAGTCACTCCAAGAAATTAAAAGTGAAATAAATTTTTGATTATCACATGAAAAATACTGAAGTAATTTAGATATTGCTGTATTCTTTTTCTTCAGTCCATAATGTGGTCTAAACTAGGTATGTAGTTTAGAATGTTTGAGCATTCAATCTGCATTTTCGGTTTTTAATCAATTTAATGCTATATAATAAAGAAATCCTACATTATTGCTAATTTCATACAGACAAAGTCACTATCGAAGTTAAGTTTAGAATGAATTTAGAAACCAAAGCAACACGAGAACATTTGTCATTTTATGGCGTCACGGAAGCAATCTGTTCACGCCTGTACAACACTCATAAGTCAATCGTTATTTTCTCTAACTGTATAAAGACAAATTACCATACATTGTAAGAACACTCACAATTTACTATATTAACTGAGGAGCACAATATTACCACTGGGAAATAAAGCCGTAACCATCATTACGTATTAGCATAACAGCACCGGGCAAAAAGCTGGCAAACTGTCAGAAAATATGCATCGTAAGCCAGTATGTCGAATCGTAACGACAGTCGGGGGAAAGTCTCACACTGGCTGATTTATAACCACATTTGATCACTTATTTGATCACTTTATGATAGCGAAAAGTGTCAGGAAAGCTCATAAGGCGCTGCGATGCAAATCGCGCGAATGAAGGCGTCAGGCGGACATAACGGCAGCCATCGCATGTGCGTGACCGGTGCCGCGGTGCCGCGGTGCCTCCGCCATCTTCATAACGGAATAGAAATCACCTAACAACCGTGAGGAGTTGCCACAAAAAAGGGACAGTGGTGAGTTTAGAGTAAACGACATTTTAATTCCCATCAGACAGTACACTTACGCATGCGTAATCGACAGCTAATGGATTGATGAGCGAGGTGTTAGAAAACGATTCGAAATCTCACATGACTCATTTAGACTTAAAAATAGCATTATAAATTTGAACAGCAGTTGGACTATGGTGTCACGTTTATAATAAGAATAAGCTTATTTAAATAAAAATGTCCGAATTAGCATGCAACTGAGCACTCGAATCTTTCCATTGTTTTCGCTAAACGACATCAAAGTTGAGGCGGCGAAATGTACTTATTTAGCATGTGAAATAAAATTGTCCGTTTTCTAAGAATTTTGTTAGCGAGCTTAACAGGTGTACTTCGTCATCGATTGATTGATCAACAACATTCTGCACATTACTCGTTTTGCGCTGATGTATTTATTGCCCGATTCTGATGCTAAATTTACATGGGACAAAGAATAAAAACGTTTTTATCGGAAACATATAACATACGATGTTAAATAATTTAACGTTAATGTTTAATATTTAACACTTACGATGAATGCGTTGGACTGAATATAATATTGCAATTAGTAATGTCACTTTTTTAATGAATTAGTTGAGCGTATAATTTGGCCCCCTAATTTGTTAAATTATTGGTAACAAAAATGTAATTTTCTACTACCTATTAAAATTATGTAAATTTCATTTTACAAACTACCATTTCACTTAACATGTACCTTATTCGACCAACTTTCGTTACAACTTTTTCATGACCACTTTAACTTTAAATTCTAGATTTACACCCAGTGGTAAAAAATATGACTTCAAAAAGCGTATCCAACTTGTAAAGGAACCAATTAGAAACTAAGTAATACTTGTTTAGATGAAGATAGACATCGAGAGGAAACCCGCTCACTCAAGAGACTCCCATTATAATCTCAGAGGTGTATGAAGTCTGCCAATCTTGGCCAGCTTGGTGGAATATTGGTCTATGGCCCTCGACCCGCAGAGACCCGAGTCAAATTGTTGGGTTTATGAAGATGATGATGATCTTTCAAACCATTTGCTTGCCGACTGACTTCGTCCGATTTAAGGAAGTTTTATTTCAAATAAGTAAAATAAATATATCACGTCAATAAATTACTTGTTTAGCTCTCCATTTAAGGGTTAAAGTTTCATTGGAATAAAAAACGTAAACTATAAATTTAAGACGTGTAAATGGCAAAGCCTATTAATAATAATGATATGGTTTGTTCGTGTTACAGAATATTTTAAACATATAAGGTTCTTTAAGATGGCGAATTGTAACTTGAAGTAAGTTAAGAACTAGAAGTACTAAAAAAGTTACATAGTTCTTTTTATATGTTTATATAAAACTTTGGTAATTGAAATTATGGTATTAACAAAGGTTAATAGAAAAAGTAAAAATTATAAAATTTTCAATATGTTTTGAGATTTTTCTAAAGCCTAAAAGCCGTAAAAAGCAGAATGGTGTAAAAAAAAATTATGATCACACACAGTCGCCGACTTTGATGGTGAACTCTTTCTATGCCTTTCATGTAGATCGCTACGGGAAAGCCTTGAAGGAAGCTCATTTTACAGCTTGCATCTACGTCACATATAAAATTATTTAAGAAGAGTACCTACCTAACCGCCCTCGCTTTGCTTCGGTTTTCTTATTTTTTTACATCTTGGGTTACATTATTAGAGTTTTATTAATCCCTAATTTTTTGAAAATATAATATAGCCTATGTCACCTGGAGATAGTGTAGCTTCCCGACAGTGAAATAATTTTTCAAATCTGTTCAGTAGTTACGGAGCCTATTCAATGCAAACAATCAAATCTTTCCTCTTTATAATATTAGTATAGATATACACATAACAAATTTCGGCCACACATTTGTGATGTATGAGGCTATATACACAATTGAGGGGGCCTGAGCATCCTCCACCACGCTGCCCCAGTGCGGACCTGTGGTCACGTAAGTGGTCAATCCATGATTGAGAAGTTCTTGTATCACTCAAAGGCCTCCAACAAGGTTCAACGACTGCTATCTTACAACCAATACATACATTACAAGCCCTAGTTAAAACATTGTTATATTATGAACGAGTTTTATGTAGTTACTTATTTCAGCTCAATTTTACATTTTATAATTTCTAAGTCAAAAGACGTATAAAAAATTCAAATAAGCGTTTAAAAGCTTGTTATTTTTAATTAGAAATCTCATTATAAATTCGATAAGGTCAGGTATCTAATTTATCCTGTAATGTTGACAGAAATTAGATACAGCATGCGAGCTGGGATTTGATTAGAAACTTGTTAATATGTGCCAATAAGTAAGAACTAGGTTGTGTATTTGACAATAAATTTAAAAGTGCGATTAAAATACAAAATATCTATAATAATGAGTGATGGGCCGACTATGGGTTTTGCCGATCAGCCGACTAGCCGACTAGTCGGCAATGCCGATCATCCTTACTTCGATCAAATTTTTACTCTTTACCACCATAATTCATCCTATTGTGCGAGATAACGGTAGAAATGTTTCAAAGGCTATCGATGACTCCTGTTTTAAAGTAGCACTAGCACCCTGTTTTATAGATACACTAGCTGTTGCCCGCAGCTTCGCATACGGAAATTGTTTTACCTTATTTGTACCTCATGCAGAAGGAAATTTAAAAAACGGTGAATTTATATTGAAGTACTTATATTTAGTAATTTATATACTGAAACCCACGATAAAATCACAAAGGATTCCTCCAGGAACGGGTTTTGAAAAATAAGCAATATTCACATTAATTTGTATTTTTTTTTCTATTGTTTTCAAAATTTTGAACAACTGAAAAATATGTGTTCCATAAATTTAAGCAAGGAACATTTGTTGTTTTGAAGCAAATCGGTTGATGTTTTAAAACTATTCCATACAAACTTTCATCACATTTTAATTTTAATTTTCCGGGATAAAAAGTATCTTAAAATATGACCCGGAGTATTAGTAACAACTTTACCAATTTTCATCGAAATCCGTTCAAGGGTTTTCATGTGATGCCCGGACAGACAAACAGACAGACAGACATTAATTCTGAAAAATATATTTTTGTGCTCTACCACGTTATTGAAGTGCCCCCTAATCAAAAAAAAAAAAAATTCAATGTACAGAAAATTTGCCCTTTGAGTTTTAAGTATAGATTGGAATTATCGATCAAAGAGGCGTTGAAGCAAAATCAAGGCGCATTGTCACTCACTTCAATATTTTTTTTTTGTTATTATCTGATTTATTAAAATAATAAATCTAGTTAACTATGTTGATTTTATAAGTTTGGAGTTTTCTTTAACTTTATTTTTAGTAGCGAAAATAAATGCCGACTATTCGGCCTTTTTTGCCGACTATTCGGCGAATAGTCGGCGACTAGAAAACATGCCGAATAGTCGGTTTTCCCGACTAGTCGGTTGTAGTCGGCCCATCACTAATAATAATATAACTAGCTGCCCGGGCAGACTTCGTTCTTTAAAAGGTTTTTTTTAGATGTTATCTATCCTATGTTTCAAGTTGGATCAAACTGCACACGGTGTGCAAATTTGATTAAAATCGGTTAAGTAGTTTAGGAGTCCATCGCGGACAAACAACGTGACACGTAATTTATATATATTAAGATAATTGTATCTGATTTGACTCAAAAATATACGTATAGAAAATGTAGGTGCCTTTAATATAGAGACCCCTGCATGTGGCAATAGTTACCACCATAAATACGAAAGCAGCAACTATGCCTAATTATAAGTCAATTGAAAACGCATGCGCTTTTCCATAGAAATAAAGTTGAAGTTAGTCCAAATGAATTTTCATAATACTTGTTTGTCCAGTAGAATTTTTACATATTGATTTACATGTGCAGCGTATGTTGGGCTACCCTTATTTCTCTCGTAGAAGTCTATCTCTAGTAAAATTTGCTTAAATATCATAGATCAGTCTTGTGTATTGCAAATCTCTGACGTGGAGAAATTCACTGCAAGATTATACTGTACTACGTAGAGATAAGGTTCAAAGTTATAAGCTACACATGTTCCAAATGTGTCGTCCTTACTCAAGATATCGGTCTTATTCATCTACACATGTCCATAGAGCTCGTAAATGTATGATATTAGACGCAGATTCGATCGCTTGAATAGGACACCATGTTAATTCATTGTTGTATACCTACTCATTTCACATTAATTTAATCCCAGCCCATAAACAGTAGGTTACCCTATATCAATCGTTCTAGCCATATGTGGATTAATCGAATGGAGGAAATGGGCAAATTTAATTATTTATCACTCAGTAGTGGCAGCTTAATTGATAAGGTTGAATGTGATTAGCTTTACCATTCTGAAATGTCTTAAAGCTTAAGTGTTAGGGTGAGGCCAAACGAGTGTATTTCTTGAGCTGTAAGTGCGTAAAATGAATCGCGAAATTGGGTTTCATATAAAGGTCGCAACTTATTTTGTGTCGCCGTGTGTCACTCAAAGACCAAAAAAATACGATCGTTTGGCCTCACCCTTAAAACTGCAACCTAAAACTGAAAATTCGATGATTTTATCAAGAAATAAAATAAATGATGTTATTATAGTAGTTCTTATGTTACTAAAAGTGAATTATTTTGGGATGAGATTACACACAACTATGTAGTTATTTGTTTAATGAAGTTTTAGCCAGTTTAATACTTTATTATGTTCACTGTAATGTTTCCAATTTAGTGAGAAAGCCGGACATAGAAAAAAAAGCCGGACAAAAAAAAAACTAAAAAAAAAACTAAAAAAAAACTAACTTATTCGGTATAAAAAATATGGATGATAAACCTAAGTAAGATAAATTTTTATACCTACTCATACTATTTATTGGCATCATAGGAGGGTACATGAAACAAAGAAAAATTTAAGCATCAGTAAAAAACCAAGTTTATGACAGAATATGTAAAAAACAGCAGAAAACCAAATGAAAAGAATTTATTTTAACCTAACCAATAATACAAATTCGAAAGTAAGTTTGTTTGTTACGGCTCTATTGGCCTGAAATTTTGCATTCATATCCATTATATTACCAAGTCAATAAATACATAGAGTATCTTTTGTTCAAAAAAGTTTTATACGAATGAAGTCACGGGTAGTTAAGTTACTCGTAGTCGTATATGACATAATTATTATGTTATTCAGTATTTCACACTGATTGTAGGTAGACGTTACTGGCTCGAGGACTGGACGACGCTAACTAACCTTTAATCATTTATTGCTTACCTAACTGTGTAAACATTACAAATAAATCTATATGTAACTTGAAATTGTTATGAAAATTAGTATATACGAGTTTTCATATTACGAGTAGGTAGGTATGTTAATGTATGTTAGTGATGTAGAATAAGTTGTTATTCGAGCTCTAAAATATGTAAGTTACCAAAACACACACAGATCGTAAAAGATATTCATTATTCATGTAAAAACCAGTGACAAAATTATAATACTGTATTGTTCATTGAGTTATTCGATCGCAAAAGTTTTCTTATCACCTTTAGGTACAGATCACACGTGTATCATTATGAAAGTTTACAGCTCAGTGTATATGCGATTACGGATAGACTTTATGCGTGAGTAAATTCAACAAGGTCTTATGATAATCCACGTACATTTGGTTGAAGGTTTCGCGAAATAATGCTCGATTATTATTTATCAGGTATCTGAAAAGTCGGGCGAAGGCGTCACGTCGCAGGGCAAAAACTGATCAAAAACATGGAAAATAGCAAATAAAATGGGTCAAGTTAGAATCGCATTGAAATAGGATAGGGTACTGCATTGTAAGTTTAGAGAGGTATATTTTCGGATTTTCTGATTTACTTGAGGTGTCATGATGAACAGACGATAAATCATTTTTAAATTTCCTCATTTACCTACTAAAGTTAACCTCCAAAAGGAACATGAATGACAATTTGTAGTAGATATACGACTTATTTTCCTCGTTTATTCTGAATAGTCGTACGATTCACACAGATAGAACGACACAGTCCTCCTAAAAGGTTCCGTTTCGTCATCGGATGGCGGGAACCCTAAAAATCAGGGTGATATTAAAAATAAACGAGACATGCGTGGCACCGGCGATCGGCGACCGACCACTGCACTGTTTGGGTTACAGTCACGTTCCGCGGTAATGACAAATCGCGACCATTGTTACTGCTGACTGACGATTTTTTCAACCAACCAACGAAGGTTTTAATTTCAAATAACAATGCGAACGTGTCAATAGCACTTTACAGGTATTAATTATGCAAAAAACACTTTTCTAAGCTGCGGTAAGATACATTTCGAGGTCGGATCTCTTAGTCGAGGAGTTAATTTTCAATTAAATTTCCATCTCGGGTCAGAAGAGAAATCTGTTGTCGCGGTTGCCCTCGAACTACGGATGCGTGTAATTGCGATAAAGACACCAATTAAATGTTTGCAACGCGACTGTTATTAGCGAGAGGCGTACGAAACACAGGGGTAATTAGCGGCTGCCAGTGTCCTACAAAGCGTACTTGGCTGTAATGTATCTGAGACCGTACCTACAGATCCGGCCAACAAAGGGCAATTAGAAGGCTCCACGCTACTTTGACCTCTAATTATAAAACCGTGGGGTTTGTTTTAGGTCGTGCAATTTGGTCTAACAAAATCATAAGCTATATGGCCGTGTGAATGCTAATTCCAACTTGCTGACAATTGTTTCAGGACAATTATCTGTACACGTATTACATTGAACGCGTATTTCTCACAAAGAGTTGTTGTGGTGCAATAAAGTTTCAATGTATGTACGATGTAGTAAAACTTTGAGTTTGCAAATAGTCTAAGTCAGTGCGTATTAATTACAGTGTCACGAAGGGTCCATTAGAGGTCTCATTAAGTGAATAATGGCTGTGTAAACAATGAAGTGATGGGGGAATCACGCGACGGTGGCCTGCAGTCGAGCGTGGTCTTCGTCTTTTGTCCGTTTGCACATCCGTTTTGGAAAGTGAAACACGTTAAACGTGGAATTAATCGTTCTATGTAAACACTGCAGTTGTCAGTCAGTATGTCGCAGGCTAGTTTTAAGATAATTATTATAACGTATAAACAACGAGTGTTTTTTCCATCAAATAATTATTCATGGGTTGGTACAAAAGTCTTAATGTACCTATGCACAGAAAAAATTTGGTACTCCATAATGCTCATACAATTACGGTAAAATTCCATCCACTCCGTACCTATTAAGACAATATAAGACACTTACCAAGACATCAGAATTTGTCACACTAATGTCTACTACCGCTGGATACTACCTGCAACTCAACAATATGTTTACTATGGTTACGTTAAATACGTATACCTACTTAAAAACCTACCATTAAATCACAAACGCCACGCAAATATATCTACCTTCGTAACGAAAACTTTAATTAATTGGATTTCTATGGAATTAACATGGAAAAATGTTTCAATTACTCTTGAATCATATAGTTACTCTAGATAAGTTATGGTAGAGACCTTATAATATTTTATCAATAATTTATACTTTTAAGTTCGTAACCTTATAGGTACTCGCACTGTTTCTTAACCATGGAGGTTCAGAGATTTTCATTGAAACCGCTGGTAGATTAAAACCAAGCATACTAAAGGCAACAGCACACACACACACACAACACAACTCAGGAGAAATAGTAACATCCTTACAATAAAATAACAATAAAGATATAACATTTTTAGCTGACATCGCAATACTGAAAACATGTACGAATTCCCTTAATATAATAGAGAAATACAACGTTACACGTTGAATTCATTATATGAGTTCATCTTTTCTTAAATAACATCTTTGATATTATTTTAGTAATAACACAACTTGTTTTATGTGTAGGTATCTCCTGAAACGAAATCGTAATCTATTATTTATTATAATTGGCTATTTGCTTCAAAAAGGTTGACTTACGTTTACCTTTTGGCTTTAGGTAGATTGTGTGAGTAGTCCTATAAAGTTATCTTTGTTTCCCTTTTAATAACTCCTGTTTTCATCCATAGGGGAGCATGTTCAAGGAACTTTTATTGATAGGCATTGTCGTAAAGTGACATGGCGATTAAATCAATTTACGTAATTACTTAAAGAATCATTTCGGGGTTTAAGGAGCTTTATTCATCTAGAGCCGACACCAATCAAGCCTGCGTGTTGTAGACCCTGCTGAATATGGGAGGGTCTTATGGCGTCTGGTTTCTCCAACAGTAGAATTGAAGGTTGTATTCATGTAGAGGAATATGTAAATCATGTGGATTTAAACAAGATAATCTCAGAAACTAACGCACGGATATAATCAAGTATGTACTTAAATAGGTATGGAATGTAAAATACTTAAACAATCATTTTGGCACACATTTTGACAATTTACCCAAATGTTCGATAAATATTCTCTGGCTGAAAATAGTACCTAAGAGTAAGGCCTCTTCAAACCATTGCTTTGCAAGTTTTCCACTAATGAACTGGAGTAAACCCGAGTAATTTTTACTTACACAGCCTCAGGCGTTCGCTATTTCATTTTTAACCGTCTGTAATTTAGATAAACAATAAAAATGGCCAAGTATGTACTGGACTGGCTGCGATGAGGTTTCCTACTGTTTATTTAATCTTTATGCTTTTTGTTTTGAGAAATATTTGTATAGGTACCTACTGTTTTATTAGAATTTTATAGCTTGATGTAATTTTGTAGTTGTTGATTTATTTTTGTCTCGAAATATTATATATTAGTGTTCTTATGTAATAAATCTGTTACGAGGTAATAACTGTTATATTTTTATTAATTGAATTAAAAGGTCATAATACGTATTGTACCTATATTTACGGTGGTTCACACTTATGAATGAACGGAACCCTAAAGAGAATATAAACTAATAATCAACCCTGTCGACTGGTTTTCAAAAACAGTGTCTGAGCAACCATGTAAATGTACTATAATTATTTCACACATCCCGAGGATAATTGTTTACTTCTTATGGTGGTGTAAAATATGTGCACAGCGCACTAATTAAATTCGCTAACTCAGAGTTAATGTTATCGAGTAATGATGATAACGGATAATTCTACGAGGAACGATGCCTTCTGGCGATAATGTTATAATTTTGATAATTTCGTACTAGCTACTGACCGTACGGTTATTTTGTTTATTTTTAATTTTTAATATTTACTTTATTCTTTATGTTTTGAGGGCCTTTTTAGCTAATTATTTTTTCAAAACAATAAATAATTAATAATTGATTTTAAACATATTTTCGATAAAATATTTCTTCGCGTATTATAACTTGGATATACCTACCTGTAATAAATCTTATTTTTATACCCATCTTTACTTTAGAATTACTTATAGACAACCTGAATATAAAAAAGCGGCCAAGTGCGAGTCGGACTCGCCCATGAAGGGTTCCGTAGCAGCAAGTAACATAATATAAAAGTTTTTGTAGTTCGTTGTAACTTTGATCGATGTTTTTTGCGGTTTATGATTTATGACGTATTAAAAAAAAACTACTTACTAGATCTCGGTCAAATCAATTTTCGTTGAAAGTTTGCATGGTAATGTACATCATATATATTTTTTAGTTTTATCATTCTCTTATTTTAGAAATTACAGGGGGGGGACACACATTTTACCACTTTGGAAGTGTCTCTCGCGCAAACTATTCAGTTTAGAAAAAAATGATATTAGAAACCTCAATATCATTTTTGAAGACCTATCCAAAGATACCACACACGTATGGGTTTGATGAAAAAAAAATTTTTGAGTTTCAGTTCTATGTATGGGGAACCCCAAAATTCATTGTTTTTTTTCTATTTTTGTGTAAAAATCTTAATTCGGTTTACAGAATACATCTACTTACCAAGTTTCAACAGTATAGTTCTTATAGTTTCGGAGAAAAGTGGCTGTGACATACGGACGGACAGACAGACAGACAGACATGACGAATCCATAAGGGTTCCGTTTTTTGCCATTTGGCTACGGAACCCTAAAAACAGATAATAATACTGACAGTCCAGTATAATTAAAGTCGAAACTTATTCCAGTCAGCTTGGTTCTGAAGAGGTCATGAATAAAGAAACTTATTCAGAGGGGGCATTTGATTTGATACACTTATTGAAAGTCCCGTTGCTTTGGCTAAATAAAAGAATTAAAAGAAAACTCGTTCTTAGGACAAAGGGCCCTCATAATGAGACCGGGGTATTGTGTGAAGAGCCCTCAGAATCAACTTGGATCTGCTTCTACAATATGTTTTTTGTAATGGGAGCGATTTTGCAAAAGATTGTTACACTGCGCTTTCTTAGCTCAGCTGTGATTTAGTAAGATCATTAATCACAGGTCGATGCGTTTGGATTCATTGAATTCTTTGTGTAAGTAAATGCATTTTAAAGATACATTTTAGTTTATTTAAAATTCACTAGTTATTTTGGTCCATATTAACTTTTCAGCTTGAAATCTTAGATCTGTGTTTAGCTCCGTTTTTGAGAATAATGTGAAGAAAACTACATTAGTAGGTAGGTAAAAAGGCGCCCTTTTTTCACTACCACATTATGTAACCCTCAGGCAGGTTTTCTCGCTACGTTTTATTTACTTGAAGAAGATGATAACGTATTATCTAATATCAATGTGTCTTTGAAAATAATCATGCAGGATTTAAACCCATTCTCACAAAGCGAGAGAGAGTATTCAAATCAGCTACTTAAGTATGAGTCTTTACAAGTGAACTTCGTCAGGCAACTTTTCTAGATTGGTCACACGCACGCCCCTCAAGCTAAGACAAATGGTATCCATCCGTAATTCCCAATATCCTTTGTCGCGTAGACGTGGACTTCCTTATTGCGTTTGACGCTGAAACCGTTCAATCAGATAACAATCTCGCCGACCCAATCTCCACTATTTAGCGCGCGCAATGGGCTCAATTAGGATATGGCGGATATGCGGGCCCCTTCCTACTGGATGCTACGGGCCGCTAAAATGTACCGCATGTATCCGAAAATCACCATAAATAAATAGAAATGCTGGTGTACTAGTTTACTTGATAGAGATTTTTGTTACGATCTCTTTTATTTATTTTATGTTTATTTATTTATTTTTACCATTTAGTGCTTTATACAATGGGCGGACTTATTCCCAAGTGGCATCCTCTACCAGTCAAACCTTGGTTGTGATGAGAATGTGCGGTAAGATTCAACATTAAAATGCAAGTTAATTAAATATTTTCTATAGAGCTAATAAACTAAAGTAATATTCAAATATAGCTCTAGATAGTGCTCTTGACCAACTTTTTAAAAATTTCGCTTTATGGGCGTTTATGTTACAAATTTAATGCTTGTAACTTTAAAATATGCGGTCGGATTCCAATTAGGTACACATATATACACGTAGAACATGCGTTTTAAATCAAAATATCGGTTAAATTCAATTCAACATAAATGTTTTTACGACTAGGACTATTTATATAAATTTTATTGTTCTGTCAATATTTTAAAATTTCAGTGTTGGTATATACCAACATTTTATATTTAGTTTATATTTAGTAATTCATATTTAGTTTAGTATAAATAAACCTGAATAAACACAGGCGACATTTTAGTACCTCACACACTTCATTCTGATTCCCGCTGTTATTAGTGTACAAACGATTTGAACTGCGACATTAAACTCAGTGTAAAACATTGTTCGTGATTTTAACAGATTTTGCGTTCATAAAGACATTTTAACAACGATCTTTACAAAGTAAGGATGTTTCAGTGGTTTTGCGAAGTTCTGACTGTTACTGGCGTAGTTAACTGAAAATGTAAGTGTCCTGAAGACAAATTCTGCAAAGAAAAATTGGAATACTTGACGCTAGTTGACTTCTCCCCTGACTTTTATCGTTTCGAGCACGCTACGAATTGTTCCTTCTACGATTTTCCAGACAGCTTTTATACCAACTACAGTCTGTTGTTGAACAAACGGAACGATTATTCCCTAGAGGCTTCCAGGCATTTCGAATGCCTCCGCCTTTCTTTCGAGAGGCAATAAGTATGCGCAAGCGAACCGGAATGTTCCTTGACAATGTACATAGAAATTTTCCACTCACGAATAACGCAGGTCGATCTGACCCATCATAAATACATCTCACAGTCAAATCTTAAGGTAATTTGTGACGATTTTGTACCTCATTTAATATGCAAGGAATATAAAGTACAGGCGGAATCGATTATATTGCAGCTGCAAATAAAGACAATCTGACTATCAAAGTGCGGCCAAGTATACGGCCGTATTGTAGCGACAACTGGGTAAAGTTTCACTTTGTATTCACTATTATATATGAAATATGGAGGACGACTCCCGTCTGTGTACGTAATATTATGTACGTAACTTTGCGTTATCTATAAAATTACCATTGCAAGTGTCGTTCTAACACAGTCTTAAATTTGACGTCTATGTAATTCAGTCGCGGATGTGTCTGCCAATTGCAAAGTGCCATTGACAATAATCGCGGTCTCCTTAATTCCTTCCTTCCATCTTAACTCTCGAACAAACTTACAATAAGTACAGCAAATCAGGTTTAAATTCTGTATACATATCAGTATTGTCGTAAAATCTGACGATGATTGTGTGAAATCGTGATTGATTAAAAACAGCACTTAATACTATCACTAATCTCCACAAGAATCCCTATATAAAAATTTCGTATTTGTTTTCACCATAAATTTTTAAATTCCATTTTTATCACTAGCACTTGCTATACCTCTTCATTCAATTTTTTGCTTGCAGTGTTAGCTTCTTCAAAACTAACTTCTGTTTTCATCTCCTTTCATTTTGTAATATATTTTGATTATCTCTTACTAACGATATTGTTACTTTTGTGCTTAATCTAACTCTAAAACGCATGAAGATGAATAAATTCTGCTTTGATTTCGGGCATCAAGATGTTGATGAAGCTAGAGAAGCTTCACGTGTCATAACACTTCAGAAAAGTGCAAAATTAATTAGAAAAGATGAAAAAATATACAGAGGACGAAGTCGCAGGTCCATATAGCTTGTCTCTAATTTATTTTCGGAGATAAACCGACTTTGCATATGGTTTAAATTACTTGCTTAACCCATAAAGGCTTGGAGTCGGGTGCAAAAATGTTTATTTCATACTGTCATTAAGTCGACCTGTCTTTGTGTCATATTTATTTCTGGATGATGAAGTTTGGCGGCCAATGGATTGTATAACTAATCAGAACAGAATATTCTGGAATCTGTAAACTGAACAACATGTTGCGTCACATCCAAATTGTATCTATTATGAGTTTGTTGAATTACTTGGTTTGTTATTGTTCACAGCTTTACACATAGAGGTGTGGTGAAGTGATACCTACTTATTTACTACATTTGGCTGGATATCTCAAGAATATGATTAGATTTAAAGATAAATTATGTATGTATGCATAATTTAGTTTGTATTAAGGGCTTAAACTTTATTCGAATTATTTGGGTATCGGTTTAGTTTTTTAATCTTATAAAATAATTAACTAATTTAGTTTTGATGGTTATAAATCTCATTGTGAGTACCTAACTACAACCGTAAAGATTTGTACCAAAAAATTTTAAAATTTTAAAAGCAGAATTTGAAATTGAATTTTTGAAATTAAGGTTTGTTCAACAGAATTCTGAATTTTGAAAAATGGTGGATAGTGAAGATACTTATGATTCCATATATTTTTTATAATATTGATACAAAAAAATTAAACAATGAAAAGACAACTTGCAATTTCAGTGAACTAAAGACGCAATTATACCGTTCGTTTATGATAATGAAAATATTGAGGCGGCACGAGACACCGGGAACCGCTAGCTTGAGGTTACTCAGGGCTGTAACTGACACTGAAGTTTCTAATACAAACCATTGTTCAATCACAAGTCAACGCAAATTCAAGGGTTTAAGTAGTTAACGCTACGCCACGGCTTTATTGAGAAGTACGTGTGAATTCTTAACAGGGGCCCAAAAGTTGACTATTTTAGTCATATTTTGGAACGATGTAAACTTAGTTTGAGTAAAGTAGAGATTGTTTTCTTTTTAATTAAGTAAGAAAAAGAGAAAGACATGATATTGACTTTAAATTATCGGAGAGTTATATGCGATGTCTTTATAATATATTCAATGCATTTTTGATCTATTGCAAATAACACTTTTATCGTCTTCTCAATTATTAGAGTTTTTACACAGGTGAAATTATTATTTCACCTTTTGAATCACCCATTCATTACATAAGTATATTTTAAATTCTAATAACTGTTATAACCACTCATTAGTTTTAATTACTAACAGTAGATATTCGATTAGTATTCAATAGGAAATTCAAATTTGGTTTTAGGTCACTATTGTTTTATAACAATAAACCTGTCACAGGTAGCGTTCACTCAACGTTAAGAGCTACGCGGATACAATTAACGATAATCTCACTTATTTTTCTTTGTCAGCGGGACGATTAAAATAATAATCACGACTTTAATACTCTGTAATGAGACGTTCTCTTCCCCGTTCACTGAGGGCCACAGCACATTGTATACTTTTAGCAACATTCGATTTAATTTTTATCCTAGACGGACCGTAGTAGGTGTATGCGGTAGACCTGAGAGGATATTTGTTTGTCAATGAACAGGAATATCGCCAGCTGGACCGATATAGGTATGGTTTTCTGTACAGGGTTTGTGATTCATCGGCGATTGTTCTAAGATGAGTATTAAAGTTTTAAATTGTATCTAATGTAAATGATTTTAGAACAAAATATAAAATTTTAACGTAATCATTATAATAATCAGACAAATTGGTTCCAAGTTAACGTGGACGCATCTGTATCTGTATTACTTCTCACATTGTGAGAGAAGTCACCAACCCAGTATTGGACAATAGGTTGTAATGTTATAATAGAACCAATAATCGTTTTCGTGTCACCTTCGTATTAAATTATTGTAGCGCGCTCTTTATTTTGTAATATAATGGAAAAAAACTGTGATTAAAATTAACAAAAAAAAAGAAACAAAATTAAAGTACACTGTGTGCGTACGGTTTTATTCACTAAGTAATCAGGTGTCTGCGGGAGCTAGTTGCTTTGTTGTCAAGCTGTCATTTAACTGTTTAGTTAATCCGCAGTTATGTCGCAATGTAGTACCTAATGGTTTTGAGTTATTTAGGGCACTAGATAATAGTGATATGTATAGATAATAATTGTTTAGGAAAAATATGTAAATAATATTAAACAATAGGTACGTAGAAATGAAAGCTCAGCTAGTACGGAAATGATACTATGGTATAAATTAGGACGCCTAGAAATCAGTGCCGCATCCAGTTCCACGTATGTAGGTTAGAGAATATTCTGTAATTTTAAATTATTTTTAAAGATGTGCGCAGGAGTATCTTTCACCATTTGTTTACCTCCTTTTCAAAGCACCTTTCCTAAATGACACCATTTCGATGAAAAATATCGTGCATAAGTGTATCAGTGATACCTATATGAATAAATGTTTTTGTCTTTGACTTAAGAAAATGTAAATGACTAATCAAACCTTTACGAGAAAATGGAGCTTCTTGTTTGTTCATAAATAAACGCTTTATTCCGAACGCAGGGGCCCAAGTTCGAATCCTGGCACGCAACTCTAATTTTCAAATATTATGTGCGTAATAGAAATTAATTATCACTTGCTTCGGTGAAGGAAAACATCGAGAGGAAACCTGCACACCAAAGGGTTGTCCATAATGATGTCAAAGGTGTGTGAAGTCTACCAATCCGTATTTGTCCAGCGTAGTAGACTATGGCCTGGCCCCTCACATTGTGAGAGGAGACCCAGAGCCCAGCAGTGACCGTTACTACAACAATTATTGTATACCAGAAAAGCAATGAACAGTGAATAAATGTTTTCACCTGACGCCCATGTGACGTAAGCGAAACGGCCAAGCCACATACTTTGACTAAGGTGTAGATTTTGTGAAGTTAGGGCTTGTAGAGTTAGGGCGTGTAGAGTAGCTTGGCTCTACATGAGATCTGATAACTTTTTTTGTATTCCTTGCTTCTCCGAGGTGGGCGTAAATAGCGGCGACACAGTTTAATACTATTGTCGATGTTTACGATCATATATATTGTGAAACTGTTTTTTGTGACAAATAAATCTTTAAATCTTAAATCTTTTAGATGTAGAGCCATATGGTCTCGTCTTGGCATCATTTCACATGAAAATTTGTTGGGTAGGATTACTTTTGGCATTAAATTATTATTTGGCATGATTTTAGCATATAGTTTAATTAATAATATCTACATAAGTAGTTTATTAAATTAGTCATCGACAGGCAAAAGTGCGATCTGTTCTTTGCAGGACGTCGCCATGTCAGTTTCAGGAGTTCTGGTTACCTGTAATATATAATATATAAGCTATCTTGCGTCCAAGATAAACTCCCCTGTCCCTTCTATTGGAGATCTCTGGGCTCTATCGCCCCGGATACACCACCCAGGGTGTTAGATATTTTTAACCCCTGGCTAGCTACAATTCTCTTTCTAAAATCGGGCTTTAAGTGTTTTTATGTGTTTCGATCGCAGTATCGGATCTCTTTATTAACACATGGGCGACAGTGATATTTTAAGCATAAACACCGAATAATAGAAACGAAACAGAATTTTAAATCGTAACCCACACTAACTGGTTGCCCTCGACATTGCATAATTTGCGTAATCCTTTGTGATCCACATACGCCACGTGCTTTACACATTTCAATGGACGAACTGTGTCGAATATAACCTATCAATATATGTCGCAAAGTAATTTGCCATTTAGCTATGACGGTACTATTAACAGGCGACTTACACCTGCATACTCATCGAAAGAAATTATCAATGTTAGCATTGACAGGTCTGCGATATGGACTCAATTAGACATGTCGTTAAAATAATTTCAATCTAATCGCTTCGTATTTGATCGACAACGCTTAAGTCTTTGTTGTTGCAGGTCCAGGGTGGCAGACATCAGGTAACATGAAAAATATTGATCAAGAGCCTCAGTTCTTCGGATAGGAAGGTCTGCAAGCTTTGTGAAGTTTACTTTTGACGTATTTAATAAATAAATAAACGGTAACACACTCACACCCCCGCAGCCTGTGTCGCGGGTGGCATGGACGACACATTTATAACACATCAGTCACATAAATATCTGCCCCGGGCGGGAATCAAACCCGAGACCCCTCGCTTCGTATGCAGGGTCGCTACCAACTAGGCTACAGGGTTGTTCTTCCCACCTTTCGTCGTTGCAATAATTTAGTTACTGTACCAACGAGAACTCGAGTGGCTATGCGTAGTATTGGCTCGAAAGATGTCCGCCGGCTAGCTTTTTTCGAGCTTTTTGCCATGGTCATAAACCTTTTTGGAATCTGCATATGTCGATTCCGCAAACGATAAATAAGGGGAGACCCCTTCTATGTTTCTTTTATACTTTTTTCTCTAGTGTGCCTGGAATAAAGAGTTCGCAATGTATAATTGTATCTTAATAAGTTAACATTATACGTGCTAGTTTGCATGTTTACCTCGTCTGAAGCCTCGTATTATCATATTTTATTTGACAGTTTTATCTTTCATAAAATGTACTAGTTAAATAAAATAAAAACATTGGTAGATATCATTGATCTTACTGTTTTTAGACATAGCACACGACTAAGTATGTAGTCTATATTTTTTTCTCGTTCTTGAATTAGCTATGCTAACATGGTTAAATTAATGATCCTATTTCATACGTCTTACAATAGACCAGTTATGCCTGAAGACCATAATCCGTAGACATTTTAACAACGTGGCTTTACGCATCCGTAGCCTTTTAGTCTAACCTTACTAATTGGTTAACACATTTGTCGAATTAAGCTTGAAGTGGTTGCTGTAAATTACCACATTTTAGTAACATTGACACTTGGCCATTACTGGCAGATGACCACGGAGTCATCGGCCTCAAACCATCCGGATCTAATTACATAGTGTCATTAACATTGCGGAGACGGCACGTCCGTCTAGGAAATGGAATCGAATCATTAGTAGTTTGATTACAAAAAAGGCTTAATAGAAATATAATAACAGACGAAGAAGAAATTGTAAAAAGATTGTGGAGCGATCCAATAATTGGCGGTTATTTGTCGATACGGTTTGGAGCGGGTAATGGGTTGGGACGCTTCGACGTGACTTCGTAGCCCTACCTTATATTATTACAATTTAGCTAAATTTGCAGCTCCGAGCCGCGGAATGTGCAAAGAAATGGAACGCAAGATCTCCAGTCGGTAAGCTAACAGAGAAAGGTATATCGCACACAATCGAACCATTATAATGATGCTCTATTCGTAGCCACACAAATGGGCCGCTGCGCTAGTGTACGACTCTACGTGTAATGTATGTGTGTACGTGTAATTGGTCTGCATAGATGTGATTGTGGTCAAATCATCATGATCTATCACTACTTAAGGATTTGTTTTCTAAGAACCTATTGATCAATTTGTACAAAGCCTAGTTATTGAATGTGATTTATTATTCATTTGCAGTTTGATTTGTTTTGTTATCGAGGCTATGTATGTAGGCTAGTTATGTTCACTTTATTACACATGTACAAAACTGTAGGTAAGAACTAGTTACGGTATACTATTCTATATGTATTTATTTAACTAAGTAGGTACATATCTTTCATTGCGTTTCTTATATAACTATTGCCTTAGATGTAGGTACCTGCTAGGTTCATGAATCTTCTCATGAAATCTTCATGAAACTCATCTGTTCATTGCTGTTTTCCATTAATATGAAATTATGTGAATTTATTAAATAAAATCGATTTTGCTTACTTACAATTAGATTAGGTAACTACTTCTATTTTGATAACTTAGTGCAATCAATTTTTGGATGAGTATCAGTATCTAATATGCATTTATTTTTGAGGCTATCATCTATAAATGATATACAATGCCTCTATTTAGACTAATACAAGCTCTTTGGCTTAACGCTGTGATTCGTAGTTAAGTTAGGTATAGCATGATTTTAAAAGATTGTTTGAATAAAATATACGATTTACTTACCTTGATAAAGGTATCAAGGTAGGTAAATCCTATATTTATTCTATAGAAGGCTATAGATTCGCTGTACCAGCTCTTAAGTAAGAAGTAACAATATTATTCCATTACTATCTACCTACGGACCTGTCAATGTTAAAAGATAACGCTAATTAATATAGCTATAGGTAGGTAGCTATTGATTTTGTGTATCGGTGTGTCTTACGCTCCAACTCAGAGTCATTAACGGTTACTTAAATCGCTCCTTAGTACAGAATTTGTATGGTGATTCTTTACGAGCGATTTAAGTAACCGTTAGTGACTCGGAGTTGGGGCGTTAATCTCTTTAAAATTGTGAATCTAATTAAGTAGTTCACCCACATAGGTAGGTTGGTGTATATGGATTATGGTTCCATGGAAGATGGAGTAAAAAACTATTTTGTCGTTCAACAAAAAGAGTTGTTTTGAGGCAAGCACGTCCTATATCATTGAGTACAATGAAATAATTAGTTGGTTTGGTAACGGGAGATTTTTTCGAACATTAGCCTTATGCTTTTGTGGGAGCGTAATTTAATATTTTTTGTTATAAACTCTCTAATGTAAAGTGGGTGATTTGTAAAGCAATGCGTAGGTATTGTCCCTGAATCAAGGAAACCGTTCATTGATACAGCTTATACCGTTTACTGATCCGTGGCATATCGTTTACTGGAAAAAAGCGTTTAAAAAACAACGCCTTCTTATAGATGTCGTAGACAGGTGTGAATTCTAGATAAGAGACACCTATTCTGGATATCTTTGCAATTAAGTTAATAGAATATATTCACCTGGTGTTTACTGCTTAGCGAAAGTCATAAACACGTATCGCTTAATAGGTAAGAGATGTTTTGATAAAAGAAAAATATCTTACATCGTAATAAAGAATATATTACACCAATGTTTTATGGTTTTTTTGTTCTGGTATAATATAAGATACCTACATAGATTACAGAATCCTTTTGAAAGTAGGGCTTTCTCTCAAACATTGAAAGATTCTGTTATCATCTTTTGTGATTAAGGATTTTAAATGTAATTCCATGAAGAATAATATGTAGAGCTATGTAAGTCGAGTTGTGATGTATAATATCTCTAATTCTGCCATTATTTAATTGTACATAATCTTACGAGGAACTTCAGTATAACGTCAGTAGGTAGATATACATTATGATGCCTGCCGGTACTTAAGTAACCAATCAATCAAATACTGTGGTGTAAATGTTACAATCAAAATCCTGGAGAGTACCTACATACGTCAATTTCAACCGATAATCTTCTCTTATTCTGCATAGTTTTAGAAATCGAAACACCTCATTTAAATTTTTATATTGATTTGCAGGTTGAGATTATAATAATATTTTAAAGGAAATTATAGAGCAGCATGATCGCTAAGAATAACATTTTCAAAGGTTATTTTAAACTCGTTTACCAAGTTATTGTTAAAAACGATATTGATACCAAATCTCAATTAAGAATTTCCGATTCAAATAGGAGATGAAATTGCTTGGGCGCCATCAAGTGTGACGCTATGTGATTGATATTAAAAACACAATGGCGACGTAATCTGTTTTTTGTTCTACAAAAGAACAATACAACGATCTTGGCTAGATAACTACCTACGTGATTTACCCGATACATTGCTGCTTTTAGGTAATTCTTTGCAAATCAATACTTACCTGCGTTACCTATTAAGATTATTCACAGCTTTGTGGTAAAACCTATTATTATGGTAATGTATTTCTTCTTTAAGAGGACATTGTTTCAATAATAATTATGTGTTTATGTCTCACAGGCAAATTTACCAACTATTATATTTATAGGTTTTGGCCACCACTATTTCTTTTTGTAGCTACTTTCAATCGAATCTAAATGTCATAAAGTGGTCACTTGGTAAAGGTCAAACTGTAGACTTATAATTTCTTGAGTAGGTACCTTAGCTTTAATATCAAAACCATGTACATACCTGTTTATAAATGTAGTTTTTCGATCTCACTGTGACCACGACCGATGTTATTGGGTCCAAATATTTTTATACAAAAATCGTGAGTATCTGTCTGCATTTAAAATGTCTAGTGTCCTCGATGATATAACTTTAAAATCATTGTTAAATTTGAATAAAAGTTTGAAACATTGCTATGAAAACACTAACGCTAATGCTACAAATTCAGTAAAAAGGTAAAGCTTCGCAGCGTGCCGTCACGATCGCTTTTATACATTTTTTACAATAATAATAGCACAATATCAGACTAGCAATCTGTTTTTATCAATATTTCAATAGAAAAACTGGAAAAAATGTTCAAAAGCCACCTCCTACGTCGCAGTAGGTAATGTATGAATCCCA
Source organism: Thymelicus sylvestris (assembly GCA_911387775.1). Lineage (NCBI taxonomy): Eukaryota > Metazoa > Arthropoda > Insecta > Lepidoptera > Hesperiidae > Thymelicus > Thymelicus sylvestris. The sequence goes on along the minus strand of OU426898.1, from coordinate 10,111,937 downwards.
AGAATGTCTTTCAGGCCTTTAAGAAACAAAAGTTAATACGAGTACCGAGACCTTTTGTTTTAGTAACAGGTACATACAGCTCAGATAATAGAAAAAAAACTGCATTTCCTAGTTAATTTACACAAAAAAAACTTTCAACTTCACCTGTTCTCAAATTTTATCGTATTTACATACTTATTTTTTTAGGAATTTGCTGGACACCACCAAAATGAATTATCTGTTTTAAAACAAAAGGCGTACCTATTCTTTTCTTTTCTCTGTATGAAAAAATGTACTATAAATAAAAAACTCAGGACAAAGGAAAAAAGGAAACAAAAAAGCAAAAAAATTAAATAAAAACATAATTCAATAATATAAATATTGCATTTATTTCAACGAATTCGGCAAATAAAATAACTGTAGATAATAATTATAATAATACTATTCAGTTTACAAGATTTTCATCTTTTTTTAGACATTCGTCTTAAAATAGAAACCAAAGATTTATTCACTGGTTGGCACTGGACTTTAGTTTCAAACAACCATAAGAATCATGTCATCTGAATAACAGTAAATGCAGATCGCATATAATTAGGTAAAATTAAATTATACAAATTAAAATAAAGTTACTGGAAGTCGTATTGGAGGCAAATTCTAAATCAAGGTCAGACTTGACCCACTTGAATACACAATTCTTTTAAATGATAAAACAAAATAGAAAAAATAATAATAACTAAAGAACAAAAATAAATACAAACATAACATAAGGCAAAAATAAAAAAAAAACAACAAAAGCGATATGCAAATAAAACTTATGAAATAATGTCTTAACTTCCCTGGTACATAAATAATATCATAATCCCTGAGCGAATTGTAACATCTATTAACATTTTAAAGAAATGCGTAAGGGTTACCCTATTTATAGTGTTTGGTAAGACGGCAGGCACGAGTTTCCGCGTAATAGTAAACAGAATAATAATAACACCCCAGCAGGCTCGTGCGTTCTGTATTCTGTATACTTACCGCACGAGCCCACATTTATATATACGCAACATTTAAATTTGAACAAAATATTTGCATATCGCCTAATACCCCAATCTGAGTCCTCTCTTATGTAAATCCGTAAGAATATTGAAAAATGCAGCCGGCGACCCCACACGATACCGACACATCATTATTATGTAAATATTTCATTTTTTTCTAATGTTATGTCTGTATGTATTTTTATGCCCCTCGGAAAACATAGTCACAGTAAACTAATTAGATACAGTTATATCACAAGTTCTTAAGATGCCTCAACGAAACGAACAAATCATCATTATTCATTTTAAAATCTATCTATTTATATTTACTATTCTTATACGCACCTATACTACGAACGGCGAACGGAGACAATTATACAGCGTTCTAACGTTTAAATCTAGTAGTATACTTTTACACATTAAACTATTTACAGTGGAGCTGAGAAATAATTTACAAATCACTCGGATTCTACAAGGCACCTTATTTAAATAGTTATAAAGACTTCAGGCTTCGCTATGACTTTACAAAATAATTAAAACGTTTTAAATTCTCTATAATATATAATTTGGTTTTCATTACAATGCTACAACAATTGACAAGTCGCTAATACCTAATAGGAGTTTTAAATATGAACAACTAGGAAGAATAATATTATGCAACAGATTACTAGCGGGTTACGTGTACGGCCATGCAGTGTCGTTCGGGAACGTTGTTTGAAAATACTTGATTGGCATTATTTAAATAATTGATTATTCATGTGGAGCGAAACGCATGTGCGCCAGATCGGTTCCATTAGATATACGACGTCCTTCACGCGTCCTAACTCCTACCATTGTTGTGTTCGTTTGCATTTGAATAGCGGCGGCTCAGAGCGATCCGCCCATCGGCCCACCAGCGGACCGGCCCGCCTCGTGCGGCCGATGACAACACTTGTTGCCCATCATACTCATCACACTAATCCATGAAAACGTACCTACTCGAATACAGGCAAGAAAAATAAGCGGAACGGTACATTCGAGATCGAGAGGATAAACGATGCTATCTGGCGCCCTTGATGGGCAATGATGAGTTGGTAATTAACTCTGATATCAACACTGCATAGGCGTAACGTAGCTATTCCGTTTCTAAAACTAGATTGATATTTACAAGAGGACTCACTAGTAGGAAAATGGACCAACGACCGTCACGGCACGATACGAGCTTCGCTCGAATCGTGGGTTCATCAAACGGAACAATTAAATCGGACCAAGTATGTAACTCAGTAGTCCCTCAATAAGCGAAGCTCGCCGCTGCGAGTTTCTAACTGTCTAGGGCCGGGGTCGCGTAGCACTGGGAAGGGCTAGACGACCGCGACGCGGACCGCGGTCAAGTAGTGCACTCACCGTTGCCGGCGAGCTGTGGCCGCAGGAACGCGTTGTGTAGTTCGCTGCCGATCCCTCCCTCCAGGCGCGCAGCCATCTGCATGAGCGCGAGAGTGCTGTCCTCTCCCCCGCCCGCGCCGCTTTCGAGCCGCGCGCGAACCGTCGCTATGTGACCGCGCGTGAACACGTGGTCCTGCACGGAGTACTTGTGACTATACTTGAAGTCACAGACGCGACATTCCTCCGGTGGGGGTGCATCTGACACCTCCGACAGGCCGGCAGCCAGCCGCGCTTTCTTTTCTTTGGCACGTGCGTTTTGGAACCATACTTGTACCACTCGTTTCGGCAGTCCGATTTCTCGCCCGAGCGCCTCACACTCCGCCATGGTCGGCGTTTTGTAATCGGTAAACAACGATTTCATAATCTTTACTTGGAGTGATGACATTTGGGTGCGAAAACGTTTGCCAGGCGGCCTCGGCGTTTGCTGTTGGCCAGCCACAGGCGACGTCGGCTCGTCTTCTTCTTCATAAAACTCCATAGTTTCGGAAGCCGTGTCCGAGCGCTCATCCGCATCAGATCCTGGTCGTGATAAATCGACTGGTTTGCTGAGATCTAAGGGTATCTCCGATTTTCCATGTTCTGGCCGTCTTTCCGTAGGTTCATTACTACTGCCGTTTTGTTGGGAAACAGCGTGTGCTTGCAGCTCGCTCACATATCTTTTCATAGATTCTTCACTGTACTGCTTGATAAACTTCTCCATGTCTGAGTGAAAAGGCGGAAAAATAGGGGGCAACATGGGAGCCCCCGCTTGGGAAAAATTTTGCTGGCGATCACTTTGTTGGGAACCAAAACTTGGTGTAGATTCTGTGCTTAGTTCTTCATCTGGCAAAGCATCGACATTAATTTCTCCTCGTGCACATTGATCGGCGTGTTTAGTACTAAGATGACTTTCTAATGCACTCTTTACCTTAAACAAAGCCGGACAAAAAGGGCATCGCTTATTTATGACTTGAGCATGTGCGCGAAATTGCCCCTTTCTTTCACGTGCTCGTGTGTTTTGAAACCAAACTTGTACCACTCTTTTTTTTAAACCAACTTCACGTGCAATATTTTCTAGCATTTTTCGTGATGGATTCGATTCTATTTGGTATTTTTGGTAAAGATAATCTAGTTGTTCAGGTAAAATAGTAGTTCTTAGTCTCTTATCCTTAGGCTGTTCACCAGTATCTACTTCTTCAAATTCATCAAATTTTCTTTTAACTACTTGTTGATTTAACGCCGCAACTAAAGGGTGTCTCGCTTCTTCATTTGTAAGAGACGCGTTTAATTGCTGTAACTGGGCATGTTGCTGCAAGATCCCAAAAGGGGAGTCCGGCGGGTATGTGGGAAATAAATTGGGGTTCATTATGTGAACTAATTGATGTTCCCTCCATAAATCGAACCGTGGGAAGACTAAATTGCATTTATCACATTGAAAGTTGCCATCTTTTTCTTCACGGGGTTGTTGTGATAGAGGGGTTACAGGAGTATGTGGTGTTGGTGGCGCTGGAGACACCGGATAGTTTGGGGCTGCAGGTGTAGGTGTTCTAGGTGGGGCGGGAGAAACTGGTACGTGTGGTGCATGATGCTCTACAATACTAGAATTAGAATCTTCGCTACTTAACGTAGCTGCAACTTGTGCCGCTGCGGCCTGCGCTTGCGCTGATCTCTTAGCATCCTCTTCTTTAAAACAGTGCGTTTTCTGATGCCTTATTAATTCGTAATATCGTTGAAATACTAGTTGACATTTCTTGCATTGGTAATTAAGGCCAGGAGTGCGTTGAAATCTATTGGCATCGTCTGTAGCTCCTGCTGGTGGTTCCGCAGCTGGTTGGTTTTCATACACTTTTCTTGCTTTTTGACGAGCGTTTTGAAACCATACTACTATTACTCTTGGACTCAAACCTAGTAGTTTAGATAGATACTCTAAGTCATCATCTTTTGGATATGCGTTATTCTCAAAAAACTCTTGTAGAACTTTTATTTGATAATCTGTGAATCTAGTTCTGTTGGCGCGTTTGCCAGAAGACCCCGAGCTGTTGGATCCGTTCGAGTTGCCCCCGGAAAGTCCGAAATCGGCCGGTCCCCTGCCAGGACTGAGGCTGCGATTTGGGGTCATAGGTAGGACGTTCGGGGGCGCGGAGTTTGGGGACGCGAAGTTAGGATTTAGCTTCGGCGGTAACATCGACGGATGTGGTGGTTGAGGTATACTCGTTGCTGGAATCGAGTCAATTTGAGACTGAATTAACGAATTCAGTGATAAATGAGTGGGCGTTTGTGGACGCGATATGCTTTGTTGAAGATCAGGGATATTTAAAGCCGGACTCTGAGAAGGAGCCTGAGGAAAAATGAAGCTTTTATCTTCTTGATGTCGATCATCATAAGAGTTGTATTTTTCTTCCATCGTTGGTTCATCATTTGGTTCTGCTTTTACTTCTTGATGACCAATGTAAGAAGCATCTTCAATTTTTGCCTTTTTTTCAGGCGGTGGTTTCCCCTCATCTGAACTTGCAGATGAATCCAAAGGTGTGACTTTCGCCTCACCGGTCTTTTCGTATTCCTCGAGATTCAGTGTTGTAGAAGGTGGATTATTGAAGTTGTATGGCGAGTCTTTGTTGCGTTGACGTTCTTTGAAAAGAGTATTGCGGAACCAATGTTTGATGACTTTTGTAGCTAGTCCAGACTGTTTAGCCATTTTCGCAATTGCTTCGTCACTAGGTGAGTTATTAATATCAAAGTGCGCGCGCAATATCTTCAATTGCTCATCAGTAATGCGAGTTCGCGCTCGTTTTTGACCCGCAGCAGCATTTGCCTGCAAAATAAAAACACGTTCTTTCAAATAAACTAATATGTTACCTGTTCAAACGTTCGTACGTATGGAAATCATTTTTCATTTAACATAAAAGTATTACATTGCTTAACGTCGAACAAAGGGTCTACAAAATTGAAAAGGGCTCATTTATCTGCGGCTGTAGGACACTCAATGATTGCAGGTAACTTTGAATAATAACAGAATTCGTTGGAAATAATAATACTTCGACCCTAGGTGCTCAACAATGGTCCCTCTGTTGCTTTGTGCAAACAGATAGCTAATGCTTATCTCATAATACCTCGTAGATACGTCCTTACGATTGAATTTACACTGTACTTACAGCTGACAGAAATAACCGAATGTAACCAATATATTTTATCTGTAAGAGTCATTTTATACGTAAGTACCTACATCTACAATGAGGCGTTAAATTGACCTACAGTTATTTATCGTCAATGCAACATACGCAAAAAATATTTTTTGAGCTTACTATTTAGATATTTATTAGTTTTTTTTAACTTACTTATTATATATAAGTCTTAAGCAAAGGATGCAATATTATTATGAATAAGCGCTTTTAAGACTATACAATACATGTATTACATATTTTACTGGGAATAAAAAAAACAAATAAGCGCGGGAAAAATCTTAATCTTAAAAAGATAAATAAACGCTAACACACTCATACCCCCGCAGTTGGTTATTACCTGTGTCACGGGTGGCATGGACGACACATACAAACTAATATAAGGCCGGCGCCAGACATAGCTTCAAACATGTGATCATTGCTTTGAGGGACTTTGCAAAGTCCTTTGAACACATATTTGTGCTACCTGCCAGACATGTTTAGCAATCGTTCAGTGTTGCCAATGCTACGGCAATTACCGTGTTCTACGGCTTTCAGGCCAAAAAATTACAAAATCTATGGGCTACAGCTGGAACCCTATTGCCGTAGCAAATTCTACGGCTTTTCGCAAATTCCACGGTCTTTTGTTTATTTACTATTTTGCAAACATTTAACGAATGTTGAAATTCACTGCCGATGACCTATTTTTTTAGTCCGAGCGCTGAACCGATGGTATATATTTTCATCCAAATTTAGATTGCAACTGAGAGAAGCGGGTGTAAGGAACAATTAGAATTGATTTTTAACCGACTTCAAAAAAAGGAGGAGGTTTTCAATTCGACTGTATATTTTTTTATGTTTTTTATGTCGTAAATTTGTGTTAAGATGTGCGCGACAAATTGACGAATAACTCAATATCACGCTAACCGATTTCGATGATTCTTTTTTTAATCGAAAGCAGGTGCTTGTCATGTAGTCCCACATAAATTTGAACGAGATCTGTCAAGTATTTTTGAGACTTTGAAGTCGGTTATTTTTTGTTAGTAAAATTTTAAATAATAATTTCGTTGAAAAAATTTCACGAAACAAAAACCGCCGATGTTAATGACGATAATCTCGTGACAAAATTTGAAACGGTCAAATAATGGTATTACAGATAATTTATGCTTGAAAAACATTTATGAATATTCAGCTTAGACATTAATTCTTACGTATAGAGAGTAAAACAGCAATAATTTTAGGGCAGTATTTTGAGTTCCTTGTGACATTAATGAAACATACTGTTAAATAACAGGGAGGTTAACACAGGTAATGACATTCCGAGCATTATTTTTTTTACATCAACATTAACTTTTTTTTTAACATCAACATTAATTTTATCATCAGAATTTTATTATTTAACTTAATACGACTTTTAAGTAAATACATAATTAAGGTTTTAGTAAACATTTTGAGTGATCACATTTATATTCCAAGACAGAAAATTGAATAATATGCATAAATGGCAGTTTTGAAAATTCAACCTTGAATACATTCAACTTTGAACGCTTTGATGTGCTGACACCGCTTGGCAAAGTGCAGATCTTTGAACAAATACTCAACGTCCCGTGCTACACATAGTAATCAAAGCAACGTTCACATGTTTGAAGCTAGGTCTGGCGCCGGCCTAACACATCACAATAACACCCATGACCCGAGCACAAATATTTATCTGTCACATTTTGATGATATTGATATGTTATACACATCATTTTAATATTAAAGCATATAATTTTCTACATTTTAATGGACCATTCTATCACTGTTATCGTTAGTTAATTTGGGTTGCCACTAATTAGTTGTTTGTTAAAACATAATTTTGTCAAACAGGTAATATATAATTTAAGTCAGTGTCAAAACACTTACGATATTAAGTTAATAAAAGATCGCATAATAGTTAATTCACTAACCTGTTGTTGTTGTTGCAAGAGCTGTTGTTGTTTCATTTGAGCGTCGTGCGGGAAGCCCATCGCTTCGAATGGTGGAGGTGGCAGCATTAGCGGCACCAGCGGAGGTTGCAGGTTCATGGCTGCTAGAGCTCCTACGTTCAGACCCAAAGGCAACCCCAGTGACAGCATCTGAGCAACCATAGGATGTAACTGCCCCAGCTGTTGTTGCAATTGTAGCATATTCAAAGCCGCTTGCATCTCCTGCACTTGTGCTGCGAGCAACGCACCGGCTTGAGCTTCTCCTGGACCACTTCCATTCTCGTTGAAGGTGCCACCAGTCTCTCCGCGCGGCGAGGGTGATCTCTCATCTTGAGGCGCAGGAGACGCCGCGCGAGGCGAGTTAGGAGCCCCCGATTTCCTTTCATACTCGGATTTGAACTGCTCCGCGAACTGTTCTAAGAACTCCAATGGAACTTTGTCTTTATGCACTTCTTCACAATGAGTCTTTAACACGAAAACACTAGAAAACTCCTTGTTGCAATGTTGACACGTCGATTTCGACTCCCCATCCGGTGGTTTCTCCTCGGGAGGTGGTGGAGGTGGACTTGGAACTCGTGCCATCTCACGTTCTTCTTGAAGTTTGCGCCGCTGGTTTTCATTATATTGCATAACGAGATCGAAACCGAACGTTTCGAGTAGTTGTTTATACATTTGTGAATTCCTTTTGGGCGGGTTGCCCTTTGCGACCATCTCGTCTAATGCGGCGGCTTCTGCGTCACCTAGTGGCGAATGCGCCCGCGCATCGCCGAACGGGCATGAGGTCGCGCGATGTGCGTCGAGTAGCTCCCCGGTAGGAAATGACGCGTGGCAACGATCGCACGAGGCGCTACCTGCGCGTGGGGATCGCGGGCTACCTGGGCGTGCGGGGGGTGAGGAACGAGGCCCCCCGCTGCTCGTAGACGAAGGGGATGTATTTTTCGGCGACAAAACGTCTTGTAAAATTTTGGCGGGGTCGTTCCTGTCCGGTTGTTCAACTAGGGGCCGTGTCAAGTCCACGTGGCCGGCCGCGGCGAGCTCTTGCAGCTTGCCCGCTCGAGTTTGATGTAGTACAGATCGCATATGAATGTCGAGCGTACTGCCTTGTGTGTAAGCTACTTTACATATATTACACTTATATCTCTTGCGATCGTCTTCTTCACTTGATGTACTTTTGGGTGTTAGAGTCAAATTAGAAGGCGCTGTGCCCGCGCCAGGTGATACAGGAGGATTGTTATTATTTTGCTGCTCTTGCATAGCCCGTTTCAGTTTGTGCAAATGGCTAACACTGTTATAATGAACAAGCAAAATGTTCTTTTGTGTGAACGATTCTTTGCATACATCGCACTTGAATGGTCTGTTAGGGTCAAGGTACTTTTCCATAGGATATGTTAGTTTTTCTCCTTTTCTATGTAGCAGTGTTTTATTATGAGCTGTTAGATATGACTGTCGAGTAAATGCCACTTTGCACCTGTGACATTTGTACTTTCTGTTTGGATCGTTATAGGAATCCTCTGCCATGGCTTGTGAGTTCAAATAGTCTTCAAGAAATTGTTGATCTTTGTAAATAATCGAATCATCTGAGTTTTCAGCGTCATTGTGACCGGATTCGTCAGCAGCAGTGGCGCTTGAATCTCTATCTTCAATCTCACCAAGTTCATCATCAGGGGTTCTTAAAGCTTCTTTGCGCAACAAATCTGCAGTCGCAGCATCAAGAACGGTGCCTTGGCCTGCTTGCAATAAAGGGTTGGATGCCAGGCTTCGTTTGAATGCTGCGAGCTCATCTTCAGATAACTCAGAGTGAGAAGTTTCAACATGCTTTTGAAGGGCTAATACCGATCTAAAACTTCTTCCACACAATACACATTTGGTAGCATCGCGTATCACATGATATTGGGAATGCAGTTGTAGTTTTTCGATTGTTTTGAAAGCTAAGCTACATTGATTGCAGCGATATTTGTAAACATGTTTTTCAGACACCGACATGTTTGCAATTGAGTTTCGAGCATGTGCTTCTCTAAAGTGATTCTGTAGAGCGTGTGCGGCATCAAAATAACGGTTACATCCTTTTTTCCAACAAAAGTAACCTGGTCCTTGTGGTGTTTGCTTCAGTTCTAAGTGACCCGATTCATTTTGATGGTGACAAAGTTCGTCAACGTTACGGAATGTTCGATTACATGAAGAACAACGTTCCGTCTCACCATCAGCACTTCCTTCAGAGCGAGGAGAAGAAATCTCGCGTTCCTCATCACCTTGGCGCGATTCTCCTTCACGTTGTGCTTGAGGTCCACCATTCAACCAATGGCTTTGGTCTACTAGGAGCAATAGCCTTTGTAGGCCCTCAGAATTGACTGAATGTATTTGCATCACATGTCGTTCAAGTGCAGTCCTTTCCTTAAACGCATCTTGACATAAGGGACAAATAAAATGTCTGGTAGGGTCACCATGCACAGACGCAACGTGGTTTTGTAATTTGCCTTCGCTGCCGGAACTAAAGTTACAATATGGACAATTATGTTGACCCTGAGTTTCCTGGCCATCATCTCTTTCGTTAGATTCATGTTGAGGTGGTAAATGAGATTGTTGTTGCTGCTGCTGTTGCTGTTGTTGTTGTTGTTGCTGGTGTTGTTCCAAAAATCGCATCATTTTTTGTTCTTGCGTTAGTTCTGGTTTCTGGTCAATTGGCTCTTTGATATCTGTTAACAAAGGAAAAACTTATTATAATCACTTGTGTTAAATTGGTCACAAAATTAGAAAATTTATAATATTTACGAAGCGAACCTCCCCTTACAGAATCTGCGCAGCAAATGAATGTGATCGATACAATACGAGTATATGTTCACAATTCCTACCTACGTTTACGTGAGATTTATCTACAAAAAAGATTATTTCTATAAATGAAGCTAGCTTTTGTTCGGTGCAAGCATTTGTTACTTTTCTGAATTGAAGTTAAAAATAAAATCTTCCCTTTTATATTATTAGTAGGACTCGTTTTGTTTGCGACGTCCCGGCAAGACAAAGGTATCGCTCTATCCATCCCGTACGCACACATTTACGGACGTATTAATGCTATCGTAACAAGTATATTGTAATTTTGCACACAAAGGAGATACAGGACGGGCAAACAATCATTGTTCATTATTACAAAAGGTTTCAAATATTTCGTTTCGCATCGGATCAAATGTATTTGGGAGATCAGCGTATGTGACGATGAGTGCGAGCGAGAAGAAGCGTTACGGAAGATGTGTGAGTGCAATTATTATTTGACCAGGGATGTGTCCGCGGCAGCGTGTGAAAGAAGCTGGTCGGCATTGTTTACGCTCAAATAAGGAAGGTGAAAGAAATGATCCAAGCATGGAGACCAAAGATTCGTTAATGGAACGTTACAATTAAATGTGATGTTTAACTGACGTACCTTGCTGGCCTATTGTAATATTAGACCTATTCCGAAACGCATAGGCATTACGAATCTATACAGTTACAAATTTATTACAATGTTTAACAATAACAAGTACATATCTACTGCAATTTTTTCAAATATAAGTTTGTTCGCTCACGATTAAACTACGAGATGGGGTCTTATTTTTCTCACTTAATTAAAACTTAAAAATATTTGACCGTGAGACGCAGCTGAAACCAGTCTGTCCCCTGTCTGTTTCGGAACCCGTTTCATAGTTTTAAGCAGTTAAAACCGTTACATCTAATGAAGGGGAGAGGGATAAGTAAATCTAAATGCATAATAATAATCAACTGACCCTTTTGGAGACCGGAGTGACCAGTGTAATTATTTATAATGTAAATTTGCAGACCCACAGTCTGGAAGGCGCATAGAACAATGGCCAGGTAAAGGGACTTTGTCTGCACAAATGCGATCTCCAACACTTTTTGTCAATGACAAAGGGGCCCTTTCTAAGGAAACACCACATCGTTATAGCGTCGTAAAGTAAGTATTGTAGTATTGTGCAGTGTGAGCTTTGTTTTGCGAGATTTAGGTCAGGATTTTTACAGCATGGCGTCAGGATTATTGTAAGCTACTTTGAATATTTACAGCCTTGCGTCCTTGATGGCGCAACTCTCATAATGGAAAAATGTTATCTTTTTTCAATTTTATTTAAAATCTAACTCAACATTTGAATATTAATAATTTATGAATGAAATTCAAAAGTACGCAAATAATTAAATAGATTGCAAAGGAAGTCAAATAAACTGCAATACAAACAAGTCTCATGTGACCTACATAAACTTCGATATTATGCTATTGAGCTGGAAAATATTTTATGTAAATGTGAACCAATACTAAATAATGCAATGCAAGTATAATAAAAAATAACAATGCAATGAAACCAAAAATTGGATTTAGCAGTTGAATTATCATGTCACATCGTTTTTATATATTAGTTAGTAAATAGTAATTTTGTCAACAGTAAATAATAATTTTGTCTATAGTAAATAATAATACTTTGGATATATGTAGGTATGTATATTTGATCTAGAAATCAAAACATAGGTAAAAGGCATTTTAGGCAGGCATGAATAGGTAATAATTGATAATTTGTTATTTGCTCAAGCTAAACCATAAAAACAATTATTATTCCTCGTTGGATCGCTTTACATAAAAAATCCAATTGAAAGATAAAAAAATAAAAAGAAGACAATATAACTTTTGTTTCACCGTTTTAAAATGAAGCGAAATTCATTGGAAGGACAAAATTTATAGGGACATCAATCGTTTAAAGCGGGGACTCAATAAGGTGAAAATAAGTAATAAGCATAAACATGAGGGACACAATGGTGTAAGCCGGATTTCTTTCGCCTCCACATTTCTCTCGGTTTATCGTATTTCACCGTGGTCATAAACATACGGGAGATGTACCGGCGACATTGTAAGATGATGTAGCTGCCTCATCACAAGGGGCAATCATCCTTAATGCGCGACGGCCACATACGTAATGCGAGTCATTGTCCCGCGTGTGGTACTTATGGAAAATTCGCGTTCTCAATTCAAATCTTCTTTCCGTCTCCCTCGCTCGCGGGGCGGAGTCGCCTCCGACCAATGACCGAGTCCGACTGTGGCGACACCGTGTAAGGCGTACGTTATTAAAGAAACCTGTTCTAATGTTGAGAGCTTTAAATTAAATTTTGTCCGTGTGTAATTATCTCATTATTGTAATTACGAATTCCCCGCTAAATGCTCATCGCCCCAAATGGATATCGCTTCTCGAATCCGATACGACTGATGGTCACGCTTCGATCGCTGATACGATCTTGGACGACATGTTATTGTCGCTGTTGTCGACACCTTGTCTTCGAACACTTCAAACAAATTAACACAAACCTAATGGTATGTTTATTAGCACGATCCACTGAAAGAAGTCCAGTTCGTAAAAAAACGCAGAACAAAATTGATTAAGGAACGAATCGGTTTAAATTGGAAACCGATAGTGACGTTTCGAAATCACATTCATAAGTCCACTCTGTATTACTTTATCGATACGAACGCCGGTAATGGTTTTGGTTGAATTAATTTTAATGGAATTTTCACGCTTTATAGAATAAAATGTTGCGAAATGTGTTTAGCACGAGAATAATAAATAGTTAATACGTTTTGCTTGTGTTCTTGTAGGTAGGTACTTTTATAAAAAGCTTTTCTATGAACGACACCCGCAAATGTCGATAAAAAAACTTCGTTAGATAAGGAGCGCACGCGCATCTAATTGCGATCGGGCTTAGTTTTTCAGTGTAATGGACAGACTTGTTGTTTTTACGATAATGATTTGTTCCTCGAGTTACGTTTGAGACAATGACTTCAGGAAGTTAATGCAAAATCATAGTAACAATAGAGTAGTCACGGTTGAACTAGTAGGTATAGGTAACAAATTTACAATTTCCTCGGTAATATTGTGACTAATATTAAAAACATTATTAAAGAACTAATTACTTCATTAATGTTTCTATTCAAGAATAAAAAATATTGAATGATAAAACTAATGATTTATTATTGAGTCGATATAGGGAGGTTCGTTAATTTATCTATAGGTCTTACTTATTAACAAAGAATAGACTTTCATACTTACCATTTTCTTGTTGATCATAAGGACTTGGCAGCTCAGTAGGTTGCGGGATGACTTGGAAGAGCTCAGCAACGTCAGGAGTGGGATCTTTGCCTTCAGATCGCCGTTGGAGCTGATGGATTTGTTCCATTTGCAAATGTTTTACTGATCGCACATGTTGCAGAAGAGGCAATCGATGTGGGGAACCGAAGCCACATAGCGCACACCGATACAATCGAGGGCGATCACGTGGTATTCGCGAAGCACAATCTCTGAGGTGTCTCAACAGAAGAGTCGCTGCTTCATGCCTCGCACCGGCAGCATGCAGCTGAAGTTTGTGTGCCGAATTAGTGTAGTAATCACACGCACAACATCTCACCTGAACGCCACCAACCCCAGCACTACCAGTTCCTACTCCTCCACAAAACTTCAATTTCCACTCGTTCCTAGGGCCACCCTCCTTCACGTGGTTAACATGTTGTAGCCTCTGTAGATGCTTATCAGTTTTGCAATGCAATTGGAAGTTTGCTTTTAAATTCGTCTTGTATGTGCACAGCTTGCAAACGTAATGGCCAGCAACTAGTGCTAGTATTTCTTGCTCTCTAATCTTAGTACGGTCTTGCGCTAGATGGTGTCCTAAGGCTTCCAGTGAATCTGTTGAGAAGCAATTGCATATGCAGCAATGGAACGTCCTTTCCGGCTCTGGATCTGCTGGTTCAGGTGGCGGTTCCATGGCCTCAGGATTTAAACCGACATCTAAATGCGCACCTAGCTCAGGTGGAGACGGTCCTGGGCCTCCAGTCATCAACTGAATCATAAGAGCTTGGTTGTAAGCCATGTCAGCTAAAGCTGCTTCAGGGTTAGGAGGAGGAGCATCTGCACCATGAAAGTGTAGTAAGCTTTCTAGTTGTTGTTGACTTTGCTGTCGATGATGTAATGCTGAGAGGGTTTGCATATGTTTTACATTTTGTTGTAAGACAAGCATATTATGAGTGTGTTTTTCAGATGTCATGTGTATTCTTAGATTTCTTGCAACGTTTGTCTCATAATTACAAACATCACACCTAAATGTAGGTTTTGGTTTCTGACCTAATGGTGAATGATGCGGTAGAGGTGGCTTATGAACTCCAGGAGGAGTATGCTGAGGAGCAGGAGGTAAGTTACTCTCACCAGGATTACCTCCATTCTGTAGTTCTTGCATATTATTAAGATGCTTGTCAGATTGCATATGTATGCTTAAATTGCCTTTTGTAGTCGTAGAGTAGTTGCAGACTTCACATCGGTAGGGCTTATACCCACAAGTATAAGTTTCACCTCGTGCTAACCGAGGATGGGGCTGTCCAGCTATACAATAAATACAGCTCGTTTCAGCTTCTGGATGTTTTTCTTTCATATGTATTTCCAAGGTTTCTTGGTATTTGTAGTGCCAGTTACATTTAGGGCACTTTAAAGTTTTACACGAATTCCGACTATGCATTCCAGCAAGGGGGCCACCTAGTCTTCCTGAATTCAGTATTAATTCGCATTTCGGGCATTCTGCGCCAGATGGGCGCCCTCCTAGGTGATCTGGACAAACACCTATCGTCGTTCCCGAAAGGAAGGCTGGAGGTGCTGATTGGAACGGTGGGGATGAATTCGGACTTGATCTAGGTTGTACCGAAGCATTTATAGTATGAGGATGTGCCACAGAGATCAAAGAATGTTGAGGAACTAAAGATTCAGCCATTGATCGAGGCGGTCTCCATGCAGGTGGACTGGGCCTCCTATCATCACATGTACCATTAGGTAACATCGAATCATTTTCTCTATCTGGAGTCATCGTCATATCGGGCCGTTTTTCAACGGAGGGGCTTGATAATTCTGACATATTAGGACTACCTGATACGGAAGCACGGGGCGGCGCAGCAGCACCAACTGGTTCCAGGAATGAGACTAGTGGTTCTTTGTCTTTTCCAACACACTGGATTATAGCTGAGGCATTTTCTCTCGATAAGGCGTCTCTTTCAGAGTCAAGCAATGATAAACTATGGTCCGATTGTGCATGCGCAACAAATGATTTTGCGTAACCAAAACTCAATTTACATATAAAACACATAAGAATAGGTTTCACTGGTACGCTGACAGGACATTCCGTAGTTGGAGATGGTGGCCTTTGAGCGTCCTTTCCACCACGGAAACTGAACACTCTATAACTGTGCATCACAGGTGCATCGGGCCTCGTACGCACTCGTTCAGCAGCTAGTCTTCCGTAGAGGGCACCGTATAACGAAGGGTTTCTTGAAACGTAGAACGCACTCGCTATCTGAGGATAGTCCAACTGCCTTTCGACAACATTGCTATCTCGGCTATCGACAATGCATCCTGGCTCTATCTTAGGTAGATCAGGTAGACTAGTTTCGCCTTCTGATAATTCGGGGTCCTCGATGATGTAGGCAGAACCGTCAGGATTGTAGACGATCTTGCCGTCGAAGCGTTCGACATCAGAGGAGAGAGGCGGGGAGTCACGTCTTGAGGTGAGATCAACGGCATCAGGTGCGGCGGGAGGCGAGGTGGGCGCGGGCGCAGATGACGGCGCGGGAGTGGGCGCCGCGGGGGCCGCGGGTACATTTCGCGGCTCCTCCTCGGGGCTCATGTCGCCGTCGTCTTCGTCGGGCTCGAGAGCGGCTGAACTCTGAGGGTCGTCGCGCTTGCGGCGCCGCTTGCGCTCCGGAGGCGGGCCGCTAGCGGGGCCGCCGGGCTGCAGCGGCGTGGGCATGGCGCCGGGCGTCAAAGGCCGGCATCACATGCTCTCCTGGAACAAGAAAAAAAATTACGTTAACATCACTCTCAAAGAATAACTTAAATTGATTGTCAGTTCAAAGTAAGTATATGTTGGCATCTTAAAGCGTACCATTTGGCCTTTACCAAAATTTTGTAGCTGTTTTTATATTTGGTGCCCAACATAAAATATATAGCAAAGAGTAGCTTCAATAAATACTGATAATTGAAAATAAGTTACAGTATTAAAATAAATCTCACTGTTCTCACGGATCTATTTAACTCAGTGGAGCGAAGGTGACTGTTGAATGTATTTGTTCGGCTCGCTACCGGAAGTGGGTTGGGACGCGCGTTTGTGTACTGTATGCGAAGTTTTTGTTTTTTGAGGTTAATCTCATCGGTCTCGCAGGTTATTTTATTTCATAACAGTTATACCTGCTATTAATGCTGATATTTTTTATTCGTTATCCAAATTAAAACGTAGATATACAGTCATCATCGCTTATCATAGAAGCATTTGAGTAATCAATATATCTAACTGACAAGCTGTCAACGCTGTCAATATTGACATTTTCACAATTAAGCAACCAACAAGCTCGGATCTCACCGAATTCAGAATTATCGTAAACACGTAAAATTATCATTGTAAAGTCCTCCTTAAAGATGAACGCATTAGGTGTACGAAAATTGTCTCAGATAATCTAGAATAAAAATTCGTTAAAAACCGAGATTAAGCCGTCATCTCTGTTATCTTGAGCGTTATCAAAGATCCGTATGTGGCTCACAAATACCTAACGAACCGAATAAATAAAGTGTAGACACTTATTTATTTAGCTGACAGCATGTAGATAGCTAATCGCTGAAAATTGACGGTTGACATGGTGAATAATTGATTGCTACAAAATTTGAAACTTTATAAGAATATTTTAGATTAAATGTAGGAATCATCCATATAATTGTAATTCTATAAGTAGGTATCTACATTCACATTCGTTGGTTCTGTTACCTCTTTAAACCTGGAAAGCTGCCAGAATCTCCATTCTGGTATAATACTCCCCTTCAGAGGATACTATGGCCTGTTATTTTAATTTGCATTTATTATACCTAGTTTGCAATACTCCTTTAGGAATTAATGCATCTAAGTTTACCAGAAAACAGGTTCATTTAATTCGATTATTTATTGACGAAGTTAAAAAATGTTTAGAAATAAATTATCTAATAACTTCATATCTTTTTAGAGATGTTTTGAATTTGTTTATTTAAATAAACCTGAATTTATTTGGTGTACCTAAATCTTTTCAGAAAGAAATGAGTAACTACAGTGAATAAATTTTACGACGAAATTGATAAACTACTATATACAAATGAACTGACTAATTCTCATTACACAATTCACTAATCACTGACTAATGAGTACTAACAGGATGTGCGAAAGATAATGTATAAAATTAACGCAAATATGATTCCCAACCCTAGACCGGATGTTGAATTAACGATAAAGTTTAGTCGAGTAATTAACATCACATTATATTTTTTAAATTGATAACCAAATGTTTCAAACAATGATAGGTACGAGTAGATATGAGTTTAGTATAAAAATATTTATGAATGAAATCTAGTCATAAAACAAAATAAAGATCATGTATTATTGGAATGTAAATTATGAAAAAGGTATTTTGACATAACTAATTTCACCGAACTTAAAGTTATAATAGGTTTTACAGAGAATCAACAACACCTCTGAAAATTGTTACCATTTTCAAGGTTTGTCTGTCCTTTTCTAACTCTTTTGTGTATTATTAAAAAAAAAAACAAAAAATCCGACTGCGTAAAATAAACTAAAAAGAAAAAAACAAGTCCAGTAGTTAAGAATGTTGTTAAAAGTAATACTGAACAACTTCACCATAGAAGGATTAACAGTCGGGACCCATTATTCACCCAATCAAATCTTGTTTGGTTTTTCCCAAGCAATCCTGTAAAATTTAAATGGGTCCCGATTGTTAATCCTTTTATTGGCAGTCGGGTAAAAATTACAATTGACTCCTGTAAATAATCAAAAATAACATGCACTTGGACTCTTTTTGTAAGAGCACTTAGTTTGTGCCAAAAATATTGGTGTTTAGATAAAAGAACATGTTGTTTCATAAAATATTGTTGGTTTCTTACATAAACGATGCGACGTTAACGATGACCTTACTGAAGAAACTATCTTAAATTATGAACGCAAATGATTTTTGTTACTTGTTTAACACTTACATCACTAAGATATTACATAATAGTTTTACAAAACTTAAAATTTTTAAGCAAAAACCTTGAGTTTTGACTAGCATGTACGCCGCGCCCATCTATTTGCTTAGTTAACGGTCGAGAGCGGCCCTTGAATATGTTACGATAAATTATATTGCATGAGGATTTGATAATCATAGTAATACAAATATTTGAACATGCGACAGTTACTTTGTATGAAAGAATCGCCTTGTTGAAGCAACGACGTTTTCCTTAACCTTTCTGGAAACAATTTTGTTTATTAAGGCTTAGCTTTGTTTACTACAAAACAAAAATTACAATTTGGGTTTGTATCTTTTTTCTAATCAAAGTTGTTGATTTGAAAATCAGCAAGTTTCTCTAGTTTTGGTAATGATTTCAATATGACCCACAAATGTAGTCTGGCTAAATCCCAAGTGGATGCAAAATCCTAATGAGGAATAAGATATTATAACACAGCTTACACAGCACACGAAATTTTACTTTAGTTGAGTATATACTTAAAAGAAACATGCAAGCTTAGCATGGTACCTGAACATAAATGAAGAAAATATATAAAAAATAATACAAAAATAAAAGGCTCCGAAGTCATTAGATGACGCTGTAAAAAGGCATTAATTACAACTGTATTTATTGTGGTTTTTCTCTGCAAAGCAATTTGTAGATCATTTCGCAGTGCTAATGTGTATGGAAATTATGCAAAGAGCCGGTAATTAGAGTGGAGGTGAATGGTCTATAATGCTTATAATTTTCTCATAACGTCATTTTTCTTTTCCCAACATGATTCAGAGTCGTGTCCACTGCTAAATTTATAGACCGATTCCAGTTGGAATTACACAGCAATTGGAAATATTTGTTTACTTCCAACTAATTTTCATACCACTGTCATTATTTTGACACGGTATCGACGGTAAACTGTATCATTAAAATGTTGCGAATGCAAAATCAAAAGGTCCATGTACATTGTACAACTGTAATTTTTGTTTTACTTGTAGTTCGAAGCCGCGCAGTAAATTAATGTTTAATGCAAAGTGCAGACACATGTGTAGGTATTCCCATCGTTACATTCAATGGTGTTGTCAATTTCCACCGATACCCTGATGTTCGATGCAGAACTAATTTCCGATAAATGCACACCAACAAACGCATCGGTAACATTCGAGTGCAAATTACATATACACAAACATGAGTATGTGTGAGCGTGAGAAAATTACAGCGGAAGTGTGTGACGTGTATTCGCGACACACAGGCGTAAATCATGTATATGTGTGCTGTCGCCATTTTGCTAGGGTTGTCGATCGTATAGGTAGTAGGTACATTACTGCACTAATTTTTATAGCGTGCGATTTGTCACGTATTATTATATCTAACAATTCACAATACCTTTGTAGAATGTAAAATCGTTTTTGTACATTCAACAAAATTTGATGTTTACCTTTTATATTAAAAAACACTGTTAAGCTCTACTTTTCATTCTTTCAATAAAGAGTTCGTAACATTAATCAGACATACTACATAGAGTACACTTCATAATTCAGACGTTTTTCTTGGTATCAGTTTGAAGCAAACAACGGTAGTAACCCTAGCCACGCACACTAGAACAAGTTGCGTACCCACACATACGAATTGCCCGCATCGGATTAGTGTCCTACAATAGTTATCAAGTTCGTCATAATGAAGATGTGCGCTTTTCAATTCATTAATGAGGCTCCCACAACGTTATTGATAGGCTGGGAACCAATGCCATAGTCGATATTCAATATATGACCAACAATCTGTATGATTGGCTAATCTTGCTTAATTAGAGAAAGTCAGCGTTTATAGAGAAGGCTAAAATTGCATAAGACAGCTGTAGACGATACATTGTCTAATTAGCAACAAGACTTTAAATCAGTCTGGTGCTCATTACAGTTTACCTGAAGAGGTCGATCGTGCGTCGTGGATCACTTTCGAATAAGAATTTACTATAAGAAACTGTGACATTCACGGGCCGAGCTCTCCTGCCAATGAGCAAAATGAGAATTAAATAAACATCGTTTATTTAGCACGACCAGGTCGGCGGGAGAAATTATTAGGTAAGTTTAAATTGGCAGTCCTCGTGGTTGAGTAAGAGCAAACGAAATGAGATAACAAGCGATAGATGTGAAACTTTCGTAAGCGCAAATGATTAGTGCAAACAGTTTTATGGCGTTTATATTGAAACTAGCGAACGAATGGATACTTCATATACTTACAACGTGTATGACTTTCGGAAATATCTGCAGATTTATGTCAAGACAAGAATTCTCAAATTTCATTTCACCGATTTACAAAAAAAATACAACTAGCAAAATGGACACAAAGGCAATATCCTGTTACAAGGCCATTATAACTTATTGGAAATCAGCAAAAAACCGTTCTGATGTATATTTATGGTACTGTTCTAAAACGATCACAGATGTAATGGTACTTTAGAGGAACAACATGTTTTTTATGGAAATAGCCGGCAAACGAGCTGACGATCCACCTGATGGTAAGTTGCTATCGTCGCCCATGGACATCAGTAACAGCAAAGGCATCACTGATCAAGACGCGTAAGTATGCACTATCTGCCTACTTGTAGTTCCTACTATCTTAGCTTCAAACTGTGCCTCTCTCCGCAGCGCAAGATGGGTTGGTAACAAGAAATGTGGCAAAGTACATCCATATTAATAATCGTCGGTTATTACGCAGGCCCTTATTAGTTCGCCGCTCTCCGCACGAAACCGCAAAGCATTGCTAAATAATTACTCCCGACTTGCTTTCTTCACGAAATCATCGTAAAACTGCATTAAACGGCTTCGACTAAGACTGAGAGGCATTACAATAAATAAGGTATTAAATATTAAACCAGACATTGTGAGGACGGGCCGAAAATGTCGAAAAGCGATTAATGGAAATAAAATTGAGCGAAGTCGGAGGGAACGATTTACTTAATATATTGATAATAAGCGTAGGGAATGTATGTAAAATGTTGGCCGTAATGGAGGTAGTCTTGTTAGACGTGGGAAAGGATGGGTAGTGGAGGCTACATGGTAAGGATCGGGCGGACAATGTCCACCGTTAGGGTTTAACTTACCTTCATTAATGGTAATATTGGTAATGGATCTGAACTCGATGGGAATATCTCTTTTTGCATACGCCTCTACCTAGTCTGTAATAGCCGTGTTAAACTAGAAGCCAGCAAGCCTATTTTACAAAACGATAAATTTGCTCTAAAATATGTAGGTATTTAATGTAATTTTGAAGTAGTAAGTAAAACTACAAAATTTTAATGGGTAGGTATTAACAGAAAATTACTTTGCCATTATGTCGCCCTAAGAGATATTTCAAATAGACAAGAATAATTCCTTAATTACGAATTCACATATGCTTAGATTTCACAAGAAGTAATAATAAGCCAGCACAAAGCCCTTAGTAATTGTTTAATTACCAAAATTAAATATAAACACAAAGGAATTCTGCTTTGAAGCTTTAGATCTTTACGTATTAAAAGGATCTTGTAATTTTCATTAATTTGTTTAATTAGCCCCTAAACATGCTATTAAATTGTAAGGCAGAGAGGTTTGAACAAATAACAAGACTTAAATGAGTTCAGTGGTTGGAGTATTCTCAAAATGGTGGGCTATAAAGATGATTTTATGATTTATTTACTTTCGAAGATAGATAATTGTGTTAGTCGGCGGCCATGATTAGGAAGAGTGCTTTTATTGCTCCAATTTTTTTACATAATGGACAAACGAGCATGCTAACCACCTGATGCTAAGTGGTCTCCGTCGCCGAAGAACATCAGCAAAGACAAAGGCGTCACCGGGAACTTTGAAACTATTAGATTTATTCTAGGAAACCCATATGAAAGAGTTTTTTTATGTCTAAAATAGGTAGGTAACTAATGATAGAATTAGACGAGGTAAGGTACTTATTACTATTAATTTTGCTTTAGCTTTTTGCTTTTATTTAGATAAATAGTTGGCGAAGAAGCAGAGAAGATAACAGGTAAATGGTAACCGTCAGTCATGGATATCAGTAAGTCACGGACCTGTTGCAGTCCTAAAACGAAAGGAGAGACGAAGTTATATAATCAGACAGATTTTGGCGTACTTTACATGACCGAGGCAGAGGGCAGGTAACCTGGAGGCGCCAGTCATTCGCTGCTTAGGAACCGTCAATTTGCGCCTGTAATTATTGCGGACCCTTCGATACTTATTTCTATTTTTTCTCCGCTTAATTGTTGCAACAGATGACTTTTTTGTCGAACCACCTCAAAGAGAGCGGAAAGGCATCAAACGGAGCGTCGAATTTGGAAATAATTATACATAAATAGTCCCTTGAGCGGCCGATTAAGACAATTTCCGAGGCAAATTGCCGCAGACGAGCATAATAGCACACGCGCTCCTCCGTCATAAATAAATCTGGATTACGTTTCGTACGAGATTAAGATTGATTCGATCTCGATGCTTTCTGCTATTAATGCCTGCGCGGGATAATGCCTCGATCGTGTTAAATTTTTAAATCATTATACAGTTTTTGTAGAGTGTGATTTGTGGGATAATTACGATCGACAAATTGCGGCGCGTCATTAAAAGATAACGGGTGTACTGTATCGGTCGGACGGCCGGGCGTAATTAATGATCGATACATGTGAAATAATTAATTAGCGGCTGGATCGGGGTCGGATCGGATGCTGGGCGCCTAAGGCCTACAAAAAACAATGACGTGCGGTTTTCGGCTGCGCCGGCGCCGCTCCTACACCGGCGACATCCGTTGCGCTGTACCTACCTATAATTTGGAACCTCGAATTAGTTTTAATCCCCAGATGAGCGTGACGCCGACGACGCTAGAATGTGTCATTAATGATAATTTGAATGATTATTTCATTTTTCGTGGCGGTAATTATGTTACATTCCACAGATTATACAAACAAAACGACCTCTGCGCACGAAGTTCTTTGATCCTTTGTCTAAGTGACTGATGAAATTAGTGCTGTAGCATTTTTCAGATGTCTGTTAATCATTGAAGACAAGCTATGCTAATGTTAGAACAGTTAGGTACGCATACATCTAAAGTCACAGATACGCAAGTAACGTCTTTAGTCATAAAAACCGGATGGATAAGTAGGTACGCGTTACTGCATCAACGTATTACGATAGGTATTATATCATTCTCACACGTAGCTTCATACATGATTATGAATGAAATTAGAATTAATAAAATGTATTCTTCATTCACTAATATTTATTTATTTTAATTAAAACAGTTAAGTAATGTAATGAGATGAATTATTGAGGCCATCATCCAGTATCAACTATAATAAGTATGTACAGTAGGTACTAAAAGTAATTAATTTTTGCCTGGTATTATTATTATTATCATCTGGTAACTTTGTTTAAAAAACCTCCGTTAATACTGTTAGATTTAAAGAAAGATTAATTTTCATCTACGTAAATCAACGATGCACTTTACCATGTAATTAAATCATTATTATCTAATCCAAGAAATTTTCTCCAAAAATCAATACCGATAGAAATTCTCACGATTCCACAATGTTATTCGAATCAGCCATCGGGATGCGCGTGCGCAATTAAAACCAAACCAGCAATCATCCGCCATGTTTGTACACGGACGATGTTAATAGCCTCCTGTAATTACATACCAGTATCATGCTATCGTTGCTTCTCGGAAGGCTGATCGAATTAATAGAACTTATTTCGGGTAACCCATTGTGCCCACTTATCTGCTTTGCTTTGTATCGCAGTCGACTAGCCGGGTACCTAGTAGGTACCTACTCGTATTGTGCGGTTGTTAGTGTTAATAATGTCCTTTGGAAGC
This sequence comes from Thymelicus sylvestris, assembly GCA_911387775.1. Taxonomy (NCBI): domain Eukaryota; kingdom Metazoa; phylum Arthropoda; class Insecta; order Lepidoptera; family Hesperiidae; genus Thymelicus; species Thymelicus sylvestris. The sequence continues at coordinate 10,087,494 of OU426898.1, read as the reverse complement.
TATCACTAGTTTTATAACTAGCTCCTAGGCTACGAAATATTAATAGTGCGCAATGTGATTAGAATTTTAGAGATATAATATTTTACCCATTGATATTTTTAACCATAACACATTACAACAACACCCACGACCCGAGTACAAATATTTATCTCTCACATAAACATCTGCCCGGCCGGGAATCGAACCCGGGATCCCTCACAGGCAGGGTCGCTACCAACTAGGCTACAAAGTTGTCGAATATTGATTTTATTTTATTCTCTTTAAAATTAATTGAAAACTTGAACATATACTTTTATAAGATTTTTCTTTCATTTTGATCTGTTTCAATCCTAAATACAGTAGATATTATTATATTTTTATAAATTGACCTAAAATAGTAACTATCCGATTTTCCGAAAATTTTTCAATTTCAAAAACCGTCAGCAATATAATAACGCACGACATTGTCACAGCGGCTCGAGAATTTCATATCGCCATTTACATGTATTCCATTCGCGGAACTAGCGGGCCCGACCTCCCCGTCGTTATATCCGGGGAAAGAATATCTAAATTCAATTACAAAAAGGCTTCTCCGTGAGGTGTGCTACTGCACCCGCGCCTCCTCCGAAAAGGGTGTACAACAACTCAATTTCTCCATATTATTAAGACGGCGGGGTGCGCAGAGGAGGTTGGGGTGGCTTGGAACACAAAAAGAATGCTAATTTAAAATTCTTATTACTGTGTTTGTATGCGCGTGCGTATGTATCATTCGCGTAACAAAGGCGAGGAGAGAGCCGCCCGAGCGCGTAATTTCAATCTAATATTCAATTTGAGAAGTATCGCGAGCTTTGCCCGCCATCTTTTATTTATTTACTCGACTCTAAACGTTTTTCTTGGATTCTCACATCATAGAGTCAAGACAGATGCTTTATTAGCGGCTTGAGCGATCCGCAATTGTCCCACGGCTTTTTGCTTTTAGTGTTTTTGCACCCAGATATATTTACGAATAAGTAAATGTAGACTATAATATATAGATCTACCTTTTATTAAATTGTATTACACACGCATCATGATATAACTACTGAACGTAATTTTACTAAATAAACTTTGCAATAAATAGTAAGCTGCGACTAGCTTTGTAGTTTTCGTCTAATGTAGAGATCGTAATAAATTATCTTAGGAGCCAGACTTATCCCTTTCATGCCTATACATTACAAACTGTGTCATCTCAATTTTAAGAACTTACTTATAATGGTATAAGATAAGTATTTATAGCTGCACATTTTAACAAATGTCGATCTAAATAGGCATTGTTCAAAAATCTGAATAAGTCAAGGATGCCGATAAATCTTCAATTTCCATTTGTCACGGTCACGATTTGGTGAACAGGTATCGTGATAACCAAAATAAGTGGTAAGGTCTAGTCTGTCTTAGGGAACTCTGTCAAGGTGAGTCGAATCGAACGTCTAGATTTTAGATTCTAGAATCAAGATACTGGGCTATTTAATTTTAGTGAATAAAATAGTGATAAAAAGGCGAACAACTCGAGGGCATGTGGGCTTTATCGCTGCACCACCATGCACCAACCTCCAATCTATTTACTCTGTTGATAGTTACTAAATGCTGGTTATTAGGTAACTTGCCCTGGATTTGTATCGTAAAATGCATGGGCTACTTATGTATTTCGAAACAACGCCCGTGTATGAGCTGTTAAAATGGAATGATCATTCAAATCTATTTCAAACTTATTTTTCATTTAACGTTCGGAAATATTTCAGTTCTCAAATAAAATGAAGCAGTTCAGTCATTAACTTTCTTATTGCCATACAGGTTATTTGTACAAAAATACTTTCTGGTAGAATCAGAAAATCGAAGCTTAATAATAGCGTGGCTTTCATACTGTTCTAAACATTATTTAACATACGAAGTTTGAATATTAATGTGTGAATGTGTACACCCTTTATTTTCAATCAACTAACGAGCTAATAACTACAAAACAATGCTAAACCAGCATTTCATTACATTATTAAAAAAAAAAAATATCACTCAAAATCATACCCAGTTACAGATTCCACGCAATAAATCGTTACTAAACAACAAACGTACAAAACAAGCATTGAGACGAACGAGGTGTTACGGTAAGTGCGCCGGCGCCGACCGCGTCGCTGGCGAATTATCAGGAAACGCCCGCGCACGCTTTCTGAACGCACTAACCGACTAAGAATAATACTTAGCGGCAACTAGCCGGACAACCACTATGCACATTACACTACGCAATTGTAAAGAGAAAAGAGCAATGCACAGCGTAACATCAAAACACTTATGATCCATACGCACAGGCATGCCCGTCTAATCGAAGCCAAGGAATGCCTGCGAATTGATAAATAAAGAAAGATTGTGTTTGCTTTCTGCATTTTAATTCACTGCGGTTAGGCGCCAGGATGCATATAATTTACATACGCTTCGTATATTCAGCTTAAATGCAACACGATTCACCTAAATTACTATTTATCCATAAGTTTATGAGGTCGCATATTAACTCGCACCGTAACATCGCACTCAGTGGATTCCATAGAATGATCTATAGGTAGGTATCTATTATGATACAAGTGCGGTTACCTAATCAGCTACGGTAGTAATTCAACGGGCACCCACTCCATTTCAGAGTTAGGCTTCGATAGCAACAATAAATTATACAAAAAAACAATCCGAGATAAAAACGACATTGTCGCATGATAAATGATCAGATTTAAATTTAGAATCAAAACCAAAGGATCCAACGCCAACAACGAACGCGACGAACCCCGTTTATAATTATAATTAATACTCTTACTGTATTAAAGTGGTCGGTGAAAAAAAAAACAAGATTCGACGCGAGAATTAATAACAAACAAATGGGCTACCTGCGGTGTTTTTTGTGAACTCCCACAGGTAAGCCGTGATGATGAAAGGAACTCATATGCGTCTGTCTTAAGTTTTTAAACAATATTGTCTGATTTTGACACGGTTGCACCTTTTTTATGAGAAACGGCGGCTCCATTCATGGGAAGTAGTTCTAAAGTAAACATGTAAAAAGTCGCACCTTCAACTACTGCTCAACAGATGGCGCTTAGACATCGATTGTACGCCACGCCGCTTTCGCAAAACTTTCGTAGCGAAATAAAACTTATCGCTTATACTCGAAAGGTCTTATATTTCTTAAAATTGTGACTGATCAAAAAAGAAAACAAAAACCAACGCTGCATTGGAAACAAGAAACCAGCGATTCAAAATACAGGACAAAGGAGAGGAACTCTCTAAACGTGATACCATAATGACAAAACAGAAATATGATTTCGATTAAATGGTGTAAGGGGGAAGGTCTATTGTATGTTTTCGTGCGTGCGAGCAAGACAGAGAGCTAGTTAATAATAAAAATATTTTATTTGTATAGTGGGGTAAAACACCCCCGCTGCGTGCTGTTTGGTCGGGACGGCATCCATCATCATTATATTAACCGATTTAACACTTTTGAACAGATTCCAGTGACGGTTGGTGGTAGATTCATTTCGGGGACAAATGCGCAAAGATGTAATCTCAGTTTAGTGTGGGTATAATCATTATACCACAAAGCCTCGTGGGTCCGAAGAAACTTTTGATAATGTACTTTGTAATTGGCTCCACCATCAATAATACGGTATTCCCAGTAGGTTTTCTGTACCTCTAATCGATGATAAATAACTTTGTCTCTTAAGCTATTGGTTTAATTAAATCTTGATTTTAGCTACCATGTTAGGTAAAACATTTGGATCCAGCCTCTGCAGTCCTAGTTTGGTCATAAGGGTTATTAAATGCGCCAGAAGGCGTTGAAACTGGGCCAAGACAATTTTATCATCATAATATAATCAAGTCATCTCGCATGCTCTGACTCCTTAGTTGATTTTTTAAAGATATTTCAATAGTTACTTACAAATTAGCGCTTGCCGGGTTGCTGTCGCTAGAGCCGCCTTGGCTGACCGATGCATATAAGGAAATCTTCGTCACTATTTTAATATGTGATTGACAAAGTTTTTACTCCAATTATTTTGCAGTACACATTAATTGACATGTAACTAACGTCGTCGTGATTATAAATATGTAACAGTTGCTTACATTAGTTTATTTAAATGAATGGACAAAAGGAGTAGTTAGTAAACATGGCATTCAGGAAGTGCAATTAAATGAAATGATGCATGACTATATTAAAATGTGTATTGATATGCAAAGTTGATTATTTTAGAAGGCGAGCCCCGCCGGTCCCATGCTCTGTTTGTTCACCAATTTTTGTTCGCTAATCAATAAAATTTGACCCCAATTCCAATTATTATTCAACGGTTACAAAAGTTACATTCAACGATAAGCTATTTGTTTTCACTACAATTGTTGAATTGGATCTATTTTACATGGTACAATTACTTACGTTTTTGTATTTCCTTTGACGGAAAATTATAATCAACATTGGACAACTTTTAAAGTTGTAATTATAGTAAATCTACTTATGGGGTTTGCTAAAACTAAAGTCATCTGAAATTTAATGGAGATTCGTGTGGTCCGAAGCTGACCCAATAATTAAAGTCGCCGATTTAATCTCAGCTAAACCTCATTCTGTTAATTACTCCCTTGAGCTAAACGTACGCTTTGCCATCGATAATTTAATAAGCATATTAACCAGGTCGATGTTATAGATAAGTCTTTAGCCTGAGGCAGTTCTTGCTAATACCCTTTTGTAATAAAGTCCGTGATACATCAAGGCGCATGTACAATTTACGCGAAAGGTTTAAAGAATGTTACGTTTTTGCTTGCAAATAATATTATCTACTGTGCACCTTGAAGATTGTGAAAAAGACGATGATGGGACTGACTATTTAGACTATATTGTTATTAAGTTTAACGTTCAAGAAGATCCAAGTAACAGTATTATTTACGAACTTGGATGCTCTATCTCACAATCTTTTGATACAACCTTATGATGTCGTTAATATAGTAGTGTAAGTAAATTGTGTGAGCGGACACATTCTGATTGCGTGGTCAAAGAGGAATGACCATGTGAACTAATGAAAGCCAGAAGAGGTTCCTGACTCGAATCACAGTTGTTCAAAACACATTCACATTACAATCAATTTAAAACGCTCGCATCGTTCGCTCTCTACGACATTGCGTCTGGGCAAGTTTTCATCGCGTGTGGCGACTGCTCATCGGCTATTCAATAAAAGGCGATAGTACTTTGTATTAATTTGCAAGTATATGCCCTCGAAACGACGCAAACGTTTAATAATTCCCACATCGTATCATATTGCAATCGTATCAGTATCAACCGATTTCTCGGGAACGTTTAACATAACAGCTTTAGGACATTAGAACACAGAAATGATTATTGAAATGGCAGTACAGAACTAGTTACTCCAAGATTCGATTATCACAAATTAAACGATATCCACGCGATTCTTTCGATAATCGGTTGTAAATTACATATTAAGGATAGGTGGAATAATTAAGATAATGGAAGGCGTTTAAGAAGAAGAAATAGCACCGGACAAAGTAGGAGTCATTAAGATGATAAAAAATAAAGGCGACATGACCCCAATGCGATGAGCGACCTCCATTAGCATCTTATAGGTTTAATTAGATATCAACGTATCGGCCGAGCGCTCGAGCGCCCACGTCAAGTGGTGACTGCGGCAATCGAATTAGCCGCTAGCTCCCAAACAAAGCTGCCGATCGGACCCACCCCACGACAAAACGTTTTCTCGCAATCTTCGATCACCGGATTAAGCGAGTCTCGTCTCGCACGTTTTATCTCCGATTGTCCGCACTTAACGCGCACTTTACGCCGAGTGCCCCTCGAGAGGAAATTGAAAGCGATCGCTTTCCCCGCTATCTTATCTGTAGTGTTACACTAATTAATCGATGTAGTTCGACGATCGTTAGAGGTAAATAATGCTCGCACCGGCTGGAGGAGGTGATTTATCAGTGAATAGACAAAAGTGTCGCGGGCGGAGCGGGTCGGGACAATGCGATGGAATGTCGTCGCGAGCCGGTTGCTCGCTCGTGCGGCCCGTGAATGCGGATTATTAATAACTCGCCCGATGTTCGACACGACCGACGCGGCTTCGAACGCGCGCCGCGGTCTGAGCGACTCCCATCCCACTACGCCCGGAGCGACCGCTTCACCTGTACTGTATGACCGTGCCTTAATTTATTCACGGTGCGTTTTAATGACTGCATTGATGCTCGCGCATTTCACGAGCCTTCCCGTTCAAGCGATCGATACGAAATTCCCTGATGTTTGCGAATATTTAAGATCAATCAATGTTTTCAAAAAGCTGAAAATTATTATATTCGTATTGATGCGTTCGATTTCGCACCCCTCGGTTCTATAATCCCCGCTCTCGGTATTACAATGCATGACAATGGAGTTGGCGTGGATTATAACAATTTCCCCAAATTCTGTGGGTTCATATTTGTGCGCAACAATAAGACAAAATAGTGATAATGTCACATGTGTGTAAGTTTTGCCGCATTTGGAACTAATTGGGATATTTCATAAATCTGCGCACATTGTTCGAAGTAACATCTGCTCGGAACCAACGGACATCATTAAACTAGAAGAGTGATGAAGATCGATTGCGAGTCAATTCAAAATCTTTCAAATATAACCTCAGAGCCGAAACAGAATCAATAGCTAGTGTAAGAAAAATAACAAGAGAACATACTAAATGAGTTACATGAGATTCTTCAAGAGTCTGTAGATGGTGCAACAAAAAACAATGTCCGTGGAAAGGGCAAAGTGTTTGTTAGGCGTGTCAAACAGAAAATGCAGTATGAAATTACCTTTCACGTTCTCTTGATACCGGTGAAACTAAATGAGATCGGTTTTTGTCGCGTACACGAATAGGTACTGTAAGGTTGGCCCTACGATGTCACGTCGACACCAAGTTGAAATCGTCCCAAATTGTTTCGGATCAACACAAGATAAAAAAATATTTATGGGCACTGTACTTTATTTTGGCAACCAAAAAATTATACCCTCGTTGTTGCTCCAACACAAAGATAAATTTATAAAGTTTAAGCTGTCCATTATGCTTCAATTTAAAAAGTTTTTAGTTGCTGACAAAAATTGAAACGAATAGGAAATCTGAATTAATTTACTTTATGTAAGTAGATTACTAAAATTCTGAAGATAACTTAAGTAAGGATTTGTTAATAAATGGTTAATCTTTAAAGTTTCTTTCATAAAGGTTTCTACCCACGTAGAGTTACGTAAGTAGGTACCTAACTACCTACATGGTGTTTGCAGTTTTTCGAAAATAAATTACCTAAGATGTAAATTACCACGGTGTTGGAAAAACAGGATTCCTGTTCTTTATCATTTTGAACTCTGAACTTTAATTGATACTTTATCAGTATTTCTTTTTTTTCTTACGAATGTTCTGCAGTGGTCGTCACATTAAGTTTTTGTTCTATTTACCACTAAAGATTTTGAATTATGTTAACTTCACGGCTCGTTTTTTTTTGTATTCTTAGAAAGGACGTCGTGATAAGTTCGATTCGATACCGCTACTGTAAGTACCTACATATTATAATTAGCTTTACCCACACCATGTACTTTATATTTTTCTTCCAAAGGGTTTCTGTTACGTTTATAGTTCATAGTTTTAAATTCATGAAGAGTCATCAATATCTAATTCAAAATTATTAATCTACTTTTTATTTAATTTAAGTAAAAAATAAATAAAAATTGTCTGTCAATAAATAAAGAATGTAATGCAAAGCCAGTTTTAATAGTAGCAATTTTACAGTTACACTTTACCAAAATAAGCATGCACGTACAAGACGTACTAACGTGTGTACCTAGATTGAATTTTAAGTAGTCGAAAAGAAGACAAATTGAACAGGTACCACATTTTAATTGGAAAAAGTCAGCTCCGAACACATTAAATCATGGACAATGTCTCTCTGGTTAGCGATGTAAAGTCAGAGGAGGAAAATAAAATCCTCACCAAATTGGAAGTACTCACGAAAATAATTTCTTCTGCTGACAACATACGAAAGGTTTTGTGAATGATCTGTCAAAGTGTTAAGTGAATTTATTTTTTATTTTCTATAATACCTTTATGAATATCAACGTCTGAAATTAAATAGCTAATGGGATGGTTAACAGCAATAAAAAATAGTACATATAAGAGTAACAATATTTTATGCCCGACCTCAAATTGGACTCTTATGGAGTTCTGTTTGAGGTCATTGGAGATGGATATGGTTTTGCAGCTGACACATATTTAAAAAAATTCAAATTAAACTATAGCATACTAGTTTTCTGTGTCCACATTTAAGTGTATGTTATAAAGAGCAAAATTTGATATAGATATTAGGTCATCGCTTTTTATCTGTGCATCCCGTATCTGTAACTTTTAGGGTAAGGTTGCCCAAGTCGTACCAGAGCCTAAACCTAAATCACTGATATCTGGCACCTCGCTTACATTAAATGAAATCTAATAGTGTCGAATTGAACTATTTAGGCATGCAAGTAAACAACAGTAATTATTGGTTAGATACCCGGCTATCGCCACAGAAAATAAAAGATAAAGTAGGTTTTTGTAATGTTGTCATTATTTTTTGTTACTCATTCGTAAAAAATTTCAAAAGTGAATATTAATATATTAAGTATATGTTTTTTTATTCCTTTCTTTTTTACAGTGTTTAACAAATTAATTATTTAAGCTTAGATAAACCCTGAAATAATTTTAGATTTTGTTGAAGAAAACTTTGTTGCCCAAGTCGTACCTGTTAAAGTTTCCTAAGTCGTACTTACCTACTGATCATATACAGATACTTAGGTAGATATTATTTATGTAATGTTTTGAATAACTCCAGTTATTATTTAAAATGATTTATAATGCCAAGAAAATTATAATACTTGGAGCCAAAACATTAAAAAAGAAAGATATAACAAAAAAAATTAACATTGCTATCTGTAATTTTAATCTTCTCAGATATTCTAGGTAAGACTTAGGCAACCAGACGCCTAAGTCGTACCGATGGAACTTTTTTGAAAATTGTGGAAATTTCTATTCCTTTAAAATATATTTTTATGTTTATGCCAATTCTATGATAGCTAAATACATAGGTAAACATTAAGTTAAGTGGACGTATGAGATTTTGTTTAATTTCAAATACCCTAAAATTTACAGCTATTTTCCCTTAGGTGGTACGACACTGCCACACTGGCAACTTTACGTTAAAGTCTGTTGATATTATTTTTATATTGTGACATGACTGTCTCAGGCGTTTCATGCTCAAATTCTGTCTTGTAATTCTTAAATTCCATGTTTGTATTAAACCTACAATTACAACATAAATATTATTACAAGTGAAGTTAGCGCCCTCATTTCGTGCTTTTAGTTTCTGGTCAAACACATCACTTGTTACCAACGTCACAAGAGTCTATTATAACCTGAACACGTTTTGATGCTAATTGTTCGATGTCTCGCGTCAAAGTCTCCGTGCCATACTTGTTTGGAGAAAACAGCTATTTATAATTTTGAAAATTTAATTATCAACATTAAGTTGACACCAAAACGACGCAGCGACAAATTAGGTGGCTACGTGTACCGAGACGTATGCTATTGTTTGCGAAAGTGTTTAGCGAACAGCTAAAATTACATTTCAATTTACTAATAGAAAGTTTATTATAAGTCTGTCTGTACTTACCAATGATGGAATGGAAACGGAGACATAACAATTTTATTCGTTATTATTAGATAAACGAAATAAACAGGTAACTGTAGACGCTGTTTAAAATTGATAAATTTATGCGAACCTAATAGGCATTACACGTGTATGAATAGAAGACATTAAATCTGAACATTTTGACGTCAAATAATTCAAATATGAAGGATGGTTGCCGCTATTCGCTTTCAATAGATCATAAAATAGTCTATAGTTATTTGCTTTTGATACTTATATGAGTAGGACTTAACACGAACTAAATAATTTGCTCAACAACGTATTTACAACACCCACCTCGCGCCAACGTGATATTAAGGCACATGATGAAACTGTTAAAACCTAAAAAATAAATTAGCGAACGCGTACCAAGACAAATAGTATAAGTTAATTTACAAGTCAGAAGCTACGTAAAGACTATCAAATTATGGCAACAACTATTTGAAAATGTATTCGTGATTGTTGCGTTAACACTTCGTCGACCAATAGGATCGGGCTGAAACTTTACTCATCTTCATACAACGGCTGAACAACTTAATAATTCTTAATTTACACCTTAATCTAACTGAATAAGGTATATAATTGTTTGAGACATCAAATGTGTGACAAAAGTCAGCCATTTAGTTGAATAGCTTTTACCAGGTGTACGAGAAATGGGAAACTACTAAGTAATTAAATCGGTTTACTTCGAAGGTTCTTAAAATGGAAGAGTACTCATAAGATGTTTAATTAATCTGTGCTCTGTCCCAATAAATGATTTGTTTCTTTTTGTTGGTGTCACAGAGTACTTTTTTATGTTGGTGAACGCAAGAATTTCGTTGAATTGATTCGGCCTAGTCTCCGGTGTTTGTGATAAGAATTTGAAGCTAACGTTTCTTAAGATCAAAACGACTGACGATTAGCGTTTCACTTATGGACATTGTTATGTAAGCAAGCTCTAATGCAATATTGTAATTGTGATGTACGATTTAGCACTTATCAACAAAGAACAAATACGAGCCACGTCGTAAACATTTCATATGGAATGGTCCCTGAATGAGCATAATTTACGTAATTACATCAAATCATCGTAATAAAATTTTGAAGGTAACGCCTTTAGAATCTGGTCCAATACGACGTGCCCCTAATTAACCTGGGGACGAGGAAATTATTTACGCCACACACTACGCCAGAAAATTTCTACAAATGCGGCTGCACAAAAGACGTAGGAGTTCGTGTAATGATGTAAAGTGAATGGACAACAATAATTACGGCGGGCACTGGAGCTGTAGTGCGTATCGTCCCAACACTAATTCTCCAACTCTTCCGAAACGACCGGTAATTTATATCATTTTATGGCATAACGTCCATCACTATTGTCGTGACATATCCGTTTTATACCCATTTTAGATCATCGAATTCCTCCGGAGTCGGCCATTAATCGTTCGAAACAAAATTTGTTGTGATACAAGTAATAGTTCGGATGGATCCAGTTTAGATTGTATTGTAATAAAGAAGGCGACATTTCGAAGACATTAAAGTTCCCTGGATCGTAATAATTACGAACGACACATTCGAACATTAGACGCCCACGCGCACTATGTTGTGGCTCTAAACTTGTATAATTTGTGTTAATGCTGTAATATATGAGAGTTTAGGGAACCCTCGCACTCGGCGTGCCATGCATTCGATCGTTAATAAAATTATCAAAATCCAAACAGGTTTTATAACCATCGCTCGGGAGGTAGGAGACCGTACTTCGTTTAAACTTATGAATGGAAATGGATTTTTGTATTTCTAAGCATTTTTTAAGGTCGTAAATAATTTATCGCTGCGTGATATTTCCGTCGGACGAATTTAAATGTTTGAATGGACGTTCGCCGCGGCATCAATCGCTACTGGATTTTAAATCCGCATCTACATAATAAATAGCAGTTGTTTTAATAATTTGATTCTGACACACATGTATTGATGGAAATAATTTGATGTGAAATATGTGAATTTATTACGTCATTAGTAATATTTTACGACATCGATCAGAGATTTTTCATGTTACTTATTGGTATTTTAATTTTACATCTTTTTGAATTTGCGCTATAATATTTTTTTTAATGTTCGAATAAATAAAAAGGTTGTTTTGGACAAAGTTGTTGACAAAAAAAACATCTTGATCACCTATTTCTTAAGCAAGTGTTATTTTAAAATTATGTTATCAATCATTCGCATTTAAGTAATATTTATTTTGTAATACATAATTAATGTAAATGTTAATGTAAATGTATATAATTTACAAATTCCATAAAATGCACAAATAAGGAACTATTTAAGATGAAAAAAAAATTAAATCAATGATCCTTTAAATCGTGGGCTATGAATAATTCATGGACCACTTTTATCTAGGAGCAATTTACAATTTTAATTAACAAATTAATTTCTTAGATGATCTTCTAAAACCTCAGAAACAGTAGGTAATATCTGTAGTAGTAAACAGTAATATCTGAGATAACATGTCTGTAAAGTTGTCTTAATAGTGGAGGAAGTTTTAAAGTTGTCTTATTAGAGATTGATTACCTACTAATATCCATTAAACACTTCACCTTGTTTCAACAAAAGTGAGCTTAAAGGCCAGAATGATTAAGAATAGAAGAATGACATATAAACATATATAAACACCTATTGGCAACGTATAGGACCCAAATAATGAGCGCTATAAATCTATAGCTCTTAACCCTAGTAAATGACTTCTTGACTAACAAACCTACCGAAAGTAACTAAGCCAGACATTAATTTCTCATCAGTCATAGAAAACCATAAGCATGTGCAGGTGTAGCAACTAGGCAAGTCGTTAGAAATATCAATATTCATAAATACAGTCGGTATGACATTCCGCTTAGGTCTCTCGCACAAGAACGAGTGGTTTTTGCGCCAAAATCACGTGCGTTTTGTAGTAAGTAGCGGTAATGCGGTATGTTGCGTCAGTATCGTGAATCAGACCCGTCAATGCACTTACACTACCTAGTGTAGAGTGTACACACATATAATATCACATAGTAGTTAAATTCCATATAAAATATCACTGTAAGGAAGGTAACGTTGTGTAAGTTTTAAGTTAATAATAGTCACATTTTTATCCTTATGTTCAAGTGAAAACTGGTTATCAAAAAAGGTTATTTAAATGTATGTATCCTCATATAAATGTTACTTATATCTATAGGTTTTACTATATATTTTTTTCTAACATCAGAAAGTACCTATTTTTAACATCACTTAAGCAAACAGTTTAGTCCATAGTTTACATCTAATTTATTGTGATTAACTTATGAAATAGTCGAATAAATTTTAAGTTGAAGTCGAGTAAATATTAAATGGTTAACGCTGCGCTATAAGATAATTAAATTTGAATTAAAAATTTCTAATATGTTTAGTCTATCAGCTAATGTGAATTATATTTAGTATTACGAATCGAATACATTAAAGTGACAAAGACAAATTAAATATAGATTGTAGAATCGAGGTAAACTAGTAAGTGCTTTGTTTTACGAATGCTATGTCTGAGGCTGTATCGGTAATTATTCTGATCACACGTGGACACGGCCAGCCTTATATTACTGACTAGTTTAATGGGTTAACGACTTGCAACGCTTGCACGGTGAGTCGGTGAAGTCAATTGATCACGCTCGAAAATTAGAACGTTTGAATGTTACCAGAAACACTAATGAGGTTTGAAGTGTATGTGAAAATTTTGAAGTTGTAAATAGATGTCATGTCTTGAGCTCTGGCGACAGTACTCGGCTCTATTCCCCTTACTATTTAATTGAATTTTGAAGGAAAAAAGGATTTTTGTCAGAAAGTCCTTTCTCAAAACATGGCTATTCAAGGCTTGGCTGCTAAGTCTTACATTCGCGAACTTGACACCTTTTGAGAGCATTATAGAAAAGTTACATTTATGTCTATGTATACAATAAGAGTCAGTATGAACAATGTGTGAGCGATTATGCGGGTATCTCATTTTTTTATGAAAAATATACCTATGTATACATAAGGATGGGATGTTGGGGTAGGGATTAATATTGCGAATATACGGTACCTACTTCAGATTTGATAGTTAACGCAAAATATGCAAACATTATGCGAATGCTTTACCTATGTGCTTAAGGTGTACGAATATATTAAGCACCTGGATATGAAAATAACAAAGGATTTCTTATTCGTTTAAAAATAAATAACATTGGTGTCTGGGCAAACAAATATTTAATATTAATCGTTGCATATCGGAACGCGAAACTGTGGAATTAAATTTGTAGTATTTTTTTTTGGTTCGGAATTAAAAGTGTTTTGACACCCAGGCCTTTAGATAGTGATGCGAGGATCGTAAAACCGGTAGCTAAGCCACCAACGTCGGAAGATTATCTATATCACTCTACCTGTGCTCGATGGTACCAAAAAATAAAAGTTACGTCTTAATTTTGGACCAGGATATCACTGATTAAATTTGTTGTGAACAGTACCTAATAGTTTAGACTATTTTTTACGGTTTGCGGATGTGAACAGCCAAGCAATGAATTTGCCTATGCTGATCAATTTCACAATTAAGATGAAATACTCTATAAAAAACTTATAATGTTTGAGTCCTGGAAGCTAACTACTTAATTAAAAAAATCCTTTAATTTTTTTGAAACAAAATATTTTTTGGAACATTCCTAGGTGTATTTTTATGAAAAATCTGTAGGGAATTAAAATCCCAGTCCTTAGTGCAAAAAATTACTGCTCGTAACTAATCGGAACTTGTTGAACTTATTTAATTTAGTGTACAAAATTACCTAAGTTGAATTTATTACTTATTAATTAATATGAACGAAGTCGCGCCTTAATCTGGACAAAAATCCTTAAGAAACTATATAAACCGCGTAGCAAATAGACGTGTAATACATTAATAGGAACGCAGTCGGCAATATTATTAGGTACGCAAGTTAGGTTTTTAGGGTTCCGTACCCAAAATGGAACCTTAATAGTTTCCTAATAGTCGATGAACTTACACCTTCGGAACTCTACATTGCGCGTGGACTGACACGCACTTGTCCGGTTTTTTCAATCGGCTTATGTTACAACCTTCTAGGTACTTGCTACTATTGCGATACGAATCCTCTAGCCTTGAAACCATACCTACTTTATCAATGAAATAGTAGGTACTGAATGAATGGACAACGTACGATGCTCACGGTAGAATTCCTAAATAAAGCTTCAGTGCCCTTTGTACCGTATCCAGGCCAAATTCGCCTCTCCGACTCACGAAATTGAGTCGTATTTACAATGTTACGTAAGATACTATACAATATTTACAAGTAGGATGCGTGTTTACATTGTGTACTAGTGATATTTCTATCTGCGTTTGTATCGCACTTATTACGACATCTATGTTACATTTGGTAGTCATGTGCCTTAAAACGGACAAGCGCAGACGAATTAATCTTTGTTAAGTACGACGATTGATGTGCACGTTACGTGTTCTATTTCTATTCCCCAAAATAACATTTTCCGCAAACATTAAAAAGCTTTCATACGATTTTTTTTTATTATTTTGGCCTGTGCCATAGTTCTGCAATCCTTCCGATTTATGTAATGTCGAATGCTTTTGGGACCTGTAGATAATACTTAGAAACCTACATTTGATAATTCTGATAAAATAATTTTGAAATGTGACATAATGTAGGTTTACAACCTCTCAAATATCAAATTCTCTACCAAGAGCAAATTCTCTACCGGCTGCGTACCAAGAAATGAAGCGGTAACTCCCAAGTTATATGGCACATTATTGTAGCTATCAGGACAGTTCTGTATTATCATTGTGTCTCCTACTTTCATATAAATAACAAAATGTTTTAACAACATAATCATAGTTTAGTTACTATTGATTTAATACAGCAACATTTAACTCATATTCATCCTTATTATGTAGCATAAAGCTTAAAAATTTAACACCCGAGTACACAACCAATCTGAAATTACTTATGCAATACAATACAAACAGGTACGTTCCACATATTAACTAGAGTTGACCCGACATAAGCGCGCATTCACACTGACCCAGAACCAAGCAGGATCCGCATAGCGTCGTCGGATTATCCGCAAACAATTAGACTAAATGTCGCGGTGGCATTTGCTGATCATTGAGTCGTGCGATCTGATTAGATTATTAATTAACTAAGACTCGTCACGAGGTCTAAAAGAGCACTTTAGAGTTTTGCTGCCTAAATTGATGTGACGTTGAAATGGTAAAAATTAAAAATACATCTCTGAATAAATGATTATGATTACGGAAATAATTTGAAAACCTAATCTAAAATAATTTAGACTAATTTAAATGACATGATTTTACAATCTTACTTTAGAAGGAAAAACAATAGTGCAATCAAATACTCCAGCCCGACCAGTAACGTATTTACTGACACGGGTTTTGAAATCGCAAATGTACTTAATTACGTATGAAGAAACATCCGCGAAGTCACATACCGTGTATGTTCGTATATCTGTAATTATTGTGTAAGAATTTTCAAACTTAGCCATATCTAGCGGTATATTTTGCCATATTAAATCAATCCTCTCATTGAGAAGTGCATGGTGAGCTCGTTTTAGATGTGAAATTCAACGAGGAAATTTGCCTGAAGAGACCGGCGTTCAATTCTCGACAAATTCTAGAAGATTTTGATCTGGTGTTGTTATGGTTATGGTAATTTGGTCATATGTTGATGACATCCGACACACGAGGAATCTTAGAGTAAGAAAATGAGCTTTTATTATTTGCTCCATTTCAATAAACCTGTTCAATACTTTGTTCAGGTCGAATGTTGAATCATACGAAAAAAAAGATTAATAAAATATACAAATTTTTTTCTTATTTACTTAACCGTATAAAATGTCAATAGCTACGAGTACTTAGACCTCACACCGACAAACTAAGAACAAATTTTAAGTTGTAAAGATCCGTAAACATTGTACGTTACACAGCAAACGAATGTCCATAGAGTAGAGATTTTATAGAATAGATCGACTAGTTTGGACAAATGAGACGGTCGGTAAGTTAGTAATGAGACTACATCGTGTAAAACCGGTAGGAAGCCCATCTCAGACCGTTACTCGGCACATTCTAGCTTAAGGTGTGGTCATAGGACACGATCTTTTGATGCGATTACAAATCAGAACATTGATAATAAAGAGCTTTCTAGCATTTATTGTATCAAACTTTGTGACATACGGCTTCTACGGTCCATTATTTATATTCAAAGTACCTAAGTAGCTATCATTAACTTGTAAACATATTTCTTGTATTTTTACAAGCTGAAATAAATTGAAAGATAAAAAATGTATTGATATTTTCGAATTTGTGACTCAATATAGACAGTGAAAACAAAAGTCAACACTTACTTACCATTGATAACATCAAGACGATTTGCGACTGTGCGATTATAAAACGCTATGAATGCGATCGCAAGTGTGACTTACTTCTTATAATCGACGCGGTCATACTGATTTCAATCGGAACGACTTTTAATTAATTTTCTACTAGATTATGGTTGTATATCACTTATTATATTTGGTTATTCTTCTCGATGGAGGTTTTAATTAGAAAACGGTACGGTCGCTTGACATGTAGGCGAGTTATCTAATTTAAGGTTTGGCTTAATAATAATATGAGTTTAATGAAAATATCTTTCCGACGCAATAAATCATGTTTTCTGTCGATCGCAGGGTTAATTATTGTTATCAACATCTTAATTAGGTAGGTATCTAGCTAGAGTTCCGTTCCATTTTATTAATCTCCTTGATTATTCTTCGATTGCAGAACAAGGATTTTAATTATAAGTATATTATATGCATTGGGATTTCCCAGTATTGCAGTAGGCAATTATTTCGATTAAACGCAAAAATAAAATTAACCAGTTTTTGTATTCAAAAAACATACAAATTGTTAAAAATTCGCAAAAATAAAGACGTAAATTGCGTGTACAAAACATTAATTTTGTTATCTAGCCAAATTCGTTTAAAAGCTAACTCCGTGACTATATTTAAATAAATAATGAATTAAATAAATTCGAGTCACGTTCTTTGTTATCACAATGGTAATTCTGTAGGAATTAAGTCTGGTTATTTCTACATAACTAATTAATAAACATCTTATTTCGGGGCCTTGAACTTTTGATTGCTCAGAAGTGGACAATGGAGTTCGTTATTTATATCTAACTCAAATACTCGAGCTACATTCAGACAGACGAGCGTATCTAAGTAATTAATCGTGCCTTTATGATTGATTAAACACATTAAAGGCAAACACGACTCCGATTTGAATATTAAATCTATTAGGCAAGTGACATAATACTTTGTACAATTTTTATCCCGTAAACATAAACCATAATTTTGGTAACAATATTCTGCTTACAATGTAACCTTTAAAATGTAGTTTTTGAATTAATGTGGATAATAAGCGTAATTAGGACTTAATTCATTGTATTGGCAAGGTTGGCTTGCTTGCATGGACACAGATTATCTAAATGTCTTAACCACCATGATACGATACCATTGTTTTGCGAAGAAATTATTTAGGATTTACTTACGCCGTTACCTGGTTATGCATCTAATAAGTACATAGATATAATACATAGTAGGTAGGTACTATGTGGATCTCATGTAGCTTTTGGTGGTATTGTATCTCAAAAACTTATTAAAATGATTTTTTTTATTGAACTTTTGATACATAATAACGTCTGTGGTAAGACAATCTGAATAGTTGAAAAAGACTGAAATTATCGTACTTGATATTATATCTATTTATATATCTAATATTATATATATTTTATTTATTTAATATTTAAATCTGGCTTGTAACTAATATATATCTTATAAGATTTTCGCGAGTTCTAGGTTAATAAAAGTTTAATACTGGATTTAGTCGTGGCAGTGTGAATAACTTAACAGAGCTTCTAGTCCTATTTTTTAATATTTGAAGTTAATAATCGCAACACTGTAACCGATTTTTTCTCGTAAGTTATCCTTGACAATTAACGTGCAAGTTACTTGAACTTCATGAAATTCCCTTTTTACTTTTTTCCGAGTTGTCCTCCGGACCTTCAAGTACAAATAAGTGGTAGGAGTAAATTAAACAGCTACCGCAGAAAGGCTGCAGTGAGATGCAAATGACCTCAATATTTGTCATATAACAAGACAAACACTAAACTATCGAGGTGTTCGAGTGGCAACCCTTTCGCGTCACTCGCTTCGGGCGCCGCGACACACGCTCTAGTGATGCGTAACGCAAACTTTGTTGTCGATGTTTGCGTTGTGACTGCAAATACTCGATATTTGTCCAACTCGCGAGCTAATGGCGTGAGGTGTTCGACGATATTTAACGACAGATTCACATGAACGCTACTGTAATTAACGGAGAAAAATTCTATTTACACAATTCTGTTGTTGGTTGTGACGTTGGAAGTGTCTTGGAAATAATTCATAGTGTGGAATTTGACGATACACGCAATTGGAATATTTTAGTAATTATTTAGATACATATTGGTAGTGTGAATTATGAAAATAAATTACATTTACGCGTAGGTATGACGCAGGTATGTGGGCAATAACCATGTTTATAAAAAGATGATATTTAAAAGGTGATTAAAAATTAAAACAAAGCCAAGACTCATTAAAATTTAGCGACTACGTGAAGTGCAGAATGCAAATAACAAAACGAAAATAAGACGAAAATTTAAACTTAGATTTTAAGATTAGATTTTAATTTTCTTTCTTAAGATTTACATATTTGTTACGTACCTAATTAAAATTATTATTCTAGTAAATTTTGTTACTACTACAAACACAGATCGTATACCATACGTAGGTATGTGTGACGTTATAAGGGATCAGAGAAAAAACAAGCGTCAAAAAGGCTTCTATAAGAAAAAAGGTAAAGTAAGGTCATAACTTCGTCTTGAATTCTCTGGTTTGTGCCGTCTCGCTCCTAACAGCAGGGGGCGCCATCGTTCTCACCTCGACGCGAGTAGTAGCCGGTCTTTAATAAGTATCGATAAAATATGAATATGTATATAAATATTTTCGATACTTATCCTTATCCTCATTATGTTGTTCCGCTAGGTAAGGAAAGGGATACTGAACAACCTTCGAGAAGCCGTGTCCGATATTCAAACCATGTACACGTTGTACATCGTTTTTTTCGTCTTTGGGTTCAATGAAATGAATAGAGTCGTTTCTGACTTACTTACTCTTAATAAAAGCTTATACCTGTGCTTATTGTTTTAAATTCTTATAAAGTCAAGGTACAAAACATAATATTCCCAAAATCGAATATTCACGGTCATTTTTATTTTCTGCTGACCTCATAACATTATTTACCAATGTAAGTGTTACTTAATATAAATAAACAATGTCGTAACCTTATTCAAAAACCTAAACGATAAGCCATTCATTTTCATTAAACTGAATATTTTCACTTCAAATTTAATTTGCAATATAAATCTAGCACTCGTAATACTCGTATTATGATCAATTTGTCATATTGAAACCATTTGGATTAAAATATCTATAAATCTATATTGCATAATAGTGGCAAGGAACGACGTCAAATCTCGGGTTTAAAACTGGTTTTAAATTTCAATTTGTATGGTTATTTTTATTAGATTAATAGCAGGGAATGTGTCACAGGGATGGTACTTACTAATTAATCTCTTCGAATTTCTATTCACGATAATTAAGAGGATTATTTCTACGTATTCGAAAACAGATTTTCACTGATTGATATTAGGGTTATATTAGTTTGTAACGATAAAATAATCGTGCTTTTGTTGAAGATTCCGTGACTTACCTATCTAGGTATGTGTGGTCTGCTTCATAGTTCAGATAGAAGTAAATTCGAATCCATTATTATTTTCTTGAATGTTTCTAATTGTAAACGCTTTTGAATACCTACCTATTTTTTGAAACTACTAGAATAATACGAATGTTCTAATTTTTACATTTACAATGTTTTGAGGAAAATTTTCGGGTCTCCCTTTGAAATAATGTAACTAAGACATGGCTGGCTTCAACCCATTAATGGCCCACTACTGGGCACGGGTCTCTCCTCTTGAGGAGGCCTAGAGCATACTCCACCACGCTGCTCCAGTGCGGATTGGTGGAGGGGTTAGTGGCCAACCCGAGTGTCGGAAGTTTTCAAACCGCCCGAGGGCCTCCGACATGGCTTAACGACTGTTATCTTATGATAACAACCGGGACCGACGGCTTTACGTGCCCTCCGAAGCACGGAAACGCTCAAGAAATTTTTGCCACTAGCGGTCACCCATCCAACTACCGACCGCGCCCGCTGTTGCTTAACTTTGTCGATCACATAGGATCGACGCAAGCCGCCGGGCTATGAGCGCTTCAACTAAGACATATTGAAACAAAATTATATAGGTAGGTACATAAAAGCAAAGCAAAGCAAAGCAACAACCCATAATTGTCCCACTGCTGGGCTCGGGGTCTCCTCTCACAATGTGAGGGGTATTAGGCCATAGTCTACCACGCTGGCCAAGTACGGATTGGTAGACTTCACACACCTTCGAGAACTTTATGGAGAACTTTCCGGTGTGCAGGTTTCCTCACGATGTTTTCCTTCACCGAAGCAAGTGATAATTAACTTGTAATACGCACATAATATTTGAAAAATTAGAGGTGCGTGCCAGGGTTTGAACTCGGGCCCCTTCGTTCGGGAGACCAACGTTCTACCGCTAGGCTATCACTGTTATCACTAGGTAGGTAGGTACATAGTTATGATAAATTTTGAACTCAAAGCTTTTAGTACCTACCCTTGAAAATAAGTCAAACAATCCAATAGATAGAATTATAGTGAGTAGTTGGTACAATTTTGTCTAGGGTAGCGATACCTCATCTAGAAATGGAAAAAACACAATTGTGTGGAATGTGGATAAAACAAAATTTACATATCACAGAAGTTATTGTACCTATAGCATTAGGTAAAATATTATTATCTTGTCTCATGTTAAAAAAAAGGACAAAAATAAGGAAAATGTTTCACAATAAAATTTAATGATTCTAAAAGGAACAAAGATTATCCACGCTCTGTAGGTAAAAGATAGTTTGATGACGAAATCTCCTAGTAATCAAAACGAAAAACCTTGTCAGTGGGAGAGTTCCCGAATATTAAATGTCATTCTACAACAATGGTTTCGGTCACAATTAAAGTAAAGAGCGGTTACATGATATGATCTCGAGGTGAACTGAGCCTGCCGTGAGACGTGGAATTATATTTTTTCGACACCAATTACTAAACAACTAAATGTGACGGAAGACAAAATCGTTGTACAGTAACGTTGGCAGTGTGTAGACATGACTTTAATGTGTGAGAATTTTAAATGATGAGTCCATGGATATGGGTTGAAATATTGGTATTATAAAATAATAATCTTGAGTACCCGTTGCATTTCAAATTTTCAGTGTCCGTGATGGTTTAAGTTAAAGTTAAAGTTATCAAAGGTTTTATTCATAAAAATTTAAGCACCTAAACCTAATAATTGAAAGTTTTAGTAAAAGCTTAGTAACTTAAATAATTATGTGATTTGGACCCTTAAGTGATGGCTATCTGTTGTATCTACAGGACTCGAAGTAGTTCATGAACGTTTTTAAAAGATTTGCTCTGACTAAAGTCGACAATATTCTTATGAAACTAAAAAGAGTAAGAATATCTTTATATACCTAATTATTTTATGAGAACGTGAAACCAATGAAATGCATAAACTACTCAAAATTCCAGTAATATTTTGACAAATATGACATTCATCTTCCATCGCGTTAAAACTACATTAATCATCAATAATTTAAATTGAATAAAATAAGTATTACCCGTATCAAAATCTAGTCTTATCTAATTAGGTACACAGTTTTTTTGCCTTGTGGATATATGGAATATTGAATTTGCAGTGATTTAAACCCTTACCCAAATGAAGAAGTAAATTTAAAAGATGACATCGGTTATCTTTATTTCACAGTGGGGACGTTTTTACAGCAGCAATCAAAACATGATTGTCGCGTTCCCAAAAAAGTTATTTAATTGTGGCGGGCGAGTGTTGATGATATAAACAGTAATTACGTAGGTACGGTGCCATCAAAAATGTTATTAAAATACGCTTAGCGACACGCTCTGGTGAGACCGGGCTTAGAAGTTGAATTGGACAATTTTTTAAGCTATTAAAACGATGCTCACTTGTTGATGTGACGATGGGAAAATAGCTGCGCTGTCAGTTATTTGACGGACTGTAAAGGTTCCTTTGAATCACAAAGTGATACTTGTCATTATTTGTGTTGACAAGGAAATATTTTCATCATTCAAGAGGTTTAAAGAAGTCAACTTTCCGCATGTTTACTGAAAATAATATCATTATTCAAAATTCAAAATTCAAAATCATGTATGCATGCAGGTATCTTTGATACACTTATGCACGTCATTTTTTTAATGGACCAGCTTTTCAGAAAGGTGCTTTGTCATGGAGGAGAAGAAAAGCCGAAAGAAACTCCTCAGCACATCTTTTAAAAATATAATACATTTGTATATTTCTTACAAAAAAGTATCACTAGCCTGTACGGAACTGGTTGCAGATCTGGTCATTTCATTTCATTTCATTAGATTAATTAAGTTTATCAGTGTTAGTGTTTTCGTTGCGTAAGTATAATTATTGGTTGCATTAGTTACGTATTTGCATTCCGTCGTCAATATTATAACCTGAAGGCATGGCCATGGGATGGGATAAGTTAGATCCAAGCAACCGTCTGAGCCTTCCAAAACAAAATCCAAAATCGCCTCGGCTATTAAAACCACACCTGTCCGGTTGGCGGATGCTTTCCAAATAATTATCATGCAAATATCTCAGCTTCAGGGTGCTATTGTTTAAAGATAATTTTTATTGGTCGTCGCATATAACAATGGATGCCTGGGGGCAGTTGACTGCGCTTAGCGCAAAGGACATTCCTTTTCGTTTTAGCAAACACGCGAGGGTATTTCGAAATTTGTTTTCTAGTTGTTTTAGTGTGTTCTGGTATTTTATAAGACGTAGTTAGTTATTGTAACGAGTATTCCTCTGTAGGTAATTCAATTAGTATTTATATTTAACCTTTTAATTTTAATTTAATTAGTACGCAAACATATCTACTTACTACGAGTATTCCTCTGTAGGTAATTCAATTAGTATTTATATTGAACCTTTTAATTTTAATTTAATTAGTACGCAAACATATCTACTTAGTTAGTTAGTGGTAAAAAATATATAGGTATACCTAAATGGTATAATGTGGTTACGATTGAAAAAATTGATGGGCTTAATAATACCTACCTAATTGTAAGCGGAATTCTTCACGAATGTGGAATGAGGTAGTAGGCTACTACTAGTGGTATTAATTAGTAGATTGGTAATACTGCCGTCCTCAAGCTAAAAGGCGGCTAAATGTCATCTGGCCAATTTTTACTTTATTAACATTTTTGATATTTTTTTGAACTTTATTAATACTAAAGTTCAAAAAAATATATATCTTTTGAGTTTGACATAATATGACAATATTAACAATTGTTTATACAGAATCACTAGCACGATTTCAAAATAATCCCCTGTTTTTTAGCTCTACCTCAAAAACTGTTTTTGTCACTTGTGCGGTAATCGCAGGGGCGATCCTTCGATGTATGTAATGTGGACTGTATAAATGTATGTATGTATGTATGTATGTATGAAGCAGTAGGTTGGTAGTATGTCCAATCCAATACCAAAATCAGTAAGAAAGAACCCACCAACCTTAACATCCAATGTCGCAGGATTGCGCTGCGCACGACTGCTTCTTTCTTTCACGGCACGGCCGGAGGACAGCACCATAAACGTTATGGTCTTCTGATGATGGAAACTCCACGAACGTCGTGAATTCTACCGATCTTCTTAACGGAGTTGACGCAACTCGCGATATTTTTCCTTTGACATTAAGTGTCAATTTTGGAAGGGTTTTACTTTTCTTTCACACCGACCAGTGATAAAGGATTGAACATACCCCCCACCGAAATCAGTGTGATGATTTCCTAATAGTGTCGGTGTGTGAAGTATGAGTGTGTTAATAATTTGTGTTAATGAATATTTACGAAATAATTCAAAATAAAATAAAGAAACTTGTTAGTGTTAAGTAAAAAGTTGAGTGTATGTGCCTAATCTAAGTCCTAACCTAATAACCTAATTTTATATTTAGTTTGCATATGGCAATGGGCAGATCTTATTTACCGGTCTTTTATAAACCCCAGTTTGCGTGCGTACAGTGACTACACGTACAATGTTATCAAAACCAGGGTGAACCTCTTCTATTCTGCCAAGAGGCCACTGTAACGGTTTGGTTAAGTTAGATTTAAGGAGCACTAAATCACCCTTCTTAACATTTGGAATTGAGGTGAACCACTTTTCTCTTTGCTGTAAAGTGTGCAAATAATCATTTGACCATCGCTTCCAAAATGATTGTGATGCCTTTTGAATACATTGCCAACGTGACAATCGCTTCATCTGTACATCTTCAAAATTATATTCCGGAACAGTTAATAAATTCTGTCCAATTAATAAATGACCCGCAGTCAGAACTTCAAATTCGTTAGGATTATTGGAAAGGGAGCATAATGGTCGCGAGTTCATAATCGCCTCAATTTTACAAAATAAAGTACTCAACTCCTCAAAAGTCAAGGACCTATCACCTACTACACGGTAGAGATGATGTTTGGCTGATTTTATACCTGCCTCCCACAGACCACCCATGGAAGCTGCATTAGGCGGGTTCGTGCGCCATTCGACGCCTCGCGAGGATAATCCAGAAAGGATTTCATCAGAATTTGATGTAGAATTAAAATAATTAGTAACGTTTTTTAAATGTTTAGCTGCCGCAATAAAGTTTTTTCCACAATCAGAATATAAGCAAGTACAGAGACCGCGGCGTGCCACAAAACGATCAAATGTGGCCAGAAAACATTCGCAAGATAAATCTGAGAGCACCTCTAGGTGCACTGCTTTTGTAGAGAAACATACAAATAAACATAAATATGCCTTAGTAACCTTTGCATTTCGCCGCATACCTTCTTTTATAAAGAATGGACCACCAATATCGCAACCAACATGGTCAAACACTTTGTTGGCCTTAAGCCTAGTTGCAGGTAACGTACCCATCATAGGCTATGTGGAGTATGGACGAAATTTAAAACAAGACCGACATTTCGACAAAACTGAACGAATTACACTACGAGTGTTTATTATCCAGTATTTATTATTCAAAATGCCTTGCAAGGTGCGCGGTCCTACATGCATGTACAATTTATGAAAATAATCAATTATTAAATTTGTTATGTGGCACTTCTTGGGTAATAGTGCCGGATGTTTTATATTATATGGTAAATCCGACTGTTGTATTCGACCCCCCACCCTGAGGAAATTGTCAGGGTCTATAAAGGGAGATAGTTTGCGAAGGGATGATACATGAGTTCCCTTTGCTATCATTTGCATTTCAGAATAAAAATAATTATTTTGAATGACTTTTATAATTAAATCATGCCCCCGCTTTAACTCACAAGACTTTAGTGAACCAAATGTTCGATCAGATTTTTTACATTTTAAATTATTTATAAAACGAAGACACCACGCTGTTACGCGCTCGAGTTTACTAAACGATGAAATTTTATTAAAGGAATATTCGAGATCATTAAAGTTATTTAAATTATAAGAATTAAAAGGTAAATGTGTCTACGTTAGTTTTAAGTTCTGGAATGATATCATTTTCTTTTAAAATTAACGTACTTCTTGGCCAACAATGCGGATCTCCAGCAAGCCATGCAGGGCCACTAAACCATTCGTCCGCTACTGCTAAAAGTTGTTCAGGCAGTGCGCCTCGAGAACAGAGGTCGGCTGCATTGTTCTCACTGTTTACATGAAACCAGCAATTGGGCGGAATCACGTCAACAATCTCGCTAACACGGTTAGCCACGAACACTTTTAGTTTGTATGGCGGAGTTTGTAGCCACGACAAAACTACACTCGAGTCGCTAAAGGCAACTATTGGTAAATTAAAATCTTTAACGTTTTGTACGACAAAACGAACTAGCTTCGATAACAGCACGGCTGCCATAAGTTCAAGCCTAGGGATAGACATTAACGGCTTCAATGGAGCAACTCTAGATTTGCTCGTCAATAGTTTGACTTTGACGTTCCCATCCTTGTCAGTACTACGAAGATATATGCAAGCTGCGTAACCCAGTGATGACGCATCACAGAAACCGATTAATTGCACGTTTACAAACGAATTCACTAGAAGGTGTCGCTCAATGCGAAGTTGTGAAAGGATCGGTAATTGACCGATAAATTTATCCCATTTTTGTAATAATTCGTATGGTAAACGGTCATTCCAGCCGAGGCTCAGTTTCCAAAGATCCTGCATGATACATTTGGCAACGAAAGTACACGGCGAAATAAAACCAACCGGATCGTAAATACTAGCCAGCAGCTTAAGTACTGAACGTTTCGTTCCGTCATTATCTTTTAAATTATAATTAAATGAAAAGAAGTCGCATGACGGCAACCATGTCAATCCCAGGACCTTTAAGGATGATGATAACGTATCATCTTGAAAATTTATTTGCGTTATTTGTTCTGATTTCATACGTGTCAGTAGCTCGGGACTGTTGCTAGACCACTTACGTAATTCAAACCCGCTTTTTCTCAGAAGACTCATTAAACCGTCTTGTAAGGTACAAGCTTCGTCTACAGATTGACATGACCACAAAAAGTCATCGACGTAGACACCCTCTTCTAGAACTCGGGAAGCCTTACAGTCTGACCGTTCGTCTTGGGCAAGTTGAAGCAGCGTGCGAATAGCCGTGTAAGGCGCGCTACGCAGTCCGTAAGTGACCGTTTTCAACTCGTAAACTTGTACTGGGTCTGACGGTGTATCACGCCATAATATGTGTTGATAACACCTATCAGCGGGGTCGATGAGCACGGCTCGATACATTTTTGACACATCCGCCGTAAAACATACGTCGTAGAGACGAAAGTTAATAATAATTTTTAAAATATTTGGAAGTAATTTACGGCCGGTCAAAAGGTTGTCATTTAATGACACCCCAGTACTAGTTTTCTGTGATCCATCAAAGACCACACGCAACGGTGTTGTGGAGCTAGAAGGCCGTAACACACAGTGATGTGGTATAAAATACTTAGACGGCTCCGTACCACGATATAGCTCCATATGTCCCAGTGACTCGTACTCCTTAAGAAAATCAGAATAAGCCTTTCGGAACTCGGGTGAGCGCGCAAGTCGACGCTCGACATGCGTGAGTCTCCTAAAGGCTATGTCATACGAATTACCTAACGGTTCGTGATTTGGCTTTAGTAAAATAGGTGAAACATATCGGCCACTCTCGTCACGATAATGTTTCTCAATATATAGTTTTTCAGCGACTTCATCATCGGGATTTAAAGGAACATCGCACGGCGAGGATTCTATTTCCCAAAATCGCTTAAGAGTATCATTTAAATGATCATCAGTGGTGTACGACACCAACGTTGTAGACGCTACAACGTTCACTTCCGTGACGTCATTAGTCGACGGGGTAATTAGTTTACCTGTGATAATATACCCAAATACGCTATCCAGCACGGCTGGCATATTGGGACCCATAATAATTTTCTTCCCACTATAAATATGAGGAAAAACGTCACCGCCTAAAATTAAATCAATTGGCGATTGCTTATAGAAATGAGGATCAGCTAAAAATAAATTATCATACTGTTTTATTATATGCTCAGGAATTTTAATGGTAGGTAGATCTGAAGTTACTTTCTGAAGAATAACAGCATCAATATTAAAAACAGGTTTATCAGTGTGACGCGGCCTTAAGCTACATGACGTCATGCCGTAGTTCTTAACTAAACCATCAGCTAATCCGCAAATGCTAAACGGACATTTACGTTGAGATAAACCTAAACGTTGTAAGCATGCAGCGGAAATAAAATTGGATTGTGCACCGGAATCAATTAATACGCGACATGGTTGATAGACGTTAAAGTTGTCTAAAATATAAACAATCGCGGTACCCAACAAAACCGTACTGTAACTGTTATTATTATCAGTTGAAGGGCCTCCCGACTGGGCGGGCGCGCTTACAGGAATCGATGCATTACCGGAGTCATAAGAGGAAGCGAGAAACGTTTTCGTTACGTCCTGATGCAATAATAAGTTATGTGGTCGCTCACAAATAATGCATTTAAATTCACTCCTGCAGTGTTCAACAGTATGATTAGGTTTAAGACAATTATGACATAACTTCAACTCATCAGCACGGCTGATTCGTAGCGAAGCACTCAATTTACGAAATTGAGCACAGCGATATATCATGTGATTGTCTCCGCAATGCAAACAAGATAAATTATTTTTTGAGTTTGATGACGATGCATGCGCGTAGCTTTTCTGTGCACTATTTCTAGTTCGCGCCGTAAACCTACTTACATCCGGTTGACGTTTATTTTGTACGACGTTTTGGTTGCTTGTACTAGCACCATAAGAACTAGAATGATCCAACACTTTTATTTGATTAGTAACATAAGTAATCAATTCAGAGAATTTTGGTATCGACTTTTGATTGATACTTTGTTCAAATGACCTACGAGTGTATGGATCCAAGGCTCGTAATGCTATATGACACAGAATGTAACTATTCAAATCTTCAATATTAAGAGATTGTATAGCTTTGTATGAGTTATCAAAGGTTTCCAAGAAATTATTCAACTGAAAGGATGATTCCTTCGCAATAGGTGTAAAGTTTAACATTTTATCTAAATAATTCCCAACTAACATTCGGTTATCTTGATACCTGTCGAGTAAAGCTTGCCAAACTATATCGTAATTATTAGCAGATATCGGAATACTTTTTACTATGTTTAAAGCCGAACCTTTGATACATGAGAGTAAATAGTGAAATTTATCTATATTAGGTATCTGAGGCTGATTATGAACCAACGAACAGAATGTCTCGTAAAAGGTATTAAAATTCTCAATATTTCCATCGAAACAAAACAACTCCAATTTTGGAAGACGTGGTCTAGATTCGATGCACGACTGTGTTTTTTCAGTTTTAACGTTCGCTAGTAATTTTGAAGAAATCAATTTTATACGGAAATACAACTCATCAAAACTATTCAATTCCTGACTTTGAAATATGGTTTTCATACCAGCTTGTAACTGACATTTATAAATTTCAAAAATACATAATTCGAAAGATGAACGTAGCTCATCTATATCCGTGACACGCAATAGAAACATTTCACGAATATTGCTGTCAGTTACATTTAATGACATGTCAGATATTATTTGCAATTGTTCAAAAATTCTTTGCTTTTTGTTGATTAAAACGTTTAATTCAACATCAGCGATGCACTCCTCGTACACTTCCTGAACCTTCTGACCCTTTTTAGCCATTGCAACGTGCAAACTAAATATATTATGTCAATTAAAATAAATGAATAAAGAATTGCCAACTCTATGTTCGGCTCGAAGGCCACAAAAAATTGTGCGGTATTCGCAGGGGCGATCCTTCGATGTATGTAATGTGGACTGTATAAATGTATGTATGTATGTATGTATGTATGAAGCAGTAGGTTGGTAGTATGTCCAATCCAATACCAAAATCAGTAAGAAAGAACCCACCAACCTTAACATCCAATGTCGCAGGATTGCGCTGCGCACGACTGCTTCTTTCTTTCACGGCACGGCCGGAGGACAGCACCATAAACGTTATGGTCTTCTGATGATGGAAACTCCACGAACGTCGTGAATTCTACCGATCTTCTTAACGGAGTTGACGCAACTCGCGATATTTTTCCTTTGACATTAAGTGTCAATTTTGGAAGGGTTTTACTTTTCTTTCACACCGACCAGTGATAAAGGATTGAACATCACTTAACCGCCTTTTAGTTTGAGGACGGCAGAATATTGTAGCATACAAAAAAATAACTTCAGCCGGATACCAAAGTCTTCTGTCAGTCTACCAAATTTTCTACTGGATAAAGAAACAAGTACCTATACAAGTTAAACAGTAGGTACACACAATTACTAAACAACTAAATGTAACTTAATTAGACACCGGTCTGTCTAAACTAAAATGAAAGAACATAAACTATAATAATGATTCAGATATCATTACAAGACTAGAGAACACAAGAAAACAGAAAATTGCCATTACCTTCCTCAGCGTCCTGGGGCGCTGTTTACACTAATAAGCTGTCTGTATCTTATTGGCTCCGTTATGATACCAGCTAATCTTTATTTAAATTGTTTAACAGGACTAGTTACTTAAATATTATACTTAAAGTTTTGTTTATGTACATCATTTTGATAAGCTTCTCTATTACAGAATATTAAACGTATGACGTAAAAACTGTTTTCGCGGTCAGTATATTTATTACTACGAGATATTTTTTATAAAGCATTTACACCTCTGATACCAAATAACGAGCCCCAATATTAACATGTAATTAAATCATAAACTAAGATAAAGATAACATGTAAAACGCCGCTGCGAAAGGTAATCCAATGTGATTTACAATTAGGTGTAATTACAGGCCTAAGCCCGTTAATTGCCCGCCATATTAATTATCAATAAAAAGCAAAAATTCCGAGGCGAATCGATTTATTAGTTTCATGTCACAAATTACAGCTGATTACGTCGTGGTCTAAATAAATAATTCGAACGAATGTTACAAGTACAACCCAATCGACGTTTATTGCGCCGATAGTAATTATAGAATGATATCCGTGTTCAATGATGACGCTATTAATTACACAGTAAACAAACTTAAGAAACTATTCGACGTGATTTAACGTCAAGTGATTTTTGTCCTCACACTGGAGCTACAAAGCAAATAGAACAACGTCATAGTTATTTCCGAGAGCTACGTATACAATAACTCGGTGCGTGTGTAATGAGCCACTATAAACACGGCCACATCTGCTGCGAACGAAACTTAATTAAAGTGACACTTCGCATGCATAATAAAATTATTCACGCATAATCCAGAGATAACATTCGTACCTATTCACAATGCAGGCGTACGAGAAATTAATGTGCATACACCCTGGCAGGTTTTAAGGTGGTCTCGACCGCTTTGCTACGAAAAAAGTAACGAAAAACTCTTGTATTTGTACGATAAAATTTGCATTGTAGGTATTGCAAGTACATAAACAGTCGATATACGGCCTCTTTAGATAAACAAACGAACGTGCCGTATTCGGAGTGTTATTAATAGTAACAGAGCTAAATTAAATACGTTTATAAAAAGGAATTTTTTACTTTAAAATGTCATTTCAATGTTGTAAAATATTGTGTATTTTCAAATGTATCTCAACGTATTATGTTGCTACGTGAAACAGCTACTTAAAAAGTGTAGGCTCGGCCGTTCTTTTTGTAAAACAGACAGATGTATGTGCATATGATGTATGTGTATTACAATCGACTTTGTAAGTCAACCACATTGGCTAGACCTAATGAACATGAACCTGGGTTTCCACTTGTGGCTCGGGAATTTAAGTGAGACATAAATACAGTTGGACATTTATGATGTTGTAGTGTATATTATGTCCATTCCAGAATATACAAATTATCTTTGCGCTTGTTCCAAAGTTGTTTTAAACTCGTTCCAAAGTCAAATTTCTTACAGAAGATTGACACGTTTTAGCGGTATGGACAGTTTTATTAACGATATGGTATCTATATTATTATCGCAGTAATTAAACATTTATTGCTTTAAGTCGTCAGACGATAATTTAGTTTTAATCTGTGTTTATAGCCGGGTATTATGCTCCTTTTTAATTATTATGTGGGTGTGTGTGTGTGAATGGTAACGCAATTAAAATGTAAAAAAAGTTGGAATGGAATTTTACGATCGATTTCTTATAGGTTCTTCAGCATTTAAAGTGGATGGCAATAAATATCACAAGAATTTAATAAATTTGGCAAATTGAGTTTCTTGATAAAGGTCAAAAGTCCTAAGAAAACGTCGATAAATTTTGTTAATTGGTTTTGCTCATATTGTGCATTTGTAATTGTTTATTGCACTCTTTAATTTTTCAGGAAAGACAGCAAGACCCCTGAAATTTACCCAAATTAAAATTTTTGGAACTCCAACATTTTGCAGACATAATCGCGGGCATCAGCTAATAAATTGAATTGGTACCTTTTTATCCCAAAATGTGGTGTTGGCTTCATCAATGCTCAACCTGAATCAACCCTCTGCTGCTCATTGGGCTTTTCAGTTTTTCATCTTCAGACACTGTTAGTAACGATAAATTCATCTACTGATCTTAAAGTTACAGATAGAATAACATTATACTTAATTAGGTATGTAGCCAAGTCAGTCGGGCCTACCTAGTTGGTAATTATCATAGCAATGACCGCTTATCAATGGGAGTATTATCAATGGTATCGATTATTTAATAGCAAATATAACAGATAACGTTTTGGGAAGTTATCGACTATCACTAATTATTGGGAGATAACACCAGTTATTACGGGCTAGGACTGGAGTGCCTTGACAATATAGGCACTTAGGTAATCTAACGATAGATAGCCTGTCTTTGAATAAACGCGCCGCGAACATTTTTGGTAGTTCATCATCACTATTAAGTATCTTCTTATCCTATCATAAACATTACCTTTACAATCTTTAATTTAGTTGGGGTCATACGTAAGAGATTTTTCTAGATTTTAACTTTCATCAGAACCTACAAGAACAATGCGTGCATAAGTGTATCAGTGATACCTACATGAATAAAGATTATTTCATTTCATTTCATTTCATTTCAATGCTATCTTTAGCAATAAAAAGAGTTCTTGCTTTAATTCATCATTATATCATTAACCGACTTCTTGTCCAGAATGTCGAATATTGACTACGTGACTAATGCATTTCGCCTCATCTGAAACAATTGTCGAACTATTCAAAAGTTTAATTGAGATCTTCGGATTGTTGTTCGGACAGCAAAATTTTGTTGAAGATTAATGTTACTCCTAAAGAGCAGGTACCTACGCCACTTACAGTAAACAATCCAGATACCAGAAAACTAGCTAAAAAAATATATTACCTCACACGAAAATTTCAATTTTTAACCGACTTTAAAAAAGGATGAGGTATTCAATTCGACTGTATATTTTTGTATGTTTGTTACCTCAGAACTTTCGACTGGATGAACCGATTTTGATGATTCTTTTTTAATCGAAAGCTGGTGCCTGTCATGTGGTCCTATTTAAAGAGCGAGATCTAATGAGTATTTTTTGAGTTATCTCTAATTTTGGTGTCGGTTATTTTTTGTCAACAATTAGATATATTGCTTGTGTAATAAGCTTACTTGCATTTTTGGGTATTAAGAAAAAAAAAACAGCTTATATCCTGTAATTAAGTGCATATCGGTAGAGATAGTCGGGCAATATACAAGGGATTATGGCATCTTATCAACTAACATAACACCAATACGTGGGTATATTAAAGATAAGGAATTTATTCCAGCTATGTTCGCTTATTATATCAATGTGACATGTGTCAAATAAATAAGTTCTAATCGAAAGTCTGGTCAAAGTTCAAGTAATCAAACTGCAACTTTATTTGAAGGCAACATTTGTATCTATGAATTCTCAATTTAACTTATACCTAGCTAACGTTTGCTTCACAAAAATTAAAATCTGGATTTATGTAAAAATGGATTTATGTACTTTAAAAAATCTGAATTGTCTAAAGGCAAAAAACAAACATACAGAGAGATTTAAGTAGCAATTAGGTATAGTTTATGATATGCCTAAAAGGGAATTTAAAATTAAAAATCTTCTAGATTCAGGAAAACAAGCTAATAAATAAGGACGTGAAAAAATCCTGTTCCATTTTTTTGCTAATCTAAAGTGTCTACGTTACGCTTTCGATTACGCTTCGAACTCAGTCGAACTAGTGTTGTAAATCGTGTTATATAAATAAATGATTATCAGAATTAATACTCCCACGGTCAATCGGACATCCAAAACTTATCTCCAATTCCCATACCCGCTTATCTGTTATTCGGGTCGTTATAGAAATTGCGACGCACCCATTAACTCGCAGGTGAAATTCGCTAATTAGGCGAAATTAATCTGAGCCGCATTTCGCTTGTGACGTAAACGCGAGATGCTTTTGTTTTATTGAATAATTGCCGAGAGGCGTTTCGAGACGGACTGGTTCTACCAAGGCCAGCGGTCGAACTTGCCCGATCGACACTTGAGCGATGCCGATATGTCCGCGAAACTATCACATGCTAACACTCACGTGAACAAAAAATACTATGGAGAGGATATGGATGACGGGTTTGGCCGTGCCCATGTTTTCCGGAATAATAAGTAGGTACCTACAAATTATACTATGTCTTACTCCATATCATGGTCTATCGATGTGCGAAATTTCATGTTAATCCGCTTAGTAGTTTTTGCGTTAAAGAGCAAAAAACATCCGTACAAACTTTCACATTTCTAATACCTATTAGTAGGAGAATAGGATATTGTTACTTATTGGTATAATTTTTCATTATTAAAATTAGGAACGTCTTGAAAAAAGGCCAGGTCAAGAGTACATACATTAAACCGAAGAGCATGTATGAAGGGAATAATGAAAGTGGACGAATCGAAACAAGTATGTAAGGATGAAGTGGTCTCTGCCTACCCCTACGGGAATGAGGCTTGATTTATATGTATGTATGTATATTAAAATAAATAACCTATCTGGTAGTCCCGTCGAAAACCGCTCGAAAACATTTCGGATTATTAAAGGGTCAACATAGCCAACTGGTAGTTAAAACACGCTTAGGAACAAATTAAATTATAACATACAGGTTTGAAAGTAATAGATTTATTACATAAACGACTGACTTCAAAGAGCGCTACAGAGATAATAAAATGTAGTCTATATATCAGTTTTCGATTTATCGCCTGTCTTGATTTATGCGGGGATTTAGATTTTTGAATCAGAACCGTTTGGGAACTGTTGATGAAGTTGAGTTTGGGTGATTGAACAACGCTGTAGGTGCTGACTGAAGGTGTCGGAAAGACGACATCCATCCATTTTATTGGAACGAAGTTCCTTATCGCGCGTTGCGAAGGGGGGCTAGACGGAAAATTTTGGGACGAAAAGGTGTAACGACACTTTTTCCCATCGTAGTTTTTTTTACATAGAAAGCAAGCCAGATATTTTCGTTTCTTGCAGTCAGTAAGTACTAGGATAGCAAAAACTTTAATACCTTAGATTTGTTGTGGCACACTTGGTGCATGTTTTTGCTATCCTAGTACCTACTGACTGCAAGGAACTTCGTTCCATCCGGGTGTCCCTTGACACCTCTCAAGTTTTTTTTTGTTATTTTCATCCACTCGTTGCCTTACATTCGTTGGCTTGTTTCGGACATAATGGCTATAATGCCTACACACGAGCATAAATTACAAAAAAGATAAAAAATATTATTATTTTAAGTAAATATTCGAACGGTCGCACAGAGCGTTAGTCATTTATTTATATTTAATTTTGATGAAAATTATAATATAAAGGAGGATAAAAGGTGTGCAGGAGCAAATAGTTTAAAGGAAGCAGTTAATTAAACCAGATGTTATAAGTTATCTAGCACCTAAGAGTCTTTGCAGTTGAACAAATGCTTAGGAAAAGAGATTATAGTAGTCATAGATAGATCTGTGATAGTAGCGATTCCTTGAGCGTGTAGAGCTGTTACGATTGGCGAGGTATTTTAAGCTTAGTTATTATAAACCTACTTAACATTTGGTCACAATCTTTACTCTATACATACAAATAAATAAAATGTAAAATAAGAGTGTCTGTTTGTAATATTAAAATAACAGCTTTTTACTACGTGCATTTGGATAAATATACGGTACATATACCAAAACAACATTTTTTACAATTTTTGTCTGTCTGTCTGTCTGTTTGTTCCGGCTAATCTCTGAAATGGCTGGACCGATTTTGACGGGACTTTCACGGGCAGATAACTGATGTAACAAGGAGTAACTTAGGCTACTTTTATTTTAGAAAAAAAAAGTTTGTTAGGCGACACGAAGTTCGCCGGGTCAGCTAGTTTGACAATAAAAGCTTAAAAATATGTATGAATTTAAACGTTTTAGGTAGGTATAATACGAGTATCTACTTAATATTTAAAGTAATAGGAACCAGTTAATGAAATGTAATTGATAGTCTACTACATGTCCACGAGGAAACATAGGTACTATAGCTTTAGGCTGAATGTTAGAATGCATTTATGCACCGATTAATTTGCATAGGGCATAAATTGCATTATAATTACTATTAACAAATCAGTTTACACTCTAGGTAGAGACGGTACTGAACAAAGCTTTACAATTTTTTTTGACTCGTAAAGATATCTACCTACTACAATTAAATAAAAAATAAATAGGAAACGTGTCTATACCTATAGGCAAAGGCTTTTCAGATTCAGAAAGCCTGTGCTATGGATTTTCTATCCAGACAAGTCTGTGATTGAAACAGTTGGATTTTAGTGAAAAGAATATTTATTATTAAGTAACTCAATACATAATCTAGAAGTCGGGACAAAATCGGTTAGATGTCATCGAGCACTAAATTGCCGGTACGTATCCATTCTCCACGCACGTGCGTCACGGAATATGGCCTATTATCACATCAACAAAGAAACCTTCGAAGGCACGAGCCGCTGAAAAATATACCACGAAATTCGATACCGGGGCATTAAAACCGCGCCATCTTTCAACCGAGCACAATACTAACAAATCCTAGAGGCGCGACTCGAACAAAATATTTCAAATGCAAATCGTGCTAACGCCATGAATGTAATAGTTCGTCGTGCTATGCGCACGCGCCGCATACACCGGAAACAAATTATCATAGCCATATAAGCGCGTACGAAAATGAAAAACTTTTTAGTGTCAACGGTTTTTATAAATTGCGCCAAAATATAATATAATGGATCAAGAAAGCGGTGTGCTGTTGCTTAGATTCGTCTATAATGTGATGAATTCATGACTTTCATAAAAAGATTTGTAAAGGCTATAAGTGCCGTTGACTGGTTTCATATGTCAATCCAACAAAGATAAACTTTAACGTTAGCATCCGCTTTTTTGTGACAATTTGTACTAGAAAAATTGTCCGGCTCAGGCATGCAAATATTCGTCCGAAAAAATGTTTCCGTTAAATTGAGACATATTTTTTCCGTCGACAAATGTTAACGAGCGCAAAACCATTGACAT
This sequence comes from Thymelicus sylvestris, assembly GCA_911387775.1. Classification (NCBI taxonomy): domain Eukaryota; kingdom Metazoa; phylum Arthropoda; class Insecta; order Lepidoptera; family Hesperiidae; genus Thymelicus; species Thymelicus sylvestris. The sequence goes on along the minus strand of OU426898.1, from coordinate 10,049,423 downwards.
TCCGTTCGGTAACGTTTTGCAACGTGAAGGAGTACCTACCTACCTACCGTAGCGTTAAATTTCAGTAGGTAATCGATTGGTTCAACGCCATGTTTGTTGACATTTTGTAACCCGCGAGATTTGAACTCGCAGATTCTGTATCCACGTGGTTCTAGATTTAGATGCACTTGTCTTTGTCTTAGCTTATTTATTAGAAACAGTGACAACTATATCGCAATCGCCGCCAACATAATAATAACGTAGGTAATAACCCAAATTAGTTTAAAGTAAAGATAACAATCACGGGAGAAAAATAGTTATTCAATGTAACGATTTAATTCTCCATTATAATAATGTACTTGTACCTACAACGCTTAACAAAAATAGTAGTAACTATACCTTACTAATTACTAAATCTATTGAAACATTAGTGCGTTCACCAAACCAAGGCGATTGTCACTTGGCAAAGCATGATTTGATTTATCTAATGTAAACGTTATAATTAACCAGAAAAACAAGTTTTGCAGTGTGCAGGCATATTCGCAACAAAAAGTGTGCATTATGTTCAAAATGTGTTTGTTAACTACCAAGTCTTATCAAGATCTTTCGAAAGATAGAAATAGTTATTAGTTGTTATTAGTTATTATTTAGTAGTTATTTCTAGAAATTCGGTTAAAACCTTAAGAATTAAAGAAAATTAACAATCAATTAGAGTAAAAAAAATATTTGAAAAAAAACGCCGATCATCCCATTTCGAATCACCAATCACACTTTGAATCGCCAATCACACTTTGAATCGGCATCCGGCTCGCTATCGGCCTCATCTTGTTATGTAAATACTTCGTCTATTATGTTAGCTTTCAGAGGTTCGTCTATCAGAAATCGCCTGAATGTTAATCCGCGAAGCTATTGTCATACTGTAATGCAATGTATCTAGGCGAAAAGCCGACGTCCGCGGTTACTGGCATGACAACATTATCACCGAGACGTATTAAGGTGTTGCTACATTACCCGCGAGGAGTGTTAAACGAGTTATAGTAATCTTGTTTTTTTATAGCCTGAAGGGCAGACGAAAAAGCATACGGGCCTGGTGGTAAGTGGTTACTGTCGCCTATGGACTTGAGCAATACCAGAGGAATCGCCAATCAACGCCAATGCACAATGTCTCGCAAGGAGAACTCTTTTTACACGTTCTTGTGTCTTACTTGTATCTGTATCCTACTTACTGCAAACATGAATTATTTGAAAAACTTCATGCCTATGTTGTTGCTCATGTCCATAGGATGACTTATCATCAGGTATGTTCGTTTGACTGCTGTTCACACTGAAATAATATTAGAGATCACTTTTTATAATTTGAACCGTTTGCTTGTTTCTTAGGGACCATGACAGACTAAAGGAAGAATGTGAATCACTCGAAATTATTTTCGCGTTCAAAAAATATCAGTCTTGACTTTAAGCTCGAATGGTTCTATGAATCGTTAAACAAGTGTATTTAGACGCTGGATGGACTGGTAGAGATTTACTGCTTCATTGTAAATTGTGTTACTCGCAGAGTAGCCGCAGTGTTAAAACTAAACAACGTTAAAACATTGTTAATATTAGTCTATAAACATTATAAATATTTATAGAATGCCATTTTGCTGTTTGCGCGAGTTCGTGGTCACCGGTAAACCTATAATATCCGATTTATGAGTACGAACCACAAAATTGTAATCCTAATACTTATTTAATGTCATAACACCCAATTTTGTAAACGATCACACGTCGTCCATTTATCAGAATATACGAGGTTATGATACAAGATATTATAATGCCTGTTTATTTATTACAACTTTAATTCCACATTTAAAAAATTATAACGGCATATTTTTACTTTTTTATTAAAATGTGATCCTATTAATTCTACATATTCTGTGGTACTAATTGGACAGTTAATAAATATAAATACCTGCTCAAAAAGGCTGTAACAAAGTAAAATCTCTCCATAGAGAACATTCCATGAAAGTTGTAATAAAACGTACAAAAAACTTTAATTGAAATCTTTTACGATTGGATAATGCCTACTTATGTACCATTTACTCGTTGACCAATCTTAGATCGGCTAAAAAAACTCGTAGGTACAGCGTTATCATGTTATCACGAGTCCATCTCAACGAGCTGTCATTGTCCTTATCGAGTGCTCGAGACGCGCGCCTCTTTCCCATGCCGATAACGGGGTTCTTCTATCGCCCGGTAGATGGCGTTAGTTGTAGCATATTTCGTTTAAGTTTGAGAATCGTGAAAATCTAATCACAAAATTACTATAATTATCATTATTCTAATAAATTCATTACTTGAAGAAGAGAAAAATATATTTTGATAATCGGATTGAATAAACAAGTAGGTACTACAGACCTATCTGCAAAATATATTTTTGTAGGAGATCGTAAAGCTAGTGCATGCGAAATGAAAACCATTTTCTTTTTCATTTAAAGCGTCTAGAGTTCTAGACAGACAGTTGAAGTATGAATTTGTTAATTTATTTTAATTATATTCATAGACCTAATTAGAAAAGAAGAGCTCTTTAGAAATAAATAGCTACTTACTTTTTATTTTATGTAGATATAATCTGAGGGCACGGGAGTTTTTCTGGCAAGACTAACGGAATATTAAATTTTATTTTATATTTTTTTTATGGGAATAGCCGGCAAATGAGCTGACAACCACCTGATGGTAAGTGGCTATCGTCGCCCATGAACATCAGTAACACCAAACACCGATGCGTTGCCGGCCAAGAAAGAAGAAGAAGAAAATGAAAGAAAGAACTGGCTCTGAAGCCCCCAGCCGGAGCACGACGAGTGGTTTGGCCGCTGACTCATGCTCAAGGGAGGTAGCTATCTAGGCGAACCCCATGGAGAAATAATAGATAATAGTAATAATGGTATTGGTAGATATTAATAAACAATTAAAATCTTTATTACCAATATAATCCCTCCGAGGGGCCCTACCTAGTGGTAGGTATTTTATTAATTCCAATAATAAAATATATTTTTATTGTATAACTTAGGATATATATTGTATTTAAACTTAAAATCTATTTCGATCGCCGCACCAAGGGTCCTGGGTTCGATTCCCAGCGAGGCGGAAATTTGAATGATGAGTTTGAATTTCTGTTCTCGGTCTGGGTGTGAATGTCCTTGTCTATGTTGTGTGTTGTCCATGGCACCCACGACACAGGGAATCCTAGTGTGGGGCTATGAGTGTGAAGCGTTATTTATTATTTATTTATTTGTAAAGATTAGGTACGTTTCTAATTACAATTCATTATTAAGTTATCATTGCGCGTAGGTACCTATAATTGCAGTTATGACACCTAATTAATTGTAGGTATCTATTGCTTATATTATAATAATAAGCATAATAATACGTAGGTAATAAATATATAATAAATCTTGTCTACAGAAATAGGTAGGTAAATGTTCTTCATAGAAATGATGCTGCAGTAAGATAAATTCAAATCAGAATAATACTTAAAAAATAAAAAAAAAATAGAAGGAGGGTTCTTCTGTTTCACCTTCTGTTCATCTTTTACTTATGAAATACTAAATATTATGTCAGTCATAATATTAGGTACTTACGTTGTAGTAGGTACCTACCAGTTAAATATAATAGGCATGATGACAGATTTTGAAATACTGTTCTATATTGTTGAGAAATATATTATAATTACAACGTATATCATATTTCCGCAAAAAACAAGGTTTAGTATAAAATAAATACATTTCAATTTATAAGTTTAAAATTCGCACCAAAACGCTTCAAAGTGTCAGGGCGTGGTAGTGACGTCAGTTATCAGGAAAACAAAAGACAATCCGTCATTATTAGTATGGTGATATTCATTTGTTTTAAGGCGTGTGACGTAATTCGCGCTAATTGAGACTGACTGGCGTTTTAGCTAAGATGGCGGCTTGCCGTATTTTGTAATTTTATTTTATCAAAAATATTGTGAAAATCGCTAATAATAATACGATAAACGCGTGTTTTGTAATCCATTAATAGGGTTTCATTGAATGAATACACAGTTTTAGTGATTTTTACTTATGGTCATCATGCCTATTATATTATCTATACTAATATTATAAAGAGGAAAGCTTTGTATTTTTATATTTTTGTATTTTTATATTTTTGTATGTTTGCAACGAATAAACTCAAAAACTACTGAACCGATTTTAAAAATTCTTTCACCATTAGAATGCTACATTATTCAGAAGTAACATAGGCTATATTTATTACTAGAAAAAATTAGGAATCCTTGCTAAAACATCAGTAACGTGAACCAAGGTGTGAAAAAATTTGCTTAAAAATTACTTTCATCGCATACGCTGCGAAAACTATTGACGATAGAACAAAAAAATGTTCTACAATATTAGAGAACATATCAATATCTACAAAAAACCTCGCGATACTATATGTCCAACTATTGTCGTTATGCCACTATAACCACTTTTTACATTTTAAAAGTTAATAAAAAAGATGACCAAAATCAGAGCATGAAAACCATACCTTCGTATTAATCCTTATCCAAATAAATCATTTCATATTCAAAACTGTTTCAGTACCTATAGATAACTTTTTGAATTACTCAAATCGGACATTCCATTCAGAAGATAATCCGAATTAAGGAAAACACCGCCGCCGCGGCCGCGCAATGACCATTGTGGCCCCACGCAAAGCAGCTTAGCGTAGGCCTTTATATACTAAAGCAATAAAATGTAAATAGATGTATGTATGTACAAAAATGTAAATAGAGGAATGTAAAAAAATTAGTTCAAGTAAAAAAATAAACACATTACGAATAAATTACTTGAGTAGGTACATGGTAGGTACATAAAACTTAAAAAACAATTTTGATAAAAATGTATAGTATGTTATAAAAAAATAAAAATGGGTTGGCAAGTACAAATTTGAAATTTAAAGAAAAAAACACATAAGTAAGTATGTCCTATAAAAAGATAATAAATAAAAACAAATAATAAATAATAACGTTTCACACTCATAGCCCCCACACTAGGATTCCCTGTGTCGTGGGTGCCATGGACAACACGCTAGACAAGGACATTCACACCCAGACCGAGAACAGAAATTCAAACTCATCATTCAAATTTCCGCTTCGCTGGGAATCGAACCCAGGCCCCTTAGCGCGATCCGGCATGGTAGCCATTGCGCCACACGGGTCGTCAAAACATAAAATCTATATATAAATTATGTGTCACGTTGTTTGTCCGCGATGGACTCCTAAACTACTTAACCGATTTTAATCTTTGCACACTGTGTGCAGTTTGATCCAACTTGAAAGATAGGGTAGCTTACATCTCAAAATAAATAAAAAAACTTTTGACAGAACGAAGTCTGTTCGGGCAGCTAGTAAAAGATAAAAATGAAATGGAATTGCAAAATATTCCGTAGGTAAATCTAACTAAGGTTAGGTAAATTCAAACAATAGTTTGTTATCTCGAGTTCCGCTCTATATTCGTTAGCGACTAGGTACAGTCAGTATGCAAAGTGAATTGATTTCCATACGCCAGTGGCGCCATTGTCGTATTTTCGCGCGTCTGCTTGCGCCTACGCACCGATATCAATTATCAGTTGCTGTTGTCTGAAGTTGTAATAAATTAAACAGTGTTTGCGATCGATACCGATCTAAGGTCGTTTTGATTAATGACTCCATCTGTCCCGAATCAAGCGAGATAGGGAAAACGATCTCGGGCAAGATGGCCGCCCGTTGAGAAGGAATGCGCGCGCGCCTATTGTTTTACTTGTTTGACTTTCGAATTGAGGGAAATATAAAAATCGTCTTATTAATCATCATATTAAAAGTATAGTTGATCTATTTACATGGCCAGTTAAGGAGAGGCAACGAGGTGTCTTGGTTCCATAGATTTAAGTAAGAAATAGTGCTGTACAAGTGCTGGATAAAGAGAATAGTGTACCTAATGGTTATTGTATTGCTACGAAACCCAAAATAATAACGACGCTTGAAAGGCAAAAATTACTAAGCGACATGTTGGCAACTTTACACTAGATCATTTTAAAGTGTTTTATTTTAGAAAAAAAATCATAAAAAAATCGCTGAAATTGTTTTTAAGTTACCAAGCGACAACAAAACTCTTCGTAGCATCAATCGATCATACGATCAATCGACGCAGAATTTTTTGCTGATTTTAGTGATGCATATACCTCAATATCCCCCAACATGTCGCTTGGTGATTTTTGCTTTTCAAGCGTCGATAATCATAATACAATACAAGAAAAATGAATACTTTTATAATAAGGTGTTAGGTAGGTAGGTATAATTACTGTAATATAATATTTTAATAACTATTTTATCATACCTATCAAAGAATAAACGATAATACTAATAAATAAATGCACACACACTCACATACTACAAAAATAATTAGGTAGATATGTGTTGTGCAAGACTCTCAACTCATTAAAAATAATAAATAACAGGTGACCCACTGCAGTTCTGAAAATAGAATATCTAAGTCTAGAATAACAGTTTACATTCTTGTATGGCTCATTAAAAAGTATCATTTTATTCATTATTAGTAACACGTTTCCTAGCCGAGGTCTGAATTCTAGAACAATTTTATTTTACACTTGCCTTGTTAGTCATTAAAAAGTATTCATGAATAAGCAACGGGTTGTCTGATCTGAAATTATTGTCTGATTAGAAATTATTTCTAAGACAATATTAGTGTTTACACCCTTACCCAAGTATCTACGACTAATCATTTTTAATTAAAATAATTTTTAATCAAACCAAGAGTAAAATGTACCTATCAGAACTATATATATTTTATTTTATATTGTACTTTACCTAATAAAAGGTAGGTACTTAGGTAATAGGTATGTAGTCTGCTTTACATTTTATCCAATTAACAGTTACGCTCATACCTATTATTTTCATCCTTATTCTATTCCAAGTTATTGTTGTACTTTAAACAATTGCGTATTTTATCTGATCAAAGATGTGACGTGACGATCTGGGATTTCCCCAATAGCACAACGCCTTTATTATAAGCAAGTTCAACCTATTTTAAGCACGTTTTTACCGTAACAAATTAATGATTTTTACGAATAGAATAATTGTTACAATTTGGTAGATAGTCCATTTTCTAATATAGCTGATTAGTCATTTAAAATAGGTAAGTAGGTAAGTACTGTAGCAATATACATATTTAACTTCCATTTTTACTTAAAATAAGATTGTAGGTACAGCGACTCTTAGAAATAATACATGACATGACGTTCACATAAATTGAAATGACATGACAATATCAGGGGCAGACACAAGTCAAACTCGACACTAATAAGACTTGTGAACTTTACTCTTCAAAAACAAACAATTAAATACGAACGAATAAATCGTACGATTCAAAACTGATTAATAAAATCAAAACAAAAGGGAACAGCGCGGCTTAATAAGCTTGTCTTCTACTGTGACTAATAAGTAACTTTACAATAAAAAGGACTTAAAATAATTGTTATTAACTTATTCTTGACGTGGACAGTGAAAACAACAGAGTCTTAGTGATGGCAAAGTCAAAGCTGATAACTTCTAATTTTTAAAATAAATGCAAATTAGCAAACATTGTTGAACACATTGTTTAAAAAAGTAAATAGATTTTAAATTTGACACAAGAAGAGCATTAGATATACCTACATATCTAGGTATATATTATGTCAGGTTATTCCAAGGAATCTAGATCCAATTATTTGAAGGGTTCTTGACTTAGAACTCGACCTTAGAGTAGGTACCTATCTTATAAAATGAATACAAGCTAGTGCTTGTATTCATTCATTATTAGTAATAAGAACAAATAATTACAACAAAAAGATACTGACAGTAAAACAAGTTTCTGATTATCGATTTCGCTTTTTACCTTGTAACCACAAGTCACTTAATGACCTAACAAGATAGAAATTATCAATAATTTTAATAAGAATCGCTGCCTCGGGCTCGATTTTAGGTTAAAATTCCTCGTTATTCCTCTGTCTATCTATTTAATTAATTTAATAGTATAAACTGTATCTTAATGAAGATTTCAAGCAATAATTTAAACCTACCTTTCGCAAAATGCATGATTCTTTGTTTTGTAATTTCTATAATTCTCATAGGTAAGTATTGAAATTAATTCGCGATGAAAAAGAGTTCATTAAAAAACACGGACTAAGAAAATCTATTTTACTAATAAGAAATTATGAACCAAAAATCTAAAACTCTCTAAAGCGAGATTTTAATAAAGTTAATAGAAAGACACACTAAAGTTAGTGAGACTTAAGTAGGAATGTAAATATTTACCAAATTTATGTTTTCCTGTTTTCGGAACATCAATTAATGATTTGTATCAAAATTTAAAATTAACAAGAATGTGCATTTAATATTTTGAAATCAACAGAGAAACCTGACTATGAAGGTAACTAAGTTAAGTTTAAAAATCGACAAATTTTTCGAACGCAATTAAGTAAATATTTTTAATTACTGAACGTGAAAATATATTTTACATTCAAAATCGAAATGTGTAAGACCAAAGATCTCAACGACACAACATGGTCATCTCTTAAAGTGGAATTTAAAAAATTGTATTTTGCTGTAAGTGATGAATATTTCCCGTTAAATCCAGAATGTTTTTGTCCTCGGTAATCCATTTCCCTAATTTCTTATTTAATACGGAACTTTCCTCAAAGTAAACTCGTTGATTATTGTAACCGGTACGTACCTAATCGTTTTAAAATACGACGTCGTCAATTATAGACACTTCGTGTGTAAAAATGAAAACACACTTAACCGAAGAAGGAAGTCTTCCAGAAGCTTAGCTTACCAATTAGCGAGGATCTGATTGGAAAATTTAAAAACAAATAACCTGTGAGCATCGCCCGTCGAGCGGCCTATACCGGCGTCAGGGACATCACTCAGTCACAAGCACTTTCAGTATCCGAAACAACAACACTTCAGTCAGAATAAGAACCAAAAACACAACGGGTCACCGGTAACACTAAACTTGAGGAACTGCGGTGTAGTGGAAACGCACGCACGACGTTGTACGGTCGACGGTCGCCGGCATACTGCGCGGCCTGCGCGGTCGGGTCGGAGCGGCCCCCTCGCCCCGCAGGGGGCGGGGCTGAGCGAGGCGAGGCGAGCTTAATTACGCTCGCGAGAACGAGATGGGGATAGCGAGTGGGCGCTAGCTATTAGCACTGAGAGCAGGACGACGCGTCTTAAGTATTTTGTATAAGTAATGAGGGGGGGTGGAAGGGTGCGGGGGAGCGCATCTCCCGCCAATCTTTAATGTTGATTGCGTCCGCCGACGCCTCTATTCCCTCATTAACGGGCCCCGCCTAGCGTTAATTGCGCCGGTTTAATTGCGCCGCAAGTGCGTTTTTCCCGCATTGTGCGATTGGCGATTTATTTCGGGATGCGTTTGGTTTACGGGTTGTGGTACTGTCTTTTTACGTTAATTGGCGCAGAGCATCACGTAGGTACGAAAGAGAATAGATTATTTACTGTAGGTATACAAATTAATATTGTTTTAAAGGCACATCGTGATGTTAATAATTGTTAGATTAGGTATTATTTTAGGTACTTACCTATTTACTCATTTATAATTTCGACGCTTGAAAAGCAAAAATTACCAAGCGACATGTTGGGCGATATTGAGTTATTATCTACAACACTGAAAGCAGCAAAAAAATTCTGCGTAGATTGATCATAGGTAGGTACTCTCTCGTACCGCTAGGAAGAGTTTTGTTGTCGCTTGGTAACTTAAAAACAATTTCAGCGATTTGTTACGATTATTTTTCTAAAATTAAAAACTTTAAAATGCTCAAGTGTAAAGTTGCCAAAATGTCGCTTGGTAATTTTTGCCTTTCAAGCGTCAAATAAAATAAATTTTATTTGCACATCGGTAAAATATTAATTCACGTCTATAGAAAAAAAATATAAATCGAAACTACCTAACTACCTACTAAAAAATAAAGCTGTAGGTATTTTTATCGGTGTTAGCTTTCATAACTAGGTACATCTTATTTTATCAATAGTAGGAAGGTATAATTTTTCTCTTTCTCGTAAAAATTCTAATAAGGTAGGTAGGTAGGTAGGTAGGTAGGTACCTATTCTACCTAAAGCTAGCAAATACAGATAGGTTCATAATTTTTATACAGATAAGTCTGCACAAATTGTGTTACCTACCTATATAAAAATACTAAGACTTTACTTATATTAATACTTTGTTATAATTTTCGAGCAGGGAGCTAAGTACTTGGGTACCTACCTAAATACCTACTTACGAAGCCAACCTGTTAAGATCTAGGAAAGTTGGACAAAATAACATTAAATAGAAATAAAATCCAAAATAACAACAGGTAGAGTCGACTCTACGTGGCGTTACCTAATAGGGGCCATCCATAAATTACGTCAAACGTTAGGGGGGAAGGGTGGGAGGGGGGGGGGGGGGGGGTGGGGGTCGAAGTAGTGTGACATTGTGTGACAAGGGGTGGGAGGGGTTTTAAATTTCGTGACGTCACATTTGAATAATTGGTATGTAGGTAAGGTAAATATTAAAAAACAATTAATGGAAATAAAACTTATTTCGGAACTGCTTTTTAAATTTAATAATTTCTAGCTGTAAAATTTCTTAATATGTGACGTCACACTAGGGGGGAGGTCTCACAAATGTGACCAGCTGTGACAAGGAGGGGGGGAGGGGTCAAAAATTCATGACATTAGTGTGATGTAATTTGTGGATGGCCCCATGGGTATCCACCTACCTAGAATAATAGGCCTCTAATTACCTACGCTAGAGTCGACTCTACCTCTATTTATTTCGGATTTAATTTCTAATTACCTAATGCAATTTAACTGGTAGGTATTATCTAAATTAAATGGTCAAAAGTACCTGATCAGGTCGGTACCTACTTGATTTTATATTAATTGAAATTAAAATCAAATGTTCCTCTGAACTGATAGACTGATGATGAAATGAAGTTGGTGTGGTAATTAGAGAAGGCCTAGGACCTATGTAGGTGTAACTCAAAAAATATAAAAATATCTAAAGTGGACTTCGAAATGGTGATATATGTGTATACTAGCTGCCCGGACAGACTTCGTTCTGTCAAAAGTTTTTTTGAGATGTAAGCTATCCTATCTTTCAAGTTGGATCAAACTGCACACGGTGTGCAAAGTAGTTTAGGAGTCCATCGCGGACAAACAACATGACACATAATTTATATAAATATATTAAGATTAAGATAAGAATATAACAGGCATTGGCATATTTGGCAATACCTGTCTATTTAATGAGACATGGTACATTCAGCACACGTCGGTATAACAACTAAACAAAATTTAATGTTTAACTTGTCACGTTACTTGAATACAAAATTACTTAGTAAACAGGTTACAAAGTACCTAAAGACTTCATTAAATGGACGAAAAACACCTGGCCAGTGATATTCTAATGGTTCAACGTTTCATATTATCACTCGCTTAGGTGAAGGAAAACATCGTGAGGAAACTTGCGTACCTAAGAGTTCTTTACAATGTTCGGAAAAGTGTGTGAAGTCTGCCAACACGCACTTGACCATGCAGTGTGGTAGCTTGTGTCTACCCCTTATACTGTAGGAAACTTGGCCTAGCTGTAGGACACTTATTTATGGGTTGAAATGACAATGTTTATTTTCCATAATTTTCTGGATTTGTTTGAATTCTACTACGTGAAAAGCAAACCCATCTACGAAAGGTAGAGTCATTTTTCATTGAGGGATAGGGACACAAAAGCCACTTACCATCAGGCCGTTTGCCGGCTATTTCCATAAAAAAAGATATCTTATATCTCATAAGTAATATCTTCATTAGGAATGTTATGCACTCTCCTTGTTACCCTCTCTCCTGTACATCAGTACATACTATATCTGCCAGACGCGAAACATACCACTATCCAACCACTTCAGAAAGAAACAAAAACAAAAAAAGACAACGTTAAGCTGCAAACTAGCATAGACATTCGAATCCATCATTAGCATGTCGGACGAGCACGAACGCAAGTATTGCCACAGTGCGAAGTGACGTTAGCAATAAATAAATAAATGACCATTTTCCCGCCTTGGCCCACCCACGGCGCACGCGCAAAAAGTAGCCCAGTGACACAGAATAGATAATAGTAATACTACTACTAGCGACACCTGTACGTCAATGCGATGTTTGGATACACGCTGCTAAACTGTATGCTACTATTAAGTAGTTGCTACTAGTTACTACGTATAAACGCACCTACACTATTTTGCAAAAAAAGTGTAAAAATTCGAAAATTCAGCATTCGTTTAGAGAGCAAATCTACAAAATATACTTAGGTACATACCGAATTCAACAAAATAACCAATAACAATTTGCGAAAAATTTAAAAGATTGTGTACCTAAAGTAGGACACTTAAAATACATTTACTATAACAAAATTTTAATTCTAGAATTCATTTTGCTTATTACTAAACTTTGTTGGGTTTTAAATATGTCGACGTTGGTTAATAATATGTATTTGGTTAATTTTACTACTTATTTCAAATATTTTATTCGATAACGAGCTTCCTATTTAGATGTAATCATCTATTCGACTGAATCTCTATATTAGATTAAATCCCACTGTAATATAAATATTGTTATCGGTAACAACTCACAACTATGTTTAGACCCGAAAGATGGCGTTGAAAAAAAAGATCAAAAAAGTTCTATATATTGAAAGCAAATGAAATAAGACTACGTTTTACACTAGATAATTATTTTCAGTAAACTTTACTGTAATAATTTTAATAACAATTTAATTAATTAATTTAATAATTATTATTTAGGGGAGATGAGCCCAATACGCTAAGGTTAGATTAAAAAATAGGTTTTTAATATATTTTTTAACTTTTTCTGTAACTATCATAATTCCTTAATTATTGAACTTTAACAAAACAGTCTCAAACTCAAAAAAAACCTTTATTATAAAAGAAAATATCAAAAAACTAAAACATTGAAATTACCCGATTTACTCTAATGGGGTGCCTGAAGCGGATAAAGATTTTGGGCAAAGCGGGTAAAAATCATGTGATCAATCAACTTGAACATCTAATAATAAATTGAAATCGCCCGATGACATCAGCGATACCGAAGGCATCACTGATGCGTTGCCGGCCAAGCAAAAGAGAAGGAAAGAAAGAAAGAATTGGCTTCCAAGCCCCAGCCTAAGCCCGACGTGTCATATTTTGGTGGTTGACACAAGCTACATAGGTATCCTATCCAGGCATTCAGGCAGACCTCACGGAGAAATAATAGCAGTAATAATGGTAAAAAAATCAATATTACCAATATAATTCCATTGAACCCGTTTTGCCCATATCCGATTTGCCCAAAGGAACATTTTCACTTCGCATCTTCATATCCTCAAAACCAAAACATCTTGTTACAAATCACTTCATTGATAAGAAGCTTCAAATAGAACAGTATAATGTCACCATACGAGCAAATAGATCGAGCAGACCAAAATCGACTTTTATCAAATCAATATTTTTTAATAATTTTATTAAAAACAGCAAAAATCTTACCTGACGTTACGAGTAACCTTGCACACGCGTGATCAGTGCGTACGAGGAGATTGTCTGTGATTGGACGACACACAGAGATATTATACACATAAAAACTAATGCAAAAAACACGAAATTTAAAGCGCTTACCCGTTTAAGGCGGGCTACCCGTTTTGGGCTCATCTCCCCTAGACTTAACAATTTTTCAAAGGCGAATGTACATTTACAATTAGTTAATTATTAACCACTTAATAAATCTTTAAAGGATAGCTACCTACTGTTGATAGGTTTACCTAACTTTAGCTATACATGAAGGTACACTGAATTATTATTCAATATTAATAATATTATAGAATAAACAAATTTTATTAGTTACGTAGTTTACAGTTCATTGACCACAGCGACATTCAATCAAGGTTTATTTTGCCACCAAATTGTTTTGACTACTACATTAGCATCAGTTCAAGAGTATCTAATTTATTTTTTGAGACCTATACCAGAATCTTAAACTTTCACATTTTAAACCTACCTAGTTATCCATAAACTGGAACAGTTACCAAATGCAATATCATAACTGATTTTTTGTTACTGCAACTTTTCCGTATTATGGAACTGGATGGTTCATTACAATTCATTTTCCTACTCTTCATTGTACACAACAATATTATTATACCTGTTATTATTATGCTACAATAGGCTTCATAGATACAAGACAAAAACTAACTGTCAGGCGCATTCCTACACACGTGAAAAAGGGTTCAGTAGTTTAAACTTTCTATAAAACAACTCTATTTTGACTGTACTGTGTTATAATAGGTATGTAGATTAAAAAAATTGTTGTGTCAGCTCCGATACAAGACTGGAGCTTACTCCTTACGAACGATTACAAAATATATAGATTAGTAAATGAGGGTAAATGAACGCATTTTTTATATTACTGAAAGCATGCTTGATAAATTTATTTATGTTAAATATTTAATTCAACTTGACGCTATCGTCAAATTAGTAACAACGCCATCTAAATTCTTGGTTGGGAACGTAACGCATAACGTAACGTAACGTAACGGAGAAAGTTTGATTTTACTCCCCACAAATTTTCATACCCCTTATAATTATATTATAAGGCTTATAATTATATGAAAATCGATTCTTAACAAGTTAAACTCCAATATTTTTTGGGTCCTAATAAATAAATACGTATAGGTATATTTATATGAATTATTTAATTTAACATGACGTTATCGTCAAATCAGTAACAACGCCATCTAAATTCTTGATTGGAAACATAGCGCATAACGTAACGTAACATAACGGAGAAAGTTTGATTTTACTCCCCATTTTTCATATCCCAGGCACATTATTATATGAAAATCGATTCTCAACGAGTTAACTCAAATATTTTTTGGGTCCTAATATATAATTTATACGTAATAGGTACTAGCTGTGCCTCGCGGTTTCACCCGCGTTAATTTGTTGAAAAAACTAACTACATGACAAATATAATATTATGTTATGCCTATAGCCTTCCTCGATACAGATAAATGGACTATCCAACACAAAAAGAATTAACAAATTCGAACCAGTAGTTCCTGAGATTAACGCGTTCAACCAAACAAACTCTTCAGATTTATTAGTACAGATTTATGGATTTGTACAAATTTTATGAATTCTTGTTTCGACTTTTTATCTTTTAGTCCAAATTACTTGTCACGATCTGGATGGCTACGCCAGGACTCAACAGGGTGCGTGTGATAATAGGTCCCAACTGATAGATGTCACTAGTGCACAGATAAATAGTGACTAATTGTTAAAATTAATTTCTTACTCTTCTTCTGTCAGTGATGTCTATGATGGCCTTTGTTGGCCATGAAAACATGGTTTTAAAAAGTTTGCTAATTCACTGTTTGCTTAAGTATTATGCTAGGGCATTAGGTAAGTCGTCCTCTGGTACTGTGAATTATTTTTTATCATTACAAAAGTCCTCCAAATAAAATCGTGCAAATTGAAGTCTATTCATAAAATAACGTCATTTAGAAATTAGCGTCTTGCAAAATAACATTTCATAAATTTTTTTCCTAAATGAAGATTGTGGGTAGGTATTAATATCGAAGTAAAATCTTTTAAAACCGTGGCGGTTTTACATTATAACTATGAACAGACCTCGATATAGCAGTAGCATTTGTACTCGACTCGTAAAGACGTATGAATGGTTGAACGGATCGCTAGTTAGTTTAGATTTGAACTAAACGGATCAAAACAAAACCCTTCTGGCACGGAACCCTGTTATTAAATAAGAAAGACGATGATGATGAATAGCTACAACAAATATTTACGGCAACTATGTTTAGAATAAGAGAAAAACAAGTGAATTTATCAACATTCATACCTTCGTAATTAATTTGTATTTATGTAAAACAATTAGGTATCATCTGTAGGTTAGATAGTCACCTCACTTTTGTCATTTCTCGTGTAAGATAAATTATTAAGTACTGAGTAAAGTTTTGCAAGTGAATTAAGTAAATTAAATCATAATGGATGAATTATATGAATTATATACAAGTTAGGTACTATAAGTTATATAGTATAACTTGAAATATTTTTTTTACTCATAAAACTAACTAACAGCCTACACCTACCTACCTACAATGTAACATTAAGTGATTTTATTGTTAGGGAAATTTTTAAAGATATATTTGGTTTCGAAAACGTTACTGATATCCCATTAAATTCATTGCAAAGCCCGCCTTACTTTGTGTTGTGACTTTCAAGGATATTATATGATCCACCAGTGTGCTTCCTTGAACAATGCTCAGTACATTCCTCTCAATGAGTCCACTATTTTGTCTGAAATTTCCTTATTTTTACAAGTAAGTCAAGTTTGCCTGAACCTCCCTTACTTTGCCTTGTTGACTACCTAAAATCTAAATACTTCACGTAAAATATATGATAAGTGTTAAAGGATTATGTAAGATTTGTAATGTTTAACCAACAAGATTAAAATTAGGTATACCTTGCTATGTATACCTAAATGCTGGTAAATTAAAAAAATGACGTGCATAAGTGTATCAATGATACCTACATGAATAAATGATTTTGAATTTTGAATTTTGAATTTTGATGAAGTATGAACTAACTTTCTTTACCTATACCGACATAGTTCAGAGTAAATTCGAGTATAATCGTCAGCTTTACTAGAATAAATCTTGAATACTTACTCATCAAATAAAAAGTGTAACAACAAAAGAAGAAGAAAATTGTACAAAAACAATATAATGTTTTTGTGGATACATTGATGTATCTAATCTATTTTAGTAAGCAATTTCATAACTTTCAACCAAATTCGGTTAGATTAAAAAATAAGTGAATGGTGTTCGGTTCCATTGAAAGTTTTTGCTCTCAACTGAAACTTTAATAAGAAAATAAAGACAAAAATAAACTGGTCCAGTGTGAATCTAACTTGCGTGGTATCGAATTCCGTATTCCTACTGTAGGTAAATCTGTTCAGGTTTTCACGTAGGTTTTTCCTTTAATTCAATAGTTTCTAAAAGGTTACTTAATATTCAATTAAGTAGATATATAAATTCTATATAATATAATCTTTTAATGTGAAATGAAATAGGTAGGTACCCATTTATGTCTTTCCTATTTCAAACATCGTAGATACTTTTAGATTTCATATCTGGGTACTTTAATTTTTTTTCTTATTTAAGTAGTTATATTATCTAAAATCTAAAGTCAAAATGAAATAATATTTATTATCGTCGCAATACGCGCCATTGGGTTAAAAAATTCAACTCGTACATTTCTTTTTCTTTTGATAAATTCGGAAAATATCATGTTATAAAAACAGACGACAGACAGATCCTATAACTACGTCTTAAGTTGCGCTTACGCGGAACCTTAAAAGGGTATAGTAAAACATTAAATTTTTTTGCACATTAATTCATCTAACAATGACCTTTCTCTCTTCAATTCACAGTCAAATTTGCTTATAGTCAGAAATAAGTCTTAAATAAGCCTTAAATAAGTGTTATTCAAAGTTTTTGCTCGCCCGACCTGTAAGTCTATTCAGGCGATGCGGGCATTGACCCGCGCGTGACCAACGGCCAACCCCTGACCTTGAGTATCGTAAACTGTTCCGAATGATGTAACCGTGACTCTACGTGTGTCGTTCACGTGAGCAGACATTCGCGGATTATTTCGCGTTACCTATAAGAAAGTCGGAGGGTGGTAACGTATGGTAACGGTATGAATTGCAATCGTAATATAGGTACCTAATTCCGATGTTGTCATTATTATGCAAGTGAATTTTCATATTGATTAATTACGTACTTAGAAAATATACTACGTAGACAAAAATAAAGGCACTGAATTGCAGGAAGGCATTGAAAGGCACTTGCGTCAAGGAAGAACATACCTAATATGAGAAATTTTGATCGCAAAACATGTCCTTTCGTAGTTATAGGACCTACTTCCCGTAGATATGTATAACAGGTTTGACAAATAGATACTCGTAAAAGTATCATGCTATTTTCTAACTTACCAAATAACAAGTTGGTCCACTGTTTTGACTACCTTTTGAACGGCAACATGTTATAACCTCTCTCGATGTTCATAAAGGGCATTGACCACTTAACTTACTCTAGTCTGTCAGGTTGCTGACTATTAAAATAATCATAGATTTAACTTATGTAACGGTTTAAAAAAATCCAAATGGGAAGCTATTTTTCAGCTCATTTGAAATAGGTACCTACTTTAGTTACGAATTCAGTTTAATTACGAAACTGTAAGAGCATATCGTGGGTTTGCATTTTATTTGAGTGTTTTGAAATGAAAATGAATTGCACAAAAATCGTTTATTAAAAGTAAAACTATAAAAGTGTAGTTGACAACCCTAGTTGAAAGCAAAAAGTGAGATACTACCAACAGATTACAAAGTATAAATATTTTACGTTCCAGGAAAATATTGATTGAAATTGTTTTTATGAAAGATTAAGAGAATTTATCAATAGAAAGCGACTTGGTTAATGAAATAGGTATCTAGATCTAGTTATTCTGCTTATATGCTTACAAAACAATCGGTATTTTTTAGTTGACTTATTTATTTTAGCGAATCGAAAGAAACGGTTGTATCGAAATTGTTTTTATTGGCTATAGTTTATTTATAAATTTTTACTACTTTTTAATGTTTTTGTTATCTTTGTAACGTGTAAACGTAAAAAGAGTGGACAATGAGTAATAAAGTTAATTTTGCTATGAACCTTAGAGGCTGTAGCTACCGTGATATTTACAATGAGCGTTGCTTTATAAGTACATTATGAATACATACCATAAACATTTATTTCTACGAACAGTAGATCGTAACAAATTTATTTATGTAACAATAATAAAACGATTCGACAGGCAATAAATAGGTATTATAACAATTTAAAAAATTTAATTTCATGCTGGTTGATGAAGCGTTAGAGCTGATGATAAATAAAGGTGAATAACAGAAATCAGAATCATTCAGATGTAAAACAAAGTCAAAATTTGGTACCCACCAAACGGATCGAACGAACGAGAACGAGAGTAAAATAATTTGTCCACCGGAAATATATTAAATCAAAATATAAAAACAATTAGTTTCACATTTTTTCACAGTTTGATTTAAATTTAGATATCCCCTTATTTTGTTAAGAAAATAAAGGACCGACATGAATTTAATACTGGCTAGAGCCGGTATAGTCCAGTGCCGATAATTTTTGAAACGAAAAAAAATTATAGTAGAATGAAACCTATTGCAAAAGGAAGAGAATATAACGAAGATTATAGGAAAAATAAATTACGGGCGATCTAA